>OX352291.1:2072500-3272500 GCA_947086415.1 Pammene aurita
CATACCATACCATACCTTATCATACCATACTTTACCATACCATACTTTACCATGCCATACTTTACCATACCATACCATACTTTATCATACCATACCATACCATACTTTACCATACCTTACCATACCATACCTTACCATACCATACCTTACCATACCATACTTTACCATACCATACTTTACCATACCATACCATACTTTACCATACCTTACCATACCATACCTTACCATACCATACCATACCTTATCATACCATACTTTACCATACCATACTTTACCATACCATACTTTACCATACCATACTTTACCATACCATACTTTACCATACCTTACCAGACCTTGCCATACCATACCTTACCATACCATACCATACCTTATCATACCATACTTTACCATACCATACTTTACCATACCATACTTTACCATACCATACTTTACCATACCATACCATACCGTAGCATACCATACCATACTTTACCATACCATACTTTACCATACCATACTTTACCATACTTTACCATACCATACTTTACCATACCTTACTATACCCTACCATACCATACCATACTTTACCATACCTGACCATACCTTACCATACCATACCTTACCATACCATACCTTACCATACCATACCATACATTACCATACCATACCTTACCATACCATACCTTACCATACCATACCTTACCATACCATACTTTACCATACCATACTTTACCATACCATACCATACTTTACCATACCATACCATACCATACCTTACCATACCATACCTTACCATACCATACCATACCTTATCATACCATACTTTAACCATACCATACTTTACCATACCATACTTTACCATACCATACTTTACCATACCATACGTTACCACACCATACCATACCATACTTTACCATACTTTACCATACTTTATCATACCATACTTTACCATACGTTACCATACCTTGCCATACCATACCTTACCATACCATACTTTACCATACCATACCATACTTTACCATACCATACTTTACCATACCATACTTTACCATACCATACTTTACCATACCATACTTTACCATACCATACCATACCATACCATACCATACCATACCATACCATACCATACCATACCATACCATACCATACCATACCATACCATACCATACCATATCATACCATACCATACCATTCCATACCATACCATCAGTACAAGTCGAATGAGCCCAAACAGCATGAGTCTATGATGCCCCAAACCCGAGATCCAGTAGGGACCCCAGGGTCCAGCATGAGGTCCAGATTTTGATACCGGTACCATCTGCTCATCAGTACAAGTCGAATGAGCCCAAACAGCATGAGTCTATGATGCCCCAAACCCGAGATCCAGTAGGGATCCCCAGGGTCCAGCATGAGGTCCAGATTTTGATACCGGTACCATCTGCTCATCAGTACAAGTCGAATGAGCCCAAACAGCATGAGTCTATGATGCGCCAAACCGGAGATCCAGTAGGGATCCCCAGGGTCCAGCATGAGCTCCAGATTTTGATACCGGTACCATCTGCTCATCAGTACAAGTCGAATGAGCCCAAACAGCATGAGTCTATGATGCCCCAAACCCGAGATCCAGTAGGGATCCCCAGGGTCCAGCATGAGGTCCAGATTTTGATACCGGTACCATCTGCTCATCAGTACAAGTCGAATGAGCCCAAACAGCATGAGTCTATGATGCGCCAAACCCGAGATCCAGTAGGTAGCCCTGGGGTCCAGAATGAGCTCCATCTTGTGATATTGGTCCCGACTTCCGAACCCGAGATGCAGTTTTAAAATTAATTATTAGTGTAAGACAGGATTAATTTAGTTACACTAACGTTAATCTAATTAACTGTAATTCTTATTAAATTTTCGAGACGTTAGTGTAACTAATAGGTTAATTCTAATTGCTAACCGTCAATGTAATTGACGACGTCACAATATCAATGCGAACTAACGTTAGTAAAAATTGATGTTAGTGTAATTGATTAGTTACGGAATTAATCTTCAATCTTATTGATCAATTTTCAATTCTAATTGAAATTAACGGCCAACACTGATTGTGACTAACCATAAATCAGTTTTTATTGTTCTAAACCGGTTAATCTGACTAGAACTTTGCAAATGTGATCTTAAAAACCGGTTTTCAATCTAAAGATTTACCGAACGACTGTTTCATAAAAAAATGTTTAGTTGTCTAAGGGCCATAAGGGATATACAGTCAGTGCATAAAATAGTATTTTTTATAATCGTGACATAATGAAGAGCGTTTCAGTCGAGTACCTACCGTGTTTAGTCTACGAATCTTGCTGAGTGGCCTAAGTGAGGTAAGAGGCTGAAAAGCTTAATTATGTCACTTTTGGGCGATTCCATATGAATTCAACACATGTACAACAACAATATGGGACCATAAAAGCTCCGTCGAAAAGTTTAGTATGCGTTAGTAGTTCGGTGTACAAAATCTCAATTCAAGCATTAGATTCAACGACTAGAAATATCTTTACCTGGAGCTTCGTATCGGCCACCAGCGGTGACGAGGTCGACGCCGGCGTACAGCTGCTGTGCGAACTCCTCAATGCTGCCGCTCTGAGGCAGGCGGCCCGACAGCCCCGACACCACCACATCTGACTCGCCGTGTTCGCCCATCACGTTTCAACAGTAACTGTGCACCGCAGCTTTTAATAATTAGTGTTTATAACAATTTTCAAGAAAAAAAAACCGACTTCAATTCACAAATATTATTGTAGATGCCGCTCTTAGATTTCATACGGTGAAATAAGTTCCTTAACAAACGCAGTGAAGAAAACAAACCGCCAAACGTGAACGTTGTTGAAGTGTTCCGTTTTGATCATCATCAGCAGTTCTACTTCATTAAATAATGAATGTATATGATAAAGTCAAACTGGCAGTGATACTGGAGTACAAACATAGTCTAGGAAAACTAAACAGGTATAATAGATCAAATAACCTTAGAGCACTAAAAGATTCGAAGCACTTCACTATACCGAATAGTAACAACTTCTATGGACAGAGAGTCTGGTCCAGTTACTTACCTAATATCCTGAATAGTTTTCCTAGAAATGTAATAGACAACCTAGGGGAGAAACCCCATAAGCTTAAAATGATTGTTAAAAAAGCTCTGTTTGAGCAGTTATAGTTTATAGTCAATTTGTTAAAAATATAATTTAATGAAGAAAACATATTACGTAAAGCATGAAAATATTAATACTTTGACGCTTGGAAAAAAATCTGTATAAATTGAGATTATGCTAAGGGTATCATGTAAAAATTGTGTTTTGTTATTGATAATAAACAGTTTAATTTTTTTTTTAAATACCACTTCTTTAATGTAAATCCTTGATTCGTTGATAGAAATACTAAAATCACTATAAAAGGTGTAACAATAATGGTGGTGATCTATTTAATGAAAATACTTGGTATCGCATTCAAATTATGAAAAAGTAAGAAAGAAAATTTCTCGTGCCCTTAAATGCCTTTAACATTTGAGGAGTTCCTGCGATTCCTCATGGATACCATCATCAGAACTGCGTTTTGACAAAAACGGGACCAATCTGTATTTATTTACTTACAATAAAAATAAAAATAAAATCGGTTCAGCTTCATTTCTGATTTATTTTTATTTCTGAGTTATGGAGTAACAAACATGAAAAAAAACACCAAAAAAACATACAAACGAATTGAGAACCTCCTCCGCTTGAAATCTTTAAGTCGGTTAAAAAACCGGACAAGAGGGTTCCGTCCGTTAATTATATAAAAACCGTGAGATATTTTCAATCAGACCCAACTAAAAAAAGTATGTATAGTACCGGTAATTCGGATTGTAGAGGGAAATAGCTGAATATGTGGCGTTCCATACCTAAAGGGGCCTAATGATCATTTTTTGTAGGGGCATTTTTTGTTGTTGCCTTAGGTAGCGTATTTAACGTAGATTTAGGATCCATGCTAGAGGCCTTAATCCCAAAACGCGCGAATTTCACGAACCAATGGTAGTTTTTTTTTTCTCTGACGTTCATAAGTGGTAATGTGCCTAATTCTTTTTTATATATACCACGACGGTGGCAAACAAGCATACGGCCCGCATGATGGTAAGCAGCTACCGTAGCCTATGGACGGCTGCGACTCCAGAGATGTCACATGCACGTTGCCGACCCTTTACAAAAAGGAGGACTCACTGTGCTGACGGCTAAAGGAACAAGAGGGTCCCTCATCGTCAACACACTGCAGGGTCCTCTTTGAGCTCTTTGGCAACCTTGAGTAGAGTCTAGTGCCATTTGGCTGTGGTTTTTTGTAAGGTGGAGGTACTTCCCCAGTCGGGCTCTGCTCCTGCTTAGAGCGAGATGACATTCACTGTGCTGTGCCCTACCACAGAAAGTCTCTCTCTTCTGGACGTAGTTTAAGGACATGCCCACCCGGATCCATTGAAGAATAAATATCTTTTATCTTTTAATATTTTCGACAGGTAACTCTTGTTTGCGTCTGTACCTCTATATTATTATATTTTAGCTCAACATTTTCTTTAATCTAGACACTATTTAATCACCACTAAAGTTTACTACACCTTATTTAGGAGTATACACGTTTTCGATTGACCCTACTATATTTAGGATTGTGTATGAAAGCATACTAAATTTTTTATGACATTGCTCAAATAAGTTTAGAGGGTGAAATATCACAATTAAGTTATAATACGATACAACTATACAATGCATATTGTAGATTATATTATTTAATAGTTAATGATCATAAAGTTAATAATTTTATAGTTTTTTACACCACGACGGCGGCAAACAAGCATACGGCCCGCCTGATGGTAAGCAGCTACCGTAACCTATGGACGCCTGCAACTCCAAAGGAGTCACATGCGCGTTGCCGATCCTTTACAAAAAGGAGGAATCACTGTGTTAATGGCTAAAGGAACAAGAAGGTCCCTCATCGTCAACACACTGGGTCCTCTTTGTGCTCTTTGGCAACCTTACTCACCAGCAGGAACACAACACTATGAGTAAAACGCGTGTATGCAAAAGTTTAGCACCTAGTGGTGTAGTTTAGCACTTAGGATAGTTATATAAGTTAACCATAGTTATAAGTTTAATATTAAGTTATTTTGAACTAACAAAATATGGACAGTAATTAGTCTGAAATGAATGCATTTTTTTTAAGTGGACAATGTTGAAAAATTTTCATTTTATTCACGCTTGTTTAAAACCCTTTTTCTAAACTACTTTAACTGTTTTCTACTGTAATTTGCGTAGTCGCACAAGATAAATGTATGTCAACGTGTGAGTGGCCAAGTTGTACAATATGGACCATTAACCTTGAAAAAAGGAAAAGTTTGCAAAAAGCGGGCAAAGATTTTTTCCACGGTAAGAAAAAATACTTGTATTTTATAAAATAAAAATAAAATAAAAAAATAAAAATTGTTTATTTCAGACCATGATTGCGATCCATATTTTGTTAGTAACATTTGAACCTTAATAATTACTATGTTAGTAATACTTATACCTACTTATATCTACTTAGACCTACCTATAACTACATCTACCCAGTACTTGATGAGCGGGCAGTCGAGGCGCTCGTCTAACGCCCTTAGCATGCTGTTACTGCTGCCGCGGACACGTCTCAGCAAGGACGCTATTCGCTTTCGCCTGATGGCATAAAAGTCGTCCGTTTGCGCCTCCGCGAACATGCCTGACGCACTACAATGCCTCGGCAGCCTTAACAGCATCCTAAGCATGTTATTGTACTGGACCCGCAATGTATTGTAGGCCCTTTGAGTAAAACTTGCCCACAGACTGCACGTGTAAAACGTCTGACAGTACGCTTTAAATAGAGTCAGCTTTACTTCCGTGTTACATCGTGCAAATCTGCGGGCAAGCATGTTTCCTCTTATTGACATGGCCCTCTTTTCCCTTTCCATGTCTAAGTCATCCCTTAACTCGCTATTCATTACATGACCCAGGTATTTGAACCTGTCTACAACATTGAGTGCCACGCCTCCCAGCACGATCCTAGGCACCGAGGTTGGATTATACTTTCGAGCCTTAAAAATCATTACCTCACTTTTTCCTGCATTGTACCTAAGACCATGCCGCTCCGCGTAGCCCTCACACGTTGCAACAAACTCAAACTCAACTCAAACTCAAGCATTTATTCAGTAAGTAGGCCACAAGGGCACTTTTACACGTCAAAGTAAAAGTGAGAAAAAAAAATCAAACTACACCGGTTCTAACCCTACACCTCTGACCCGAGAAGAATTATGTCCGGCAAGAAACTCGGCGGGACTTATTTTTTCAAAACAACAGTACATCAAAACTAAACAATACATATAAGTGCGTTGTTCTAACAGAAAACATATCAAACCAAGGTTAGATTAACCAACAATAGGTTATAGTTTAAGAAAAATACCAAAGAAAAAAGATGAGTCCAAATCTGACTATTGAAAATTAATTACATACAAGTTTGATATACTTTCTTACCTGAACTGTGTTTCCTAATCGAGCCCACCGAGGGCCCCAGCAGCACCATGTCATCAGCGTAGCTAATATTGTTGAAACATGTCTTACCAATATGATAGCCTACACGCATGCTACTGAGCTCCCCGATTAACTCGTTTACATATAAATTAAAGAGGACAGGGGAAGAAAGTCCTCCCTGCCTTACACCGCACTGGAGCTTATACTCGTCGGAGTCAACTCCCGTCCATCTCACACGATTGATTTGGTTGCTGTACCAGTACTTCAATAGCTCAATGTATTCTTTCGGTACCCCCGTTTTTTCTAGCTTGCTCCAAAGCATGTCATACGCAACCAGATCGAACGCTTTCGATAGATCCAGAAAACACGCATATATAGGCGTGTTTCTGTCCCTATAGTACTTGACGGCTTGCTTAAGGCACAAAATTGCAGTTTCGGTTGAGAGCCCCGGCCTAAAACCGAATTGCGCGTCGTGCAGCTTCACATGTTTACAAAGTTGTGCATTAAGCAAACTGTCAAGCACTTTCGCCAGCACTGATGCAAGTGAAATAGTTCTGTAGTTCCCTGGATCTGACAAGTCACCTGTTTTATTTTTCACCAGCGGAACTACTATCGTTTTTGTGAGTTGCTCGGGTAGGTAAGCATGTCTTAAGCAAAGCGTATAGAACATAGCAAGAATGCGTGGCATATGTACCCCTGCAAGCTTTTGATGTTCAATGCTGAGACCATCATGACCCGGCGACTTTCCCCTAATCATTTTTTATTTTTTTATTTTATTTATTCAAATAAGTTACACAGTATTACAGTAATAAAACCAATGCACTGCGAACTACAAAAATATACAGAAAAATATTTATAACTAGTTTATTTAGGCGACGTAACTGCGTGGCTCCGTTGCGCCGTCTGATCTGGTGTAGGATTCGGTAGAGTGCCCCGGAACTGCCGAAACACAACACCCTTCGGCCAGAAGTCAGCATTCGCTATCGTGTCCTGCAACGGTCGCGGCACGCGCACCACAAACGAGCTGAAGTGCACGTAATGGCGGGACCGCAGCTGGTGCACCCTCAACGAGTAGCCAGTCTTCCGGCGGACGTACTCCACCACATCGTCGGCCACGGCGGAGTAATGCAAGCGCGACACGTAGAGCGCCTTACTCGGTGTCGCGATCCGAAGTCCAGAATTAGCCGGCTCGGCAGTGCCACACAGAGTCTTGCGGGGCGCCCTGCACGCCTTGCGCTTCCGTTCCACCAGTGTGAATCCCTCCTTATCCACATTGGTGCGGGAGGAGTTTTCCTTATCGGGAACCCGTACTACCCACGCCTTAGAAGGCGAGGAGGCCCGGTAAGCTGCGACTGGCTGACCGGCAACGTCAGCATAAGCACGCTGACGTGATTTAGAAACAGTAGGCGGCCGCACACGCGAGGGGCGCGCGGGCGGTGCAGCGGCGGGTGCGGCACATTTTACAGCGTCAGCAACACGCAAACTGACAGACTCCGCGTTTATAGTAGCGGGTCGGTCATCGCTCTTGAAATTTGATTCCGCCGACCGAGTTGGAGCATTTCGCAAACTATTGACTTCGTTGCGTAACTCGGCAATAGTGACTTGGGCCGCTTCAAATTTCAAAATAATTTCTGCTAAACTCGTTTTAAGGGCCACGATGTCCTTAAACAAGCAGCGAACGTCGATATTATCCGGAACATGGGTCGGCAGGATAGAGGCATCCGTCGCCACAAACTCCGGAATCCGCTCTTGATACTCCTTCAGGATTTTCATAATATCCGCAAGGGTCTTCTTCCCGGTTTCATCCCCCTTCCGGTGAGGTACATATGTGCCGACGATCCCAAGGGTCTGGCACAACACCTGCTTCGCTTCACAGATGTCTTCGACGGTGAAACTCGATGCCCACGAACTGAACTGGACAGCGGTTGCTGCATTCATCTTTTCTTCCAGCAGCATCTTCTCCTTCTGCTGCAGAAAGGCGAGGAAATCGTTCACGACGGGTTGACTCTGATTGAGGGCACTCATCGTGTCGAGTCGCTAGTAGCGGCCGGGCCGCGCTAACTTCGCAATTAATATTTATTTAATTACTCATCAATGCGTCTAGGTCTCTTGGCGCACTGGACACGACTCCCTCATCTGTTTAATAACCAATTCCACTTCTTTAGTTGTAAACTTTATAGTACTATTGCCCATGATTGTCTCAGCATTGCTCAACTCGACTGTTTTTGGCCCTAAAAGTGGATTTACAGAGAAAACACGCTTAAAATTGTTGGCGATTGTTTTCTTATCACTCGAACCTCCCACGCTCACTGGGACACCTGTTCGTGGGTTAGACTTGTTTGTGTTCTTCCAGAAGACCTTATTCGCTAGTACCCATGTTGAAAATTTCAGCCTAGCATCTTTGTGAGCCTCTGCCACGTATTTATTCCACCCAGCTATACGTGAACCTCTCTTACTACTCGATACTTTACTTGACCTTTGTGCTGCCTCTGTCAGTGTGGTAGTAATATAATCATACATTTTATCTAGGATAACTTTATGGCTAGGTTCCTTACATAAATGATCTGCACACGAGCTAAGTTCGGCTGGAAAATCAAGCAGTCTCAGTTTACTATGACACTCTGCCCGATATTGCTCCACTTGTGATGCCTCTCTTTCCCCCCAAATTACACCTTTATTTTGTGCATAATTTAACATACACTTAATTTGTATCTTAGCTAAATCACAGTCAATCACAAGCGGCAGGTGATCAGACCAATACACGTCATATTTTACCTGTATGTCGCGTACGGTCATCCGTGCTGCTCCAGTGACGATGCAGTGGTCTAACCACCTGTTACAACCATGTGCGTCACTGGTATATGTATAAGTCCGAGAATCCACTCCCAAGGTATCCATATCAACACAACACCAATTTTGTAACTCACAGAATTGCAGCAACTCGCGACAGAATAGTTCGCCTGGATGGGAATTAAAATCTCCTAGGACATAAACCGCCTCAACATCCGCATTTTCCGCGCTAATCGCATATTGCTTCTACATGCTTTAGCATTAGTTATAAGCGTTTATATATTTGGTCTCATATTGAGTTTATAACAAAAATTTACTTAATTATCTTATCATAAGTATAATAAACTGTGTGATACATTTGCACTTAAACCGTCTAGGTATATTAAAAGCAAATTAGTTGTTACATTACAACTGCGAATGAAGTTAACGCACGGTGACCTGATTCACCGACGAATTATCCGCCGATTATCGATTCGCAAACAAACACTTACGTCAATTAACCATCTCAAGTATAATATACGAACTTTCTAAAGTTAATTCGAATAAACCTCCGGGTACGAAACACATGGTGTCCCGAGTTCCCACTCGGACTTGGTAATATTTTTTAAACTGGTATCTAGAAAGGAGAAATTAATAACTTACCTTTTTTTCAAAAATAATTTCTGTCCGGTATCAAGCACTGTATGCAGGATTCTGTTAATTGATTTCACTTTTCAGTTGTGCAACGAACTCCGTCCTTGTGCGTGTGTGCGTGTTTTTGTCATCGAATGCTTGTACAACTGTAAGCTAAATTAGACATGGTTTGGAACACGTAGATATTTCCAAACAACATAACAAGCTCATACAAATTTTCACATTTATTGAATACATTAAATTCTTATGTTTATCCAGTTGTCTTAGTGTAAGGCCTGAGTGGACGCTCATGTTGGGCGTGCAGCGGGGCGGGGCGTGCAGCGTGCATGTCAAACAAAGGAAGCTCATACTAGTGTCCTGAGTCGACGCTGCATATGGTGAAAGTCGAGCGGGCAAGTTTGCGGGCTATGCAGCGGCGAGCGGGGCGTCGCGGACAGGTTCCAACCTGTTTGAGATTTGCAGCGGTGATAAGAGCGTGCTATCATGTCGTGCGAACAAATGATGATTGAAATACAAAATAAACCAGCACTTTGACTATCTTCTCATACTTTATACAAAAAAAGACTCTATAAAAACAAAATACGGAAAGAATTAGCAACAAAACTGGATACGGAAGGTAAATAAAAGTATTTACTTTCAATTTTATGTTATTTTATTAGCTACACTTATAATATATTACACTTCTTATTTTTTAATCAATCTTGTTACTCCAAAAATAGTCAGAAAACTGTTCACACACACGTCTTGATTCTAGGGATTTCTCCTGGTTGGGTGATTTGATTTCACTACGACACTGGGACCTTTTTTTGTAGAAAAACAACTCATTTTAAGCCATATATTCTCTTCTAAAAAGAAATTAAGAAAGTCGTCTGACATCGACGTCATGATGGATGCGTCCGATTCACACGAGCGGTGAGCGTGCACTGAGGCCAGTCCCTGAACGCTCTATCTCACGCTCGCCCGCCCCGCTGCACGCCCCGCCCAACGCTCCGCTACGAGCGTCCACTCAGGCCTTACACTTATACCCCGGACTTTTGTCGCAATGACGTCACAATAGGGTGATTCGGGGAGTAAACGGGTCGGTGTTATGAAATACGGTTAAAAACTCGGTTGTAAACAGAATACATTTTAATTACACATTTTCAACAAAATTATCTAGTAAGCTGATCAATATTATCTTTTAGTGCAAACCATAAATTTGTATGTTAAACTGGCTTGGTGACAGTTGTGACGAACAAAGAGTGAGTGGCCGACAAAACCAATGCCAGTTTAACGTACAAATGCATGGGTTGCAAGTAATATAGCAAACGATAATATTGATCAACTTACTAAGTAATTTTGTTGAAAATATCTAATTAAAATGTATGTATTCATAACGCCGTCCCGTTTACTCCCCGAATCACCCTATTGTGACGTCATTGCGACAGAAGTCCGGGGTCTTTATGATTACAAAGCCGAAATTGACGGGAGCAAAATTACAGTTTTCCTAGTGCTTAATTAAATATCGACTATTCTATCGACATCCATACGAACAATATTTAAAACAGAAACATAAAGGAGATCGAGGAATTTTTGTTAGGTGATCTGGCCCAGATGATTTAAGACCGTTTAGGAATGGTTCTTACTTTTAAAGAATCGTCATAATTTCTAGATCAGGATGGTGGTAAAAATATTGCGAAATCTAATGGGAAAATTGAAAAATCATGCATTTAAAACTTGAATCTGACAAGGACAATATTTGAAAGCGTGCTTGCCTATGATTTATATATGAATGTAAAGAAAGTACCGATTTTTAAAAGATAATGTACAAAAGCGTACTTGAAAACAAAACGGGAACCATGATGAAATAATAAAAAGTCATATTTTGATCGTATTTATAGTTCCTGTATTTCGGTAAACAAAGACTGCTGTCAAACCATCGTTGATACTATTAACTGAACA
Source organism: Pammene aurita (assembly GCA_947086415.1). Classification (NCBI taxonomy): domain Eukaryota; kingdom Metazoa; phylum Arthropoda; class Insecta; order Lepidoptera; family Tortricidae; genus Pammene; species Pammene aurita. Next base: position 2,084,371 of record OX352291.1, read on the forward strand.
TTCCTAACACCTATTGCGAAGGGATAAGGTTTACCACCGTTAAGTGCGATAGCACTAGTATCTGACATTACAAAATTAAAAAAAAGATGCGTTTCGTTATCGAAGGCGCATGATATTATGCCATTATGAAACCCACTTTTAATATTCAAACTCCGATCAAAAATGCAAAAATACGCATTTCCAATCTTTAGGAGTTTTAATACAGTCGATTTCTAATTTAAACTTCCGTATTCGTAGGCTTAGATACTATTTTAATATTACAATGTTCTAACTTACCGAACAGTATCAAAACGCAGATTATGTAATGGTATACATTGACAGTGTCAAACCAAAAAACAATCCCGTTTCAAGCCAGGGTGGAGTTAAACTTTATGTCAATGCCATAAGGACGTTAACAACTTGTCTTGCTGTATTTTAATCGCGGAAAAATCAACATAATGTTTATTTCTTTAGTATTTTTAATTCCCGTTTCATTATTTTGCAATATTTTGTCTTCTTTAATAATAAAATGAGTATTTATTTTACATTGCAGTACAAACTGTATACGGTTTATATCAGGTGGCCCAGAATTGACGATCTCCTTTATTGATTAAACTCATTATTTTCAGGGTACAGGTTGTTACATAATATTACATCAGGCAGGTAAATTTACATTATTTACCTATTGATTTATGCGACCATGGACTGTAAGGAAATATGGCGGTCTATAAAAATGTCCACTTTTAATAAATTAATTTGTCTGAATTAGAAAGCCACTTCAAAACGTTTAAGTCTATTTAAGCCGGAATATAAAAATTACAACTATGAAAGTATAAAAATGGTTAGAATCATATAATCTATGTAAATAAATATAATAAAAAATAACGATGAATAAAAATTTCTACGTTAATGGTAAGTACTTAAGTTAAAAAACCTGAAATTAAAAAAGACAAGGTATAAAAACGTCCACTTTCTTTACTTAGGCCAAAGACTATTAGTCACGGTACTAAAATTTCTTATTCTAGAGCCTCAATTTGATAAAAGGAACTTCACAATTACAAACATCTTCAAGCTTCTTAAAGATTGTACGAGTAATCGTATCCTTGGGCCGGATAATTTTATATTTAATTTTATTCAATTAAAAACATTTAGTGTTAACAATTTTATTAAATGATTTTACCATATTAAACGCTTAAAATCTTACAAGAAATTTAATTTGTGTCAATTGATTTTACATAATCCAGTTTTTTTCTTATACCTATTTAGTATTTTCCTCGCTTTAGTGAGATGAAAAGATTTGTGTTACACACGGCTGCATAGTTATTTTTACTTCTCGTGTGTTGCAACACTCGCCACGCTCAGGATTCTATTTTTGAACTACGCGCTAGCTCGTAGTTCAACCCTAGAATCCATTCGCTAGCTAAAAAAAAGGAAAAATTAAAAATGTTTTATTGACCAAAAATTTTAAATATACAGTTAACAACATATCAGCGACTCCAACACTAGGCAAAGCCTGTGTCGTGGAAGTCAAAAACATAAGATTGATTACCAGCACAAGAAAGAATGGAATCCAAATCGTTAAGGCGTTTGCTTTGTACGAGTAATCGTACCCTTGGGCCGGATTGGAAAACTTTCAACTTTAAAAAGAAATAACCCTCTAATGTTACTAAAAAAACAAACAATACTGATATTTAGTAGTAGGTATAAAAATTTTCACCTACCTAGCTCGGATTCTTAAAAAACAGATCGCAAAACTGCATTTTATTCACAAGAGTGCAAAGAATTTTTGAAATTCGTACGTGTTATTAGTAGTGCCCGACCGAAGTTTCGGTTTCGATTTCTGCCAGTTTCGGCCAAAAAAACGTGTTTCGGCCCAAGGTTCGGTTTCGGTCAAATAACGGCCGAACCTTATATATATATATACTCAAAAATATCTGAACATGCACTTTATCGCCGTGACAATTGTTCAGATATTTGTGACCACCTTAGCCGCTCCGATATATCTGATGGTGACTGTACAACGGCTGACACGTAACTGAAATAAATATGTACTATTTAATTTAACACGTCTATACTGCCTACCGGCCACCGTGGCTCAACCCTGACATCTTTATTGACGCCCTTACGGAAACTATCACATCATTTGGACAATTTGACAATCTTATTTTGGTAGGAGATTTTAATATTAACCTTTTAGCTACTCAGGCATGTAACTCAAAAAAATTGCTAGAATTCTTAACCTGTTTCAAGCTAACACAATATGTCAACCAACCAACGCCCTTTACGGAGCATAGCGAAACTTTAATTGATGTAATCTGCTCTCACATGCGCGTTACTAACGTATCCATAAATTACATCCCCACTCTTAGTAGCCATGCGTTCCTAACCTGTGAAATAAACATAAGGAAACAAAAAAATCCCCGCAGATTAATAAATTATAGACCGCTCAAGGATATTGTAGAGGCGAATTTCAACCAGGATGTCGTTCATATGGCTCAGGTATTAGATAGTGTCATGACTGGTAACGTGTCTGAAATGGTTAAGGCCTTCAATGCGCATCTACTTCTATTATTTGATGTTCATGCTCCTGTCAGGCGAACTTATGTTAAAGATAATTCTTATCCCTGGATCACTTTCACTGTTAAGGAGATGATGAAATTACGAGATGAAGCTCACTCTAGAAGCAGGCTGACACAGCTAGAGTCTCATAAAAAATACTACAAAGATTTAAAACACATAGTGAACGTCGCAATGCATAGGGAAAAAACTGCCTATTTTAATCGTAGTATTAATCTTATGAAGAATCCTCGCAAATTATGGAAAAATATGAAATAAAATGTTGCTCATTTTTTTAAAAATTACCCACATTTGCCTTCCTTTCTAAATAAATACCCCTGAAAAAATTAACGAGCACTTTCTAAACCTTCCTTGTAGTAATGTAGTTAACATGTCCCTTTTGACTTATTATGACTTTCACAAGTTCGACACGCATGTTTTTAGACTGAAGCTTGTGAGTGAAACACTAGTATTTAACATAATTAAAGCCATTAAAACAAATGCACAAGGTGATGATGTTCTTAATATCAGAATGATCTCTCTTAATTAACTTGACTCGCTAGCAGCAATCACTACTATAGTAAATAGTTCCTTGCAAACTGGTAAATTTCCTGAGCAGTGGAAAGTGGCAGTTGTTAAACCAATTCCTAAAATCCAAAATCCCAACGACTACAAAGATCTTCACCCCATTAGCATACTACATGTTGTGTCAAAAATAATGGAGAAAATAGTTGGCAAACAAAATCCTGCCAAATAAACAATCAGGTTTTAGAAAGTCTCGAAGTACTGCAACCGCGCTCACAGATGTAGTAGATGATATTTCGGCTGAACAAGATGTTGGTGAGGGTACATTGCTGGTCTTGCTTGATTTTTCCCGCGCATTTGACACCATCGACACCTCTCTCCTACTAGCATAAATGGCATTTTACGGATTTGACAATCTATCGTTGAAATGGTTTCACAGTTATCTTAGCGGTCGGAAACAGTATGTGAAAATTTGTAATGATGATGGCTCAGAGTCAGTTTCAAGAACATTGTGAAGAGAACGCGACTCGCGTTCCCTAAATAAATAAAATTTCTTTAAGCTATAAGCTAGAGCAGCTATTGGAAGCTACTAAAGGAAGGTAAAAACTTTCACTGAAAACTTAAAAAGCTGAGAAAGCCAAAGTGGCTCTCTATGAAGGAAACCCTCTACCCCGTCTGAAACCCAATAATACTACAATTTTCCCTAAGCTCTGATGACTATACATACTTACCTCCTGAAAGGAACACTACAACCCTGCGTTAAGTACTACAACCCCAATAATCTAATTTCCTATATAAACATGATTTGTCAGACAATCCCAGCGGTTTTTCCTAACAATGGCTCGTGAACGTTTAGTAGTAGATCCCTAGTTATGTATTAACCCGATAATTTTGAGGAGACCGATAAAGAGGTTGTTGAAACAAAAACAAGGATATTTATTTTAAACTTTATTTCCTATAAATGGTACTTTACAACGAAAAGACTTTAAGTAAATAGGTATATAAAATTAATTAGTAAATTAATATTATTCGGTGATAAGTTCAAGCTGTTGATGCGGGAAGGTTAGTGGTAAAGCTGTAACATGGTGTCAGGATATCTGTAAAAGAAAAGTCTAGTCGGTAGTTTCCATATAGACAAAGTCTTCCCAATATTTGCGGTGAAGATTAATGCTAGAAAATTAATTTGTAAAATTTTGTTATTGACGATGAAATTAATTCTTCTCTTATTTGAATATTTTATTTTACTACAAGCAAATATGTTTTTTTTTTAATTTATCCCCTACGCCTACAAGCGCTAATGTAAACGAATCCAGGCAGTAACAACTTTTCAAATTAGTTGTTTTTTCTGATTATTTTGATTAGATATAATTTTGCAACTATTTAAACAAAAGTTAGGATGGGTAGCTGATGTGTGAAAGGTTTTTCCTTATCTACACGCCTGTAATCCGTGCGGTGGGGATTAATAGCTCTTAATCTATCTTAATTTATTTTTATTTTTATTTCTTTTCTTTTTCTCTACTAATAACAACTAGTGATGCTACCAACGTTTCGTAACCTACACACCAGAGGAAAGAAACGCCAAGAAAACCTCTGAGATGCCTAGCTATTTAATTAACCCAAAATTAAACCAAAATTCAACCAAAGTGACTGTGGTCATGCCGAAATAAATCATAGAAATATCTCGTGTTAGGCAGTTATGCTAATTCAAACTTCAAGGATAAGCAAATAGTGTAGTACGTAGAGTGTGGCATTGGTTCTAACTACCAAACTCTTCATCTAATTATCAAATTTTACAGATGATGTACACTATTGAGTTGAAAGCCTGAATTAACTTATGAACTATTTTCGTTCAGTTGTAGTTGATATAGATTCCCATTACTCACTCCAGCACGACTCAATCTCTCAGTTGAATTTCAATACTTTATTATAGTGGCTTTCTCTTTGCCAATTATTGTATTTCCAACAATACAGTAATATTTATTCATCAATTATCGTGAATGGTGATAAGATACAAGTCTCACTATGTCAGAGAACATGTTAAAATTTTCATAATATGTTTTGTTTTACAACACAAGGTTGGTACTGTAATGAATCCAAGGGATCCATATAATGCCTATTTCAATGGACGGTAAAATTGTTCGATATTGTGACATTGCTATTAACGTTATGTAGGAGTTAATTTCATTTTTCAGTTTCAGGAAAATTTACGACTTTACGATTAAGCTTTAATGAAAAACTATACTGTAATATTAAAGTTCGAATTACAACTCACCTGGAAAATATGGAGTATCATAAAATCAATTAGTAATTATGCCTTAATTTTCATAGCTTTGGTGCAGTTCGGGAAGGAGAATTTAGTGTTGAAATAAATACTGAAAACTAGCTTTATTCAAGTGGCTTTTCTAAATAATATACATTTTCGTTTAGATATTAAGATGGTAATTCATTTGGAATACAGATAATAGTATTTTCTAATAAATTTTGGTTCCTAAAAAACCTAACCTCGAATTTATAGATGTTAGTGTATGTAGCAGAAAACAAATGAAAACGTAAAATCTAATTCCTTGATCTAAATAGGCATTAAAAGTAACAATGTTTCTTGTGAGATCGAATAAAAATAATAGTTATTTAGGAAGAAATGGTTAAGAACAGTATTGTGTCATAAACACGTGATTATTTACTTCCGAGTACAAATAAATATTTTCATTCGATAAACAATATAGTCCTCTTAGCATTCCTATTGATATTTGTTAGAAATATATGCGTATTAATAATTATTGGTGAAAATTGACCATGCGGTTACATTGAATTTGCTTTCCTTTCCTATAGAAACACTATTGTATGTATATTTCATTATGATATATATATTCCCTCTATTTTTAGCATATTTATCCAAATATAGTTTCTAAGTTTTATTCAGCAATTTACCAGAAAATCCTGAAATTGTAATTATTAATTAATAATTTTACATAAATGCGGGTAGGAATAATCTTGCAGCGCGCGAGGTTAATCTTAACCCACCCGCATATTTGCTTAGATTTTCGCAGGCGATCGAGAAGCGGTGTGCAGACGACGAGTCAGGAGTTCACGCGAATTTGAACCTTGTCTGTTAGACATTTATTTGGGTTTAGTATCTACAGGTTGGATCATCAACCTTATTATTTAAATAACTAGGTTCAATAGCGGAATCGGATGAGTAATCGGTAAGATTTTAAAGAGGTGTTTGGATTAAAGCTACAAAGGGGAATGTAGGTGATTGTGGGAGACAGGGTATGGAAATTATAAAAGTAGGTGGTAAGGTTCGAACTTAACTTAGTCAGAACGAGATTTCAAGACATCAGCATCTCTCAGCCAAGATCGAGGTCTACAACTTTATGTAAGTCCTTTTAAATATTTCACTCTTATCTTAATTGTTTGTCGTGTACTAGCATTTTACAATATCTTTACTAGTGAAGCGTACGGATATTATATAATAATAACGGTCAATACCTTTCTTTTATTAGTTGGGGTATCTGGGTACCAATATTACAGGCGTTACGCTTATTTACCTGCAGTGAGTGTTAGAATAATGAGGGTGTTATTATTAATCCACCTTTGTAAATATTTGAGCTTTAGTTTGGGATTACAATAAAGTAGGGATCTGTGTTTAAGTATATTAGTTCATAGTGTTCATACTACTACTGAGCGCGCGAAGCGAAGCAGTATTCCGCTGTGCCTAGAGCCGTCCGTATGTCTAATTTAAATAAGTACTTAAATGTTTTGATTATTTATTGAGTGTGCCATTTAAATACAATCTTCGTCTTCTTTCATAAACGATTCTTAAATCGTATGGACGTTTTAACATAGGTTTAAACTCCGAGCAATGATTTAGTATTTGAGTTATTGCTTGATGTAGGGTATTATTTGACTTGGTTTTCAAACACATATTAACACAGCAAATAAATAATAGTATTTTGCATTTATGTGGAACTCGTTTTCGTGAGGAAACCATTTGACTATTTGATGATATTCTATTTATTTCTATTCTACTATATAGGCTGATAGCTTATATTCGAACCAGGTTCTTCAATGGCCTGTGTTTGTGGTTTATTTTAACATTTAACCTTTTACATTTTAGTATATATGACTGTGTGTATTTATGCGTGCGTATTTTATTTTAACAATACCTAACTATTCAGGATACGTAATATTTATTCTCCGTAGTAGTATATATTTACTGTTGACGTGTCGAATAGGTTCTAGTTTGAGAGTACCGAACCATATTTTATCTAAGTAGATTTTAATACAGTTTTTCGGGTAACTACGTTCTATCTGTTAACTATTTCTTTCTACTACCTTATAAATATAAATATATAGTTTTAATGCAACGTTTAAGATAGGTTCGATCTTTTAAATGTTAATTGTCGATGTCGGTTAACTATTGGCCATGGTTAAACGATATCGCGTAATATGTATGTACTTCCATGTAACACTTTAGTAATTATATAAGGGATAAGATGCTGGATTTCTAGCGTAGAAGATTATTCCATGTAGAATGCGTGTCTGTTGTAGTGCCTAGGTGGCAACGGACTCCCCTCGGGTTTGAGGCCAAAGCGTTCTGTATCACCCAATGATCTTGAACATGTGACATGAAAAATAGCATGTGCTTACAGAGGTTTATTGCCATGTAGGTACGCCATTAGTGTATAAGGTGTTCTTAGCTAATTCCGTTCTCTTGCAGTGATGAATCGCGGGCGGTGAGGGTCTTACGCGTCTGGGTTACTGCACAGATAGTGCTTATTAGCGATGATAGGTACTTGCTATTTACTTCCTAAATTTATTTACCATTCGTCATAAACGGTGGTTAGTATTTGGTTATTTAATTATTAAATGTACCAGTCGTTATTTGCATATGTGGTGTGGAGGAATTGGCGGTTATCTGTCATCTATACATTGATGTATGAAGCGAGACTGTAGGCTACTGGCCCGGTCGCACACTTGGATTATTACAAATGCTCAGAACGCACAACCATCAGGTCTGTAGGCCACTGGCCGTGGACGACATATATTACCAGATCCATTAAGCTTCGAACCGTAGACCACTGGTCGTGGTTCCACCGTTGGAAGACGGAACTGTCAAAACTGACATGCCACATATTTTGTACTGGCGTACTTCGCCAACCGCCAACAATCACTACGTTGGGAGTCCAGCAAACCTCCTTATATATATTTTGTTGTAAATACAACTATTTAAGAAACAACGAAATATCTATTTAATCAATCATTATAATTCTAGTGTAATTTAAATATTCAATATTACTATTTATTAGTCTATTAATTAGGATATATTTTCACAATCTTATTATTTTATTTTTAACGTCAACAGTTCATATGCTAACCTACCATTGTCTATTGTATTTATATTCCGTTAGATTTAAGTTAGGAATTACGTGTATTTTAAATATTGCGGTTATATCTCACCTTATCGAAAAGGACTTGCGGTAACTACACACACAACGTTGGTTCTCCACTAGCTTTCACGATCATCTCGGCCAAACTGCGTATCAGAGCAAGCTACTGTAGATAGATAATTAATTAATATATTTGATATTATATTTACGTTACTTATTTTACTGTAATACGGCGCGAAGGTTTTTTGCTTCGTTAGTTTCGTTTTTACCTTCGCAAAGCCTAGGAATCGGAAACTAACACCTAATGACGTCTGTAAAGACAGCATTAGGGGTAATTAGTCAGTGTTTCGTTTTTCAATAACAAAAATCCAAAATAAAACTTAAATAAATAATTTTCTTTTCAACCTTCAATCTTTTGTTTGATTTTCTTTCCCTGTAGTAAGTTCCTTTAGGTAGGTATTTATATTTACAGAAGCTTCAGCCTGAAGCTTGAGGTAAGTAAGCTAGTAGTAGGCTCTTGTAAACGTTTAGAAGCCTTCGAGTATTAAGCTTTAGGGTAGACATTACAGTACTTAGTCAGATGCTTTATTTCAGCTCAAAAGTAATAAATAATTTCAGTTATATAAATGACACTTCATAGAAGGATCAAGGTAGTGGTTATGAAGAATGAACATAATCGTTCAATGGTTAATGTCGGTTACACTGTCATACATAAATAATGTTACAATCACACAAGTAATAATTACTTCAGTTCAAGTCAATGCTTATATACCAAAGCATATGAACCGTAAGTATATAGAGTACGCACTCCTTTAAATTCATAATTCAGGTACGTAAAACACGCTAAAAATCATTCCCAAAATAGGGTAAACGACTTAATATATACTCAATTAAATTCATATGCCGCAACCGCAAAACATAAAAATATAACGCATTCCGCAAAACGTATAAAAATATAACGCATACGCAATATAGGATAAACGCATCCACAAAACGTATAAGAATATAACGCATTCCGCAATCGTATAAAAATATAACGCATACACAAAATAGAATAAACACATCCATACCTATTTCGTTAAATTCGTAAAATGTTTCCGCATACTCCGTTAAATTCCGTACGCATATATATTGCATATAATAATCCAACCATAAGTTATTTTTGGAAAACCTAACCTCTAAGAAAACGATTTTCTTTAATTCAAACAAAGTAAGAATTTATATAATTTATGATGAAGATAATTTTTCTGCATGTATTATGACCAGATCCTATCGGATTTACTGCGTATTTACTTTGTAAAATACTAATATAACTTTTATAAGACAATTCGCTTTTTATCCTAATTTTTATCACTTTCCTTTATTTGTTTTGATCAAAATTGAGTTTTCCACACGTTTATAAGCTAAGACTAGCCTAGAATTCCATCAAACACCAGTAATTTTAAAATCCTAACAGTATTTTTACGACAATTTTCGATCATAAAATTTGTTTATTTTAGCGCTTAATTCGTTAAACTTCGTTAATATACTTGCTGCAATATAACTTTAATTACTTTCCCTTTAATTTAAGTATCGATTTCTAACAATATTTATCAAATTAAAAAGATAACCTCTCCATTTTGATAAATTTTCAGACGAATCTAAAATATTATTAGATACTACTTTTTGTTATTGAATAAATTATCAATAATACATTTATTCTATACAATAAACTACATTTCATCTCGAAAATCCTATTAAAAGTATCAATTTTCATCATTACTTAACGAACAATATTCTCAGTTGTCGGTCATTCCCTTCCCTAGGTATACTTACAATGAGAATAATATAAAATTATAAGAAACTGATGATAAAGCAATTTGTAATCAAAATACTAATTTCTAAATGGGTAAAAGAACCTGTCTATGTTACTAACAGTTTGTACTATGTCATAAAATGTCTTTAGTAAATCATATATTTTTGTACCTAGCACATATCTTAAGAATGAAGTAAATATTTCTAGAACATACTTTATATACAACCTCCTGCTATTCTATGAGTTTTATTTTACCTAATAATACATACCTTATTGAAGGAATCCATCTCAAGATTGCTAAAACTTTATGACAAATCTAGTGCGGCAACCAAATTACTGTTCTATAACTGCCCACTTAATTCTAAACGAAGAAAAAATTCATATATGTACGTATGTATACCTGCTCGGAGTATCGACTCGCGTCGCGACATCTATATTTCGATTTATTTTTATATTATCAGCAAATGTTCCTTTTAACTACTCTACTGACAATATATCGTGATCTCGGAACCGAAAAGTTTACGCATGAAATTGTCTCCTATCCTATAAAATTTACAACAACAAGTCATTCGCTAGTTCCAAGCCGTAACAACGTCATCTAGTGACAAGTAGTAGAACTAAAAGCGAATAATTATTCTAATATCGAAAAAATCTATAAGCATTCTACAAGACAACATCGTTCGCTAGTTTACGCTTGTAACAGTGACATCTAGTGATGAGTAGTTGAACTAAAAATGAATAATTATTGTAATATCGAATAATCTATAAGCATTCTACAAGAAAACATCGTTCGCTAGTTTACGCTAAGAACAGTGACATCTAGTGACGTGTAGTTGAACTAAAACTGAATAATTATTGTAATGTCGAAAAATCTAAAAGCATTCTACAAGAAAACATCGTTCGCTAGTTTACGCTAAGAACAGTGACATCTAGTGACGAGTAGTTGAACTAAAACTGAATAATTATTGTAATATCGAAAAATCTAAAAGCATTCTGCAAGAAAACATCGTTCGCTAGTTTACGCTAAGAACATAACACTAAGAACAGTGACATCTAGTGACACTTTGAAGAACCTCCTGCCTGCTAATTGTTAAAACAAAATTATAATTTTAAAACCATTTGATGTAAGAACATTGTTGGCTAGTTTGTAATTGTAACAACGACCCCTTGCGACCCTTACATAAACTATTTTCAAAACCTAGTAAAATCTGTAAAAGCAATTTTTTTATTTTTTATTTATTTAGAGTCTAAAATTAATATCATATTGAAGGAAAAAATCGGTAGTTCTCACTATGGCCAACATAGTTGTTGCAAATTTGTGTATGGACCCCCTTTTTTATTCCAATTCTTAACTTGACATAACTACGTATCGTATTTGTAGGTTTAATTAACACAAATGCCGTCCTAACTCACGTAAACGCTAAATGAAAAGCTGAATGTACGATGAGACGATGACGCTTATATACTTGTCTTAGTTAGCTTCCTAAATGATATAGTTTCTAAATTTAGTCAAGTCTAACCGCATTTAGCAAATAAATTTACTATGATAACTAGTTAGGATCCTAATTAGGGTGCTAGTTAGGACACTAAAAAAAGTAAAGTGTAATAGGGCTTTTAAACACTAATGTTATCAGTGACTATCAAAGATTTCTTTATCTGTGGAATGACTTTGTGTATTTTTAAAATAGGATTCTACCATAAACTTATCAATGCTACTATTAAATTGAACCCGAAAGTATATTAGTGTGTGTCTGTTTACAAAACTAGTTTGTTTTAAGTACTGTATGCAATTAAATCTTATTTCTGTTCCAATAAATAAAAAGAAATAAATAAATATATTTTTTTTTTCCCAAGGATTTTACTAATTTACGAACGCGCTTGGTGGTTTTTATAACTCATGGCAACACCGCTTCGAGGTCACAGCCGTCCCTACCAACCAATCAGAGCCGTTCAAAATTTTCACAAGTATAGCGTGCATATAGGCGTGAATATAGGCGTGAATATAGCCGTGAATATAGCCGTGAATATAGCCGTGAATATAGCCGTGAATACAGCAATGGCCGACCGGTGTTTTAATGTGACAGGTTTCGACTCCGGTTTTCTGATTCCTAATTTCCTTATATGTGTCCGTTTATTAAGTAAAACAATAGCAAAAGTACCTAAGTGAAAGAAGTAAGTGTTAACCGACATATTTAATCGACAGTGGTTTAAGTAGTTCGAATGATGGAGATGTGTTTACGAGTTCAAAATTTTGTTAGTAAATACCGGCGCCATTTTTACTACGTTTCATGAATTTGTTTTGTTTCTAGATTATATCTGTTGATGAATATCTACACCTATTATGTTATGGATAAAACCAGATTACAATGGAAAACCTATAAGTTACTACGCAATAATCAATCAATCAAGGAAGCTATGCAGTGTCTAAAGCCCTTGAAAACTTGTGACGTAAAATGTAGCGGATCAAATGGACTTGAATTACAGTAAAATATCAAGTAAGTACGCATTATTTTGTTTAAAAGTGGACTATCTACCCAATTCAGTTTGTTTTACAACCGTATCCCTTTTGGTTTTAAATAAATATCTAAAAGTGAACAAGGTTTTATCCCGTCAAGACTTATTTATGACGTTTGTACCTACAATGTTACCAAAGTGGTTTATCTCGGTAATTTCATTAAGTTATTTCAATTACAGGTTGACAACAGAACGTGCCTACATGAAAGGAAGGAGCTCGGAATTTTAAAATTGCCAGATTTCACGACAAACTGGCCCTATCCCTACGACTTCTACTACAGCTCCCTAAGCTCCGTGTGTCTCTTCAGAACTGAAATGTAAGTACATGTTTAACCCAACATTTTTCATTATCTATACTAAAGCATTTAATCAAAAGAAACCGCTGCCCCCCGCATTTTAGACCGATAACTAATCTTTTGTTTTTGTATGTTATGTTTATTATGTTGTTTCTGAAATATGTACACTCCCAATGAAACGAATCCTAGTCTTAACTACATACAAAGAATATTTTTATTATTTAAAACAGCCTACTATATAAACTACTTTATGTATTTCAGTGAATCCAGCCCCGCAATGCATCGTTAGCCAGTCTGACAGTGGCTGCCCTCCAGATTTCCGACTCTTACACCAGGTAATTAGCCTTTATTCTTTGTTGGTAAATTAATTATTACAATGAACTACTTAAATTGCAACTACTCTATGTAGTACAAACATTTTAGTATCACCTTTTGAGAAATTTTAGTTTTACCGGTCCCGCTGTCTGTAATTAACCCTTGAAAGTGAACTTTGACCCCCTTCCCTATTTCCAATTGAGCTGAAATTTCCCACTTCTATGTATGTCACGTGACAATGCAATATTATGATGACATGGAACTGATCTGATGATGGAGCAGAAAGGTGGCTATAAGAATTCCCTCGTGAAATCGTGTTTGGACTTGTTGTACTCGTCTTGATGAGCAGTTTAAGATTGTATATAGAAGAGTACGGTAGGCAAAGAATAGCTTATCATAAAATTTAAATTATTGAGAAAAAAATGTAGTAAAATTTTTAACGCCCCGTTACCTAAACAATGGATAAATTTTTTTTTCTAAAATTAAGTACTAAGGCAGCCATATTTAAAAATTTCCCTATTCTAAGATAGATCACACTGATACCCTGAATGCAAAAGACTAGCCCAACGCTAGTTTCGGGCACCGGAGACCTAGATCACTTTTTTTCTTTGTAAATGACATACATGTAAGTTCACACTAATACCATTCCTATTTAAACTAATTTCAGGCTAATTTATGGAGTATCCTGAGAGCTTCCAGTCTACCCCTGGCTCCTCGCATCTCTTCTACGCGTTTCACAACGGAAAACAAGTGAGTATAGAATCTCTTCCTAATAATAAAATTAAATCCTATGGTTGTAAATACATGCATGCCTACGCATGTATGTAAGTATGTACTTAATCATCTACTATTAACGTGATGCTGATGATGATGATGACTTCTAACATTTTTGTTTTTAATCAGCCCTACATATACATAATGACAAACCTTCATGAAATATAGTTCTATGGCCGAATTACTGGTCCTAATTTTTGTATAGACACCTACACAAAGAATAAGGTTCAAACGAAACCTAGACCATCCTATTGACTACCCGTTACTTGCAATGCCACGCCATTGCTATGGCAAACCCCTTAAGAATAATGATATGAGTTCCCATTTAAAATTAGAATACTTTTTTAACGATTTACCTATGTACTTGGAAGCAATAACAAACTTACTTACTTACTTAGTTTTAAGTAAAACGTTTGGAAAGCAAATAACCATTTAAACTATCTCCATGTTCAGACACTAGTAACGTTTTTATTTTAATCAATTTTCAGAGTTCCAGAACATCTATACAAAGCGACTTCCGTCTCATCATCGATCAACGCGGCCCACCTTCCTATCACCGTGGAAGACAGACTGGGATCTACACACTATTCCTATTGTAGCTTTAGTCCCTTAAGTTAGCCACTAATTATCATTTATTTTATACCACGATGGTGGCAACCAAGCATACGACCCGCCTTATGGTAAAAAATTACCGTAGCCTATGGACGCCCGTAACCCCAGAAGATTCACATGCAAGCATTTATAGTACCTATATGCTTTTGAACGTGGCAACTTTCCAAAATAATGATTTTATTTTTATTTTATTAAGTTAATCAGTATATAAGCAATTATATCTAATACTAGCTAGGTAATGTTGTTTTAATGTGAATACCCTACATGTAAATAACATCCTTATCATTGCTAAACCCTTTAAATATTTAAACTTTTGTGAGACATGTTAACTTTAAGTACTTATGGCTGTATTCACTACTTGGCTGGTTTTTAAGTATTACTCTAAAACTGCCTACGTCAAATAATGATTTCAATTTGTAAAATTAACATACATGTGACAAATAAGCCTTTCCAATCACCGAAACATTAAATGCAGTGTGCAAACTATCAAGTTGATGACCTCAAATAATAGCAAAGACAAGGATCCCAACAAATTGAGAAACCCTCCTTCGAAACTTGAATGTCGTTTTATAAGCCTAAGTTTATCATCCTGCCATAATATAATACCTTTGCTTGATAAAGTTTTTCCAGATGGAGGAGTAAGTGAGATTACTGATAGATGGATTAGATAGATTGCTTTATTATTCGAAAAGTATACATTTATTTATACAGTGTCCCGCAGAACTGTTTCCGCGGTTTATCTGTAAGTGAGATAGTTATTAACTAGTTATTCTACTGTTATGCTAATGTTATTTATCGGCACACTTAGCGATATGCTGTTTGTGATACCGGTGTCACTCAAGTGTATCTAGTAGATATTTCTAAAGCTGTTTTTTAAATTTCAATTTGTCCAGCTGGTGTGTTATCTTATACGGAAGGTTATTTAGATAATACGGTGATCTTTTATTGAGGGTTCGGTCATCGAAATAGTTTTCTACTTGTGGCAACTCGTATTTGTCAACAGACACTGATTTTGTGTTATGTGAGTGATCGATCAGTACTAGGCTGCACTATGATCATGTTGATACTACTTTTCTGTTATTATTTATTAAACAAGAAATAAACATGTAGTTTTATTAAGCGTGGCACCCTTACTAAATCAACCCCACCCCAGTGATCATTTCTTAGATATTACTTTTAATAAATGAACCTATCTCTATTGTTATGTATCTACTAATAACCACTGATTTTCCCCTCCTGATACAGGCTACGTGTTAACTACAATATACTTTAAAATGATTGGCATCTCATGAAATATAAATAAATATTATAGTATTATGGACCTAGACTGAGTCATATTTTTATCAAAAGCATTGGTATTCTGAATTTCCCGCCTTTTGAACCATTCGATATTAATAAAAATGTCTCATCGTTTATTGAATGACAATAATATTACGTTAATTATATAGTGAAATACTAATTATTTCTATAATTTGCAAAATAAAACATTGTTAGAAGACATAGAATCGAAACGCAACGCCAGTGACAGTCAGTCCGTATTAATATGGCTGTCAGATAGTCAAAACAAAGTTTTCGTGGTTATGTTTTGCTAGTTTTAGTTATTTTAAAACGCGTGAACTGCTTAAAAAGTGTGTGGAAAAGGTGCTTTCGAGCACCAGTGAAGTGATGCAATTATGTTTCAAGTGTATTTCGTGATATACCGTGATTTAATGTACTTACAAAGTTTACCAAACAATTCGCGCCTAAGGTAACAATATGATTTAAGAATGCTTCCCTCTGCCCTCCGCGTATATATTTTTTATTGTTTCAACAACAATATCAGTCTCCATATCCATTAACACGGTCAGCAACTGAAACCGCTTAAATTAACTAACCAAATCATGTGTAAATACTAATAGGTATGATTCTAATCCTGGTCACGGCTATTAACTGAAGAGAACGCGACTCGTGTTCCCTAAATAAATAAAAATTCTTTAAGCTATAAGCTAGAGCAGCTATTGGCAGCTACTAAAGGAAGGTAAAAACATTCACTGAAAACTTGAAAAGCTGAGAAAGCCAAAGTGGCTCTCTATGAAGGAAACCCTCTACCCCGTCTGAAACCCAATAATACTAGAATTTTCCCTAAGCTCTGATGACTATACATACTTACCTCCTGAAAGGAACACTACAACCCTGCGTTAAGTACTACAACCCCAATAATCTAATTTCCTATATAAACATGATTTGTCAGACAATCCCAGCGGTTTTTCCTAACAATGGCTCGTGAACGTTTAGTAGTAGATCCCTAGTTAAGTATTAACCCGATAATTTTTAGGAGACCGATAAAGAGGTTGTTGAAACAAAAACAAGGATATTTATTTTAAACTTTATTTCCTATAAATGGTACTTTACAACGAAAAGACATTAAGTAAATAGGTATATAAAATTAATTAGTAAATTAATATTATTCGGTGATAAGTTCAAGCTGTTGATGCGAGAAGGTTAGTGGTAAAGCTGTAGAATGGTGTCAGGATATCTGTAAAAGAAAAGGCTATTCGGTAGTTTCCATATAGACAAAGTCTTCCCAATATTTGCGGTGAAGATTAATGCTAGAAAATTAATTTGTAAAATTTTGTTATTGACGATGAAATTAAGTCTTCTCTTATTTGAATATTTTATTTTACTACAAGCAAATATGTTTTTTTTTTATTTATCCTCTACGCCTACAAGCGCTAATGTTAACGAATCCAGGCAGTAACAACTTTTCAAATTAGTTGTTTTTTCTGATTATTTTGGTTAGATATAATTTTGCAAGTATTTAAACAAAAGTTAGGATGGGTAGCTGATGTGTGAAAGGTTTTTCCTTATCTACACGCCTGTAATCCGTGCGGTGGGGATTATTAGCTCATAATCTATCTTAATTTTATTTTATTTTTATTTCTTTTCTTTTTCTCTACTAATAACAACTAGTGATGCTACCAATGTTTCGTAACCTACACACCAGAGGAAAGAAACGCCAAGAAAACCTCTGAGATGCCTAGCTATTTAATTAACCCAAAATTAAACCAATATTCAACCAAAGTGACTATGTAGAGTGTGGCATTGGTTCTAACTACCAAACTCTTCATCTAATTATCAAATTTTACAGATGATGTACACTATTGAGTTGAAAGCCTGAATTAACTTATGAACTATTTTCGTTCAGTTGTAGTTGATATAGATTCCCATTACTCACTCCAGCACGACTCAATCTCTCAGTTGAATTTCAATACTTTATTATAGTGGCTTTCTCTTTGCCAATTATTGTATTTCCAACAATACAGTAATATTAATTCATCAATTATCGTGAATGGTGATAAGATACAAGTCTCACTATGTCAGAGAACATGTTAAAATTTTCATAATATGTTTTGTTTTACAACACAAGGTTGGTACTTAGTCAGATGCCTTATTTCAGCTCAAAAGTAATAAATAATTTCAGTTATATAAATGACACTTCATAGAAGGATCAAGGTAGTGGTTATGAAGAATGAACATAATCGTTCAATGGTTAATGTCGGTTACACTGTCATACATAAATAATGTTACAATCACACAAGTAATAATTACTTCAGTTCAAGTCAATGCTTATATACCAAAGCATATGAACCGTAAGTATATAGAGTACGCACTCCTTTAAATTCATAAATCAGGTACGTAAAACACGCTAAAAATCATTCCCAAAATAGGGTAAACGACCTAATATATACTCAATTAAATTCATATGCCGCAACCGCAAAACATAAAAATATAACGCATTACGCAATAAAATTCGCAAAACGTATAAAATTATAACGCATACGAATTACAGAATATAGGATAACCGCATCCACAAACGTATAAAAATATAACGCATTCCGCAAAACGTATAAAAATATAACGCATACGCAATATAGGATAAACGCAGCCACAAAACGTATAAGAATATAACGCATTCCGCAATCGTATAAAAATATAACGCATACACAAAATAGAATAAACACATCCATACCTATTTCGTTAAATTCGTAAAATGTTTCCGCATACTCCGTTAAATTCCGTACGCATATATATTGCATATAATAATCCAACCAAATTTCACATACATTAAATGCAAGAACCATAGTAATAAGGAAAATGTTCATAATACAGTCAATTAAAAGCACTTACTCAACTCCAAGGCCTAAAGAGAATACACAGAAAAGAAATAAATTTTATAAGTGAATAGATTTTGCCTCACCAAATTAGACTTCTTTTGCTGGTCCTATTGGCAGCTCAGGGCGGGGCCTCGGTGTTTGTAGCACGGTGCTTGTAGCTCTATTCAGCGGCAGAAGTCAGGTCCCGTTGCTCAGGATTGTGCTTGTGGCTCACGACGGCAGCAGAAGTCAAGTTGTCCCGTAGTCCCGTAGTCCAAGTTAGTAGCACGATGCTTGTAGCTTAGTCGGCGGCAGAAGTCAAAGTAAAAGTGATTCCTTACTGTACGCCCTTCCCTTATATAGTATTAAAAATTCCGTATCGATTCGTCCAGTAAGATTGCTTGGCCGCCTTATTAGTCGAGTTTGGTATGCTTTCGTCTACCATTTGGGACGACTGAATTTCTCGGATTTGATCTAATTTGAGCCTTATTGATCCTTTAGTTTATACTATTTTAAAGAACAAATTCCTACGCTTAACGTCCTAGTTCGAAAATCTCCTATCTCCCATAGGGAATGTTTTTCTTGAATATCTATCCAATTATGCAATTTCCAATGAAAATTTATATGAAAATAGATGAAAACATCAGCCCCGCGTATGATTTAATAAGACCCTGTAAGTATTGATGTCTATTTTCCCCGTAAAATGCCAATATATCTTTGTATACCAATTTGATTCTTAAGATTCCTACGCTACATACTTCTAAAAGAATCAAGTTCCTATGAGCGCCCTACCCTTTTTGGAAAACCTAACCTCTAAAAAAACGATTTTCTTTAATTCAAACAAAGTAAGCCGAATTTATATAATTTATGATGAAGATAATTTTTCTGCATGTATTATGACCAGATCCTATCGGATTTACTGCGTATTTACTTTGTAAAATACCAATATAACTTTTATAAAAAAATTCGCTTTTTATCCTAATTTTCATCAGTTTCCTTTATTTGTTTTGATCAAAATTGAGTTTTCCACACGTTTATAAGCAGACATAGGAATCCGCGGGGCAAAACTGATTGACAAGTAGGGAGTTCCTATATCGATAAACTCAACTATCGATGCTAGTTCTATATACTAGTGATCACTCAAGGGTTTGCTTGTAAAAATAGGTTTTTATTAATATTAAAAAATAACAACTCAATCAACACTCTTCAAAACAATTTTATAATTTTCGTTTGTAAAAACAATTTTATAATTTTACTCGTCCCAATTTTTTTCTTCGTGAATGTCCCATTTACTATTGTTAAAGTAAACGACCAAAATTTGCTCCATATTTTCGGGCGTTATGCGTCTCCGTCTTGGCTGATAAATCCATTTCAGGTGGCTAAATGACTTCTCAATTTCTGTGGAGGTTATAGGGGCATAACAAAATTTCATAAAGTGATCTATTGTACTTCGCCTATTGTTCGGTTGTAAAATGACTTCTTCACCTTTTTGTAGCATATTAATTTTTTCCATAGTGTCGTACCCGAAGTTTTGTTAAAAACATTTTAAAATTTAGTGTAAATATTTTTTCCCTTTTCGTTCAAATATATTTTAGATAATGTAGACTGTACTTTTTTACTATTCGTACACCAAAGTCTAGCGACAGATATGGCGATTGTAATTTTTTTATAGACTGTAGAATAATATTTAGATTTTCGGCTATAAACTTAAGTTCACCCTAGATATTTGATTTATTATATGCAGCTTTTGCTTTTTTAACCGCTATGCGATCTGATACAGAAAATGTATTCATAACTCGTCTTATATCATCAAAATATATAGCATAATAGTTTGCTGCTTGCAGCCATGTGCCCCATCTTATAATTGTTGGCGGACACTTCAAAAATACTTTTTTGACCGATGATATCAAGGTATTAACACTTGGAAACAGAGATCTTACTTTCTCAGCCACCCTATTTAATGCGTAACATGTGCAGCTCATCTGCACATGTTACGTGAGTCATATTTTTAAAAACTGTAGTTTTTACCCATTTTCATCATATAAGGTGCTGCGTCAGTCACTAACAATAGA
Source organism: Pammene aurita (assembly GCA_947086415.1). Taxonomy (NCBI): domain Eukaryota; kingdom Metazoa; phylum Arthropoda; class Insecta; order Lepidoptera; family Tortricidae; genus Pammene; species Pammene aurita. The sequence continues at coordinate 2,105,332 of OX352291.1, forward strand.
ACTTTGTTGAATTTATCGCTCTTTGCATCACAACACCAAAAATTTGATAGGGACGTTATAATCAAATTTGTTATTGTTTCATTATTTGTCTGCTGTAAACATTTACTTGCAATAACATACGGCCGACTTGGTGTACTGTCAAGTTTGCCAACGAAAACATTTGCAATTTAGCACTTGTAGTCTCATCTACAGACACGTAGATGTAATTGTTCCCAATCTCGTTCCTAATTTGTTGGTATGTTTCATTATAAATTAGAGAAAGATATTTTTTCCTTATATGAGATTGCGAAAGCACTGAAAAATTACCGTATCGTCCAGAAATGCAATTTTGAATAAAACCGTTAAAATTTGGATTTTCTAATTGATACAACGATATATTGCAGGCCACCATAAACATAGAAAGGTCTTTATAAAATTGATATTTTTCTTCTTGAATACCTCTATGTCTTTCGGTTTTCATATGCCTAACAAGAGAATATTTTTTGCGATGAAAGGTGAATTGACATTTGTTACAGTATAGCTTGGACCCACGTTTAATAACTTCAGGGTGTTTTTTAAGCAATTCGTCTATTTTTTTGGGAGACATTATTTATTTTCACTCATACATAAATATAAAATACTTCTGTAATATAAGGTGTTTACAAATGACACTGTCCGATGACATTGACAAGTACCTATTGTGTTATAGTAAGTGTCTAAGTAGGTTATACTTCTATTTAATTATCTAAAGAGATTGAGATAATATTAACTATTTTTTAGAGCAATAGGTATTACGCCCTACCTTTATATAACCTAGCGATTATTTAAATTATGGTATGTTGAACAATAGAACAAAAAACACATCATGTTGGGGGCGATCACTAGTATATAGAACGAACATCGATAATTTAAATAATAAATGGGATAGTAAATGGGACATTCACGAAGAAAAAAATTGGGACGAGTAAAATTATAAAATTGTTTTTAAAAACGAAGAAGGCAATACCCTTCTTCGTTTTTAAAAACAATTATATATTGAGTTGTTATTTTTTAATATTAATAAAAACCTATTTTTACAAGCAAACCCTTGAGTGATCACTAGTATATAGAACTAGAATCGATAGTTGAGTTTATCGATATAGGAACTCCCTACTTGTCAATCAGTTTTGCCCCGCGGATTCCTATGTCTGTTTATAAGCTAAGACTAGCCTAGAATTCCATCAAACACCAGTAATTTTAAAATCCTAACAGTATTTTTACGACAATTTTCGATCATAAAATTTGTTTATTTTAGCGCTTAATTCGTTCAACCTTGTTAATATAATTGCTGCAATATAACTTAAATTACTTTCCCTTTAATTTAAGTATCGATTTCTAACAATAATTAACAAATTAAAAAGATAACCTCTCCATTTTGATAAATTTTCAGACAAATCTAAAATATTATTAGATACTACTTTTTGTTATTGAATAAATTATCAATAATACATTTATTCTATACAATAAACTACATTTCATCTCGAAAATCCTATTAAAAGTATCAATTTTCATCATTACTTAACGAACAATATTCTCAGTTGTCGGTCATTCCCTTCCCTAGGTATACTTACAATGAGAATAATATGAAATTATAAGAAACTGATGATAAAGCAATTTGTAATCAAAATACTTATTTCTAAATGGGTAAAAGAACCTGTCTATGTTACTAACAGTTTGTACTATGTCATAAAATGTCTTTAGTAAATCATATATTTTTGTACCTAGCACATATCTTAAGAATGAAGTAAATATTTCTAGAACATACTTTATATACAACCTCCTGCTATTCTATGAGTTTTATTTTACCTAATAATACATACCTTATTGAAGGAATCCATCTCAAGATTGCTAAAACTTTATGACAAATCTAGTGCGGCAACCAAATTACTGTTAAGTTGTTATTCATAGCCTCTGTTCCTGTGAAAACTAAAACATACATTAAATATCTACACAAGCTGCTTATATAATTTACATATGAATGCTACCTATGGTCATAATGCCATTTGAAATACCCAATTAATAATAATAATAATCATTATTTCTATCTAAAATACAACTATGTAAAATACATAATTAATCGACCAAGATCATGAATGTTTCAAAATCTTGCCAATCAACGGTGAACAATTTTTAACAAAACTCTATGGTATCAATTGCTTATGCAATAATGCAAAAATAAGTAATAATATAAATATAATTATATCTAAACATAATATAATTTATCGAAAACTGTGAGAATTCCTAGTAAAGATTTCAGGTTTTATATTTTCCAAATATTCTCATTTCCTGAGAGCAATGATAATAGCTTATCATTAAAGTTCAGGTAGTATGGTTGCTAATAAAACACATGATGCTTATATACTTCCATATATTTTATTTCCTTTGTCAGATCATTAACTTGGTCTTTTCTTACATACTAAAATAAAACCAATATGTAATAAGGTGAACCTCCACCCTCATACAAACTATGTGAATCATTTATTTTCATTTTTTCATGAACTTTACTCATGAAAATATCATGTAAAAGCTTACAAATGAAGCTCTATCAGCCTTTAAAGTTATTTTCCTAATTTTCATACTTAGAGGACCCTATGGACCTCTACAATTGCCAGTCACTAGAGGAGTCCCCCAAGGCTCGATCTTGGGACCCATTCTATTTAGCTTATATTGTTCAGATATTATCAATCACATAAAGTATTGCAAATACCATATATATGCGGATGATATACAGTTGTACATATCGTTTGAAGCGGATGATACCAGTGTAGCTGTAAATAAACTAAATGACGATCTAAACAATATCAATAATTGGTGTAGTCAATTTTTTTTATTAATAAACCCCTCTAAATCAAAATATATGTTGCTAGGCACAAAAAACAAATTGACAAAATTACAGCACATGACCTCCCCGTTTCCTTAAATGGTACCCGGTTAGAAAGAGTAGCTGAAGCTCGCAACTTGGGTCTTGTATTTGACGATTGTTTCAGATTTGCAAAGCATATTTCTGAAACTATGCGTAACTACTTCTATCGCCTGAAACTGTTATATAGAATCCGCGAGTGTCTGTCTGTTGATATGCGAGGACGTTTACTATCTCGAACTAGGAAAGCACTGCAGCGAATACAAAACGCATGTGCACGATTTTGTTTCCCTGTTCCACGTCGAGCTCATATTAGTCCGTTTTTGAATAAATATGATTTAATGAACATGAGTTCGCGAAGACATCTACATTTTGCGACATTACTGTTTGGAGTGTTAAAAAAATTAAGAACCCTCTTACCTCCATGAAAAACTAAACTTCTCTCGGCGCGCAATAAGGCACGCGTCACGTCTTACTATTCCTACACACCACACGGCTGCATTCCGTGGCAGCTTCCGCTTTGCTGCCACCAAGTGCTGGAATGATCTGCCCCACCAGTACGTAACTCGAAAACATTGTCCACTTTTAAGATTCGCATCCGAAAGTTTCTATTGGACAAACAAAAATGCACTACGTAGGCAATCACACACACACACACACACACCCAAGTAACAAAAGCTTCTATAACTACCCAAGTAACAAAAGCTTCTATAACTAAGGCCTTTTATCACCAATCAGTGATATAGTAGGCCTATAATGGTAACCATTGTGACTGCTTGTACTATAAAGGTTTTTAATAGAGCGTTTTGGTTCTATAAATTAAAGAGCAATTTAGTTCTATAAGTTAGCTCTTAGAACGCTTAAAGGACCATAAAAAAGAATCTTTAAAGTGTTGCACTGTAATAGATTTGCAAAAAGCGATTATAGTACTATTTAATACTATAGACACTTTACTGACACTTTTATGTACCTATTATGCACTAATAATGCGTCGAATTAACTTTTATAGTACTAGTATTGTAGCAGTATCGCAAAAACTATTACAGGATCAATCTGCACTATAAAAGGACTTTGCACGACCATTACATAACGTTTTAGCTTTTTAAATGCTCCCTCAACATCGCTATAGGGCTACCCAAATCCATTAAAATATGGCTGCCGTTTTCTGAAAGTGATATCACATTAGCAGCACGACTGGAGCCCATGTGTACTATAGCAGCCACAGTCGGGACAAGTCCTAATTTTAGTAATTAAAATTTAATTAAAACAGTAAAATTATGAAGGCGCATTGTCAAATTTGAAATCAGCATAATGATTTTGTCAATACAATTATTTTCGCAAGTGCAAGTACCGGCAGAATTACGGTTCACGAATGTTTTTTAGTATGTACCTTTATATGTCACTTTAAGGAACTAAAGGGACATGGCGAATGACTAACAAATATATTTGTTTAATTTCTTGTGAAATAACCTTACGACTACGACAGCACACAACACGAGGCTTTTGGTGATAAAAAAGATCACTGGAATCGTTTACGGCGCAAAAAAGCACTATAAACATGTTTTGGTTACTTTAATAGTTCCTAATAGTGACATAAACATTGCAGACATTTCAGTCATAGAGCTGATTTATCACAGTGAGAGCCTTTATGTAATGTTTATAGAATAAATCAGTGATAAAACTAGGGCCTATTTGGGGTTAGGTAAAGGTTTACGACACCATTATAGTGCTAATCATGAACACTAATTAGCACGTTCTAAAATGTTCTCAGGACTTTTATAGTGCCAAATTTTGCTACTTGGGACACACACACACACACACAGCGATGTTAGTGTAGTTAGTTGTATAGTGTCACCTACCCCACCGTCTCTGGGCCTCACTGAAAATCAGCGTCGCAGAGTGTACCATGTGGTGCATTCTGTGACATCAAGCTGAGTGAGGTCCATTTAGCGCTAACGACAGCTCTAGATAGTAATTAGTGTACCATTAGTTAGTTTTAAGTTTGTCTGTCCTTGTTTTGTGCTAATAAATGTCTTTTCTTTCTTTCTTTCTATCAAAGTTTCGGTTTCGGCAAAAAAACATGTTTCGGTCGGACCCTAGTTATTAGTTATTTTTAAACATAATAACATGTAAAGGCCACTCTAAATAGGACAATGTTCGCCCATCTGATTAAACAGTCTGATCAAACCAGGTACTGTGGATGCAAAAATAATTTTATATTTAATTTTATTCAATTAAAAACATTTAGTGTTAACAGTTTTATTACATGATTTTACCATATATGATAAACGCTTAAAATCTGACAAGAAATTTAATTTGTATCAATCAATTTTAATTGATTTTAAATAATCCAGTTTTTTTTCTTGTACCTATGTAGTATTTTCCTCGCTTTAGTGAGGTGAAAAGATTTGTACACCCGGCTGCAAAGTTATTTTTACGTCTCGTGTGTTGCAACACTCGCTACGCTCAGGATTCTATTTCTGAACTACGCGCTAGCTCGTAGTTCATCCCTAGAATCCATTCTCTAGCTAAAAAAAAAGTAAAAATTAAAAATGTTTTATTGACCAAAATAATTTAAATATACAGTTAACAACATATCAGCGACTCCCGCACTAGGCAAAGCCTGTGTCGTGGAAGTCAAAAACATAAGATTGATTACCAAAAAAAAAATAAAAACATAGCGGCTTATGAAATCAAAAATGCATGCAGACTTATAACTATTAAAGAACTAAATTAAATTAATATTAATGGGATATGCAATGGATTATTCTATAACTGAGAGAGTCGTGAATTACGGAACACCGTAAGTTCATGTACTATTTGTGTGTTATATGTATAGAGTGTGTAGAAAGTAGTGTGTAAGGATGTGATGTAAATTAAGTGTATGTAAAGTGAGATGTAGGAAAAAGGATCTCTAGAAGTAAAACAAAGAATAATAAGTGTTTTGTTATTAAACTTTAACCAACTGTAGCGGTCCACAGGGTCCTCTATGTACGAAAAGTAGCAACATGGCTTTAAAGGCTGATAGAGCTTCATTTGTAAGCTTTTACATGATATTTTCATGAGTAAAGTTCATGAAAAAATGAAAAATAAATGATTCACATAGTATGTATGAGAGTGGAGGCTCACCTTATTACATATTGGTTTTATTTTAGTATGTAAGAAAAGATCAAGTTAATGATCTGACAAAGGAAATAAAATATATGGAAGTATATAAGCATCATTGTGTTTTATTAGCAACCATACATGCCTGAACTTTAATGATAAGCTATTATCATTGCTTTCAGCAACTGAGAATATTTGGAAAACATAAAACCTGATATCTTTACTAGGATTTCTCACAGTTTTCGATAAATTATATTATGTTTAGATATAATTATATTTATATTATTACTTATTTTTGCATTATTGCATAAGCAATTGATACCATAGAGTTTTGCTAAATATTGTTCACCGTTGATTGGCAAGACTTTGAAACATTCATGATCTTGGTCAATTAATTATGTATTTTGCATAGTTGTATTTTAGATAGAAATAATGGTTATTATTATTATTATTTGGGTATTTAAAATGGCATTTTGACCATAAGTGGCATTCATATGTAATTTATATATGCAGCTTGTGTAGATATTTAATGTATGTTTTAGTTTTCACAGGAACAGAGGCTATGAATAACAACTTAACAGGATAAGTATACAACATTTTGGGGAATTATTATCTGAAATATCCGTTTGTACCATTTGCAGTGGACAAACAGTAATTTGGTTACCGCACTAGATTTGTCATAAAGTTTTAGCAATCTTGAGATGGATTCCTTCAATAAGGGATGTATTATTAGGTAAAATAAAACTCATAAAATAGCAGGAGGATGTATATAAAGTATGTTCTAGAAATATTTACTTCATTCGTAAGATATGTGCTAGGTACAAGAATATATGATTTACTCTTTAGTAAATACACACAGTTTAGTAAATACAGACAGTTTGTACTATGCCATAAAATGTCTTTACATTTTATGACATAGTACAAACTGTTAGTAACATAGACAGGTTCTTTTACCCATTTAGAAATTAGTATTTTGATTACAAATTGCTTTATCATCAGTTTCTTATAATTTCATATTATTCTCATTGTAAGTATACCTAGGGAAGGGAATGACCGACAACTGAGAATATTGTTCGTTAAGTAATGATGAAAATTGATACTTTTAATAGGATTTTCGAGATGAAATGTAGTTTATTGTATAGAATAAATGTATTATTGATACTTTATTCAATAACAAAAAGTAGTACCTAATAATATTTTAGCTTTGTCTGAAAATTTGTCCAAATGGAGAGGTTATGTTTTTAATTTGCTAATTATTGTTATAAATCGATACTTAAATTAAAGGGAAAGTAATTAAAGTTATATTGCAGGAAGTATATTAACGAAATTGAATGAATTAAGCGTGAAAAAGCTAAGAACTTACTTTTTCATCCAAAATCGATTTTTGGGAATATTATGTAAAAACTCGTATTATGAAGTTAAATAACGGAGATAAATAAAGTTGGGAGCTTTGTTTTTATAAAACATAAAGATTTCAATTCAGTAAAGCGCTAAAATAGACAAATTTTATGATCGAAAATTGTCGTAAAAAAATTGTAAGTATTTTAAAATTACTGATGTTTGATGGAATTCTAGGCTAGTAAACGTGTGATAAACACAATTTTGATCAAAACAAATAAAGGAAAGTGATGAAAATTAGGATAAAAAGCGAATTACCTGATAAAAGTTATATTGGTATTTTACGGAGTAAATACGCAGTAAATCCGATAGGATCTTGTCATAATATATGCAGAAAAATTATCCTCATCATAAATTATATAAATTCAGCTTAGGAAATACTTATTTTGTTTGAATTAAAGAAAATCGATTTCTTAGAGGTTAGGTTTTCCAAAAAGGGTAGGGCGCTCATAGGAACTTGTTTCTTATAGAAGTATGTAGCGTAGGGACCTTAAGAATCAGATTGGTATACAAAGATATATTGGCATTTTACGGGGAAAATAGACATTAATACTTACAGGGGCTTATTAAATCATACGCGGGGCTAATGTTTTCATCTATTTTCATATAAATTTTCATTGGAAATTGCATAATTGGATAGATATTCAAGAAAACATTCCCTATGGGAGATAGGAGATTATCGAACTAGGACACTTAAGTATAGGAATTTGGTCTTTAAAAAAGTATGAACTAAAGGATCAATAAGGTTCAAATTAGATCAAATCCGAGAAATATTGTCGTCCCAGATGGTAGACGAAAGCATACCAAACTCGACTAATAAGGCGGCAAGCAATCTTACTGGACGAATCGATACGGAATTTTTATTAATATATAAGGGAAGGGCGTACTGTAGGGAATGACTTTGACTTTAACTTCTGCCGCCGACTAAGCTACAACCATCGTGCTACTATCTTGGACTACGGGACTACGGGACTACTTGACTTCTGCAGCCAACGTGAGCCAGAAGCACATCCTGAGCAACGAGACTCCAACTTCTGCCTTCAAACCGACCTGGGCTGCCAGCGACTAGTGGGAAGGGACCAGCCGTAAAGAAGTCTAATTTGGTGAGGCAAAATTTATTCACTTTAATGATAAAATTTATTTCTTTTCTTTGTATTCTCTTTAGGCCTTGGAGTTGAGTAAGTGCTTTTAATTGACTGTTATATTATGAACATTTTCCTTATTGTTGTGGTTCTTGTATTTAATTAATGTGAAATTTGGTTGAATTATTACATGCAATATATATATACGTACGGAATTTATCGGAGTATGCGGAAACATTTTACGAATTTAACGAAATAGGGATGGATGCGTTTACCCTATATTGCGTATGCGTTATATTTTTATACGTTTGTGGATGCGGTTATCCTATATTCTATATATCGTATGCGTTATAATTTTATACGTTTTGCGAATTTTATTGCGGAATGCGTTATATTTTTATGTTTTGCGGCTGCGGTATATGAATTTAATTGAGTATATATTAAGTCGTTTACCCTATTTTGGGAACGATTTTTAGCGTGTTTTACGTACCTGATTTATGAATTTAAAGGAGTGCGTACTCTATTATATTTACGGTTCATATGCTTTGGTATATAAGCATTGACTTGAACTGAAGTAATTGTATGATTGTAACATTATTTATGACAGTGTAACCAACATTAACCATTGATCAATCATATGTTCATCCTTCATTAACCAATGCTATAATCCTTCTATGACAGTGAAAGAAACATTAACCATTGAACAATTATGTTCATTCTTCATAACCACTGCCTTGATCCTTCTATGAAGTGTTATTTATATAACTGAAATTATTTATTACTTTTGAGCTGAAATCAGGCATCTGACTATGTACCAACCTTGTGTTGTAAAACAAAATATATATAATATTATGAAAATTTTAACATGTTCTCTGACATAGTGAGACTTGTATCTTATCACCATTCATGATAATTGATGAATGAATATTATTGTATTGTTGGAAACACAATTATTGGCAAAGAGAAAGCCACTATAATAAAGTATTGAAATTCAACTGAGAGATTGAATCGTGCTGGAGTTAGTAGTGGGAATCCATATCAACTACAACTGAACGAAAATAGTTCATAAGTTCATTCAGGCTTTCAATTCAGTAGTGTACATCATCTGTAAAATTTGGTAATTAGATGAAGAGTTTGGTAGTTAGAAACAATGCCTTACTCTACATACTATAATATTTGCTTATCCTTGAAGTTTGAATTAGCATGACTACCTCACACGACATATTTCTATGACTTATTTCGGCATGACCACAGTCCCTTTGGTTGAATTTTAGATTTAATTTTGATTTAATTAATTAGCTAGGCATCTGAGAGGTTTTCTTGGCGTTTCTTTCCTTTGGTGTGTAGGTTACGAAACGTTGGTAGCTTCACTTAATAAAGTCATTGATAGACAAAATAAAAATATTTTATTTTTAATAAAATATAAAAAATAATAATAATAATAATTAGACAGGATCTGAGACAGTTTTCCTCACCGCACAAACTACAGGCGCGTTTATTTGGGAAAAGAAACCCCTATCACACATTAGCTACCCTTCCTAACTATGTTTAAAATAAATAAATATTTTTTCTAAGAAAATAATTTAATTGTATAATTATTGTCTGTATTCGTTAACACTGTCGCTTTTAGGGCGTAGGGGATAAAAAAAAAAACATATTTGCTTGTAGTAAAATAAAATATTCAAATAAGAGAAGAATTCATTTCATCGTCAATAACAAAATTTTACAAATTAATTTTCTAGCATTTATCTTCACCGCAAATATTGGGAAGACTTTGTCTATATGGAAACTACCGAATAGCCTTTCCTTTTACAGATATCCTGACACCATTCTACAGCTTTACCACTAACCTTCCCGCATCAACAGCTTCAACTTATAACCGAATAATATTAATTTACTAATTAATTTTATATACCTATTTACTTAATGTCTTTTCGTTGTAAAGTACCATTTATAGGAAATAAAGTTTAAAATAAATATCCTTGTTTTTGTTTCAACAACCTCTTTATCGGTCTCCTAAAAATTATCGGGTTACTACATAACTAGGGATCTACCACTAAAACTTTCACGAGCCATTGTTAGGAAAAACCGCTGGAATTGTCTGACAAATCATGTTTATATAGGAAATTAGATTATTGGGGTTATAGTATTTAACGCAGGGTTGTAGTGTTCCTTTCAGGAGGTAAGTATGTATGACTATATCAGAGCTTAGAACATTTTAGTATTACGGGGTTTCAGATGGGGTAGAGGGTTTCCTTCATAGAGAGCCACTTTGGCTTTTCTAAGCGTTTTAAGTTTCAGCTTTCTAAGTTGTACCGTCGTTTAGTAGCTTCCAATAGCTGCTCTAGCTTGTAGAGTAAAGAAGTAATATTTATTTAGGAAACGCGCCAGGCGCGTTTCTCTTCACAACGTCTTTAAGAGAGTAAGTCTTCGGTCTCCTTGTATGTTAGGCGCTGTAAGAACTGTCGTTGTAATATGGTTATTAGCCACTTTTAGTGTTTAGCAGTAACACTCTGGTTTACTGCAACATAACGCATATTGCTTGTGTCAGCGACAACCTATGTGTATAAATAGGTAGGCATTCATTAATAAAGATGAACTCTAACTCGACTACCATGTAAGGTGTTTCAATACTACGCCGTCTCCCTGACTGCCCGTCCACCCATCCAGAACCACCATCAATCTCTTTTCGTTATTACATGGCGACCCTGCCACACGGACCGAGGAAGAATCTTTAATAATATATGGCGACCCACACTAAAAAGAAATAATTGAAGATACTACGGGACAACAGCACAAACGAAAATGAAGAAAAAAATAATAATGCAAGATTAACGTAAGGAAGATTGGAGTTGAAGAACTCATTTTAAGGAAGAAAAAGACGACCTAAATTGAAGAACGTATTCTAAATAAGAAGACAAAGAAGAAAGAAAAAATGATTAATTTTTTTAAAGCAAATCAAGAAGAAAGAAGACTAGGAAGAAAGAAGAGCGTTGTCCAGGGTTATCCCGGCTCGCAAATCAAGAGGAGTCCAGGGTTATCCCGGCCCATTATCATCATCGAGAGCAGTAGCAACCTTGATGCCATGTGCAGCATCAGCGAGCGCCAGAGCAACATGGAGGTGTCAGCGTGCCAGCCGGCGTTCCACCGCCGCTACCGCCAGAGGACACCGACAAACCAGCACGATGTACGAGGTAGAGGATGGCGATGGCCATTACCAAACTTGTAATTATATTTTGTTTGTATTTAAAAAAAAAAATCCGTTATTACTAAAAATAACATAACGTAAGGTTATCGCATAAAATAAAACCAACATTATTGTCTTAAAAATCAGAATAATAGACGAATTTAATAGCTATATCCATATATATATATATTTTTATGTAATTTAAAAATATAAACTAGTGAAAATAATGAAGGCATATTTTAAATTGCTATTCTTAGTGTCGAATGTAGTCCTACATTTTAAATTTCGTAATTCGGTCGCACGTGCTGTCTTGTTGCGCACGCGTCAGCAAGAATTATCTAGGTCGCGAGACTTCGCCGCGAATTTACATTATTTAATAAGCGATGAATGAAATTTGATACCATCGCATACCAATTAAATAATTAACAACTCAATTCAATAAAATTATTTAGTTATTTCTTAATAATGATTGATAATTTAGCTACGTGTCAAACTGATCACCTGACATACTACAGCCAAAGTTTTAATTTATTACTTATTTTTATCTGTAATTTGGAAAAATTAAGATATTTAGTTTTTCTTTTGATATCTTACAGTACGGTACAAGTTAAGAATTTAGGAGTATAGGCACATTTGTATAATGTGACCTTAGAGCTAGAACATTAGTCCTTCGTACTTGATCATGGTGCGAGCTACCGTATCCTCCGTGAAAGTTGTAGGAGACTTATTTGTGTCTCTAGGTACAGGCAGAGCCGTAGAGCCTGGCCTGATATGCCGATATTAATTATAGGGTGACCATGCCCTTGGGTAGCCAATCCCATGTATAGTTTGAGGTTAAGGGTACGCACGGATGCGTAGCACATTGTTTTTTTTATAGGGTGACCATGCCCTGGATAACCATTCCCATTTATTTTATCAGGAGTAGGAACTCCGTCTTAATACGGCATTAGTTATTTTTACGCAATTATTGAGAAGTACTGATACTATGTAAAGTAAAAATAAATGTTTTTACACTGTCGATTAATATAAAGAATAATAGTAAAGGTTACAAAAATAAAGATTTTTTTTATTTTGATAGTATTGACTATTTTACTCCTGAAAGAATTTAATTGTTTGATATTTTATTGCAGTTATTTTGAAAATGGTAAATAATTATGATTTTAATTTATTTCTTTGAAAATATAAAGTATATTTAAAGGACTTCGACACTAGGATACTCAAAGAATATTTTTTTTAGATCGAATTTGACAAATGTTGATAAATTATGTGTATTGGTTTTATTTTTCTATCAATTTCAGAAAAAAATGTAAACAAGTAACATGCGTTTAATTTTTTTCTTCTGCCACCCCGGTGATGAAGGGACTTTCGGGGGCGGTGTAATATGGACATTAGCCACTTTTAGTGTTTAGCAGTAACACTCTGGTTTACTGCATATTGCTTGTGCCAGCGACAACCTATGTGTATAAATAGGTAGGCATTCATTAATAAAGATGAACTCTATACTCGACTACCATGTAAGGTGTTTCAATACTACGCCGTCTCCCTGACTCTGCCCGTTCGTCCATCAAGCAACCTCAATCTCTTTTCATTATTACATCGTATTAATGTTTTTGCCTTAGAGAGGTGGCTGTGCTTGATCTCACAGCCCTTTCGAATAGCATTATATGTATACAGGGTGTAATCGTTAAGTGTAGCCAGGCGATTACTCCGTAAATATAAGAGATATTAGAAAATATCTAACGGATATCGAAAGTGCGTGACCTAATGAGTCAAATTACATTAATAACTTTTTTTTATAAAATCAGAACTATCCCAAACATTAACTTCAAACCCTCCCATACATTTAGTACGACGTTCGTTGAAAGAATAGTTTGTACGGTCTAGTCATTTCACTGTTATCAAATGATTCATGAATTGTTTTATTATTTTATCTACACTCACATTGTAAGTTCGCTAAAACGTGTTCCAAAACGGTAGGCAATGGCTAGCATTACCACAACGAATTTTACTATGATAAGCTTTTTATCTGTGGCAGTAACGTAATTTTAACTTTACATGCTCAAATATTGATGTGTTATGAGTTTTGATAACATAATGTACACCGGTATAAATGAGAATAACTCAATTCAAATATAAATAATATGAATCTACATTATAGTTGTGCTTGTTATCGTAATTCGAATGTGTTGTAGAAGAATATAAAAATATATATATTTATAGTACATACTAGTCAACACAAATAATCATATTAATCTTTTCATCACATGAATTTTTTTTTTTCTAAATTAATTACGTGCCTACAACTATTCCTCGAATGAGGGTTTCTCATGTTAATAACATTTCTTATCAGATTTACAAACGTTTAAAAAGAAAATAAATAAATAACAGATTTTAATAAATATAGGCTGAGTATGTTACAATTATAATCAGTCCTTTAAATACTCAAAGTCAAAGTCAAAAATGTATTTATTCAAGTAGGCATAGCAACAAGCACTTTCGAATCGTTAATAACGATTATTGTCTTAAGCTATTATATAATTAATGGAAATATATTGATGCAATTATACAAAAAAAAATACGGGTCAAAATGTATCATCATCATTTCACAATAAGATCGACAAAACTTAAAAGATGAAAAATGTATAATAAAATACTAGTTTAGAATGTTTCTAGAATAAAATGCAAATGTCAGAAGGAAAATTCAAAATCATTTATTTTTTAATAAATCTTCTATACTATACTATAATAAAATAATCGTCTTCTATACTATAATAGGCTTTAGAAATAAGTTTACGTTTTAGATAATTCTTGAATTTATTGAATGATAATTTGGTAATTTCTGTTGGAAGCTTATTATAAAACCTTAGAGTGGTGGGCACTGCCAGTTTATACTTAATTCTAGTATTAAAATTATGTATATCACAGTTCTTTCTAAAATTAACAATGTTTCTATGTACATACACAATATTTTCATAGATATATTGACTATGCACTGTCATTATATTAATATCCTTAAACTTATCTCTAACTGAGGCTCTATATTTTCTTAAAAATAAATTATTTAAACATTGCTTTCTTAATTTTATCAATATGATAGTAATAAAAATACTTTAAAGGAAAAAATAACATTTCACACGTCTTTCATTTAGACATAACAGATGTGTCGCCAGGGTCGTTCTCTCATTGTTGTAATTGATAAACACGTGGTATAAGTACCTGTTTATTTCTGAATGTTATCTACCGTAATTTTCCCTTTTCTATACCTAACCTCAATCATGAAAGAGGGAGCGAGATACCAATAAAAAAAAATCTACCTGGTCTGTTATCAATTTCTGAGACACATTTGGTTATGACAGTTTTGAGTCTAGTGTTTGACTGGGTTTCGCTAGCTCAATACATGTTTTATTTTCCGATTCATGGTGCTCTTTTACGCAACTTGGCTACGTTTTACCGGATATTCCCTGCTTTCGATTGGATTTAGTACCTTGCGATTTAACGACCCCAGGCTGTGTCTATTGAATTATGATAACAAGCACAACTATAATGTAGATTCATATTATTTATATTTGAATTGAGTTATTCTCAGTACATAATTTGCTATAGGTAAAAGTAAGTCTAAGCTGTAAAGTTAAGAAAGCAATTTTAAAATAGTTGATTATTTATATGTCTGATTATAATTTTAACATACCCAATATTTATTAAAATCTATTATATATGTATATATTTCATATATTAAATATTTGTTAATCGTACATCCACCCAAATGTTTTAATCAGAATCCAACCCTGTTTTACCTGCCCGGTCGGGAAAATTACAATTGCCTCCTAATCGCTAACTAGCCGTGCGCTCGGAATACCAGTGCAAGCGCAATCTCCAATGACGCACATTTGTTTCGGATCTCGGTGTCGAGTTACGCTGGTTCTTGAGCATTTGAATCGCTTGTACTGGGTGCAACCGTATAGAACTTAGAGCTTTTTTCGTATTAGTTCATATTGACTCTTATTGCGTGGTCCATATAGTAGAAATTCAATAAACGCTAACATGTGGCCATACCATTTTTTTCATAGTGGCACGCGCGCCTGCGGTTTACACACAAAAGATAAGATACTAAGTGGATGAGTTTAGTTCATATTGTTTAGAGTATACGCTCCCGCGCGGCCGCCGACACGCGCCCGCGCGACCGCCGGCACAATCGAGTTGGCCATGGCGGTGCAATGGCGGCCATTCTATGGTTTCGGAATACGGCATTTAGGATAAATAATATGAGTGTAGATAAAGCAGTGTATGCAACTGTACGTAATTAGGCCTTATTACGTAACAGTTACATAAACTACTATTATTACAGTTTATTCGTGCAAATAATGAATCTCAAGCATTTTTATCTCTTACGGCACCGACGTTCTACTTTGAGAGTGATTCGTCGTAGGTACTAACTGTATGGGAGCGTTTAAACTTAATATTTTTAATATTAATACTATTATTTCAAAAAAGTTATTACTGCAATTTTACTCATTGGGTAACGTACTTTCGATATCAGTTTGAAAATTTCGAATATCTCTTATATTTACGGAATAATCGCCTGGCTACACTTAACGATTACACCCTGTATATAAGGAAAGATAAACGACTTAAAACGTCTACCGAACCTGCTATGAGCTTGAGGAACAAGCACTCTAAAAACGCGCTGTTTAAACATTTTAGGGTAGGACGGAGAATGAATTATGAATGAAGAATGAAGTAGGATGGATGAAGAATGAAGGTTATGCGTACAAACTGCTACCCTCATAAGGAAAAGTCTGCATACGTCTCTGAAGAGAAGTTCCGTGGAAAACCATCTCGGTCTAGAAAAATATGCCTTTAGTACCGCTAAGTATTTGAACTCTTTTGAGAGATATTAATGAGGACTTGCAGCAACCTCCCCAGGCCAGAATACAATAGTTAAGCACAGGCTGACACAGTGGTAGATATACCATTTTTATTAACGGTTTATCCGCAACCTTCTTTATGAATCTCACCATAAAGATGAGTATTCGAATTCTGGTAGATGTTAACACCATATGACTTTTAAAATTTAGTTTTTGATCTAAGGTGATGCTAAGATATTTGAGGCTAATGCTTTTAGTATGCAGCCACTAGTGCAGTTTAAGTTCTGCAACGATTGTTGGGAGTCGCAGTTGGAAGCGTCAATCTTTAGACTATTCATGAGAACAGGAGGTTGTGATCGAGAACTTATATGAAAGCATAAGAACTGTGTTTTGGCTGCGTTTAAAGTCAAAAGGTTTCGATCCAGCCAAGAAACTACTCGCCGCATGCCTGTTTCTGCTACCGCTTTTACATTTTGCCCGCCCGGTTTTTAGCTCGTGCTTCAATTCCACACTCGTGGTTAAAATACAACTTTGCACCCTTGTATAACATATAAATATAACACCCTTATTGTCAAGTCAAAATTATGAAATTTACAACTCCCCTCTCTAACATTTGAGCCGTGGGTCAAAAAGATATGGAAAAAAATCTGGCCAAGTCCATGTCCGGGACTCTGGAGTCTGGATACAACATGTTTCGTACATGTTAGGCTGTTGTATGAAATTATTTAAATGTGTTCGTATAAGGGAACGTACCCATACTACGTGACCCATTTAACAAAATCGTTTATTCGTAGATGTATATATTATCTATACATATAATAAACGCGTAAGGAGGAAAAAAATGTACATTGAAGATATTCTAGAAAAACTTATTCGGGGGGTCTTAGAAACGTTGACTGAATACATTTCAGTGATTTTTGGAATTCTTGTCTGTCTGTCAGTGAATTTGTCCGCGCACTACGTAAAAACTACTGCACAGAATTTTACAAAATTTTGTATAGTAACAGTTTATACCCCGGAGCAACATATAGGGTAGTTTTTATTCTGCTTATTACAAACATAATTTTCATTAAAAAAATGATTCTTAAAAGTGGTCACAGATGGCGCTGTATAGGTAACCTGTACGAGGGTTGCTACTTATACAGGGTGATTCATGAGACGTGAGCAGGAACAACCCTACACACTTAGTTAACGATAGTGAATCGGCCACCATCATGTTTAAGTGAAACAATTACGCCTTTCAATTTTTTTTACCTTTTTTGTTTGGTAGAAATTTTATTTTCTGTAATCATGGTCATCCTACATAAACAAATCAATAAAGATAAAACCTCTTTGACAATCATGACAGCACTTTGATTATGAAAAAAATTATTTTCAAATTAAGTGAGACACGATGTTTCCAAAGTAACCAGACATCAATTTGACACATATCATAGAAAAACAAAAGAATATCAGTACTCGACGGAGTATTCTAACTGTAGAGTGACCATGCCTGTCGTAAATAATTTTGAACTTTTTATTTTTACTTAAAAATTTTTTTTTTTGGCTTATCACACTAATACTGATATCAAACAATAGCTTATTATAAACTGAATCCGTAGTGTTAAGCCTGCTCACGTCTCATGAATCACCCTGTATATCCGGAAACAAAAAAACAAACACACGTACACGGCTGAAAATGGTTTTATTGTTTTTCAAAGTATTCCCCTTGATGATCTATGCACTTTTGCATTCGCGTGAACCAATTTTTAAAGCACTTCTGCCACTCCGCCTGAGATACCTCCATTACGTGTTGTTTGAATGCGTCGACAGCATCTTCAGCGGTCGAAAATCGTTGACCGCGTAATTTATTCTTTATATTTGGAAATAAATAAAAATCGTTGGGTGCCAAGTCAGGGCTGTACGGCGGATGACCCGTTAATTCCACATTTTGACCCTCCAAAAATAGAGTTGTTTCGCGTGACGTATGACAGCTGGCATTGTCATGATGAAGAATGATTCTTCGTCGCTGGTTAGTTTTACGAATTTGTTCAAATACTTCCGGTAAGCAAATGGTCGTGTACCACTCTGAATTAACCGTTCTACGGTTTTCTAGTGGCACTGTAGCTACATGGCCATTAATACCGAAGAAGCAGGCCACCATTTGTTTCAATGTACTTTTTGCACGAGTAACTTTCGTAGGGTACGGCTCATTTTGAAACACCCATACCAATGATTGTTGCTTCGTTTCGGGATCGTATGCATAGATCCAGGATTCGTCACCTGTATAGATGTTATAAACGGCTTTTGAGTCACCACGGTTATATTTTTTTAACATTTTATTGCACCATTCGACGCGAGCATCTTTTTGCTCTTTTGTTAAGTTGTGGGGTATCCAACGCGAACAAATTTTTTTTACAGCCAAATAATTATGTAATATGCTATTAATGCTGGTCATAGAAATACCCAGAGTTGCCTCTATCTCGCGGTACGTAACATGTCGGTCGTCCATTATAAGTTTTCGCACAGCCTCGATATTTTGTTGTACAACGACCGATTTCGGGCGACCTGCCTTAACTTCGTCCGTAAGCATACTACGTCCACGATTGAACTCACTAAACCAGTGATACACAGTAGTTTTAGATGGGGCTTCATCACCAAAAGTTGAAGTTAGTTGATCTATGCACTGTTGTTGCGTTAAACCACGCCGAAAATCATAATAAATCATAGCACGAATATTTTCACGAGTGAGTTCCATTCTTGCTGCGAGATGACATTTAAAACCCGTCAAAAACAAAACACGAGCGTTAATAAGAAAGAAAAAATATACCGGCCAGTACTTAAAAAAGTTCAAATTTTACCATGGAGGTCAAATATGCTATTTAAGAAGATTGTAATCCCGGTTTCCGGATATATAAATAGCAGCCCTTGTATACTGTATACAAACATTATTTAAGGACGTCTTTAGATTAAATTAAGCGATTCGGTCTGTTGCGTTACGCCGAGGTTTAAACCATGGATTTTTAAATGCTTTCCCAATTTAAGGCTGGCGGGTTAAATATTTTTAAAACGTGTTACTTACTTTTGGAAATTGTAAGTATCCGGACATATATTGTGATCTTAGTATTTCATCTTAGGCAAAGTAGGGCTAGCCCTAACCTAGGGTATATATTTTATTTACACATACTAGTTCCAAGCAATGTTCTCTTATCAAACGACATTCAAGTTTCGAAAGAGTATTCCTCAATTCGTCGGGATCTTTGTCTTAGTCATTTAATGTTTCGGTAATTTGAAAGGCTTATTTGTCACAAATATGCAAATTTTACAAATTGAAATCATTATTTGACGTAGGCAGTTTTAGAGTAATATTTAAAAACCAGCCAAGTAGTGAGTACAGCCACAAATATTTATAATAGTATCTCTATTTATAATAACATATCTCACAAAAGTTTAAATATTTAAAGGGTTTAGCAATGATAAGGATATTATTTACTTGTAGGGTATTCACATTAAAACAACATTACCCAGCTAGCATTAAATATAATTGCTTATATATATTGATTAACTCAATAAAATAAAATCATTATTTTGAAAAGTTGTCATGTTCGAAAGCATATAGGTACTATAAATGCTTGCATGTGAATCCTCTGGGGTTACGGGCGTCCATAGGCCACGGTAATTGCTTACCATAAGGCGGGTCGTATGCTTGTTTGCCACCGTCGTGGTATACAATAAATGATATTAGACTAACTTAAGAGAATAAGGTTAAAATAGGAATAGTGTGTAGATTCCAGTCTGTCTTCCACGGTGATAGGAAGGTGGGCCGCGTTGATCGATGATGAGGCGGAAGTCGCTTTGTAGTTGATCCAGAACTCTGAAAATTGATTGAAATAAAAACGTTACTAGTGTCTGTTCATGGAGATAGTTTAAATGGTTATTTGCTTTCCAAACGTTTTACTTTAAACAAAGTAAGTAAGTGAGTTTGTTACTGCTTTCAAACACCTTAAAAAAGAGATAAACGTTAAAAGAGTATTCTAGTTTTAAAAATAGGAACTTATATCATTATTCTTAAGGAGTTTGAGATGGTCTCTCTGGTCATAGCAATAGCGTGGCATGGCAAGTAAGGGATAGTCAATAGGGTATCCATCAGCGGTCAAATTTGAGCTACTTAAAAATGGTCATCAAACGCCTGAGGAACTGACGACCTTAGCCAGGACAGTGGAAGCAGCATGGTTGCAGACCAAACTGAAAACGCCTATAGAAGAACCTGCGACACGTATGTTTTTCGTCAAGCAAGATGACAGAGCACAGAGTAAGCCAAAGCAATTTCCTAATAAAGCCAACCGCAGGTCAACAGCATCCGGTAAGTCGACTAAGTGTTTTTGCTGTGGTAAAAATAATCAAGTCAAAAGTGAGTGCAGTTTAAAACATAAGTTTTGTTCAGAGTGTGACCATCAAGGCCATCTGTTCGAAATGTGTCCTAAAACCCATAAAATGAATCAACTAGAAATTGAATCGGAAGAGCAAAATCAAAATTCAGATATTGAACAGTCAATACAAGATCTTTACCCAGAAAGTGATGACTATTATAATGTTTATAATTGTAAATCAACCACAAATAAGGTGCCCCCATGCTTGATTGACGCCTTCGTCAATGACATAAAATTTAAATTTGAATTGGATACGGGCTCTGCAATATCAACTATTTTACAAAGAGACATAGAAGCCTTAAATTTAATACATGCAGTAAAAAAATCAAATATTAATTTCATACATTTTGACCAGTCATACTCACAGCCATTAGGAGTAATAAATAACATAACATTCAAACTCAATAACAATATTAAAAATGTTAACTTATTTGTGGTTGAGAACTATAAGCCTAGACTTATGGGCAGAGATTTGTTAAAAATATTCGGACTGTGGCTATTAAAAATAAATAATATTGAAGTAACAGACCCCGTCAACACCATAAAAGAAAATTTTTCTGAAGTATTTACACCGGGGTGGAGAAACTTTAAAGGAGACTGCATATCCTTGAAATTAAAAGAAAATGCACAACCCAAATGCTTACCAGTCAGATCCGTACCATTTGCTATTAAAGAAAAAGTTTCCCAAGAAATAAAAAGGTTGTTAGATAACAAAAGGATAGAACCCGTTAAATACAGTAAATGGGGAACCCCAGTGGTGCCAATACTGAAGCCCGATGGATCTGTACGCTTGTGTGGCGATTACAAAGTAACTTTAAACCCACAACTACAAATTGATCGCTACCCCCTACCACACATTGAAGATATTTTTAATAAATTAAGGGGAGCAGATTATTATTGTGAATTAGATCTCCGAGAAGCATATCTACAGGCACCACTGGATGAACCATCACAGGATTTAACGGTGATAGTGACAGAAGTAGGCACCTTTAAATATAAATACCTACCATATGGTGTTAGTACGGGGCCTGGGTCATTTCAAAGATTGATGGTACAGTCACCAGCATAAATATATAACTGTGGGCAGCGCTGTAAAAATATCTGATTCTCCATTGAGGGCAAAATTATATGACGACACTTCCACGGTAAAAATATGTGATGGTTATTGGCCGGCATAAACATCGTTTTGCATCGATCAGCATAAATATCGGATCCGTCCACTTAAAAATATCTGATTACCTATCAAAAGCAAAATTATGTGACTACTGCCACCGGCATAAATATCTAACCTCTGTGAAAGCTTTAACATCGGATGACAGGTCGACCGCATAAATATCTGACATAATAACAAAATCAAAACTATGTCATCAATATACAAAACCAAACCTTATCTAGCTGGTATAAAGCAGTAAATGGTATATGATGGTATGGTTGATATTCATCATGACGTTTAATAGATGTGATAAACCTTCTTATTACTATCCTAAACTATCATTAAAAAAAAAATATTTACGTCAATATGGCATGTCACATTAGAAATAAACAAGTCAAATTATTATTATTTTGCATGGATTGCAACTCGTAATAATTAGATTAATTCAATGCCATGTACCTATAGCGCGTTTTATCAAATCTACGAGCAATTGAAGCATAGGATTATTTAAATATACGAAAAAATAGACCGCTCCATTAAATAATTAATCCATTGAGAGTTTATGTGAGTTGATTCTTGTGATACCTACGTACCTAATCAATAGGTTCTACCGACTTAATAATGCATTTGTAATTTAATATTGTTTTTAGATAAATGCCGTGAGATCATGGATTACTTGCAAGTGGAAGATGCAAAATCGACCATCCTAAAAATTTTGGCCGCATTTTTGAAAATACAGCTTAAGACTTATTCAGTATATAACCTGGAGGGCCCAGAATGGTCGAATTTATAATAATGAAGATAAATAGTGCAAAATAAAATTATTGAATATTGAATTGGTTTTATTGCATGTTGCAAGGCACCTGTCCGACAAGTGACAAGGAGGCAACAGGAGAGCAAAAAGCCAATCAGGGTTGGGCAAAAAATTGTGTATTAAAACTAAAGTAAAAAATTAGAACGTTAATCTTTATCATATAAACATGATTACGATTTCAATCATGAGCTTTCCAATCAGATTGAGCACCGACATGAGTAAATCATGACGATTTTCAGTTTCTATCATGCTTACTTAGCTGAAGTGATAACATTAGTAAGACAGATGCTTAGTTAAACTAACGATTTAGTTGTTTTAATGATGTTTTAAACAGGATTAGATTTGGCATATCTACTAGCTCCATTATTTTTTCCCTGACGGAACAGAGGCGGTACGAGTAAGGTCAGTGTCAATAGAAAAGTAAAATAAGGTAAGCAAATATGTCTGAATTTGTATGCAAGAAAGGCATTTGAAACATGACAAAATAATATTAAAGAAATCTGTTTTCACTAAAATATGTAAATAATAAGTTTGTGTATGAATTGACAAAAAGAAACATAATTGTTCATTAAAAAAGTGTAATTGTGAAGCAATGAAGGTAAATAAATGTGTTTGGTTACATTATTTTACTTTTCTATTCACACCGACCTTATATACATTTAGGATAAATGGCTATTTATGACAATATTTTGGTAAAGGTATCACTTGGTGGTTGGCGCTTACGTCATAAAATGTATTATACAGATTCAATATTGTATTCGAGCAAAAAAACGTATGTGCCAGCTGCCAAATGTTACCTTTACCAAAATGTCGACACATTTGTTTGTAAATTTTTTGGTATGTGTACAAATTAATGCTCCCATTAAACTTTGAAACGGCCCGTTCGATTTCATTGCAGTTTTCGGTTACGGTTAAGGTAACTATCACACTGCTGCGGTTTCCGCATGCGGCAACGACGTTCGAGTGAGATAGCGCTTTGCATATGTATAGTGCTGTTTCCTTGACGGGTGACTGATATATGTGTCAAAACGTTTAGTTTAAAAGCTAATACCGAGTAATATGGCTGTGATATGCAGATTATCGGACAGATGGGCGGGCGGGTCGCATACGGCGTATATTTATTTATTTATTTAAACTTTATGGCACAACAAGTTATAATGTACAAATGGCGGACTTAATGCCAAATGGCATTCTCTACCAGTCAACCATTGGGCCAAACAGAGACTTAAGTTGGTGCAGGAAGAAAATTTAATTGTTAGAGAATTCTTATCGTAAAGCAAAACTTATTAAACATATATTTACAATAAATTAAAGCTTACATATATATATGGTTACATACTACTACTTATATTCAAGAAATCTCAATCAAAGGTCTAATATATGTGCCGCTACTTAGTTGTGTAGTAAAAAATATGTTTAAGGGGGCACTCCATACATGCAACTAAATGTTTAAAGGATTTTTGGAGTTTGACCTTGCATAACTTCAGGCCCAGACACGAGATTTTCCGAGATTTTAGAGATAACGTTAAAAACATCATAATGAAAGTATATAAGAGTTTCCAGCGTATTATCTCTGATTCCGAGGGTTACCTTAATATGCTTAGGCTAATTTGAATTCTATTTTTATTCCCGATATAAAAAAAAGGAGTTGGGTTCTACAATATCTACCCATTCTATTTGGTTTTGGATGAATGTAATAATTTAATTTGGTAGATTATGTGGTAAATTCTCAATCTATCAAAATTTGTATTAAAATTAAATCAGATTAGGGCAGATTGAGCGGTCGTCTTAGTAACTGCAATAAAAACTAGAATTTATCGAGAATACTGATGTTTACCTCAATATCTGATCACATCTATATCGTAGAGTCAGAATCAGAATCAGAAAGCCATTTATTAAATGTATAAATACCTAGTCGGTTACTAAGTTCTGTTACTAGAGTTTTCACTAAATAAATAGGAATAGGTAGCAAAATTTTAATTATTCATGTACATAAATTAAAAGCTTATTTAACAGTCAATAGATTACAATATATTGAATTAAAAACTATTGTCGCAGTTTTTCAGAATTCTTTATAACACTCGGAAAAAGGCGTGAAAAATATACGTCAAAAGTACGCTCCTTGTTCATGTTGATTTTAAATCCTATTTATTTTTAATCACGTTTAAGACGCTTTAGTCTTGCACAATCCGGTAGCTATATTCTTTAGCTTCAATTTGGTGTATGTATAGTTCACGTGGGTCTATCCGATAAAATACTAGACTATACGCTGCAAGTCTGCTTGTTCCATAGCAGTCTAAATCTATGTCTTTTGTGCAAAACTTAAAAATAGGCAATGTTTCAAATGGGAATATCTGTGGGATAAAATCGCAAGAAAATTAAATGGTGGTCACGCAATTACTTCTAATAAACAGGTTTCTTACAAACAAGCAATGGAACCTTCTAAACAAAGGTGCAATATTTATTTGATGTACTTTTGTAAAGTGTCATTTTCCTAAATTTACCGCGTGTTTGCGTCTTCAGGCAATCTTGTGCTTTACAAGGATTTTCAATAAATTTCCCATCTGATTTGTATATTATTATACCATATTATGTTCATTACAAATTAGGCTATTAAATAATTACTTTAAATCTTTATTTTAAACTTTATTTTATATTTTATCAGTCAGAAATCTGGTAACAGAACTTAGTAACCAACTAGGTACATACATCAATTCAATTTAACATACTAACTATTTATACAATTAATAACTAGATAAAATTGTTTTGAAATGACCTCTCCTTCGATGAAGGAGGGATGGTAATAAGACTCCATGGGTTACCAGCCCTTCTAGGAGAATTTGAATTAATTACTTCGTATCGTATATCGTAGAGTAGTTGCCTAAAATTATTTATTTACAAAAAAACCGGCCAAGTGCGAGGCGGACTCGCGCACCGAGGGTTCCGTACAAACCTATAACAAGCAAAAGTTGTAGTATGTTTATTACTAATTTCAATTTAATACCTCTACGCGTTTACGAGGAAAAACGTAGTAAGTTTAAAATTTTAAAAAATATGTTTTGTATGATTTTACTAAAAATGTCTACTTTTTGTAATTTTTCCATTGTCTATGCTATATAACGTTGCTTCATGCCAAATTTCAAGTTTATGAGTTCACGGGAAGTACCCCGTAGGTTTTGCGAGTGCCGAAAACTGTAAAATTTGCAGCATAAACGACTGTATCTTTTGATTGCGTTGGCTTTTATGTTTGATTTTTTCACAGCTCCAAGGGACAATGGACCTGAGTATTTGATATAAATTTCAGCTTAATACCTCCACGCGTTCCTGAGAAAAATGGTCTTGACAGACAGACAGACAGAAAGACGGACAACAAAGTGATCCTATAAGGGTTCCGTTTTTTCCTTTCGAGGCACGGAACCCTAAAAAACGACGAAGCCATTTTCAACCTCATATATATGTAGTCCACAATAGAGCATTCACTATTAACTGTTCATTGATTTCAATTTGAAAGACGTAGGTAAATAAAAAATAAATAAATAAAGCAGTTAGATAAGACTAACAAAATCCTCCCACACTTTTCGTTACCTATATTATGATTTAGTTGCTATCAGATAGGTCTATTTTGCAGAAACCTTTTTAGCTTGACAGGATTTTTACAAACCACTTTTTTTAATTAAATTACTCGCTATGCAAAATGTATAATAACGAAAATTTCTACAATTCAGAATAAATGAATGAATGAATGCATTTATTTCGAGTAACTGTGACTCATACATGTTGTTAGTTAACTTAAAAAACTAATCCTTAGCGACTAGGTTTAGTAACTATATTCCATTTATTTACATTACTAACTACACTACATACAAATACATTTTAATATCTACAACATATTAATTTATTTAGACCAACATAGGTATGGTATCATCTATTTTGATCTAAATTTAGCAAATGCCATTATTTGCCCTATCCAATGCGACTGGATCTTGCAGTCGTACTTATCGACAATCACACTCAGGATGCTATTGGGACTATGCCGGCATCGGTACATCATCGACGGGATTTTTTTTACGCAAGATGGCCTGAAAACGTCCGTGCGCGCCTCGGCGAACATACCCGAAGCACTGCACCACCTTGGTAATCCCAGCAACATCCTGAATGCGTTGTTATACTGCACACGCAGGGCCTCATAGGCTCTTTTTGTATACTTAACCCACAGGCTGCTCGAGTAAAATGATTGGCTCGAGTAAATGGCTCGAATTGGCTCGAATAAAGGCCTTATATCCTTGTAATAATGTAAATCGACTTAAAAATATTCCAATCATATTAAACGAATCATGATTGACTTTAGTAGATTAGCATTACTTTAGTTTAAATCAGCACCCGTCGTTAATGATATATTCTTGGCGAAATTACTTGATTGTTTTGTGTTATGATTTAATCAGCGATGATTTAATATTGAGAATTTTTAATCAAATCACCGACTTCAATTATGAGTCCCCAACTCTGGAGCCAATGAACTTTGGCATCACACACGAATCGTAGAAATAAATCATTTTTAGCTACCATAGACAAATTTAAGCATTTACCCAGAGGTAAATCAGAATTTTGTCTACGAATTGATGAATTCAGAACTGAATTCAGATCAAGTGTGTGGAGTGCCGAATACGGTTAACAGCGATCCAGACGTCATGTTGGTGCCATTACGCGGTGAGTATAAACCCCTTTACCTCAGTCACTCGCCGGATTTCAAATGGGTGAATCTGCCATTGCCGGTGTAGAACTACATTTACGAATGGATGTGCGAAACTGTGAATATTTTATGACATTCGTGCTTTTTCGATTAGAAATCTATTATACTCTCGTTTGCAATATTTCACTTACCTCCCGGTGGTGAGTGTTCCCTAGGGAGTTATGGACTTTATACTAATTAATTAATTAATTTATGATTTACTAGCTTTTTCCCGCGGCTTCGCTCGCATTAAATTCGGGGTAACACGGTTGCCCTTTGCCCCCCGGAATGCTCCATACAAACTTCCACCCCCCATTTTAGGGAAGTGGAGGGTTAGAAAGAGACAAAAAGTAGCCTATGTCACTCTCCATCCCTTCAACTATCTCCACTTAAAAAAATCACGTCAATTCATCGCCCCGTTTTGCCGTGAAAGACGGACAAACAAACAAATACACACACTTTCCCATTTATAATATTAGCATGGATTTAGATATTTTTTGACACATTTTTTTTTCACAAGAGTGATGAATAATTCGTAAGAATATTGCAAAATTGAGTAACAAGGACCGTGAACAAAACAAAAATTAACCTGGTATTGTAGTGACTAGTTAGATATTATTATGTGTCGCCGGGAATTTATATCATAAAAATACTACCCGTAAATGTTCAAAGTAATGTATTAAATAAACAGTACTGCTTCTTTAAATAAACAATTTATTTACCCTATATACGTAAATCAACCGTTAACAGTGTTGGCGAGATTTTTTTCTTTAATTTAATAAAATATAATATCGCTTCTCGCAGATTGACGGCAGTCGCACCGAGTCCTAACTGTATGAATAAATCGTAAATATTGTAATGAAGCTTTTAATGCAATGAAACATATGAATTTGAATGTGTCAAATTCGTGATAGAAAATGTGAGATAGACATATGCAATGACAGTTCAATGACAAGTCTGCACTCTTTTCGTGAATTGTCAAATAGCTTTTTACAATTAAGACCTCTATGCCAGCCAAATAGGGTTTGGTTTTGTATATTGATGACATAATTTTGATTTTGTTATTATGCCAGATATTTATGCGGTCGACCTGTCATCCGATGTTAAAGCTTTCACAGAGGTTAGATATTTATGCCGGTGGCAGTAGTCACATAATTCTGATTTAGATGGGTAATCAGATATTTTTAAGCGGCCGGATCCGATATTTATGCTGATCGATGCAAAACGATGTTTATGCCGGCCACAATGCATCACATATTTTTACCATGGAAGTGTCGTCATATACTTTTGCCCTCAATGGAGAATCAGATATTTTTGCAGGGCTGCCCATAGTCATATATTTATGCTGGTGACTGTACAAAAATTACATGACATCCCAGATGTAATTGTCTTTATAAACAACATTTAAATGTGCGGAAAATCAATTTCTGAGATGACTTAAATGCTTGAATTGGTATTAAGCAAACTAAAAGAATGTGAATATAAATAAAAAGTTGAGAAATGTAATTTTTTCCGTAAAAGTATAGATGTCTTTGGGTATAGAATAGACAAACAAGAAATTAAACTTATAAAAGAAAATATTGAACCTATATTGAACTTAGAACCACCAGAAAATATAACAATGTTACGCTCATTTTTGGGTAAGATAAATTAATTATGGTCGGTTTTTGAAAGATTTAGCTACAATGCTTCACCCGCTTTATGAATGTACAAAGCAGGGAGCTTTTGTCTGGACTGATGACTGTCAAAAAGCATTTAATTTAGTCAAAACAAAATTAGCATCCGCCAGTAATTTAACGCATTTCAATTCAGACCTCCCGTTAATTTTGACTTGCGATGCCTCTGCATATGGCGTTAGTGCTATAATCTCGAACCGGGTATTGATGGTGTGATAAGGCCAATTGCATTTGCAAGCAAAAAATTAAACAATACAGAACAAAGGTATACCACTTTAGACAAAGAAGCATTTGCGATTATTTTTGGTGTAACCAAATTTTACAATTACACATATGGCAGATCATTTGAGTTGGAGACAGACAACGCTGCTCTTACACGGATATTTGGCCCGCATAAAGCAATACCTAGAATGGCAGCTAAGCACCTTCAACATTACGCAATTTTTCTCTCAGCCTTCAATTATATCATTAAACACATCAGCACAGACAGAAAACCTGCCTATTATTTGTCAAGAGTAAATGTAAAATATATTAATGAGTCAGAATTAAAAACATTAAACTGGCAACTAATCCAGACTAATACTAAAAAGGATCTGATTCTTTCCAAAGTACTAAGGTACTGTCAGGATGGTTGGCCAGAAAAAGTATCAGATAAAAATTTAGACCCATATTTTTGAGGAGACATGAAATAAGTACAGACAGAGAATGTATAATGTGGGGTCATCGAATTATAATACCTGACAACCTTAGACAAACAGTATTAGATGAACTACACTTAACACATTTTGGAACACTAGAATGATTGAAATGGCTAAAGCCTATTTTTGGTGGCCAAAATTAAATGAAAACATTGAGAAAATTGCAAGCTCATGTCAACTGTGTTTAGAGAACAGACACAATCCTTCTAAAGTAGTTCCAAAATGTTGGCCATTACCGCCAGGACCATGGTTTAGAATTCATGCAGATTTTTTAGGCCCATTGTTTGCATAGCTACTCCAAATGGCCAGAGGCATTTCAAATGGCTAACATTGGGTCAAACCTAACAATAACTAAATTCAAAGAATTATATGTAAGATATGGGTTTTCGGTACACTTGGTTACAGACAATGGTACGGCTTTCACTAGCCATAATTTTAAAGAATTTTGTAGAGTAACAGGTGTTAAACACAGTTTCACCTCTCCCCACTGCCACTGCCTATCCTGCCACTAACGGTGCGGCAGAAAGATTTGTGGAGACATTTAAATCACATATGAAAAAAATTATTGAGAGTGGTCAATCACATAACTATGCTTTAGGTATAATTTTGTTCGATTACCGCACGACCACTCACAAAACCAGTGGAGTAACTCCAGCTCGATTGATGATGGGTAGAGAATTGCGAAATAGATTTTCATTATTAAGACCTGCACCAATATATCAGAACCTTGTAGAGTCTCAAGAAAAACAGTTAAAATATGCGAAGGATGCCAGAGTTTTAGTATTAAACGAGGGGGACTTAGTGAATGTTAAAGACTTTAGAAGTGGGAAGAAATGGTCATAAGGTCACATAGTTAAAGTTTTAATTCCTGGTTCTACTTTCTTAGTAGAAGTGGAAGGAGCAAAATGGAAGCGTCATGCTAACCAACTGCATAAACTTTAATGTATATTTAGGTAGGTAACAAATGAATAAACTAAGAGTCAAAAATTTGTTATACATTATTTTGTCCTAAGTAAAATAAGAAAGACTGAGTGAACTTAGGTGATAAGATCCATGTTATAGTAGGAGCTACTTAGCATAAGAGGGTGGACAGTGTGGTAACCCGTCATAGTGGTTGGTGTGGTAACACCCAACACTACAACTGTCTAATGACAGTAGTAATCTACTGTCTGTGAACTAGCGCGTGTCTAAATATGGAATAAACCGTAATTAATTAATTTACAGTTTTATTTATTTCCAAAATATAACATACATATTCGGTTATAGTTTTAATTAACATGAACGCAGCAGTGTGGTAGATTTACCTTCTGAAAACCGTTTTGCTCTTTTTAGGGTTCCGTACCTCGAAAGAAACCCTTATAGGATCACTTTGTTGTCTGTCTGTCTATCTGTCTGTCTGTCAAGACCATTTTTCTCAGGAACGCGTGGAGGTATCAAGCTGAAATTTATATCAAATACTGAAGTCTATTGTCCTTTGGAGCTGTGAAAAAATCAAACTTAAAAGCCAACGCAATCAAAAGATACAGTCGTTTATGCTGCAAATTGTAGAGTTTTTCGGCACTCACAAAACCTACGGGGTACTTCCCGTGAACTCAGAAACTTGAAATTTGGCACGAAGCAACGTCATATAGTATAGACAATGGAAAAATTACAAAAAGTAGACATTTTTAGTAAAATCATACAAAAAAATTGTTTTTAAATTTTTTAACTTACTACCTTTTTCCTCGTAAACGCGTGGAGGTATTAAATTGAAATTCATGTCGAATACTCAGGGCTATAGAAAAATCAAATTTAAAAGCCAACGCAATCAAAAGATACAGTCGTTTATGCTGCAAATTGTAGAGTTTTTCGGCACTCGCAAAACCTACGGGGTACTTCCCGTGAACTCAGAAACTTGAAATTTGGCACGAAGCAACGTCATATAGTATAGACAATGGAAAAATTACAAAAAGTAGACCTTTTTATAATTATTTTACATGTTTTACTTGTAAAAGGGTCGGCGGGAAGGGTATCTAACTCTAGTAGTTGGCACCTAGATGTCGCTTACGGCTGCTATAAAGTCGATGTAAAAATAAATGCAAAAAGATGATTGAAGGCATTGAGAATTTCGTCAACTCAGTAACTGAACCCATAGCTTAATTGGTAAAGCGATCGAGCCCCGGTTAGGCGTATCGATGCGAGGTTCAAATCCTGCTGGGTTGATTATTTTTTCAATGTTTTCAGTGTTTGTATTTGATTGAATAGACCTTTTTAGTAAAATCATACAAAAAAATTGTTTTTACATTTTTTAACTTACTACCTTTTTCCTCGTAAACGCGTAGAGGTATTAAATTGAAATTAGTAATAAACATACTACAACTTTTGCTTGTTATAGGTTTGTACGGAACCCTCGGTGCGCGAGTCCGACTCGCACTTGGCCGGTTTTTTTTAAATT
The DNA here is from genome assembly GCA_947086415.1 of Pammene aurita. NCBI lineage: Eukaryota > Metazoa > Arthropoda > Insecta > Lepidoptera > Tortricidae > Pammene > Pammene aurita. The sequence continues at coordinate 2,137,760 of OX352291.1, forward strand.
ATGTTGTACTTTTCACAAAATGTCGAAATTCTAGTAAACATGGCTCTTTCAAAGATTTTCGAAAGTATTGGTACTAGTGTTATCGGACGGTAATTATTTAAGATTTCTTTGTCTCCCTCCTTGTGTAGGGGTTTAATGACGGATAATTTTAGTTTATCAGGAAAAGAGCTGGTTTCAAAGGATAAGTTTATCAAAAAGCATAAAACGCCTGCAATAATTGTGATACATTCTTTAACTACTTTTGTTGCTACTTCATCATATCCTATCGCATTCGTGTTTTTAAAGACTTTACTATTTTTATCACCTCCTACTCATCACGGGGATATAAGTAGATAGATCAATCGCAGACACAATCAATCGCAGGCATTTATATTTTCTGGCAATTTATGTAACAGGTAATTATAATTATTCTTGGTTTGCTTTATGACGTAATCATTAAATGTACTGGCTATTTCTTTAGTTTCTGTTATTACATTACCTTCGTTTTTTATTGTGTTAAATTGGCTAGGCTTACATGTACTATTAGTCTTATTTTGTATTAAGTTCCGTAGCTTTACATTTATTTGTTGAAGTTCGCAAGTTTGTTTCGGGGCTCTTTGTCTTATAATAGGAGAAGGAATTATACAAGCCTTCTTTATGCCCTTCGTGATCCAGTTGGACTTATTACATTTGTTAGACATTTTTACTTTATTGAGAGGAAAATACAGCTTATAAAATAAAAGGAATGTAATGTAGAATTCATTGAACGCAGAATTTAAATCAATTTGATATTGTCTTCGGTTGCCGCGATAGTTATTCATGAAATAAAACAATTAAAAACGGCCACTAAAAACGGGCCAATTGACCACGAACGCTGTAAAGTGTTTGAAACGTCGGGATGTAATTTAAACTCAATACACGCGATAAAATCCGTTTTTAATTGTTTTATTAAATCAATTTGATTAAAAATGTCGGTCCAGTATAGGCTTTTAAGGCACTTACAGAAATAAGCTATACTTTCCTGACTTACATTTCTTTTTGTAACATACCAGTACTCTAATGGGTGTAATTTTTTTGCAGTTTCAAAACGAATTGTTTGGCCTGTGGTTGTGATCGGAGAGGCCCAATTGATGTACCTTTACAGTAGCACTCGGGATGTTACTTACAATATGATCAATACAAGAGTTTAATCTAGTCGGTGACGTTACGTGAAGCTTATAGTTGTAGTTTGGAGTTATTCTTTTTGTCTTTGACATTTACGGGAATAAAATGTTGCAACTTTGTAGTTTTTTATATAAACTATTTTATGTTCCTTTCCGGGACTCAAACTGTCTGTATACTTTTCCCCGCGACTACGTCTGTGTGGAATTAGTAATCCACCCTTCTTTTTACGCGCTTAAGGAATGAAATCTGGGATAACAAATATTATATATCCTTCCCCAGAACTCCAACTATCTCCATTTGTCAGTCATGATATGTCAGTCAGTCAGTCAGTTTCTTCTTTTATATGGTTAGATTAGATTGCAATTTGGCACAAATACTTTCAAGAATTCTCATGTACACAATATAAAATTTCCAAATCGATGCCATTTTCATAATTAACGTCTCAATAAACACAAAAACGACACCCATATTGATATTTTGTCATTTCAACCCCATCGCACCCCAACAGGAGAGATGGTATTTCCCGTCCGCCACGTTGGATTTTAAAATCGTTATTGTTTTCGTAATCAACGACCCGATAAACCATAGAAACAATACCCATGTTGATTTTCAGACTTTGTGACCACATTTCCCCCTTTTAGGGGTTGAATTTTCAAAAAACCTGAAACACGTGTTAACTCATTTATCGTTAGGAATACCCCTGTGAAATTTAGAATAAAATAGTCTAACTAATCTTGTTTCGCCATACAAAATTTGAACCCCTATTTGATCCCCTTAGGGGGTGAATTTTGCCAAATTTGGAATCTCAAGAACCAGCGGTTTGGGCTTTGCGTTGATATGTCAGTCAGTCAGTCAGTCAGTCAGTCAGTTTCTTCTTTTATATATATATATTCTTTGGACCCGGGGTATGTCCTTAAACTACGTCCGGACCTGGGTATGTCCTTAAACTACGCCAAAAAGAGAGGTATGGGCACTGCGAATGGCATCTCGCTAAGTGTGGTAGGGCACGTTCAGCGAATGTCATCGCTCAAATCTGGAGCAGAGCCCGACTGGGGAAGTACCTCCACCTTACAGAAAACCACAGCCAAATAGCACTAGACCCTACTCATAGTGTTGTGTTCCTGCTGGTGAGTAAGGTTGCCAAAGAGCTCAAAGAGGACCCAGTGTGTTGACGATGAGGGACCTTCTTGTTCCTTTAGTCGTCAACACAGTGAATCCTCCTTTTTGTAAAGGGTCGGCAACGCGCATGTGACGCCTTTGGAGTTGCAGGCGTCCATAGGTTACGGTAGCTGCTTACCATCAGGCGGGCCGTATGCTTGTTTGCCACCGTCGTGGTATAAAAAAAAAATATATAGACAAATACCTAACATAACAAACACATAGCGGCCGCGCGACGTGTGTCTGCTTACTAAATTTGCAATAACATACATATGTGTAAGCACAGTTTGTAGGACCATACAAATAAAATAAGATTGTGTCAGATATTTTTTTGCTCTTCTTAAGGAAAATACTATTGCAGGTATTTGTAAAACTTGATAATAATTTCGATGAATCTTTCCTTTACTGTTGAATCGTTCTTACATCGTACCCATGTAAGAACGATTATTAGGCAACGCGCATGTGAATCCTCTGGGGTTGCAGGCGTCCATAGGCTACGGTAACTGCTTACCATCAGGTGGGCCGTATGCTTGTTTGCCACCGTCGTAGTATAAAAAAAAAAAAAAAAAAATGTTGACTAAATTTTGATTGTTGCTTTATAAAATATTGTATAATTTAATACAACAAACGTTTACTGAAAATGTTATAAAATTAACAATTATCTACAGTCAACATGGGTACGAAAAAAAAAGACAAAATTACTTTTAATTGTATAAGTGGAAGTTTTTTTTTTAATAAAGATCAAAATAATTAATTAAATCGCAGAGTTTCATGGGTACTTAACTGCTAAAGCCATTTATGGCTTATTTACAGCAAGGGTTCAGACTAACTTAACTAGCTATGATATTTTTTCTCACAGTGCATTTCCAGTTTTACAGAGCGTAGTCGTGATTATTAGAAGACAAAAAGAATTTTCTAACATCCTTAATTGACTTTGAGTTGAATAGGTATAGATCTTGTATGTGTTTTGGAAGGCTATTTATGATTTTTGTAAGAATGTAGATATTAGTTCTCATTCCGTAAACATTTTTAATCGCCGGTAGGACGCATCTAGGTGCATTAGGTATACTTCTTAGCCAGCTGTTCCGGTGGTATTCATTCAAATTTTCTATATGATTGTACTCTTCTTTAAGAATGGATAATTTCACTATGTTTTGTACGGGAACTACTTTGCAATATTGAAAGTGTTGTGAATAATCATTAGTATTATTTATTTTAAAATTTTTGGGAACAATCGTTTTTAATATAGTTTTCTGCAGATTATATATGTTAGGAAGATTAGTTTTAATCGATCGCCCATAGCTGCTGTAACGAGTCAGAAACTCTCTGTCATGTTTCATTATTCGTACATTGATATTTATTTATTTATAATTGGTTAATATAAACTAATTACTATTCAGTTTAAAAAAATACCTATTATTAGTTTCACACGGTAATAAATTTACTTGTAATCTACACCATGTCTAATGTTTTAGTTCAAGAACTTAATGATTTGTTTAAAAGCCACACATAGTAAACTCAAGAGCAAACTTAGAAAGGCCAATAAAGATGCTAAATAATTTACACATAAATTAGCAACTATAAAATTCGGAAATGTAATAAATTATTACCGGCGATTATTACTAGGCGAAGTGATTGTGCGAAATTAGTTCTGGTAAATTTATTCTTGCATTTAGTCAAAAAGGTTGGGTTTATAAAGTTGTTGAGCTTTATTAATAATATAATGTCTTAAAACATTAATTAAAACTATACGTTCAACATGAAATAAGGCAGGATTAAATTTGGCTTAATGGTTAGTTTAAATTCATTTGATAGTTACGCAAAAATAGACATTTTGAAAAATACGAGTAATCTTGAGTAAAATATTTGGTCCATATATATTAATAATTAAAAGTATACTTACGTGGTTTAGCGCCAACGATCCAATACTTACCTAAGTATTTCAAATACTCAAATTTCGAAACATTTAAAAAAAAAACAATAATACACACTTCAGTAGGTATTTGTTCACTTCGCGAGTTTTAGCGGCAAAGAAATTGCATAATTGTCGATGTTGGCTTAGCGCGCGCCATTTTTTCTGTTGGGTTGGTGGCCATTGGTGGCCGTATAAATAATTGTGTTTAATTAATGTGTAATATGTTTCAGATGTTAGTTATTATTTCGAACAAAAATATAATATATTATCTTTTTATAATCGGTCTTATATTATATTATGAAATATTGATAGTTTCTTGAATTGTTAATTTGCTTTATATCTAACATGTATATTTATAATTTATTTTGATATAAGTTACTCATTTCATTAAATTATCCGAGTATTTAAAATAACGTGATATATAAATATTTTATTAAGCTCTTCGTAAACACATAAAATTATTTTTGGTAGAAATAATTGTCATTAAATGGTTTCATTGTTTACAGCTAGTTGGGGTAACAATAAAAGGTAGTTATGTCGAATATAAATATTTTATAAAATGGATAGATATCAAGTGTATATTAAATATTAAAATGAAAGATTTAGTTTTTTTAATAACCTCAATTTATTTACTTTATTTTGAATATGTTAATCGTATGTTTGTTAACAGTAAACTCTCTGAACAAATATAAATCATTCTATATTTCAAATCTATCTTGTTAGTTTAGTTTTGTTTTGTGTGTTTTTTAATAGTAAAAGTTTTGTTTTATCTTTGGGGATGTGTCAAAATGAGTATGAAGATGAATAAATACGTTGAATGTTTATTTTTATTTATCTAATGCATGAAATAGTTTTTTAGAGTCAAGGGCCCCGAGGAGACGACAAGACTAATTCAAAACACTTTTTTCGTTCTTTCTGGAAAATTACACTACACAAAGGAGGTAACATGGTTGATTTGGAGTTAGGTTAGGCTCGCTAAAAAAAAAGAGCACATTTAGCAGATTTATTAACTGCCATACTGGGTATTGCTATTTGAGGAGGAAGTTCTAAGTTTCGGTGTTCAAAAATAAATCTTTTAAAGATTTTATCCCCTTGATTGACAATCAATCTTGGTTAAAGGGTTTCAATCTTGTTTTAAATAGAGATACGTTTGAATCCTTTCTCGGGCGACAGAGGCAGATGCAAGTCTGGGCGAAAGCTCTCGTATGTACCACTCGGGTCGATAGAAGAGTAGCACAACTTCTGTTTTCTTGTTGAGGCAAGATTAACTTGTAGAATCTTTGATTGTTTATTTTTAACATATTGAATTTAGATATTTGCTCTTTCAGATATGTTCATTCTTTAGTTTGGTTTAAACACACACCACGCCAGCCGCAACAAAAAAAAAAGGCATTCACATAGAAGGAAAGAATGTTAAAAGGTTTATTACTTTAATGTCATTTTACTATTTATGATTTTACTTCATTTTATTATATTTGAAAGTTTACTTCCGCAAATATATGCTTGATATATTTAAACTTCAGTAAACTTTGGGGGAAGATTGTAACGAGTCAGAAACTCTCTGCCATGTTTCATTATTCGTACATTGATATTTATTTATTTATAATTGGTTAATATAAACTAATTACTATTTAGTTTTAAAAAAATACCTATTATTAGTTTCGCAGGGTAATAAATTTACGTGTAATCTACACCATGTCTAATTTTTTAGTTCAAGAGCTTAATGATTTATTTAAAAGCCACACTTAGTAAACTCAAGAGCAAACTTAGAAACGCCAATAAAGATGCTAAATAATTACACATAAATTAGCAACTATACAATTCGGAAATGTAATAATTTATTAAATAATACAAACCAAATAAAGCTGTAATACAAGAGCGTTAAATAAAGAAATGCAACAATACAAACATGTGCATATACATTACAAAAAGGGATTGCAGTGAAAAAACTTAAGTGGGCCACAGACTAGAGTTATTGTATAGGGGACCTAAGCGTTTAGAGAGAACACGGGTATGTTCGAACGGAGAATATTACAAAACAGATGTGCATTTACTGTCTAGTTTAGTGTTATGGTCTGTGATTATTATGGGCGGTTTTAGGGAGGTGTCACGCTAAAGTAAAAACAATACTGGGTCAAACTCAGTAAGTAGGTCAAATTAGTTCTTATTTTATTTTGTTAATAAGGTGCAATTTGTACTAATTAGTATGGAAACTGGTAATTTGGCAATATGGTGGAACGGTCATAGGTGGGAAGTTTTGGAGGCGTCAACAAAGTAGCGTGGTAGGAGAAGCTTACCGAGGTTTTAAAATGGCTTTTTCAGGAGGGGGATTCCATTCCGGGGCATCGGATTCGAAGATTACAAGGGTTACAGTCGGACGTGTTCTCTGTGTTAGTATTTTGGGTTAATGTAGGACATCTATGTTGTGACCTAGCCTGGACTTTGCTAGTTTCTCATGAAATTAATGATGTTTGGACTGGGAAATAACATAATGTATTTAGTTGCGGGTTTTTAGTTAAAATTATGTATTGAAGTTCATTTAATCAGTGTCATTTTTTGTGATTTTTAAATAATTAAAAGTTTGTTGTTTTCGAGCTTGAGTTACATTAGAGTTCAATATATACTGACGAGGTTCGGGCTTTAAAGCAATAAAACTCAGTTGATTATACTCAGTAGAATTTTAGCGTTAAATATAAATTATGTTGTGGGATTTATTTGTGTTAAATATTTGGAGATTTATTGTTTAGATTAATTAGTGTAATTTTAATAGTGGTTCAACAGTTAATTTGTGATTTATTATAATTAAATTTATGGGGTTAGTTATTTTGAGTAGAGAGAACAAGTTTAGTCTGATCTAGCTGTAGTCGAGCTAGACTTTCAGTTGATTTGGACCGGTAAATTAACAGTGTCAACTACAGTCCAAGTTCCTTGAAAGGTGTTGGGTTTTAAGTAATTAGCGATTGAGCGTCGCCAGTTGTCTCGGTTTACGAGGAGAGACGTCTGCTCCTGGTATCTGGACGGCTTGGGTAATCACCTAGATTTCCTAAATCAGCCAGATTACTTGTCCATTCCAACTTTCTTTACCCATTTATCCTTTCCACTTTCTTTGTCAGCTCACTTGCTGTCCCAAACCCAAGTGTGAGTGACTTGACCACGTGAGGAAATAGGGTGTTAGTCTAAATCGGAGTATCCTCATCCGTCTTAGTTAGCTGAAGCTAGAAACTTCCATTGCACATAGGAAGTTTACGCGAGTAATTTAAATGTGGGATAAGGATTCCTAGTTTGCTAATATTTTGATAGAATAGTTGGATAGTTTAGCTGCTAGTCTACGTGTCATTTGTAGGAATTTAGGATTGTAGGATTTTATAGGAATATTATAGTTCAATCATTTAATTAAGCCATTAGACATTCATGTTTAGATAGCTAGGATATTTACTTACGTAATGATTTTTATGGTTTTTGTTTTGAATGAGTATTTGACCACGGGGTTTCATGGGTTTTCTTAAAAATATAGCTAGAATAAAGTTGGGTTAGGGATAACTAGGACATTATTACATATATTTATCTATGACTATGAATGACAAACACGATTCATTTACAAATGACGTTGTATATATTTTGGTCCTTGCTATACTACTGGTAGTTAGAATATTGTGGGATCATTAAAATAATAACTCCACAATATTAAATCGTAACGTTAGAATCATTTTGCTCTTTTAAAAAAATACTTTGCAGCCTGCTTCTCTCATAGCAGTTAGTATTTAGATTTCATACTGTTATCTACGGATCTGTAATTTATTTAAGACCTTAAAATACAAGGTTCTATCACTATTCTTTACAAAGTTTATAATTAGACATCAGTGAATGTTTTATCTTGGCTTGATCGAGGAAAAAGCAAGATCGTAGTTTATTTTGCTACCAGGATGATCCAAATGACTACAACTCAACTAAAAGTCTAGATGGAATTATTTCATTGAATACTAAAGATTTATACCAAAACTATTTTGCTAAATTGCAGAAACTAGAGAACCAGAGTGGATCTAATACTGCTGTTATCACTACCAGTATTTTGTTGTGTTAACGATCCCGTTTGATGTCCTCTCATTAAATGTCACAATATAATGACAATATGGACAAGAATGTCTAGTCATTATTAGTTCCTTCAGAACTATAGTTGTTCCTTCAGAACTGAAAATCCATTCACAGGCGTGGGGCGGGAGTCTGACCTGCAACTAAACTGATGACTACGGATGCCGCGGAGGAGGAGCGGTATCTCTACCCCAAAAACAAAATATGTTTAATAATCTAAATTTCTAATTATTTGTGACATTCTAATTTGATTTAGATACTTTGACATCTGACATACTGACTTGACATACTATAGACTTTTCTTACATACTGACTTATACATGACATTAACTTGATTGACGATTGTTTATTTAGTTGCTTTACACTATAATTAGATACATAATTCTTTCCTACATGCGAAAAGGATTTCGGTTACTATAAGCGGTTTCAACAAGGGTTCTACAAACACACTAGCGATCATTTGGCCAATTCACTGATCCAATACAAGATATTAACTTTATTAACTTATTTAGTTTATTTAGAAGAGTAGGTATTTTAGATTACCTTAATTTTCTTATTGGAATTTTTAGTTAGGATAATAGGTATTTTTAGAAGTTTAGGTTTTAGTTAATTAGGGGGTTTAGATTAAAATTTATAGGGGGGGGGGGGGGGAGGGAGTTGTTACACTGCTAATACCGTACCGTATAACCGATTCAGCTAGTGCTAGATATAACATTCTTAAGGTGTTGTATGGTACCTTATGTTTCAAAATTGTTAGTCGGCCTAATACTGATCTAAGTTTATTACATACGTATTCTATATGTGGTTGCCAATTAAATCTACAGTCAATCAACAGACCAACGTACATATGTTCATTTACAAAATTGATGGCAGGACAGTCACAGTTATTGCGTTGCAAATGCAGACAGGAGTCGATGTGTGTTTTTATAGCCGGGATGTGTGACGATTTGTTATGAGAAGAACAAATGTGCATGGCTTTTGTTTTATCTGCGTTCAGCACTAAACCCGCGTCATGCGACCACTTACATAGGGTATTGAATATGTCCTGTATTTTATGTTCTGCGATCCTCAAGTCCCTATCCGACACTAGGTACTATGCAGGTGTCGTCAGCAAACTGGTACACACTGTCCTCTCCCACCGTATTACACATGTCGTTGACATACAAAAGATATTCGGTTGGGTCGATTATCGATCCTTGTGCCGTTCCTTTTGATGTTTTTATTAGTGCTCCTGGTCGTGACCGTGTTTCGTGTACCCGTAGCCGAATCTCCGTTGCCGTGTTACTCGGCAACGGATATCCGCTCCGTTTGCTCCGTGTGATTCGGCTACGTGTAATTAAGATACGTAGCTACGTGTACACGGAGATACGTATCTTATTTATACGTAGATCGGATCCAGTCGTGACCGTGACGTTTAGTGTAGATTTTATGCGTGTCATTAAGACCCCCGAATGTAATGCAAGGGGCGAGTCTCTTTCAACAACCGAGCGGAGCGGAGCCGAAGCCGAGCGGAGCCGAAGCCGAGATTCGCGGGAACGTAGCCGAATCCAGAAACAGATACGTATCTTTGACGTGACCGTGTAGTACGGGATCTTAGCACCGCCGGTGCTAAGGCTACGTAGCTACGGTTCCGCGTGTAACACGTATATCACAAGCCCTAGTTTTTATCATGTCACTATAGGCGTTTCCTAGCCTAACTACGGTGTATCGATTACTGTGGTAACTTGTAAACCATTTTAGAAGGGGGCCCTGTATTCCATTCTGTTCAAGTTTCCTATATAATGTATTATATCTTAAAGTTTCGAAGGCTTTACTGAAATCGATAAAAATAACTATTACATGAATTTGCCCATCTAAATGCCCATTTATCTCATCACTAAATTGAGTTAATAGTTGAGTGGTACTTTTGTTTCTTTGGAAACCAAATTGCTTCTTATTTATAATTTTATTTTGCTGTAAAAATAAATTTACTTTGTCTCCTATGTAACGCTCAACTATTTCGTCAATACTTGAAAGAAATTGTGATGGGTAGTTGTTATAGTTACTTTTTGAGCCTTTTTTATATACCGGTCGAATTGTACCTATTTAATGCATCGGGGTATCTACATGAAGCTATGGATGTATTGATTAAATGTGTTATTAAAGGGGTAATTTCATCTGAGATATATTTTAAGTCTGAGGCGCGAACTCCGTCATAGCCTGGGCTTTTGTCTTTATTAAGCTTATTTATGATTTTTTTTGTGCTTTCGTTTGTTATTTTCCCTAATTTCATATTAGGCTTTTTGCAGTATGAGGATTCATGTAATATTGGCGTATTGCACATCTGATAATGTATATTGTCATCTGAGTGATAAGCTATACTCATCCCTTTTTTTAGTAGCGAGGGTACTAGCGTAAGAAAGAGACAGTTAGATTAACTCTGTCTATACTTGGAGTAAAACAGTCCCTGGCCAAACTATATATGGTATTTAATTATATTACATTATTAACATAACATTACAGTTTTGATTGTTACCAGGTAAACGTGATTTTTATTTGATAAAAGGAAAATATTAGTTTTATTTGAAATATCCGGATACCAAAAATGGGCGAATATTGCAAGCCCTAACCCTGGGTCATGCCAAATCGCTCGTGGCGAAAAAAGGCCTTGGAATACCATTGCATACTTCTCATTTGAATAAGAATATAACATAAATACTCTTTATTTCACACCTCAAATTAAAGAAACAAAATAAAGTAGAGGTAAAACAATTGGCGGTTTAAACATGGTTTAAACATTATTATTTAAGAGTCCGGTAACGATTTCAAAACGAAAATCGCTAATAATGAAATTACGCACATGGATTGCATTTGATAAGATAATTTGAAGTCTCGTTATTGCAAAAAAGTTCTTGGGGTCTATAATTATATATTAATATTTAATACCCTAAAACTGAATTCTTATAGAGCTTGTTTAGTGGGGGCGTCGATTCGTGCAATCTTGTCGCTTGATTATTAATTATTATTTGTATGGCTCCTAATGTGTTTTATATTGTCTGATTAAAGCATGAAGTACAGTTTATTTCTGTACATCTTTCTTCATAAAAAATCACGTTTACCTGGTAACAATCAAAACTGTAATGTTATGTTAATGTTAAATAATTGTAATAAGTCAAAAAATTTCTCGAAGAAAATATATTTATTTGTAAATATTAGAAATGATTAACATTTTTGCGACATTTTGTGCTGGAAACCTCATGTCCGCTTCTATATTATATAAATATAAAGAAAAGTTCCCCAGTTCGTACTAAAATTTAAAAACGTTATTCCGCAATCAAAACACAATTTGACGGAACCATATCAACAGATCGAAGATACCCTTAAAATACCTACCTAATTCGATCGCAAAGAATATAATATTCGAACGTCATCGAATTTACCATTAGAATTTACAAACAACAACGTCCGCCGGGCTGATACCTCAAGAAAGAAGGTTTCTATACGCGCAAGGACTGCGCCTATACTGCGCCCCTCAACTGTGACAACGTCTTATATTGTGACATGATTTGACTTTGAAAGTGCTTTTATTGTTAATTTTATTTATTGCTCTCTATTTTTTAAGTAATATTAAGTTAACATTAGTTATTGTTTTAGTAAGTATCTTATTTCTTAAGTATTTGTACATAACCGCAATCCAACACCTTGCCCGAACTGACCGCTAATCAATGGAATGCTGCGTGTGCAAAAAGACGTTCACGACACCAAAAGGCTTGCACATACATCAGTCCCGCATCCACCACGATCGCGTGTGTGTTTCAACCGCACCGAATCCCCAAGACACCCACTGTCCTTCAACATCACCACCTCAGCCAGAAATTCCACTCCAAACTCTTCTCGGCAAGCTTAAACTGTCAACGCCTTTAATAAAGCGAATACCGCGTGGTGCCAGGTCCGCAGTGGCTGAAGCACTAACAGCTACAATAAACAACTGTTTGAAAGACAATAATATAGATTCCTGGCGTGACCTGTTAACATTTTCGTTCAAAATTTTACACGTATCCGATAATAATGATAAAACTAGCCTCACTCAGAAAATTAAAAATAATACCGTGCGCCTAACCTGCCTTCAGCCTCACGATCACCCCGAGATCGGAGTAACAATTACAATTTATACAAAAAAGTCGAGGAAAAAGTTCATGAGGGCGACCTTAAAGGTAGCGCGCCTCCTTTTTTCAAATGATTCACTCGCTCCCGACACTCCAGAAACGGCAGCTGCGTTACAAGCTAAGCACCCTCCAGGCACTTCCACCCCTATCTTTGCCGACACTCCTTCAGATCCTCTAGCTTGTCTGCATGCCTCTACAGAAGACGTAACTTCAGCTCTCGCATCCTTTCCAAAAGGGTCAGCGTCAGGCTTGGATGGTAGCTCCGCCCAACACCTTATAGACCTCACTAGTCACAGTACCGGAGTAGCTGGGGACCAACTAACTAAAAGTATAACAAATCTGATAAATCTTATGCTTCTAGGGGATGTCTGTCAAGACGTGACTGCCATTATTTACGGTGGCGTGCGCCCAATAGCTGTTGGTTCCACAATCCGGCGGTTAGCAGCCAAATGTGTGTGCGTCATACACGATCTAAGCTACAAAAACTCTTCGAACCCGTGCAGGTTGGTTTCGGCAGTCGCGGGGGCTGCGAGGCCGCAGTCCATGCAGTACGCACCTTTGCCCAAACCGATTCTTGTGAGATTCTATTAAAAATTGATGTCCAAAACGCATTCAACTCTGTTAACAGAGATACCCTGAAAATAGATGTCATATACTTCAGAAAAAGTGACCAAACCCTCCGGTGTCCGAGGCCAGATTTGAACTGGCGTCTTCAGCTTTCGCGGCTGACGTCCTGACCACTAGACCACCCGGTCACGGCGGAACTTGACAAATTTTCTCATGTATATGCAATCTCTGAATTTGAATTTTTCTGAAGTATATGACATCTATTTTCAATTTATTTAAAGTAGTGTAACTACTTAAAAATTGCAAATAAAAAAATATTGAACAAAATAATTTAATTTTCTTCAAGATTCATAGATGGCAGCACCATCTCTCTCGCTATACCAGAATCACGTAAGAGATTCGGATAGGAGGTGCAAGCACGTACTGCGCATGCCCTTAGAGTATGGTCAACGGCGCCTAGCCGTTTCAAATTCAGAGATTGCATATACATGAGAAAATTTGTCAAGTTCCGCCGTGACCGGGTGGTCTAGTGGTCAGGACGTCAGCCGCGAAAGCTGAAGACGCCAGTTCAAATCTGGCCTCGGACACCGGAGGGTTTGGTCACTTTTTCTGAAGTATATGACATCTATTTTCAATTTATTTAAAGTAGTGTAACTACTTAAAAATTGCAAATAAAAAAATATTGAACAAAATAATTTAATTTGCTTCAAGATTCAGAGATACCCTGCTTAATGTAATCAAAATTCATGTGCCAGAAATTTATAACTTCTTACTCCAATGCTATCATAGTCCTTCTAAGCTAGTTCACAAGGGTAGCGAAATTATCTCCGCCGTAGGTTGCCAGCAGGGCGATCCTCTAGGTCCCGCCATATTCAGTCTGGCTATTAATTCAGCTATTCACAGTCTTACGTCCAAGCTGAATGTGTGGTACCTAGACGACGGCACAATCGGCGGAGACTCACAAACGGTTCTGGCAGACTTATCCATAATTTTACAGAAATTTAGTGAGATTGGCCTAAAACTTAACTTCGACAAATGTGAATTGTACCTTTCCGAAAACTTAGAACCCTCTTTAGCTCCTCAGGTACTAAGAAGTTTTTGCAGTTTAGCCCCAAACATTAAAATCTTATCCAAGGATAATCTCCACCTTCTCGGCTCCCCCATTTTTGATGAAGCCATTGGCCATTTTGGCTAAATCTGTTTCCAAATTTCGTGCTAATTCAGATCGCTTAATTAAAATTAGTAGTCATCCGGCCTTATTTATTTTAAAATTTTGTTTGATGGTTCCTAAATTTACTTACTTGCTCCGTTGCTGCCCTATCTGGAAATTCGCTAGTTTAGTTCAACCTATCGATAGTCTTCTTAGGTCACAACTGGAGTCTATTTTAAATGTCCGCTTCAATGAACAGGCATGGATCCAGGCTTCTTTGCCCATTAGGTTTGGCGGTTTAGGAACACGTAAAATATCAAGTGTCGCTCTGCCAGCATTCTTGCCCTCCATCCATAGCACGTCTGATCTGGCTGGTAAAATCCTTAAAGCTCTACCGGCAACAAACTGCGAGATCGCGTGCCTGGAGGAGGCCAAGAATGTCTGGTTAACTAAGATGAACCTAAATATACCAACTAGACCTAAGGGGCAGAGAGCTTGGGACAACATAGCTTCGGACGTCGTCCTAAAAACTCTTATCCTCACGTCCTCGGGTAAGGACCCCGCAAGGCTCCTTGCGGTAACCCGACCAGAGTCTGGACAGTGGCTACATGCCTACCCATCACCAAACACAGGCACATTTATTGATCCGGGGACTCTTCGAATTGCCATCGGTCTCCGAGTGGGGGCTGATGTTTGTGTTGACCACAGATGCGCCTCTTGTGGGACCACCGTAGATCGCCTAGGTCGCCACGGACTTGCCTGCTCTTCGGGCGCCGGCCGCCTATCCCGTCATGCGGCACTTAACGACATCTTGAGAAGGGCGCTCGTCAGCGCCAACATACACGCAGCTCTGGAGCCCCAGATCGTGCGGGACGATGGCAAGCGCCCCGACGGGATGTCGTTGATCCCCTGGCGGATGGGCCGTGCGGTGGTATGGGACGCTACCTGCACCGATACGCTGTCAGCGTCCTATATATCGGCGACCAGCAGGGATGCCGGGGCGGCGGCCGACACCCGAGAGCGCTATAAAGTCAACAAATATAGCTGTCTCGGCACCAACTACGAATTTGTAGCTTTTGGTGTCGAGACACTAGGCCCGTGGGGCAGGGGTGCGCGTGGGCTCCACAAGGAGCTCAGCAAGCGGCTGCGGGAAGCAACGGGGGACCCTCGCGCGGGTAGCTTTCTCGCACAAAGGCTTGCCATCGCGATACAACGCGGGAATGCTGCCTGCGTGATGGGTACCCTGCCAAGAAGCCAAGGTTTGTTTTAGGTATCTTTATTTTTTCTAGTTAGGTTTAGTTTTAGTAGTTTTAATTTATAAGTAACTTTAATTGTTATACCTACTTGTTTATCTGAATAAATTGTTTATTTCTGCATTTTTATTTTTGTAAAGTATTGTAATACCTTCCCAAAAATATCACCTAACACTTCGGCAATTTTTCATAAAATTGCTCTATATACATACTCTCCTTTAAAAAATATATATGAAATATGAAAAAAACTGTTCCACTTATTCCTCAGACGACTCATTTTCCAACGTATGTATGTATTTTACGTACTAGTATAACTTAATTTTAATCAATAAAAACCTTACTATTTTCACCTCTTCAAGCAAAATTCGGATGAATTACTTATAAATAAAACAAGAAAATAAAAAAGCGTTCCACTTTTACAAATTAAAAAGAAACGTACTTTACAAATATGTATACAAACTAATAGAAGTTTCGTTAGTTACTGCAAAATAGTATTAAAAAGTTGAGCAAAATTAAAAAAAAGGTTACCGGACTCTTAACAGAAAACAAGCGTAAAACATTCCGTGACCGTTTCAGTGGGTGACGTGACTACATTTATATACTCAGTACCGAATCAAAGATGGCTACCGCTGTTAACGATTAGTTTACATCTCGGCACCATTGCGAGGAGACGCCATGAGGGGTCTCATTGTAATGGGCTGCGTCTTGTGCTGGTTGGGAGCCGGCACGGACGCCACCATGTTTGACGAGGAGCTGTACAAGAGTGCCTTGCACCCGGAGCTGTGTGCTGACCAATGGGAAAATGTGGACCGATATCAATGTGAACACTTTTTTTTACTCTAGGATTTATAATATCGAATTATTCACTGTACATCGTAATAAAAAGCCGGCAAATAACAAGCCGAGCGCAACGAGGATTTCGTACTTTCAGACCCATTCATTCAGCAAGAAGTAAGTCAGGCATGAGAATCCAGGGGTATACCTACAGCTCCATCTGTTGGCGCATTGGTTCACTAATTTGCCAATAGATGCTGTGAATTATTTTTGTCAATTGAACCGATTTTCAACCGACTTCATGATTACGAAGGAGTAGGTTCTCAATTCGTCGGGATCTTTGTTTTTGGTTTTTTTATGTATTTATGTTCACCGATTATTCGAATACGGCAGGACCGATTTGAAAAATTCTTTTTTGTTTGAAAAAGTATAGTCCCATTGTCATCAGTTCAGGATCTGATGATGGGATCCTGGAGAAATCGAGGCAACTTGATTCGAAGAATTTTTTACAGTAGCTCGGGAATTTGCTTTTGGAAAGGTGTAAGGCTAAGAAAGGAAATAAATTGAAATGATAGTTTTATTGGTAACAGTATAGTTACCTACAGGTCGTTTTGTAACCAACATTGGTTGTTTATACTATACACTACATTATACATCATTATGTCATATTGAAATATTACAATATAGTGTTTTTATATATAAGGTGTTAATTTATTAGTTGCAGATATTTTAACAGTTGTTACTTTACTTTACAATAATTAACTTCAAATAGAAATTAACCCTTAACTACCTACGTCCTATTTGTATCGCACAACCACCTACTTGCGGTCATAGAGACCGCTACTTGTTATGGGACCTCATTTATTTACTTTGACGTAACTGAAGGGTGTTTTAATATAGTAAGTACTCTTTACATAGTTTAAGGCATGTATTAACAAACACTAATACAAAAATAATCAACATTATTACTTTCAAACTTAACATACTTAGGAACATCTTACATTTTTTATCACAAAACAAAAGGTATCCTTCAGGATATGAGATCTCAATATTTAGGAATGTTATATAAAGGTTTTCATTATAAAATATTAAATTTGAGCAATCAACAATGCTACATAACTATCTATTTTGGTTAGAAATGGGCTATTTTTATAAAATTACAGGCCTTTAAAATAACCATTTTTGTCGGCAGTCAACACACAACTTATTAGAGCATTCAATGCAAATCGGGTTTTTACATTCGATACAGATGTACTGTGTCTTGCGTTTCTTCTTGGGGTCACAAGTCAAGCACGTTTTTCTAACTGTTAACCGTTCTTCAGTATTGCTGGGATCCGGTAGTATTGGTAAACTGGTCTCTTTTTTGAGGATTTGGCTCAGAGCAATTTTTAAGTCCCGCGGAAGACGCTGATTAATTGCACGACGCTCTAGATATGGTCTTACTAATTGTTCAGCCAGTTTCTTCGTAAATTTGAACCTTTTTTCAGGCTTTCCTGTTTGTGTAGATACGCTGACTACATAACTATTTGAGGCCGATATGTCCAACAATCTGTAGAATACTGCTAGGGGCCAGCTGCGAGTTCTACGACCTGTGGAATAATTTGAGCACCTTTGATCAAGAACATCAACACCAAATTTTGTTTGGTTATAGTACATTATTATTTCCGGCTTTTTCGTATCTTCATCAATAGTTGGTGTATGATGCATGCTTGAGATTGTGACCACTGCTTTATTTTTCTTTGGTACATATGAAGATATAGTCATATCCGTAGTAAACCCAAACAAAGTTGAGTTTATAACTCTTTTTCTGGAAGGCAGGAATTGTGGTGGAATTTCACGCACATTTTTTCTTAGTGTACCTACAAGTATCAGCTGCTTCTGTTTTAACAAAACTATAAGCTCTACAGACGTCAACCAGTTATCACTAGTAACATTTCGATTCGATCTTTCAATAGGAGAAAAATAACGCAACCACCTACGTGCGGTCTCGGAGACTACTCAAAAATATAGTAACCACCTACATGCGGTCACACAGACCGCCGATGCTATTTTTTTACTCACCAAATCCAAATGAGCACACGTCTGAACGAGTTGACGCCATGGTCCGCACTGCGGAGCGGCCGGACAAAGGTACAAGGTCACAGACGCGTGTGCGATGTACTCAGGTTCAGTTATTGACAACTTTGAATAATCCATGGTCTGTGAGACCGCACGTAGGTGGTTAAGGGTTAACAATATTTCATTATTTATTTTTTTTGTTTTCATTTACCGAACAAAAAAAAAATTATAATTTCGTCTAAAAATAATCACCATGTGCATTTAACTGACAAAACATGTACGATATTTTTGTTGATTTATAGCATCATCAAAAACTGGCGCTCCTAGGAGGTGAAGTGTGTCTCTGTTAAGAATTTTGATGCCATGACAGATGTTTGGGAACGTTCTGATGATTTCATCTTTATTAATGTCGTTTGGGTCTATATAAAGATCGCATTTATTGTGGTTCAGTTGTAACCCGATCGAGTCAAATTTGGAGCTAATAGAGATGAAGTTATTTAGTACTGAAGTCGGATTGCCGCCTAGTGTGCCATCGTCTAGATACCAGGCGTTGAACGAAGATGTGAGATCAGAGATGCTCCCAGGGGGTCGTCTTATTGGCAGCCAGTCGATGACAGTATGGTGTGGCTTTTGTATTTTAGATCACTGGGAGAACTGTAACACTGCCAAATGTATGGGTAAATGTTGGAGATATTTTTTTGAACTTCTGTTAAACGGGCCTGTCTTGTTACAGAATTAAAAGCATTTTTGACATGTAATTTTAGTAATCCTGAATTTTGAGTGTTAGCCAAGAAAGTGCGACAAGCATGGACTGCTGCTCCGCAGCCACTGTTGCTGCCGAGACCAAGTTGTATGGGTTTAAATTTTGATTCAAGAACCGGGCAGATATATCTGCAGCATATCTTAGAGGCCAGTCGTCTAAATATTAAGCCTATGGCAATTGGACGCACGCTTCCGTGCTATTTGGAAAGGGCGCAAAGGTTGGCACCATATAGAGTTCGGCAGATATTTTCATGTACTTTACCACTGAGCATTAAGTTCACTAATTGAGTAATGCTGGTAAGGAGTTTACCGCTATTGTTGCCAACAAGCAAATCCTTAATGTGCTGAGGTGTGATCCCATCCAAGCTACCAGCCGAGCCGTTATTGAAACTCATATCTGCAGCTAAAACGGCATCTTCTGAAGCGACGAGGCAGGGAAGCGTGGAATCTGGGTGGACTGGAAAACCATGTGTTGAAGGTGCCGTCGGATGTTTACTTTCAAGGGTGGCAAGGGTGTTTTGAGAATCCGGGGCAGCTGTGTCACTCGAGAAGAGTATTCAGGTGGCACCGCGAAGATCGCCATCATTGACCTTAGATTCGATCTTTTTATACAAGTTATGCCGTTATTTTTAAACGTTTTGGTTAATATTTGGGAAGATGTGCGGTCTAAGTGTAGGATACTATATGCAAAAATCAGTAATTTTTCCCAAGAAACTGGGTTATTATTGTTAACTCATTTATCTAGTGTTTTTATAAGAGCTCGAGCGGTAGCGGGTCTTGCTCCCTTTAGAATTATTTTAATGACAGGGGTTGACTCTTTCAAGGAGCTTAGATTGTCGGACAGAGAGATAGGTCGAGGATCGGTTGTGGTAGTGGTAATGCTTCAAACCTCTTCGCCCCTTGCAGATTTTGGTAGTTGGGCAATAGGGACATTGGATAAAATCATCTAATGAGAAGCCAATGGGCTTAAACAGAGGCTTTCGACCTGGTACTATGTGTGATAACTGGATGAGTAAATGTTTCAAATATAAACTTAAAATATAACGACTACAAAATTAAACTAGGCACTTATAAAAATACACGACTTAAAAACGCAAGATATTAAGATACCCCCCGAAGGTGGCCTCCACAAGATCCTTTCACGCCTTTCTATCCTGAGCACACGTTTTGGCCTCTCTCCAGCTTAGTCCTATGGCTCGCAGCTCGCTCTCTATGCTCCGCCGCCACGTGTGTACGGGGCGCCCGCCGGCTCGCTTTTTATCTTTAGGCAGCCACTCGAAAGCGCTAGTGGCATTGTTCGATGCTCCTCTTCGGAGTGTATATCGGATCCATCTCCATTTCCGCAGCGCTACTTCCTGGGCGATAGGAGACTGACGACACATACTCCACAAATCCTCATTTGTTATAGTCTTCAGCCAGAAGATGCGGAGGATCGACCGAAGGGACTTATTGACAAACACTTGTAACTTGTGTGTCAGCCCCTTTGTCACTTTCCACGTTTCGCAGCCGAATAGCAGCACGGACTTGACAATGGATTCAAAGAGGGAGATTTTAATGCGGCGAGTAAGCACGTTGAAATCCGAAACAGGCATGAGTTGGGCAAATGCAGCTTTTGTGTTCTTAATCCTGCTCTCGATGTCTTTGTCTGCACCTCCTCGACATGTGATTGTACTTCCGAGATATACAAGCTTAGAAACTAATTCAAGGCGATCGTTTAGCAACAAAGGTTCCGTGCAATCTGATTGGCATGTAAACAGTTTTAAGTCGGTTGATTCGCAGGCCCATGACTTCAGCTCCCTCTTGAAGGCTCTTGAGTTTAGCTTTGAGATGGGCTAGAGATGGCGAAATCAGCACGATGTCATCGGCGTACAAGATCTTCCAGCTAATTAGTGTCCTAGTTAATGCCTCTTGGTGTTTCGATCACTTTTCTCATAACATCATCGAGAAGAATTACGAATAAAAGCGGTGAGAGGAGGTATCCTTGCTTCACACCGGCAGTTATTCGTATAGGCGCTCCCATTTCCTTTTCATGGATCACCCTGCATGTACTACCTACGTCCAAGAAGCGGATGATGCGAATGAAACACTCAGGTATACCCTTGCGACTGAGGCTGGACCACAGCGCGCTCCACGTAGAGACGAGCAGGCAGGCTTCCGCCCAGGTCGCTTTTGCACAGACCACACGAATACCCTACGGATCCTCATTGAACAGTGTGTCGAATGGCAGTTAGAGCTTTTCCTGGCCTTTCTGGACTTTGAAAAAGCCTTCGACACCGTCAAGTGGAGCGCGCTGTGGTGAATTAGTGACGACGTTAATAAAGATGAAATCATCAGAACGTTCCCAAACATCTGTCATGGCATCAAAATTCTTAACAGAGACACATTTCACCTCCTAGGAGCGCCAGTTTTTGATGATGCTATAAATCAACAAAAATATCGTCCATTTTCAAACATTTTCGGACCGCCTATTAAAAATCAACTCACTATATTCATTTGGCGGTTTCTAAATCTCTGCGAATAACTTGACAAAGTTATTTGGACACAAATTGAAAAAATCATCAATATCAAAATTGACATTAGAATGCTTTCAATTGCGTCTTTACCAATAAGGCTAGGCGGCCTTGATTTAAGACTAATCTCGAGCGTCGCCCTTCCGTCGTTCCTGTCCTCGGTACACAGCACCCTGCCTCTCACTGGCAATATTTTAAAACCCTTCGTGATTGTGAGGTAGCGTGCTTGTCCCAGGCTAGAGACGCCTGGAGGGCGGCCTGCCCCGGTAAAGATCTGCCTCCTAATCCACACCTACCAAAACTCTTGGGATGAATCCATTTGCAGATCAGTGCATGACTACCTTTTAGAAACCAGCCCATCAGCATTAGAGAGAGCCCGCCTCCTAGAAATATCTGCAAAAGAGTCAGGTTTTTGGTTACACGCTTTCCCGTCAGCTAATTTTGGAAACCTGCTTGACTCAAACAGCTTCCGCCTTGCAGTAGGTTTATGTCTCGGGGCTTACCTCGTCGAGCTTCACCAGTGCCGCTGCGGGGCACAAGTCGATCGTTTGGGTCACCACGGCCTTGCTTGCCCAAGAAGCGCCGGTCGCCTGTCCCACCATGCCTGCCTTAATGCCATCATCCGTCGGGCTCTGGTCAGTGTCAACGTATTTGTGGCGTTTGCCGTAGAGACTTTGGGACCCTGGGGACCGGAAGCCCTAAAGCTTTTCAAAAAGCTGTCATATATGCTCACCCGCTCCACCGGTGACTGCAGGGCTGGCTCGTTCCTCGCTCAGCGTATTGAAATCGCCATTCAGCGAAGTAAAGCAGCCAGCCTTATGGGCACCCTACCAGGTGGCAGCGGGATTTTTTTTTTTTTTTTTTTTTTATACTACGACGGTGGCAAACAAGCATGCGGCCCGCCTGATGGTAAGCAGCTACCGTAACCTATGGACGCCTGCAACTCCAAAGGAGTCACATGCGCGTTGCCGACCCTTTACAAAAATGAGGATTCACTGTGTTGACGACTAAAGGAACAAGAAGGTCCCTCATCGTCAACACACTGGGTCCTCTTTGAGCTCTTTGGCAACCTTACTCACCAGCAGGAACACAACACTATGAGTAGGGTCTAGTGCTATTTGGCTGTGGTTTTCTGTAAGGTGGAGGTACTTCCCCAGTCGGGCTCTGCTCCAGATTTGAGCGATGACATTCGCTGAACGTGCCCTACCACACTTAGCGAGATGCCATTCGCAGTGCCCATACCTCTCTTTTTGGTGTAGTTTAAGGACATACCCAGGTCCGGACGTAGTTTAAGGACATACCCCGGGTCCAATTACCCGGGTCCGGGGGATATTTGCAATTTTGCTTTAGGGCCTATAGTTTAAGTTAGGTAGGTTTCTTTAGCTTTTATTTATTTAATTAATTTAATATAGTATTGTATAAAAAATATTTCGAGTCTTATCCTGCATCCCGTCGGGGACGGTCGCTTGCCTGCGAAAGCTATTGAGCTCCTCAATGCCCGCCTAAAAACAATAGCGACCCGTCGCCGCACCAGATGTGTTAACTTTCGAGCCACAGCGACAGTACCGCGCTACTTTACTACAATAACAGCGAGTTACTTTTAGCTGAAGTGCGAATATTTACGTGAATAGTTTACATCCGCATATGTACGCGCGTTCATATAAATTTAACCAGTTACCAGTGAGTGAAACCTAGTGTGGTCGGTCGGCGCGCACACCAACATACCTCCACGGCTGTGAGGCCTCATCACCACAAGCAGCGGTCATAGACTCAACGCAGAGGCAGTGTACCGCCTGCGGATATCGCCCTCCTCCACGATACGGCAGTCTTGGGTGAGCCCTTTCCGTACTATAGGTACCAGCCGAACTAGATCTGTAACGATCGAGAACTTCCGTCAACCCCAACCTTACCTTAGGACACGGTTAACGTCGGTATGCCGATGACGTCGGCTGCCCTTACACAAGCCTTGAATTTCCTGGAGCCTTGGATTTTCTTTTGTAAATAAGCTACACCCCTGGCTGGTTAATATTTATATGTACGCGCGATTAATTCAACGTCGCATTTTATGTACTTTTGCAATAGGGCAGGTGTGTACATACCATATATTAGTTATGTGCACGCCGTGCACCAGTGAGTGATATTAAGTGCCTGAGGGCCGTGTTGACAACCGTAAACGTATGTATTTTGACTTTATAAATGTTGATATGTACCCCGGTGATGTGTTTATCGGTAACATGTATATTTTACATATTTTCAGTCTACGATGCCAGCTTCCGTGTACCTCAAGGCATTACTTACGGAAATTTTGAGGATTATGGAAACTTCCACCAATGCTTGGCTATTAATCGAAACTACCCCGGCAGAAGGGTCCAGGGAAAATACTGTGTAATCAGCGCCCATCTCTCTCCTCCAATATTCAGAATACCTTCGTTGGGCGGTGCTTCGGATTCAAACAATCTAATCTGGACGGAAGTGAAACTCAATCTATCTAAGAATGACTCGTTACTCTTGGATGCCAATGTAACCGAACCTTTAGGGTATGTTACCATTTATTTATTATTGTTGGTTAATGGTTGGGCATAATTTATTGTTTATTCAAAGTAAATTTTTGAGTGATATAATGATTTTGGAAACCTATCTACTTTATGATTTTTGGTATACATAGTATAGAACATTTAACAATTTTTCTATCTCGATGATAGGCAAAATGAATCGGTTTCGGCCGTAAGTTAAGGCCAGTTAGGATGTTCACTAAATATGTTCTTGTTCAGTAATGCGAACGGGATAGTTCTGACTCTGTGACTCTAGTGACTATGGGTGTAAGTCAAAATGGCTCAGCAAAAAGGGTACAAGTGCCGTACATTATATAGGACTTGTGCCCTTTTCCACGGAGCCAGTTGGACTTGCACCCCTTTTCACTAGTCACAGAATTGTTATTTTGCCGTTGTAGAAGCCTTATGACGGAGCCGGTGACGCTGCAGCTGGCGGTGTGCGTGCCGCGTGCGTGCGCGCCGGACGCACTGCTGCGGTCCTACGCCGACCACCCGCTGGTGCGCTTCAACTACTCCCTGGACTTCTGCCGCCTGCCCGCCGACATGCCCTACGTCGCAGCCGAATACGTCGCTTTGTGAGATTATCATTACTAAATCAGCGAAGCTTATTTACCTACCTATATTATTTTATTTCAGTCGCGCACAGCTAAACCTTTAACAGCACGCAACGTACAGCTACTCAACCATTTCTTCTTACCAAACGCCTGAGTTAAGCTTCAAATACAAAACTATAATGAAATGATATTGAAATTGATAATAGGTACATATATATATACATACCTAACCTACATACAAAACTCGGTGATAATTAATTAATGAGCATGTCAACTCAACACCTTAATAAATATCGGCACTAAAATGTCGTATGACGTCGTAGGTCCCTCTCTTCTCTAGATACACAGGTCATATAGACGACTTTAAGAACTTGTTAGAAGAGGCATATCCTTAGCTTACATGGGAAGAGCAAAATGTTAATCTTTTCTCAATGTTTGGGAGTGATGCTACTTGATAGGTATTTCAGGATCAGCAGGACTTGACTTCTTCTTATTTTATTTTACAAAAATAGTTTTTATTTGTAGGCACTTAAAAAATAAATATTTAACAAAATATAGTTTTGAAGTGTAGGTACCTACAGTGTGTAAATTTTATACAGGCGTATATTGTAATGGCGATTAGTATTGGACCTAGGAAACCTATTTACATTAATTTATTTATGAAAATATATTTTTTTTTATACATAATAATTCAGCCCGCAATGAATTGCACCCATGACAATTAACTTACCGGTGCGTCATGTCAGTTATGTCAGTTTTAAATCAGTTGGATAGCGTACATTGGTGCCCGGTAGGACTTTAAAAATCATTACACATAATTAATAACACTATTTAACAAAATTATACATTATACTATATGAGTCCTATTGCTGGATACTATAGGTGGATAAAGTATACGCCCGTATAAAATTTACAAGCTGTATATAAATTTGCAAAACATCGCAAGAGCAACTTGTGTGCCGTGCCGTGTATAGAAGGCAAAGTGAAGAGGCTATCGCCGCGCCCCCACGCGGCCGTTTTGGGAAATTTGTCCGGGAGATGGCGTTAGATGCGCGAATACGAACATGCCGCCGGCCTTGAAAGCACCCGCTTTCAATGTGGTTGTAATGATGTGGAACGGGCTGGTGCAGCGTCACTCTCTGACGACGAAGTGGCTGCATCAGCGTCATTCTCTGACGGCATCAAAACTGGGAGAAGCTTTGAAAAAGCCCTGCGTATGACCCCGTTCGCTGTTTTCACGTCAGCGACGCGGGAAACTCCGTCATTGCCTGTGAACAGAGCTACCACTCGACCCAAATGCCATTTGAGCGGTACTAGATTTTCTTCTTTGACCAGAACTAAGGAGTTAAGAATGATATCCTAGCCGTGCGTCTGCCACTTCGTTCTGGCCTGTAATTAAGATATGTATTGTTTCGACCACCGCTGCCAAAAATGTTGCCGCATTTCGTAGCGTGGGAGACGGCCAATCACTGTTGTCAAGTCCTTGCAGGGTGACGCTATCAGCGGTCGGCCAATAAGGAAATGAGCTGGAGTTAGTGCTGAAAGGTCGGTTGGATCTGTGGACGGGGGATGCATAGGACGGGAGTTCAAAAGAGCCTGGACCTGGGCCAGAACCGACGACAATTCCTCAATAGTTAAATTTGCGTTGCCAACAACGTGCTTCAACTGATATTTGCAAGACTGTACGGCTCTTTCACACAAACCTGACATATGAGGATCGTATGGGGGGTTGACATGTAAGTTGATGTAGTCATTTGCAGCACACTTAATAATATTATCCGCTTTACTTCGTAGGAACGACGATAGCTCTTTCATCGATCCTACGAAGCAGCGGCCGTTGTCCGAATAAATATCGTTAGGCTTGCCATGACGTGAAATAAAGCGTTTAGCGGGAGTTGGTATCCTTCGGTACTTAGACTCGTGACTAAATCAAGATAAATGAAGCCATACGATAAATAAATAACGTCGTAGGGACATTTATTCCAAACATTGCCAATAAGAATCACCTCAATCACCTTCATGGAACTATATAATACTACTGGAAATATTGTTGTCACTAGAGATTAAGTTTAATATTAAGTCCTGGTTCCCTTAAAATTAACGTTGTGGTTACCCTGTCACAACCCATGCTTAGTGGCAACCATTTTGGTTTAAATTGTATTTTTGTTTCAGTTGCGTATTCTATTTGTGTTTCTCTTTGCATCGAGTAAACATTTTCATTTACTCCTTTTAGTCCTTGTAGTCCGTGGTGTAGACTTAATTATACGGAAAATGATGTTGATGGAATTTCCTTTTGCACAGTTGGTGCTTTTGCCTATAAGATTAATTTAAGAAGGGGAGCCCATCAATTTTTTGATCCAATTTATATGTGGGCTCCACCCTGAGTGGGTGCAACCAAAAATTCATGAAAAAAAAATGTAACTATATAGTTGACATTGGTATCATTTTCGTATAAAAATAGGAGACCTAAATCATTTCTGATATTTGTTTTACATATTTTCATTTACAAATATCGAATTAAATAAAATTTAAAATAATATGTAATAACTTTTTTACGAATAAATGCCTATATTATAATTTACGTTTAAAAATTGATAAAAAAAGAGATAATTTCTCTTAGAAGCCCTTGTATTTCTCATTCCTAAAACTATATGATCAAGATATTTTTAAGAGTAATATAGAGGGGAAAAAATATTACTAGTTCCGGTATCAACATCACTAAAACAAAAATTACCTTTATAGTCTAGTGTGGTATCATTTTCGTATAAAGTAAGGTCGCTTAATTCATTTATGAATTATAATAGAATAAGAATAAAAACATTTATTTGTGACGCTTAATACATGAACATTGAGAGACAATAACAATGAAAACAAACAATGAACGTGCATCACAAAATGGACCCAACTCAGCATAATTCCAGCGCTGGTCTTCCGTAGGGCCCATTCGGTGATGCCACGACAGATAAAACCCAATATTACTCAAAACCACAAAAACTACACAAAATGAGAACATCAAAGACAAACACACACCTAATTTACGTTATTATGATTTAAAATTTTCACATTTTCACGTAAAAATACCGATAAACAAAATTATTAAAAATCTTCGTTTCATTTTATTACGAAAAACTGCCTATATTTTATGAATTTAATCATTTAATAAGTAATAAGACAAAAATATTATGATAAAAGGCCTTCTTTTCCTCGTTATAAAAAGTATTCATAAATTATATGGGTTTAATTAATGTAAGTAAAACAAATGATTTTATAAAAACGGATGATATTACCACAAAACTTTCAATAAAAAATATATTTTTCATTAAATTCTCTACAACACTTGCTTTTGAAGTATGTTGCTAAGATTTATAGTTTTCAATCTATGTGACTCGCAAATAAACCTCTCCCTTTTTACCCCCACCGCACCATAAATTTAGGGGGCTCCCCTTCCTAAAATGGCCTATGGGTCCTAAGATCTCACTATGCAAAAGGGGATCTCATCATCTCTAAAATCCATATAAATCCCTTTGTTGTAGTGTACATCCGTCTATTTGTAATAAGGTGGAAATGTGTAACTATTGTTTGACGTAGACTGTTCATTGTCTTAAAAGTAATTTCTTTATTTGTTTTAATCAATATGCTTTGTTTCAGATTTATTTTCTTACTACTTGGACTATTAACCGTCAGTGGTACAACGTATGAGCTGCATCATATGTTTATACTAAAAAAAGGTAACAACTGTTATAGTATTTTTTGCAACAGTTACATAATAAGGGTCCTTAAGATTCGGATGTCGAAGTTACAAAATGAGGCGAAGCCGAATTTGTTTTTAATTGTAAAAAAATATTGCTTCGTTTGAGTAATTCAAATATCTCAATGAAAAAGTTTAAATTAAGGTACAATTGTGCTTTTCTGAAATATGAAAACTACATGAAATAATAATATAAATGAATAAATATTATAGGACAATCTTACACAAATCGACGTAGGCCCAACGGTAAGCTCAATAAGGCTTGTGTTATGGGTACTAGACGACGATATATATAATAGATAAATATGTATAGATAAATACTTAAATATATAGAAAACATCCATAACTCAGGAACAAATATCTGTGATAAACACACAAATAAATGCCCTGACCAGGATTCGAACCCGGGACCTCCTGCTTCGTAGGCAGGGTCACTACCAACTAGGCTAGGAGGCCGTTGAATTATTACAGATATTAATATATTCATAGTTATACTTGTATAACTATTAATATATATATATAATTTATATTATATATATAAATAATACATAAATAAAGTATAGTTAGAAAAAAGACATGATAATGTTTTTATCATATTTTGTGCAAAAATAATTTTAAGTATATATTAATTTGAAAATATAATTTATATTGAAAACAAGAACGAACCCATTTGAGACATGGTACCTGGAAGCCAGTGCATTAAAAACAGTTATAAAAACCGGCCAAGAGCGTGTCGGGCCACGCTCACTGTAGGGTTCCGTAGTTTTCCGTCCGTCACAGTAAGTGTCCCCACTTAAGAGTTAATAACACCGCCATGTAGGATATGATATGAGAGTTCCATGTACAGCGACATCTATCGGCAAATTGAGTAAACTATTGCGCGCGAGCATAAAGTATGGAAGATGATTTTTATGGGATAATTCTTTATTGCGTGAACCGATTTTCACCGTTTTTATTTTATTTGAAAGCACGTCATTTCATTGTAATTTTGTAGAAATTACAGGTACAATAAACACCTGCTTATACGGTTAAATTACAAACTTACTTCAGAAATTATTTTGTATTTTTTTTTCAAAAACTATTCATCCTATCAAGTTCAAAATAATTTTCCAAGAAAGTTTTTATAAAGTTCTACTTTTGAGATTTTTTTCATATTTTTAAAACTTATGGTTCAAAAGTTAGAGGGGGGGGGACGCATATTTTTTTACTTCTGGAGCGATTATTTCCGAAAATATTTACATTATCGAAAAATGATTTTAGGAAACCCCAATTCATTTTTAAATACCTATCCAATAATATATCACACGTTAGGTTTGAAATGAAAAAAAAAAATCACTCCCCACTTTACGTATAGGGGAGGTACCCTAATAAAAAAAAAATTTTCACTTTTTATTTTACCACTTTGTCGGCGTGATTGATATACATATTAGTACCAAATTTCAGCTTTCTAGTGCTAACGGTCACTGAGATTATCCGCGGACGGACGGACGGACGGACGGGCAGACATGGCGAAACTATAAGGGTTCCTAGTTGACTACGGAACCCTAAAAAGTACCTATAGACAAATAGACTTCCTTCACTCAAATGATGTAGTTTTAGATACCACTATCAGTCATTCAATTAGGAACATGCATGATTTTTTTGGAAGACATTCGATTCTATTTCCCTGTAGATTCAAATGTCTCTAACAAACCTACTATCTATGATAGCCCTGAAACGTCAAAAATGTGAAAATACGTTAGGCGTCTGCGCTGCGCGTCAAAACGCCCCATACAAAAAGTGTGAGGATTGTGACGTCACCGACCACAAAGTTGCAGAAAACTGTTTGGAAGGAACAAGTTTTTGGAAGATTTTTGTAATTTTAGGCACGAAAAAATGCGTTTAGCTATATAGTTGTCGTACATTTTTTTTCTAATTAGAAAATAAGTAATCAAACTGAAGTTTCGAAAATACATTTGAGGTATAAAAAAAAATACCTAAAATTGTAAGTTTTTAAACCGCAATATCTTTAAAAAACTGTTAAAAATTATTACGGATTTCCACTTATTTATATTAATTTGGGGTTGTTGAACGTGTTTATGGAACAAATTCAATTAAATATTTTTCATGCATGTGCTCTATTGGCCTATTGAAGTGCTGGAGTAGAAAAAAGTTATTTTTAATTTGTACACTTATATTCGTAGGGTTATGGTTCATATAGTAAAAATAAACTTAACTATCGAAGGGCCTGTTTCACAATCTCCAGATAAACTTATCTGCCAGTTAAAATTATTGCTATCCTTTACTCCAGTCATATAATAGAAAAGGACAGCAAACATTTATCTGACAGATATGCTCTAACTGGAGATTGTGAAATAGGCCATAAATGTGGTAAGTAGTGGGTGATCCTTAAAATTAGTCCAAGTTTTCAAAAAATTTAAACTTTTTTCAATGATATATTTAAATGTGTGTGAAAAGTATCTACTTACATTAAAGTAGATAATTTTCACACAAATTAATCATATTTTTACTACATAATGCTATGGAAAAGCTTATAGTATTTTCTAAGTAAATTTTAAAACTGTCCTTTTAAAACTGTCCCGAGGTTGAAAATTCATATATTACGCGTCTGTCCTTGGGTC
This sequence comes from Pammene aurita, assembly GCA_947086415.1. Classification (NCBI taxonomy): domain Eukaryota; kingdom Metazoa; phylum Arthropoda; class Insecta; order Lepidoptera; family Tortricidae; genus Pammene; species Pammene aurita. The sequence continues at coordinate 2,168,759 of OX352291.1, forward strand.
CCCGACTTCCACGTTTCCCACACATGAAAATAAGTGCACCATTTTTGAAAAAATAGGTCTCCAATTTTCCATACAAAATTATTGGTCAGTTTTGTGACGAAGAATGTATATGTGTAAAAACGCGTTAGAGACGCGTTAACTGACAAAAACAATCAGACACTTTTTTTTTTAAATCGATAGTCCTCGTGATTCTAAGCAGAAATACCCTAAAATTAGTTAGGTGTTTTAAAAAAAAAGTAAATGGTACACTTTTTTCTGAAAATCCCGATATATAAGTACCAAATTTCAACATCACTGGTTTGGTAGCTTCAGATGAAACTTGCTGTAACTGACGGTCTCACTGATAGACGGACTCATGAGTGATCCTATACGGGTTCCGTTTTTTGCTTTTTGAAGTACGGAACCCCAGAAATGGATTGTATCGCGTGTTTATTACCCATATAAATCCTAACGTTTCGAGCTAGCCCTTTGCAGCGCTTCGATTCAATTCGGGATTTATGTAAAAAACACAAGACATCATTTCATTTATATTCTCAGTTGAAAACTTGTTCGATTCGAAATAAATTTGTAACTATGATCTCCTCTTTTTATCATAACAATAAGCATTTGAGGCACAATTTTACTGACTTAACCATTTTGTTCCTGCGAATTGTTTCTTCGAAATACTGATTTATCGCGGAAATCCCATTTCGGTCATCATGCATGCGTTATTCAATGAATCCTCAACTTAGTACCTTTGGTTTTATATGTGTAGCAGGCGAAATAATTCACGCATCAGGAGATTTTTTTAAGCTAAAGAAGTTTCACACTGTGCCGGCAGAGTGGCGGTCCGCCGACGAGCGCCTGAGCGCGTTCTCGCTGCACCGCAACGCGCGCCTCGTGCTGGCCCCGGCGGCGGCGGTGGCGGCGCCCGGCGCGCTGCACTGCCTGCACGGCATCCGCGCCCTCTCCGTCCTGTGGATCATCATTTTCCACTCGATGGGAATACTTTTATCGCGTTCTATTAACAAAAAGGTAATGATGAGTGGACGTATTCTATCAAATAGCTCCGTCCGTCCATAGAGCACACATCTATGGACGGACGGACATAACGAAACTATAAAAAAGTTTCCGTTTTTCCACTTTCGCTACGGAACCCTAAAAACGTCTTGTTGTTTGCAGGCAATCAGCCTGCACAATTATTTTTGGATTTCGAACGGACATTTCGCCGTGGACTCATTTTTCTTGTTGAGCGGCTTGCTGCTCGTGTACACCACCGCCTGCAAGTCCAAATCACGTGAGTACATCACCTACTTGCACCTGCCCAATAGGTACTCGAACAAACTATACACAATACATATACAAACAGGAAGATACTTAACTGAACATCGATATATCTTATGCCGTTGCAATAGGGATTACAAATGGTCAGTTGACAGTGTTGGCGATGGTACATTAAAATGAAATGAAATTGATTTATTTAATGACATTGCCATGGCATAGGTTCAGTGAAACAAGACAGTTCAGTTTCAACCATGTGAACACTTATTATTTTATTTTCAAATCGAGATTCCTTGCACACCATCTTAACCAAGAACATAAGGTGCTTATGAGGTATAACTAGTCTATAACAATATAAGACTACAATTTTCTTTTTTAAACACGGAACTAATAATCCAGTACAACCAGCTTAACAAGGTAAGACTGACGGGAAGTCTAATGCGCAAACTAATAAATAAAATAACACCAAATTAAACAACGAAATAAAACCGGAGGGAAAAAAAATAAAATATAACAGATAATTAAGGTAACCAAAAATAAACCGAAAAGAAAACAAATGGAAACATAAACAATAAAAACCGGCCAAGAGCATGTCGGGCCACGCTCAGTGTAGGGTTCCGTAGTTTTCCGTCCGTCACAGTAAGTGTCCCCACTTAAGATGTAGGATATTAATATAGGATATGATATGAGCGTTCCACGTACAGCGACATCTATCGGCAAATTAAGTAAACTATTGCGCGCGAGCTTAAAGTATGGAAGATGATTTTTATGGGATAATAGTTTATTGCGTGAACCGATTTTCACCGTTTTTACTTTATTTGAAAGCACGTCATTTCATTGTAATTTTGTAGAAATTACAGGTCCAATAATATAAACACCTGCTTATACGGTTAAATTACAAACTTAGTTCAGAAATTATTTTGTAATTTTTTTTCAAAAACTATTCAACCTATCAAGTTCAAAATAATTTTCCTAGAAAGTTTTTATAAAGTTCTACTTTTTATCATATTTTTAAAACTTATGGTTCAAAAGGTAGAGGGGGGGGGACACATTTTTTTTTACTTCTGGAGCGATTATTTCCGAAAATATTTACTTAATCAAAAATGATTTTAATAAACTCCATGATAGCGACAGCTTATTTAATCGCCACGTAACGTGGCAACAGATAAACAAGCACCTAAACCGATATCTCTCGGAAATATTATTTAATTCCATCATATTTTACGGCTTTGTCTTTGAAAGGGCTAGCATACGTGTATAACAAACGAGTCAGCAGAGGTTTTTCTCAGCGGAGACCGCAGCCCGGGCCGTTTTGGTGCGAGGCAGCCCATCGACCAACATGACATCTGTCAACTCTATAAGAAAAACTGTTCTGCATGTTTCTAAACAACGTTTTATTTTGTGTTAAACTATCTTTTATGTATTTAGCATTTTAAAAGTGCCTATCGTGACAAGAAATAATTATGTTGTTTCGTGATCGAGAGTGATATTGGCCTTGCTCAAGCGACATAGCGAGACAGATTGGACCGCAACGTTTCTCCTATTGGTGTTTTAATTTATATCCTTTTTATCTTACTGTACTCTTACTGTTAGTTATTAGATTCTTATACAATGTAAATATTTTAGCATAAGTTATTAGTTTTGCCACGATTTCTTGTAGTGGTATTTTTTTTATAACGTTTTGTGAATTACTACTGTCATATGAGCGCTAGCTGTTCCAATGCGGGTCCCCAGATAAACACTGCCCCCCTTCTCGTAGAGGACCTTGTTCCGTGTTCACAATGCAGCCGCTATTTTAGAGGCCAAAAGGGTCTAAACATACACATCAGTCGTAAACATGCCACTATTACTATTCCTAATTCGCAGCCCTCTGTCCTCACAACACAAGTACAGTCCTTCTCAGAAAAACTGAGCATTCTGAAACAAACCATTCCAATTATAAAACGCATTCCTCGTAGCGCACGCATTCAAGTCGCTCAAAAACTTTCGATAGATATAAAATCCGCCATTACCCAAAATACACAGGAATCATGGGAGCACCTTCTTACCTTCCCCTATCGAGTTCTACATATAAACCAGGACACACAGAGAGGGGTTTCCTTAAGTTCATTAATAAAACAGAACTGCGCCGTGCCCAATGATATACATAATCTGCAAAAATCCCCCCATAAACAAAATTTATCTTTAACCCGTCTTGTAGAAACCAAGACAGGGGAAGGAAACATAAAAGGAGCCGCCCGCCTATTATTTTCTAACGATACAATGGCTCCAAACACGGCTGATACTCTCGCAGCCCTACATAGTAAACACCCTTCTCCAGATGCAAATCTATCTCTCCCTGATCCTCCTGAACCTTCTGGCTCCTGTCTCCGAGTATGCTCCGATGACATTCACAAATCTGTTTTTTCTTTTCCGAATGGCTCTGCTGGAGGTCTTGACGGTTTATCCCCCCAACACTTGAAGGACCTCCTGAGCCACACATGCGGTGAAGCCGGCGACTCACTGCTTAAAGAGCTAACTGCCTTAACTAATTTTATGCTGTCGGGGTCGGTAAGCCCGAATATTACTGATGTGCTATATGGTGCCAATCTATGCGCAATGGTCAAAAAAGATGGTGGGATAAGACCAATAGCGGTCGGTTCAACCTACCGTCGCTTGACAGCGAAATGCTGTTGTGCAGCTGTATCAAGTAAACTAACCAGCTACTTTCAACCTGTCCAATTAGGATTTGGTTCGAAAGGTGGTTGTGAGACGGCGGTGCATGCGTTACGCACTTTCATTGATGCAAAACATTGTGAGGTTTTAGTAAAAGTGGATGTAAAAAATGCGTTCAATTCAGTCGACAGAGGTACCCTTTAGGCCCAAGTTAGAGAGCGAATACCGGAGATTTTTAACTTTGTTTGGCAATGTTACAGCACTCCATCAAAATTACAGTTTAAAAATCATTCCCTACTCTCATCTGTTGGTTGTCAACAAGGAGACCCTTTAGGCCCAGCACTTTTCAGTTTAGCTATCCAACCTATAATAGAAATTCTAAATTCAAGTTTTAATGTCTGGTATTTAGACGACGGCACCCTGGGCGGTGATGTTGACGTGGTGCTAAACGATTTGCAAGTCCTTACTCAAAAATTTGCTAATATAGGCCTTCAATTTAATTTCGCAAAATGCGAGTTATTTTTTCCAGACACATTTATTGACAAGGACCTTGCGTTATCTCGTTTCCATGACATAGCACCAAACATAAAAACAATAGACAGCTCATCTCTTCATCTCCTAGGGTCACCTGTTTTAGACGAATCTTTTCCGGACTTTGTTAATGAAAATTGTCAAAAATTTTGTACCTTTTCAGACCGCTTGCGCCAAATCAATACCCATATGGCCTACACAATTGTAAAATACTGCCTTTTCATCCCAAAATTTACCTATGCACTCCGTTGCAGTCATCTTTGGATGTATCCCGACCTTTTGGAGAAACTTGACAACATAATCAAGGCCACTCTTTCATCTCTCATCAACATCGATCTGGATAACAATCAGTGGGCCCAAGCCTCCCTTCCTATCAGGCATGGAGGTATTGGCATTCGGAAAATTTCGATCATCTCTTTACCCGCATTCATTTCGTCAATACATAGCACTCAAAATTTAATTGTCAAAATTTTGAAAAACCCGCGATAGACTTTTGGAGGGCAAATTGCCCCAGCTCTGATCTGCCCACGGCTCCCCATTCGCAGCGACAATGGGATGAGCCGCTCTGCGTGCTGGTACGGGATCACCTGTACGAAACGTTTACCAGCCCCGTGGAGCGTGCTCGTTTCCTTGCTTGTTCAAGGTGGGAATCAGGGGCCTGGTTACAAGCTTTGCCCTCCAAAAATCTAGGCACGCTACTGAGCAACGAGACGTTTAGGTTATCCATTTCTCTACGCCTTGGTGCAGTCTGTGTTGCCCCACATCAATGTCACTGTGGTGCCAACGTCACTGGTAAAGGCCTGCACGGCCTCTCTTGTAGCAGGAGCGCTGGCCGGTTTGCCCGGCACGCCAGTATTAACGATATCCTACGTCGGGCCTTTACCAGTGCCGGAGCACCAGCAGTGCTAGAACCCACAGGCCTAGCTAGGGACGACGGCAAGCGGCCGGACGGCATGACCCTCGTTCCTTGGAGGTTGGGACGGCCTCTAGTCTGGGACGCCACATGTGTCGACACTCTTATTGCGTCGTCCCACCTTCCAGGAACCTCGGTCAGTGCTGGAGCGGCTGCCGAAGCGGCCGAGCAACTCAAGCGGCGCAAATATGCAGCCATCGATTCGGGCTGCATGTTTGAGCCGTTTGGAGTTGAAACCCTCGGGCCTTGGGGACCCGGAGCACATCAAATATTTAGGGAGCTAGCTAAGCGGCTCGTAGACGCCACGGGTGACCAGAAGGCTGGCTCTTTCCTTGCCCAGCGAATTGGAATCGCTATCCAGCGCGGCAATGCCACTAGCCTTCTGGGCACCCTACCGTGCGGTGCTGAGTTAGCTCCCATTTTTTATCTGTAAATACGTGTATATAGCCAGTTCGATATTTTTAGTGCTAATTTAGTTTATTTTTATTTTTGTATAGCATTTTATTTAATTGTTTCTTTCCTGAATAAATTCATCCCTGCTTCTTTTTCATAAACTCCTATTAATTTTTAAATACCCATTGTAACGGCTACCTAATAAGTTTAATACTAAAGTCTTCTAAACGCTTACAAGAGCCTACCAAGCTTACTTACCTCAAGCTTCAGCCTGAAAATTTCTGTAAATATAAATACCTACCTAAAGGAACTTACTACAGGGAAAAAAAATCAAACAAAAGATTGAACTGAACCCATAGCTTAATTGGTAAAGCGATATCGAGCCCCGGTAAGGCGTATCGATGTTGGTTCAAGTCCAACTGGGTTGATTATTTTTTCAATGTTTTCAATGTTTGTATTTGATTGAATAACATACTAATGTATGAGTGGAATACCCACTTTAAAAAAAAATGTAAAATAATTATGAAAAGATTGAAGGTTGAAAAGAAAATTATTTATTTAAGTTTTAATTTTGGATTTTTGTTATTGAAAAGCGAAACACTGACTAATTACCCCTAATGCTGTCTTTGCAGACGTCATTAGGTGTTAGTTTCCGATTCCTAGGCTTTGCGAAGGTAAAAACGAAACTAACGAAGCAAAAAACCTGCGCGCCGTATTACAGTAAAATAAGTAACGTACTTATAATATCAAAAACATTAATTAATAAACTATCTATACAGTAGCTTGCTCTGATACGCAGTTTGGCCGAGATGGTTGTGAAAGCTAGTGGAGACCCAACGTTGTGTGTGTAGTTACCGCAAGTCCTTTTCGATAAGGTGAGAAATAACCGCAATATTTAAAATATATATAATTCCTAACTTATATCTAATGGAATATAGATACAATAGACAATGATAGGTTAGCATATTAACTGTTGACGTTAAAAATAGAATAAGAAACATCATATAAATATACCCTAATTAACAGACTCTAATAAATAGTCAAATTGAATATTAAAATTACACTAGAATTATTATGATTGATTAAATAGGTATTTCGTTGTTTGTTAAATAGTTGTATTTACAACAAAATATATGTAAGGAGGATTGCTGGACTCCCAACGTAGTGATTGTTGGCGGTTGGCGAAGTACGCCTGTACAAAATATGTGGCATTTCAGTTTTGACGGTTCCGTCTTCCAACGGTGGAACCACGACCAGCAGTCTACGGGGAAGCTTAATGGATCGGGTAATATATGTTGTCTACGGCCAGTGGCCTTACAGACCTGTTGATTGTGCGTTCTGAGCATTTGTAATGATCCAAGTGTGCGACCGGGCCAGTAGCCTACAGTCTCGCTTCATACATCAATGTATAGTTGACAGATAACCGCCAATTCCTCCACACCACATATGCAAATAACGACTGGTACATTTAATAATTAAGTAAGCAAATACCAACCACCGTTTATGACGAATGGTATATAAATTTAGGAAGTAAATAGCAAGTGCCTACCATCGTTAATAAGCAAATCTGAGTTATCTTGACGTGTAAGACCCTCACCGTACCGTCATCACTGCACGAGACCGGATATTACTAAGAACACCTAGTACGCTAATGGCGTACTTACATGGCAATAAACTCTGTAAGTACATGCTGTAATGCGCGTCATATGTTCAAGTGAACCATGGGTGATACAGTGCGCGTTGGGCTTCACATAGTGTTCCCCGTTGCCACCAAGAAAACACCAGATAAGCATTCGACATGGAATAAATCTCTACGCTAGAAATCCAGCATCTTACCCTTATATAATTACTAAAGTGTTACATGGAAGTCCATACATATTACGCAATATCGTTTAACCATGGCCAATAGTTAACCGACATCGACAATTAACATTAAAAAGATCGAACCTAACTTAAACGTTGCATTAAAACTATATATTTATATTTATAAGGTGGTAGAAAGAAATAGTTAACAGATACAACGTAGTTACCGAAAACTGTATTAAAATCTACTTAGATAAAATATGGCTTGGTACTCTCAAACTAGAACCTATTCGACACGTCAACAGTAAATATTGTAGCATGACGCTACGTTTACCGTACGACATCTGTCGACTTTCTTCACAACTTCCGTGTCTAAGGAAGGTCTAAGGCTAGGTGGCTGTTGATATATAAAAAGTGTACATTGTGATTCACGGCATTACAGGTAGATGGCGCTTATATCAGTCCGCATTTTGTAATACGACTGGCAGTTATAAAATTGAGATAATACTCGCGCTAATTTTGAATGTGAATGTTTGAGGTATTCCAGATTGTCAAAAAGAAAAAAGTTGATTTTTGATGGAGTGTGTCAGAGCTACGGGGGAGATTTTTAAAGATAAACAGATATTCTGGTTTTGTCTGGGGGTTTTGCTATAATTTGCTTAGTTGCATCGTGGTGAAGTGCGATTTATTTCTCTAGATCTTTGCATTCAAACATTATATAGCAAGTGCTATTAATACATTATTGGAGCAAAAACAAAACCAAATACGTTGCCGGGCAAAAGGCTATAAATTATATAGCAAGTGCTATACAGTGGAACCGCCTGAGCCGGAAGGATTCCGGAAGGCACTTGTGGGTGCCGGACCGGCGAGACGGTCTGCAACTGCCGCGTTTTCCGCGGGTTTCTTCACCATCGTCGGAGAATTAGAGTCCGCATCCAGCGGGCTCTCCAAGTGAGAAAAGGAGTTCAGCGAGCTATTGGGTCCGCCTAAACCAAAGCGGACACTTGCCCACGAACTCTTTTCAATGTAAAACTACAGCTTTAGCCATCCTGTCTTTCGAGAATATCATATTATTTACATTTTTTTAAAAACGTTATAAATCCGATTCCTTTTCTTTTTATCCAGTATTTTTGTACCATAATAGTTTTTTGTTGTTTTGCTAAATTTCCCAAAATTCCAATTGCCTCGTTTGACGGGCGTATAAAGACCTGGCTCTTTAATTTAGGCTACGTTCAGCCAGCGAATCATCTGTCACCATCCATATCACCCGCCTCATTAACCCATTATTTTCCTGCAGCCAAATTATTACCAGCCGAGTCTTTATTTTTACTTACCAGTTTTGCTAACTATTGAATGTGAAATATCCTTCTACAGGTACAGTTATCTTCATTTTTACGTGAAGTGCTAACATTAAATATTCTGATTATTGTAATTTAATTACATTCTTACCACTAAGGTAACTATTGAATTTGACATATCCTTATATTGGTACAGTTATCTTCATTTTTAAATATTTTTATTATTGTAATTTAATTACATTCTGACCACTAAGGAAGTTATTGAATGTGAAATATCTTTATATACCGTTATTGTAATTTTTACGTGAAATGCTAAATTTTAAATAATCTGACTATTGTTGCTAATTTTAAATAATTTACTTTGTCTTCAAAATTAAACGTGATAATGCAATATATAAGTGTTTTACTGCAAAATGGCGCCCGATGAGGTAAAGAACTCTGGATTTACTTTTAATAATTGTAATTAAATAATTTTTTTTGGATTTGTGAGACGGGGACCGTAGACCGGTCGCGGTTCTATTAACCTTGATTTTGGTTTGTTTCAGCCTGCTGCCTCCTTACGTCCCATCATTAACCCGAATTCCGTCATATTGAAATATTGCTTTTATTTATGTTAAAAAAAATGAATTTATCTGTTGACCTACTTATGCCTTTTTCTCAATTACCCGTAACATATCCCGAATACCTTATTTCATAGTTTGAGTCCTGTAGTTAGAGCCCGTAGACGTTAGGGAATTCGCAGGTAAGTCAGACATAGAATGTATGATTTGCGTTTTGTTTTTTTTTTTTAGAAACTGAACTTGTTTTTTTTTTAATTCGAACTCTAACTTAGCATTTAGACTTCGAGTGTTATTTTCTTTCTTTGACTTAAGCGCTTGGTTTAGACCACGGATATACCCGAACTTCGGATTTTATTTTTTAGGTAGATTAACTTTATTTTTTGTTTGAACTTGCAACGCAAGACAACATTCGACTTTTCGCCATGTCGCACATAAGTAATGAAGGATCAATTGCTGAGACGCCTCATGCACACTCGTCGTTAAACTCGCACGATCCGAGGATTTTAGAACCAATGGCAAACGATGAAGAACAGTTTTTTGATTCTGAACCACGACCCCAAGTGATGCATATGTGATGGACTTCCCCCGCCTTTTCCTTTCAAAGATTATTCACTTACGAAATGGAACTTGAACTTTTCCGGGGACACTTGTGTTCGCGAATTTTTCTTTCGAATCGAGGAAAAAGGTATGGCGCGTAACGTCAATCCTTCATATGTGGTCAGACGTTTCATGAATGTTGTCATGAATTGTTGTCAGATAGTGCCTTGAAACATTTTAGGGCAATCAGATATCCGGGTCTTACTTACGCGGAATTAAAGTCTGAATTCGTTAAAACCTTCGACGTAGCCGATTTCGATTTCAAGCTTGAGAGCCAACTTCGCGCTTTATCACAGAAGGACAACCAGTCAGTGGTTGATTTTGTTATTCAGGCGCGCGATCTAAACGCAAAGCTTCGTACACCGGTTTCCGAAGACAACCTGTTTAACATTATTAAATATGGAATGAATCCTAGATATCATCCTTGTCTTGCAACTAACGTGGTTAGGGATATTGATGGTTTGTTAGAAGTCGCGAAAAATTTTGAAGCCTTTCAAGGTTCACGACCAGCACGTTTGGCTATTGCACCGATTAGTGCTCAAGTTGTAGGTCAACCCAGTTCTATAGTGTGTATGAAGTGTGATGCAACTGGTCACAACTATCGTAATTGTCCTAACGTTTCAGGGGCAGTGTGCTTCAAGTGTAAGCGTGTTGGTGCAATCACACGCGATTGTCCTAGTTGTAATTCTGGTCCGTCAAAAAACGAATAAGTGGCGCACTGAGAGGTCCATCGGTGTCGCCCGTTTATATTAATAATTCCCCGGATAATAGACTTTTTATTGATGTTTTAGTTGCTGGCTCTTCGGTAAGAGCTATTTTGGACTCTGGTGCTCAGGTTTCACTAATTGATATATCCCTCTTATCGGAGCTCGGTATAACATATCACGAGGATATCCGGCCTTATGTTGTCTCCGCCGACAATTCTCCTATTGAAATTCTAGGCGGTTCGGACGTCCCCATTCTTTTTAGTGGCATTCGCGTTCTGCACCCCTGTCTAGTGAGCAGTAATCTTCCTACTGCATTTATTTTAGGAATTGAGTTTTGGAATGCTGTTGGTCTCATTGACATTTTAAAGAAGGCATTCCGTGATGGTTTGTCAGGTAAGCTTTACGTCGCTTCACATCATGTTCCTGTCGCAGTCCCACGAGTAGGTGAGGTTCGCTATGCCCACCCTCGTACGGTGCTTGCACCACTGCAGGAATCAAAACTCCAATCTGTTATTGACGAGTTTGAGGAGATTTCTTCTGATAAAGCTGGATTAGGTTGTACTTCGTGGCTTTCGCATAAGATTGAGACTGTTGGTTCGCCCATCCGTCAACGTTACTATCCCTTATCTCCAGTCAAACTCAAGATTCTCAACGAAGAGATCGACAAGATGTTAGAGTCAGGCGTTATTCGTCCCTCACGATCACCCTGGGCTTCCCCAGTGGTGATGGTTACCAAGAAAGATGGTACTGTCAGGTTTTGCGTGGACAGTAGGAAGTTGAACAGCGTTACCATCAGGGATTCATACCCTCTCCCGCGCGTCCAGGACATCCTTGATAACCTACGAGGTGCCAAATATCTAACTTCGTTGGATTTTAGGAGCGCCTTTTGGCAAATCCCCTTAGCTGATAAGGCCAGTTGTGAGAAAACGGCCTTTATTGTACCCCAAAGGGGCCTCTTTGAGTTCGTTCGTCTCCCTTTTGGTTTGGCTTTGAATATACCCCTGAGTCTGAGGATTTTATCTTCGGCTATGTTGATGATTTGATTTTGGTGTCTCGTGATTTTGACAGTCATATGCGGCTTATTCGTAAGGTTCGTGATAGGTTGAAAGAAGCTGGTCTTACGGTTAATTTAGATAAGTGCGAGTTTTGTAAGTCTGAATTGAAGTATCTCGGCTACATCGTCAATGAGCGTAATCTTCAAACTGATCCGAAGAAATTAGAAGCTATTAGGGATTACCCTACCCCTTCTTCTGCCAAGTCTCTACGTGCTTTCATTGGTATGTGTTCGTATTATCGCCGTTTCGTGGATGGTTTTTCTTTGATTATTGCTCCTCTGACGGCACTTATCGGTAAGAGAAAGGGACGTGATCCCATCGATTGGAACGATAGTGCTAGTGAAGCTTTTTCTAAATTGAAGGATGCCTTGATGAGCGCTCCGTTGATGGCTTGCCCGGATTTTTCGAAACCTTTTATCCTTCAATGTAACGCTAGCCAGGTTGGCTTGGGCTCGGTCCTGGCTCAAGAGTTGGACGGCGTTGAACATCCAATTGCTTATTATTCTCGTTTATTCACTAAAGCTGAAAGTGGATACGGGACAACCGAACATGAGCTTCTCGATGTTGTTGATTCCATAAAGCATTTCCGCGGGTATCTCGATGGAATGAGGTTTAAGATCATTACTGATCATATTGCTCTTAAATGGTTGATCACCCTTGATAATCCTACCGGGCGCTTGGCTCGTTGGGCAACTTTGATTTCCCAATATAACTTTGAGATTGAACATAAAAAAGGTGTCCTTAATGTTGTTCCTGACGCCTTGTCCCGCGCTCAAGTTGGGCTTATCTCATTCGCGCGTGGCATGGATCCTTCTGGAGATCCTTGGTATGAACGAATTTACCTGGGGGTTTTGGACAATCCTCAAATGTTAACTGCATTTGCTCTTCGGGATGGTGTCTTAATGCGCAGGGTATCTATCGAAAACCCTTTAGCACCTAATCCACGGCGTATAGTTCTTCCTGCTTCAAGGACTAGAGAGGCGGTTGCTGAAATTCATAATGGATTTCCCAACGTTCAGCGTAGTGTTATGAAAACGTATTTAAATGCTCGTGATTTATACTATTGGCCGAATATGTACCGTGATGTTACAAGGTTCCTTTCCGAATGTCAGATTTGCAAGTCTTATAAAATTGCAAATTCACAACCTCGTGGACTTCGCTTATTTCCTCGTCGTGTTGCGGCTCCAATGGATCTTCTTTCCATTGACTTAATTGGTCCTTTACCGGTTAGCCGTAATGGTTGTCGTTATATTTTGACTTTGGTTGACGTTTTTACCAAATTTGTTTGGTTGGTCCCTTTGAAGTTGGTGAATGCGAGGTCAATATCGATGGCATTAGAGTCGGAGGTTATTTTGCGGTACGGTGTTCCTACTAACATTCTCTGTGACAACGCTACAGTTTTTCATAGTCGTCAATTTCTGGATTTCCTGGCGAGCTATAATATTCCAGGTCCGTGTTATACCCCATATTATTCGCTACAAGCGAATGTTGTGGAGAGATATAACCAGGTCGTGATTACTACTTTGAGCATTTTAGTTGAAAATGACCAACGCAGTTGGTCGGGTCATTTACATCGGGTCGCTCTTTATTTAAACTCTTGTATAAATTTGGCTACTGCTTATACACCGAATTTTTTGATGTACGGCCGCGAGTTGTCAATGATTCGTGAACGTGTTGAGAATCAGGTTGTGGACCAAGATGCCCGGCAATTCGATACTCAGCCGGATGGAACGCGCTTCGAATCTTCAGACGCTTCGTGAGGTGTACGATAAAGTTTCTGATTCGATGGCTTTAGCCTTTCATCGTAACGCCGCCAAGTTCAACACGAACCGTTCTTCGCCAAGAATCGTTGGTGACCAAATCGTTTGGCGCCGGAATTTCCAGCGTGGATCCGCTGATCCTTTTCGAGGCGGTAAATTCGCTCCACGTTTCGTTCGGTGCCGTGTGGTTAGACGGGTGTCTCCACAGGTATATGTACTGGCTGATACCGATTCCGAGCACGTCGGTACCTATCATATTAAAGATATCTTGAAATAGTTTCTTCTTTCGGCCCGTTCAGTTTTCTCAAAATTCTAAAATGCGCTTTAGTCCGCCATTCCCTTATCGGTAATCCTTGCTTGATTCGTTTCTTATCGTTTTATTGTTTTCTTTTAAGCGTTTCCTTGCTCCTTTTTCCAGATTTGACTTTTTTTTTACCGTTGGTGCTTAAGGCTTCGTTTATCTTTCCCGGTCTATGATAGCCTGGTTGTATAATTTGATGACTCGATGTGAGGGATTAAGATCTGTGGCCAGGTGCAGTTTCTGTCCTATCCCGGCCGTCACGTCTTGGACCGCGTGACGCGTTGGTTGGCGTTTTGTCATCTTGTTAATCTATTAGGTTAGTCTTTAGGGGTAATGTTAATAACTGGTTGGTTTTGTTTTTTTGGAATTCGTTTAGGGTTCTCTTGTTGTACCTTTTTTGGCCTTAGCATTAAGTTGTATTTTTTTGTTGCTTGGGGTTAGTTTTCTTGTGTTGTTGTTTGTTTGTTTATTTGTTTGGTAGGGAGATGCTGTAGCATGACGCTACGTTTACCGTACGACATCTGTCGACTTTCTTCACAACTTCCGTGTCTAAGGAAGGTCTAAGGCTAGGTTTCTGTTGATATATAAAAAAGTGTACATTGTGATTCACGGCATTACAGGTAGATGGCGCTTATATCAGTCCGCATTTTGTAATACGACTGGCAGTTATAAAATTGAGATAATACTCGCGCTAATTTTGAATGTGAATTTTTGAGGTATTCCAGATTGTCAAAAAGAAAAAAGTTGATTTTTGATGGAGTGTGTCAGAGCTACGGGGGAGATTTTTAAAGATAAACAGATATTCTGGTTTTGTCTGGGGGTTTTGCTATAATTTGCTTAGTTGCATCGTGGTGAAGTGCGATTTATTTCTCTAGATCTTTGCATTCAAACATTATATAGCAAGTGCTATTAATACATTATTGGAGCAAAAACAAAACCAAATACGTTGCCGGGCAAAAGGCTATAAATTATATAGCAAGTGCTATACAGTGGAACCGCCTGAGCCGGAAGGATTCCGGAAGGCACTTGTGGGTGCCGGACCGGCGAGACGGTCTGCAACTGCCGCGTTTTCCGCGGGTTTCTTCACCATCGTCGGAGAATTAGAGTTCGCATCCAGCGGGCTCTCCTAGTGAGAAAAGGAGTTCAGCGAGCTATTGGGTCCGCCTAAACCAAAGCGGAATATCATATTATTTACATTTTTTTTAAAAACGTTATAAATCCGATTCCTTTTCTTTGTATCCAGTATTTTTGTGCCATAATAATTTTTTTGTTGTTTTGCTAAATTTCCCAAAATTCCAATTGCCTCGTTTGACGGGCGTATAAAGACCTGGCTCTTTAATTTAGGCTACGTTCAGCCAGCGAATCATCTGTCACCATCCATATCACCCGCCTCATTAACCCATTATTTTCCTGCAGCCAAATTATTACCAGCCGAGTCTTTATTTTTACTTACCAGTTTTGCTAACTATTGAATGTGAAATATCCTTATATAGGTACAGTTATCTTCATTTTTAAGTGAAGTGCTAATTTTAAATATTCTGATTATTGTAATTTAATTACATTCTTACCACTAAGGTAACTATTGAATGTGAAATATCCTTATATAGTTACAGTTATCTTCATTTTTAAGTGAAGTGCTAATATTAAATATTCTGATTATTGTAATTTAATTACATTCTAACCACTAAGGTAACTATTGAATGTGAAATATCCTTATATAGGTACAGTTATCTTCATTTTTAAGTGAAGTGCTAATTTTAAATATTTTTATTATTGTAATTTAATTACATTCTGACCACTAAGGAAGTTATTGAATGTGAAATATCTTTATATAGATACCGTTATTGTAATTTTTACGTGAAATGCTAAATTTTAAATAATCTGACTATTGTTGCTAATTTTAAATAATTTACTTTGTCTTCAAAATTAAACGTGTTAATGCAATTATAGAAGTGTTTTACTGCAATATATACTACGGTGGAGAATAAATATTACGTATCCTAAATAGTTCATCATCATCATCATCAGCCTATATTAGTCCACTGCTGGACATAGGCCTCCCCTAATGAGCGCCATAGCGCCCTGTCTTCAGCTTGCCGCATCCAGCATCTGCCTGCAGTCTTTCGCAGATCGTCATCCCACCTAGCCAGAGGGCGTCCTACACTACGTTTGCCGAGTCGCGGTCTCCACTCAAGAACACGTTTACCCCAGCGGTTGTCGGTTCTTCGCGAGATATGGCCGGCCCACTGCCACTTCAGCTTGCTAATTCTTTGAGCTATGTCGATAACTTTGGTTCTTTGTCGGATGTATTCGTTACGAATCTTATCCTCCAGAGAAACTCCGAGCATAGCTCTTTCCATAGCTCGCTGAGCGACTTTGAACTGGTGGACCAGCCTTACCGTGAGTGTCCACGTCTCAGCTCCGTAGGTCATTACAGGTAGGACGCACTGATTAAAAACTTTCGTTTTCAAGCATTGCGGTATGGATGACGAGAAGACTCGGCGTAGTTTCCCAAATGCTGCCCAGCCTAGCTGGATCCTCCTTTTGGCCTCCTTCTCGAAATTGTTTTTACCTAACTGCAGGATCTGCCCAAGGTAGGTGTACTCAGAAACAATTTCAAGAAGGTGGCCATGTACGACGACCGGTCCTGGATCAATGTGGCCATTGATCATGACTTTGGTTTTATCCAAATTCATGCCAAGACCGATGCGTCGCGAGGCTGAAGCTAGGCCGTCCAGCATCCGGGTCAGCTCCTCTAGCGACTCCGCCATTACGACTATGTCATCAGCGAATCGCAGGTGTGAGATGTAATCGCCGTTTATGTTTATGCCCTTACCTTTCCAGTCCAGCGTCTTAATCATGTCTTCCAATGCGCTTGTGAACAGTTTCGGGGATACGACATCCCCTTGTCTCACCCCTCTGCGCAATTGGATGGGTTTAGACTGCTGGCCCTGTACTTGGACACTCATAGTGGCGGCTTCGGAGAGACATCTCAGCACCTCGATATAACGATAGTCTACTTGGCATCGCTGTAAGGATTCCAGAACAGCCCAAGTTTCCACGGAGTCAAAGGCCTTCTCATAGTCCACAAAAGCGAGACACAGGGGCTGATTATACTCTTCGGACTTCTGTATAATCTGCCTCACTGTGTGAATGTGGTCTATGGTGCCATATCCTCCGCGGAACCCAGCCTGTTCCGGTGGCTGGAACTCGACGAGTCTCCTGGCGAGACGATTCGTGACCACTCGTGAGAAAAGCTTATAGACGTGGCTCAGAAGTGTGATGGGTCTGTAATTTTTAAGGAGGGTTTTATCACCCTTCTTAAAAAAGAGCACCACCAAACTCCCGCTCCACGCCTTAGGAGTTCTCCCACTGTGAAGGACGGTATTGAAGAGGTTCTGCAGCTCCTGTATAACAGGAGCTCCTCCTGCCTTCAGAAGCTCTGAAGTAATACCATCCTCACCGGGGGCTTTTCCATTTTTAAGCTGCCTCAGAGCTAACACGATCTCGTCTTGACTGATGTCTGGCAGTTCGTCGGTATAGTGGCGTGTCAGGGTGGCTCTTGAATCATGGTCGTCTCGTCGGGAGTGGGGGGCACATGCAGAGTACAGCCGACCATAAAAATCCTCTATCTCGGCAGAGATCTCCGGCTTCGACAATACGGTCCTCCCATCGTGCGTTTTTAGCTTCGTCAGGTGGCTCCTGCTAAGCTGCTGAGTGAATACTTTGGACCCTCGGTTTCGCTCTATCGCCTCTTCAATAAGGCGTGTGTTGGAGCTCCGAAGGTCGCGCCGTACCATCTTCGCAATTCGCTTATTCAGGTTTGACCTCTCTGACGAAGTCGCATGGGTAGTCTCCCGTCTTCTTGTCATCAGCCCCAGAGTCTCATCCGAGAGTTTGGACTTCTTGCCAGTACGCTGTTTTCTGCAGAACTTGATACCCTCGTCCCTCAGCGTTTCGACCAGATTGTGTAGGGTCTCGTCAGCGTCATCAGTGGGTTCCAAGGCAACAAATCTATTCCCGAGAAGCTGCTGAAACTCCTCGGTGCCCGCGACGACTTGGATTTGGTTAGGCCGGAGCGTGGACTTCATCAGACGGTTCTTTCAAGCTTCAAGTTGATATTCAGAGAGCCTCGGAGCAGTCGGTGATCAGTTAGATCAAATAGTTAGATATTGTAAACATAATATACGCACACATAAATACACATAGTCATATATAGTAAAATTTAAAAGGTTCAATGTTAAAATAAACCACAAACACAGGCCATTGAAGAACCTGGTTCGAATATAAGCTATCAGCCTATATAGTAGAATAGAAATAAATAGAATATCATCAAGTAGTTAAATGGTTTCCTCATGAAAACGAGTTTCACAGAAATGCAAAATATTATTATTTATTTGCTGTGTTAATATGTGTTTGAAAACCAAGTCAAATAATACCCTACATCAAGCAATAACTCAAATACTAAATCATTGCTCGGAGTTTAATCCTATGTTAAAACGTCCATACGATTTAAGAATCGTTTATGAAAGAAGACGAAGATTGTATTTAAATTCCACACTCAATAAATATTCAAAACATTTAAGTACTTATTTAGATTAGACATACGGACGGCTCTAGGCACAGCGGAATAGTGCTTCGCTTCGCTCACTCAGTAATAGTTAAAATAGTACATAATATACTTAAATGCAGATCCCTACTTCATTGTAAACCCAAACACAGCTAAAATATTTACAAAAGTGCATTAATAGAATATCCCTCATTATTCTAACACTCACTGCAGATAAATAAGCGTAACGCCTGTAATATTAGTCCCCAAATAACTCAATTAATAAAAGAAAGGTATTGACCGTTATAATAATATTCGTACGCTTCACTAGTAAAGATATTGTAAAATGCTAGTACACGACAAACAATTAAGATAAAAGTGAAATATTTAAAAGGACTTACATAAAGTTGTAGACCTCGATCTTGGCTGAGAGATGCTGATGTCTTGAAATCTCGTTCTGACTAAGTTAATTTCGAACCTTACCACCCGCTTTTATAATTTCCGTACCCTGTCTCCCGCAATCACCTACATTCCCCTTTGTAGCTTTAATCCAAACATCTCTTTCAAAATCTTACAGATTAGTCATCCGATTCCGCTATTGAACCTAGTTATCTAAATAATGAGGTTGATAATCCAACCTGTAGATACTAAAACCAAATAAATGTCTAATAGACAAGGTTTAAATTCGTATGAACTCCTCACACGTCGTCTGCACACCGCTTCACAGTGTATTAAAAATCCTCATTTTGTCTCATTCTGTTTTTAATCCAAAAATGTATAGTTTTAATCATTTTCAGCAGCCTACAAGAACTCCGGTTTGCCAAAACGTTGTAGTTTTTATGTAATCAAGGGTCAAAGTTGACCCGGGTATAGATGGAAAAAAATGCAAAATAATTTATAGTCATAAAACTAAGCAGACTATATTATTTTAATCAATACACCAGTATTGTAAATGATATGCCTAATATTTATAAAAAAAATTGTTACTGTACCGTGAATAGTCACGAAGAAAAATAGGTTTTTATGATTTTTCGTTTTACTTTTTTTACAGCCAAGTTCCGCCGTATTAGCCTGTGATTGTAATACTAAACGATTGCTCAAATATGTCTTAATTTACAGAATTAAAATCACGAGCTGATTCGGTGGAACCTGGAAGTAATATGTATTTTAAATTTTACCCGGATTTTCCGACCCTAGGGTTGTCTCGTTCCGTAAAGTCGATCCGGCTTTATATTTTTATTACTAAGTTATAGAGTTGAGGTGAAAGATTACATCAGTGTCTTGAAGAACCTTTTTGCTGTTTCTTGCGACTGGCTGTTGAACTTGCTTGTCGTTATGTGACATGTATGTCAAGTATATAAGGACTTATGGTGATGGTAATTGTAATTCTTGTTGTATTATAATTAGAAGAGAGAAATAGATAAATAAATGTATATTAATGCTTAAAAAGGTTTGCGTCTTTGTATATAGTTTGTATTATTCATAAAAATGGTGGTGTATATAAAAGTGGTGTTGTTGGATAAACTTTTTATTTGTATTGGAATTTTATAGAATTTTGTAAAACTATAGACAGTACACAAGGTGTGGACGATCTCCCATCTACTTCCGGAACTAAACGACTTACACGCCTAGAAGCTTTTAAAATTTTTAATGAAAAATCAAATCATTTGACACCATGTGAGCGGATAGAAGTCATCAATAATTACTTTGGCCCCGAATATAACTTGTCAAAAACAAACACAGAGCTCAAAAGAATATTATCGGTTTTTTTAAGTAAATGCTCGGCGTTGTTGAAGCAGTGTAAGAAAAATAAACCATATTTTTTTTCAAAGCATGCAAACTGGTTAAGTGAAACTCTGGTCATTGGTGAGCCAAAATCGAACATTGCTGACGAGGTAGAAATATCTCCAAAGTCTAAAAAATTTAAAACATTGAGTCGAGGTCATCAATATAGGAGTACAAAAAAACTTGAAAAAATTTTGGACGATAACGCAACACCGAACAAAATAAAAGCTTTTGTAAATTCTTTAAAAATATCTGATAAACCGCTACCACGTTCATCTGCTAAAAGTTTAGAGACTATTATCAACATGTGTCTTGAATCTGAAAACTCGGCTACCGATATTTTAAAGAAACTTGAACGCTCGCCTGAGGCTAAGCCTATGACACCCGAAGAAGCAGTTTCTATTATGATTGACAGAAAATTGACAGTTGATACTTATAACAAACTTTACTCGGACATGAAATCTCGTGGCTTTGATGTGTATCCGCCATACTATAAGGTAAAAGAGGTAAAAAGTGCATGTTACCCAAAAAATATCCCAGTTTCTGAAAGAGAAGCATCTGTACCTGTGCAAGCCTTGCTGCAACACACTTTTGATAGAATTCTGCAGCTCACAGATGAGGTTTTCATCAATTACTGCACTAAGAAACATATCGATTCAGTGGAATGTATTATGTTTGCTAATTGGGGGTTTGATGGATCATCTGGTCAATCTCTATACAAACAGTCATTTTCAGATTCCAATGGTACCGAAAATAGTATGTTTGCGACAACTCTTACCCCATTGCTCATCAAGACCAACACCGGCGACACAATATGGATGAACTACTCGTCGCAATCATATAGATATTGCAGGCCAATACATATACAATATATGAAAGAAAGCAAAGAACTAATACTAGCTGAAAACAAGTTATTCAGAGCCAAATCGATAATATTGAGCCGCTTGTCGCCAAAACATCTAAGGGCCACACAATCAAAATTATTTTACAATTATATTGTGGAGCTATTGACGGAAAAGTATTAAACGCAATTACAGGCACATCTTCCCAAATGCGATGCCCATACTGTGATTTGACATCGAAATATTTTAATAACTTGAAATTAGCCCTATCCCAGCCAGTGTTTGAAAATCGCTACACGCTTGGATCAGAGCTTTAGAATTTGTTTTGAAACTTGGATACAAGGCTGAAGTTAAGCAATGGCGCGTTAGTAAAACCATACTGGAAGAACGAAAAACCAAAATTCAGGCGGAAATTCGAGAAAAACTGGGCTTACTGGTAGACGTAGTTCGTCCAACTGCAGGTACAACCAATGACGGAAACACGGCCAGGAAAGCGTTTTCCGATCGCCATCGTTGTACCTTGGCCAACATTTTAAATGTCAGCAAGTGGCTGCTAGATGATCTCTACATTAAATTGACGGTATTGTCAAGCAATATGGAAATTGACGCTAACAAGTTCGACACATTTTGTAAAGGTGTCGCAAAAAAGTACGTTGAAGAGTATGGGTGGCTTAATATGACCGTAACTATTCACAAAATCTTAATCCACGGAGCAAAGATAATAGCCTTGACACCTGTCCCTGTGTCAATGATCTCTGAACAAGGAGCAGAGTCGCGAAACAAATACTGGCGATCTGATAGGGAGCATCACTGCCGCAAAACAAATCGGTTGGCAAACATGAGTGATCTGTTCCACCGAGCTCTAGCTTCATCTGACCCAGTTATTTCAAATTACACTATGGCTGAAAGGAACCGCAATACAAAAAAATTACCTCTTCCGGTTGCTGCTGTATCGTTGCTGAAACCCGTCAACTTGAACGCGGAACAGTGCACAGAAGTATACGAGTCTGGAACTTGTGACGAAGACGATAATTTAGTACTTCAAAACGAAGATGAGTCCGCTTCTTAAAACTCGCGGAGCCTACGGTGAGTATATTACTGTAGGAACTCGCACTTAATACTAATCAAGTAATCATAATCAATGTGTAAACTGGGCCTCATATAAAATCTAGTAACTAGTAATAAGATTTTCAATCTAAAACTGGGGCTTTTGTGAACTGATAAGTGATGTGTGTTTGGTTGACTGGTAGAGAATGCCCTATGGCATTAAGTCCGCCCTTTGTACTATAAAATTTATTTTATAAAGTCTAAATAAATAAATAAATCATCATCATCACCATCTCAGCCGAAAGACGTCCACTGCTGGACAAAGGCCTCCCCAAGATTCTCCACAAAGAACGATCATTGGCCGCTCTCAGCCAACGGTTTCCCGCCACCTTCACCAGATCATCGGTCTATCTAGTTGTAATGTTGACAAACTATTTAAACCCATCAAAATTTACCGGGCATCCGGATATACGTAAGTGACAGCCCTGAACAAAAATTTGAAATTGTAATATCTTCCAGGTTCCACCGAATAAGCTCGAGATTTTAATTTTGTAAATTAAGACATATTTGAGCAATCGTTTAGTACCAGAATCACAGGCTAATACGGCGGAACTTGGCTGTAAAAAAAATAAAACGAAAAATCATAAAAATCTATTTTTCTTCCTGACTATTCAAGGTACAGTAACAATTTTTTTTATAAATATTAGGCATATCATTTACAATACTGGTGTATTAATTAAAATAATACAGTCTGCTTAGTTTTATGACTATAAATTATTTTGCATTTTTTTCCACCTATACCCGGGTCAACTTTGACCCGTGATTACATAAAAACTACAACTTTTTGGCAAACCGGAGTTCTTGTAGGCTGCTGAAAATGATGAAAACTATACATTTTTGGAATAAAAACAGAATGAGACAAAATATTTATATATGTAATAATTACAATTTCAGGATTTTCTGGTAAATTGCTGAATAAAACTTAGAAACTACATTTGGATAAATATGCTAAAAATATAGAGAATATATATATGATAATGAAATATACATACAATAGTGTTTCTATAGGAAACGAAAGCAAATTCAATGTAACCGCATGGTCAATTTTCACCAATAATTATTAATACGCATATATTTCTAACAAATATCAATAGGAATGCTAAGAGGACTATATTGTTTATCGAATGAAAATATTTATTTGTACTCGGAAGTAAATAATCACGTGTTTATGACACAATACTGTTCTTAACCAAATCTTCCTAAATAACTATTATTTTTATTCGATCTCACCAAAAACATTGTTACTTTTAATGCCTATTTAGATCAAGGAATTAGATTTTACGTTTTCATTTGTTTTCTGCTACATACACTAACATCTAAAAATTCGAGGTTAGATTTTTAGGAACCAAAATTTATTGGAAAATACTAATATCTGTATTCCAAATGAATTACTATCTTAATGTTTAAAAGAAAAGGCATATTATTTAGAAAAGCCACTTGAAATAAAACTAGTTTTCAGTATTTATTTCAACACTAAATTCTCCTTCCCGAACTGCACCAAAGCTATGAGAATTAAGACATAACTACTAATTGATTTTATAATACTCCATATTTTCCAGGCGAGTTATAATTCGAACTTTAATATTACAGTATAATTTTTCATGAAAGCTTAATCGTAAAGTCATAAATTTTCCTGAAACTGAAAATGAAATTAACTCTTACATAAAGTTAATAGCAATGTCACAATATCGAACAACTTTACCGTCCATTGAAATAGGCATTATATGGACGCCTTGGATTCATTACACCATCCAACAATATATCACACGTTAGGGTTGCAATGAAAAAAAAAAAAACACTCCCCACTTTACGTATAGGGGAGGTACCCTAAAGCGTGCGGTTGTTTAATGCGTCGACTTCAGCATTACACGCATGCGTTTGTGCCAAAGTATAGGAACCGCAGCGTCAAACGCACTGCGCAGTGCGTTTGACGCTGCGATGCCCCAGTAACGCTGCGGTCGACGCATAAAACGACCGCGCGCTTAATAAAACATTTTTTTTCCACTTTTTATTTTACCACTTTGTCGGCGTGATTGATATACATATTAGTACCAAATTTCAACTTTCTAGTGCTAACGGTCACTGAGATTATCCGCGGACGGACGGACGGACGGGCAGACATGGCGAAACTATAAGGGTTCCTAGTTGACTACGGAACCCTAAAAAAACAAAAAAAATATTAGCCAGCATTTGAACCCGGGTCACCCGTGGTGTTTCGCTACGCCTGAACTACAGAATAAAATAGTACTCTGAACGTCGAAGTCGATACGTCACCGAACGAAAAATTTTCAACGCACACATTGAGATTCACTGATCGCCCGGTTTTTTCGTGCCACCCTCATTTTACAAAAATGACGACATTATCAAATGAAAATCAATCACGATTTCTGAGACCCGTAGCGACATCTGTCTTGCATTTGATTTGTATGGACAAATTACTATTGAAATCTCGTGTTATAACCATCTTTTCGTGTGCACTGACTGATGATAGCCTTCCTGATGCGTTCAACAGCAAAATTCGGAAAACATTTTGGTGGTTTATATATAGTTAATTAATAATTGCACATCAAATGCTTTGAATGTGAGGCATTATCAATGCTCTCCCCCAGGACTATCGAACACAAAAACTTTGGTTGAGCTATTATCTAAAACATTGACGAATTGATTATTTTATTACTACCTATTAGTCTTACTAGCGTCGGCCTGGAAAGAGAAGTGTCGACTCGTGGTTTATATAGACGGAGAGTTAGATCCGGATATCTGGCAGCTGTAAAGTGGTGGTAGTCACAGAATGCAAACCACTTCAAGAATACATATCCTACAGTTCTGGTGTTGATGCAGTATTATAAGAAATTATATGAATAATTAGATAATATCATTGCCAAAACTTTTTGATGGGGAAAAGTAGTGCCAAACGATGTGTATGTGTAATGTATATGTAATTCATTGTTTGTTTTTATCAACTATTATTGTTTCCGTAATAATACACAATGTTTTTTGTTCTAATGTTAAAATATAGGGGCTGTCCTTTATAAATAAGCCAACTTCGGCAGTTTTTACCTACTTTGGTATTACTTTTTTCAAACTGAAAAATTTTGCTAGTCTGTCACTCTCACCTCCACGCATTAAAATCAATAAAGCAATCTTACAAGACGGGTTTAGGTATAAACGATTACGAAACGGAAGCATAACATAACCTCAATACGACGACAAATAGAATAGAATCACGCTTATTCAGTAATTTAGCCAACGTTTCCTTTTACTCAACTGCACGTAATAAACAAAACTCTGTTTTCTTACACCTTATAGACATTTAATCGTATCCATCAGGTAAAAATAGCAACTATGCAGTATACTTTTCTTTATTGCAAGGGGCTCCCCTCAACCTCTTTTAACTTGCTTCATCAGCTTCATGTGATAAACTCCATTAAAACTCTTGATGCTGCCACCTTAGACACTTAATAAAACGCGATCTTACAGTATTATTTTCCTTTTGTCTCCCCCGACCAGGTATCGCAGGGCATTCTGCTTCTGCCTTAGCAAATAACCTAACCAATTCAGGGTAGCAATTTCGACAGATTTTCGGCCTTTCTTTATATATGCCTATATATATATTCAATGAATCAGGTGAGTAACACAGTGACAGTGAAAATCAATATTCAAATTGGTCACTTGCATCCGAACTAAATAAATATCTCTTAAATGACCTCTTTTGTCTACGACATTCTTGCTCTATAACTTGATTTCATAAAAACAAAAAAACGATAGTGAAGTAAAGCCTGACCAGAAATATATGATCATGCGCCATGTTGCGGAATTTCATTGGAACTAATTTCTTACACTGGCAATAATTTTAATGACATGATGATACGCATGTGTGAGTGCATGTGATAGGCAGTCACTGTTGTCAAGTGTCATTGAGGCTGTTTACTTCAATAATAATAAAGTGTTGAATATGAAATTATAAACCACAAAAAAATCCCAAAATTATGCATATTCAAGAGCGAAACATTGTAAATAGGTATAGATAAATTAACGAGAGCATAGAATTGCATATGTAGTAGTATTGTATGTTTACAGGCATTCTATATTTGAATTTTCTATTTTCTCGTAGTATCAGCATAAAAAGAGGTTTGTTATATATTGAAGAAGTAAATACCAAAATAATGTCAGTGTCAAATTGTGAATATTATTTACGTTGTGCATATATTTTTACGTCTGATTTTATTGTATTCTCATAATTATCAGAATAATTTTGTGTCAGCCCGTACGACTAAGTGTAAGTTACATAATTTTCAAAAAATATGGCAGTGAGTAATTTTGGTCCGATTGAGAGTCAAAGTAAGCAAATTATTTTTAACTGTTTTAAATATTTTGAACTTGAACTGAAGAAAAATTTAAATTCCCCTTACACCGCTGCCCAGTTAGTTGAAAAAGCTACAGGTGTTTGTCTCTCTACTGTTTATAACATTGTGTCTGAGAGCAATAGTCAGAAATTCGCAACAACAAAGAAATTCACCTCCCCGAGAAATAAAAGGTTACGTACTTGTCCGTCATCAGCAGTAGACAATTTTGATCAGGAAGTCATCCGGAGAACTATATACAATTTTCATCTGTCCCATAAGCAATTTCCAACCTTAAAGGCACTCCACTCTGTGTTAAAATCCGATATAGATTACAAATTTGGCATTTCCACCTTACGAAAACAATTACAAAAATTAGGATTTAAATGGGAAAAGACCGAGGAGAACCGAAAAATATTAATGGAAAGACACAATATACGACTGCTAAGAATAAATTACCTTACCAAAATTGCGGAATATCGGTCTGAAGATAGACCACTAGTTTATACAGATGAAACCTACATACATCCACACTTCACATGTGTCCGGAGAGGCTTGGACCGATGGAACAGAATTTGGTGTAAAAAAACAAACAGGCCATCGGTTAATAATAGTGCACGCAGGAGGAAAAGATGGTTTTATTCCCAACGCTTTGTTAATGTTTAAGGTAAACCAAAAAACGGGAGATTACCATGACCAGATGAACTTTGTCAACTACGAAAAATGGTTAAAAGAAAAATTAATACCGAACCTTAAACCGAATAGCGTACTTATCGTAGATAATGCGTCCTATCACAACAAACTTTTGAATCGTGCTCCAACGTCAAATTCTCATAAACTAGAAATGATGGATTGGTTGACAGAACACAACATTTCGTATAGCCCGTTGATGTACAAAACCAGTTTGTATGATTTAATTAAACAAAATAAAGAGCGGTTTCGTGAGTACCACATAGATGCAATTTTAAAAGAACATGGCCACTCCGTTTTACGATTGCCACCGTATCACCCGACATTCAATCCGATCGAAAATATTTGGTAAAAGGATATGTAGCGAAAAGAAACGTTTCATTAAACATGCAAGGCATTATGAGTTTAGCAACTGAACGAATGAATACTATTACTGCTGAGGACTGGGAAAATATTTGTCGCCATGTCGAAAGTGAAGAAAATAAATATCGATGTCAGGAAGGGGAAATGGATCGAATTTCAAACAATCTTATTATCAATACTTGTAACAGCTCAGATGAAGAACATGATAGCGACTAAAAGCAAAAAACAGAGGACTACTACTTATTCCATTTCTTAAGGATATGTAATTTTATTAAATTAAGAGAAAATTATTCTCCTTTTGTTGCAAACGGTACAACCACTACAAATGCAATTCCATGATCTCGATAATTCATCTATATAAAATAAACTGCTGTCTATAATACGCTCGGGAAATAAAACTATTTCTCCGTGAAACATTTTCAAATTAACATCAGAGCTTACAAGTAAACAAATCAAGATGTCACTATACCATAGACAATACTACGCTCTATGACTGTTGATGAGAGATGCCATATAAATGAGAATAATAGCGCCCTCTTGACAATAATCATATATTTCTGGTCAGGCTTTATAAATCTGAGATTTCCCACGGGTTGGAAGGCTCGTTCGATATTTAAACTTTTAACCGTTCTAGCAAAGTTTAATGTTCTATGTACTATTTTTCTCTTATCCTTTTAATATATTAATCGTAGGAAATTACCATTGTGAATTAACTATAGGTACAGTCGACTGCAAAAAGATGTATCCACTTTTGAACCTTATTACAACGCAATAAGGTAAAAAAGTGGATACATCTCTTTGTAGTCGACTCTACGTATTGAGTCCTATAGTAACCTAAGGTCAGTCTGTGGTCTGAAAACTGTTAAAGATAGGTCTTCCAAATTATTATGCCGTCATCGCCAGGGTCTGTTAAGTGGTCTATTAAGTTGACTGGAAAAAAGGCGGGACAGAGCGATAATTTCAGTATGAAAAACTGTATTTTCAAATGCGTTTTTATTTTATTTTCTCATTTACCCCCAAAAGTGACCCTCATGTTTAAAATTCATTAATTTATGTTATACGTCCGCCTTGAGGTTAACGACTTACATATGTGTACGAAATTTCAACTCAATCGGTCTAGTAGTTTCGGAGTTAATTGGCTGTGACAGAGGGCGGACAGACAAGCGAGTGATCCTAAAAGGGTTCCGTTTTTTCCTTTTTGAGGTACGGAACCCTAAAAAGGTTGAAAAAAGAACACTTGATTAAAACACAAACCGATTGCCTTATACATACAACCTTTAGTCGTTTTTGCGCATGTTATGTTACCGTAGAACGTAGGTAAATAACGCTGACCTAAATACACTCGGATGAACTGAAAGCACCCGCTTTCACAACCCTGAAGACAACCCTGTCTTGTATAGGAATACCGATACAAGGTGACCCGTTTTCATAGGCCGTGAGTATAAAAGAATCATATGATCATATGACCATTGGAATATGTATAAAGCCAGTCTATTATGTAGGCATCTACAACTGTATATTAGAAAGTACTTAATGTGTGTAAATGTAAAGTATTATTACAAATACCGAACATAACAAAAACATAGCGGCCGCGCGGCGAGTGTAGTAGTAGAAGTAGTAACACACTTTATTGTACAAGAAAACACAACGAAAGGCATATAACACAATACGTACGTACAAAGGCGAACTTATTCCTTAATGTCGGCTTACTCTTGCACCTTGCTTGCAAATGGAGTAAGCAGAAACTCCCATAGCATAAGTACGTACCTAAATTAATACTAGTAGTACAATGGTGAAGGGTAAAATAAGTTTAAGTTAGGGTAAAATAGGTCATCATCATCATCATCATCATATCAGCCGAAAGACGTCCACTGCTGGACATAGCCCTCCCCCAAAGAGTGCCACAATGACCGGTCCTGCGCCATCCGCATCCAGCGGACTCCCGCGACCTTCACCAGGTCATCAGTCCACCTTGCGGGGGGTCTACCCACGCTGCGCCTTCCGGTTCGTGGTCGCCACTCGAGAACCTTTCCGCCCCAACGGCCATCGGTTCTACGAGCAATGCAGCTAGCATTACCACGACCGATTTTACTATGATAAGCTTTTTATCTGTGGCAGTAACGTAATTTTAACTTCACATGCTCAACTATTGATGTGTTATGAGTTTTGATAACATAATGTACACCTGCACGCGCCCGCGCGGCCGCCGACACGCGCCTCCCCGACCGCCGGCACAATCGAGTTGGCCATGGCGGTGCAATGGCGGCCATTCTATGGTTTCCGAATACGGCATTTTGGATAAATAATATTAGTGTAGATAAAGCAGTGTATGCAACTGTACGTAATTAGGCCTTAAAACACTCATGTTTTAAGGACCCTTATTACGTAACAGTTACATAAACTACTATTATTGTACAAGAAAACACAACGAAAGACATATAACACAACATATACGTACAAAGGCGAACTTATCCCTTAGTGTCGGCTTACTCTTGCACCTTGCTTGCAAATGGAGTAAGCAGACACTCCCATAGCATAAGTACGTACCTAAATTAATACTAGTAGTACAATGGTGAAGGGTAAAATAAGTTTTCTGCCAACAAACTGCTATGCAGTTTGACAGATAGGTAAAATTGATTAAATGTATCTCTCTTTTTGTCAAAAAAAAGAACCCTTCCCTGGCACTCTATGAGGCTCCCCATTGTAGCCCCCCCTTGTCGGAATACCAAAACAATGATGTCACTCAACGGATTACCAGTAGTTTTGTAGATGGATAGGACATATGGACAGACAGTTCTGGTTTAGCCATTCTGGCGTCAATTGTCATGCCAAGTACTGTTCCAGTGGAGCTGAGGAGCCTGCCGTTGTTCTACCTGAGCCGCTACGTGCGCCTGTTCCCGCTGCTGGCGCTGACGGTGCTGTTGCAGGCGGCAGTCGCGCTGCGCGTCGTCGACGGCCCCAAAGTCAAAACCTATTTCGCTTACAGAGTCAGTATTTACCTCTAAAATAAAAAAAAACATTATTTCAGAATAGCCTTTGTTAGTTACTTAATTTAACTTAAATATTATGTTAAATAACTTAACCTAAAAAACTAAAGTTAATATAATATAGGTAGGTAAATTAACAATATGTTGTAATATTCGATTTTTTTCTGGTAAGGACTTTAAAGAAAGCAACAACTTATACAGTAGAATTAGGCTTTATTAACTTTTTTTTAGCTGGCTTCCTAACCAGCGCAACAATCACAAAGTAATAGTAATAGTGTAACGAGTAACTTAAATTTAGTTACTATCAACAAGGTCGAGGAATATATATATATATCAACAAAAGGCGATTTACATGGCCAACTATGGTGATGTTTGGTCGATTGCGCTATCCTGATCTTATATAGTAATAAGGTCCTACAAAATGGGACAAAGGGCTTGGCTGTACTACATCTCTGGACGCAGACTTCCTTGACCCACTGGGTGACAGGTACAGCTGGGTATAGGGCCCGCTTAACTGACAGCTCAAGGAGGTCGGGCTCACCAAGGCCCTTACCAAACACCTCCTGGAATCCTCCTGCTCACCAATTGACTCAAACCGTGGGAATTTAAGGTCAACGTATTGGCCACCATTGGCAACAGGGGATCTTCATCTCGACAGTTGTCAAAGCAAAGCTCAAAGCAAGTATCTCCAGAGCTGAAACACGTGTTCGCCCAATAAGGACAAAATACACGCAACGCGCCTAATTTTAAAACACGTACTCGTATCAAGATGGCTATACAACGTAACAAGATAGCATGCCGTAACTAGACTAGGGACCGTATTCCAACTTTAATACACGTTTATACATGTTCCAACTTCAATACAACTCCAATCCATTCTTCTTTTCGTGTCGAGGTTCCCTTAAGTTTCGCTTCGTTTCTTCGTTTGCTGACTGTACTATAGTTATCCAGTCATCGCTATTCACGACTAGACCAGGGTATGCAATGGCTCGGGTTCTGTAGATGTGGCTCCCCTATCTCAGGAAGTTGCAGTCTGACACAATTGTAAATTGAATTCCTATCAGATAGGACCGGAATCTATTTAATGAGTTGTTAACCGCCAACGTCTCTAGCTCGAACGCATGAAGTTTTTGCTCGTCCGGGTTCGTCTGACGGCTGTAATAAGCAACTGGTCTTCAAGGTCCGGACCCCGATCTCTGTAATAATTTATTTTATTTTTATTCCAAGCCCATCTTAGAGGCATCTGTATGCAGTTGGGTTTCTGCCTCGTGATTATAAATGGTTAATACTGGCCTCTCAATGAGCTGACGTTTAAGTGTTTCGAAGGCTTTCTGCTGAAGCTCACCCTACAACCACTGGATATCCTTCTTAAGGAGGTTTGTCAGTGGTCGCGCTATAAGGGCAAAACCTCTGACTAATCTCCAAAAGAACCCCGCTAAGCCAATAAATCTCTGTACTTCGTGCTGATTACGTGGTTCAGGAAATTTCAACACAGCTTCTGTCTTTTGACCTCCTGGTCGTATTTCAGACTTATTTACTTCAAAGCCCAAGAAGTGGACACTTTCTTTTAAAAAGTGACACTTTTCCAGCTTGAGTGTCAGGCCTCCCTCCTGCAGGAGATTAAATACTTCTTCTAAGCGTTGTAATCCTTCTGCGAATGACTTTGAAGGGATGAGTATGTCATCCATATAAATTATGACATATGGAACCTTAGATTTGTTTAATATTTTGTGAATCGCCCGTTGAAAAACGGCCGGTGCATTTCTCAGTCCGAAGGGCATACGGTTGTATTCATACTGCCATCAGGAGTTACGAAAAATTTTTTCCTTTGAGTTCTCGGCGATGGCTATCTGGTGGTAGCCTGATGTCAGATCCAGTGTCGTAAACAAGGTGTGTCCAGCCAGCTAATCTAAAAGGTCTTCTATGCGAGGCAGGGGGTAGTGGTCCCTTTTAATGCGACTGTTAATTGCACGGCAGTCTACGCATTAACGCTTCTCGCCGGACTTCTTTTGCACGAGGACTTCCTAGTGCAGTTAGTGCAGCCAGTTAGCTGTGTCCCATAAGGGCACATATGGAACATTTGACGATTGGTCTGGAGCGCCTAAAGCTGCGATGTCCCGATTCACTACAGTTGAAACAAACGATCGAGCTACTCTTAGATCGGTCCCTTAGTTGACTTGTATTCCGTGGTTGGTTTGAACCTGAGATCCCTACAGAGCTGCTATACGAGCGCTTGTCCCTAAGATTCAGGTCTCTTCTGGTCTCGGCAATTTCCCTACTTGGGATCTTGACAGTCTTCAGGAACTGTAGGATCTCTTCAGGTTTGGTGCACTTATTTGCCTGTACGCTCAAGCGGATGCCTTTGTCTTCTATTCCAAAAATGATGCAATCCACCGCGATGTTACCAAAAATTTTACATCTGTTCAATAGATTTATTTTCGAAAAGTTGTAAAGCTCAAGGCTTTCGCCAGGGCGTGTCTTCTTAGCAAGGATCTCGGTTAAGAGTTCCGCTTAGTTCTCATTTGAGGGGAAAGACTCTCTCAGCATTTGCTTCCATTCATCCCATGTGTATTGATAGAAGGTAGGCCCTGGTACCAAGTTCTAGCTAACCCTGAGAGTTTAGGGAGGGCGTAGTGACTCAAGCAGATGACTGCTTGTCGGACCAATTGTATATATCCGCACATTTTCTATCCATATGTCGATGGTCTGTTCCTTCGAGAGTGGATCAAATTCGGAAATTCGAGCGCAACGTTTTTTAAGACTGGAAACGATTCACGACCAAACGGCTCTCGACTCCCTCCCTTCTTACCTTTCAGAAGTTGCAAAAACAACTGCAAAAGTTACAAGGTTTCGCTCGGAGTATTCCCGGATTCGGTTTCGCGTACAGGGTTATATGGTCTCTCTGTCGTTCCTCGTCTTTCATCTAATCCGTAAGTGAACGTTCTCTAAAAAGTCCCTCAGAAGTAAAATCGTGTCTCCTACTTGTTAACAGTTGCTTCTTACTCAGCCTAGTGCTGTGCTCTTTGCACAGTTCCCTTTCTAATACGCTCGGTCTCTTAAAAATGTTCACTCGGTTAGATGGACTGCCGCTGCGGCTCCGATCACGTTGCTCATCAATCTTCCGGTTTCGGCTACGACTAGGACAGTTTACCTCGAATTGTCCAGTGCTAGGTTCAAAGTAGCAGTGAGTCCGACAGCTCGTAATGCTGACGTGCCTGCTGCCACTGCGGCTAGATCTAAATTCTCTCCGATCCCTCACTCCGGTTTCGTGCATACCGACGACTCCGGCGCCTGCTTCGTTTACGGTACCGTCGACAAGATCTACTGCTCCGCCTGGAGCGGCTGCGACTGCGGCGCTTGCTGCTCCCTGCATACCTGTCCACCTCGATCCATCCGGTCTCAGAGGTAGGAGGTGGCGTAAACAGTTGTCGTACCTCTCGGTTCTCTTTCGGCATCGCTCTGAAACTCAAGGACGAGGGTTGATATGGGTGGTGTAACGAACCGAGTTGAGTTTTCGGGGTAGTTAATAGCTAACGATTGCGCACTGCTGGTGTTTCGAATTTGTGCGAGTTAAAATATTTTTTTTTAGAAATAGAAATCATTTATTAAACATATTATCGTACAAGAAGAATCAAGACTGACTTAATCAATTCAATGGCATTAATGAACAATAAAAAAACCTTATTCAAAATGCCCGAGTGTAGCGGGCGTTACCAGCCCGCATGCGAAGGTTCGATACTCACGGTTTAATCTGTAGCTGTTGAGGCAACGTTCCGTTACAAGGTAAATTTAATTCGCGTTAGACCCGTCTAATGTTCGTTTAAAACATACTCGGATCCGATTTTCGAATTGAGATCCGATTTTCCCGATGGAAATACATTCGACATTACATCTGTAATACATAGTTATTATACTTGAACAAAAAATCCTGCTAAGTGCGAGTCTGACTCAGTAGATATACCAGTACCTGGCGTCTTCTTCGTTACCACTCTCCAGTGCAGTGGTTATTTTGGCCAGTGATTCATCACTCCCTTGCTTGCTACGGACCTGATCTGGGGGTAACGTGGGTATGTCCACCGCCACGGCGCATATTTCGCATTCTTCTGTGGCCTCTGGATCGCAGTTTTTTATTTATTTATCGTATGGCTACATGTCACTGGATATAGATAGTAGTAGTTCCCTGGGATAGTAGTAGTGGGAAAGCAGATGACGAAGAAAATCCAGTGAGTGCTGCGAGGTCCAGGTGGGACAGTGCAGCTGCCAAGCTTGTTACTCTTTTAGCACCACCCAAGGATCACGTTTCCTACGGTCGCAGAGTAACATTGATCCCCTTCTGGATCGCAGTGGGATTGTGACAAGGCGTCTGCGACCACATTGGTTCTTCCCTTTATGTAGTCCATCCCGCTAGTCGTCCAGTGGGGGATCTTAAGAACATCAACCATCTAAGTGCTTGGTGGCCTGTCAGGACGGTGGTGTGGCACCCGTCTATGTATCCTCGGAATTTGATCATTACCCATACCACCACCAGGGCCTTTCGTTCTGTGGTGGTGTAGTCTCGCTCCGCTGGCTTTAGAAGGTCGCTGGCATACTCCACTGGGTGGTCCTCCTCTTGCTCCCCCTGCACCAGGACTGCGCCGATGGCATGGCTACTGGCGTCTGTTTTGATTATATACGGTCTAGTTTCGTGGGCCTGGGCGAGAACGGGACTAGTCGCTAAGAGCTCTCGGAGCTTGTAGAAGGCTTGTTCTTGAGTGTCATTCCAGTCCCACTTCGCATTCTCCTCGTGAGTCGAGTCAGTGACTCGGCTATCTCGGCGAAACTCGGTATGAATCTCCTGTACCAGGAGCACATTTGGAGGACTGAGAGCAGGTGCTTCAAGTTGCGCGGTGCCGGTAAGTTAAGTGATCGCCTTTGTCTTTGTCTTTGGAGTTGTATTGGAGTTGCATCGGAATAATTTTCAAGCAAAGTCTGATATTTCTGATTTAGACGTTAGCTGTCTTGCGTAGTTAATGCTTTGGGGTTGTGTTAGGGTTGGACCTAAACGTGTTTCAAAGTTGGAATACGGCCTTTGGTCTGTAGTTGTGAATGAAACGTTGTCGGCAGGTGGGAAAGTGCCGTCGCTACTGGTGGAGCACTCTGTTGCACGTGCAGAATATTGTCAACCCGGAAGAATTGGTAACTATTCATTATTATACTTATTATAACGAATCGATAATATGACTATACAGGTAGTTATCATTAAATAAATAGATAATAATAAATAAATATTATAGTACAATCTTACACAAATCGACCTAGGCCCACGGTAAGCTCAATAAGGCTTGTGTTATGGGTACTAGACGACGATATATATAATAGATAAATATGGATAAATACTGAAATACATAGAAAACATCCATAACTCAGGAACAAATATCTGTGATAAACACACAAATAAATTCCCTGACCAGGATTCGAACCCGGGACCTCCTGCTTCGTAGACAGTGTCACTACCGACTAGGCTAGGAGGCCGTTAAATCATTCTAATAACAAAAAACGGTCAAGTGCGTCTCGGGCCATGCATAAGGCTGCGTTTCCACCAGAGATAAGCGCGGATGCGTTGCGAGGAATTTGTTCGTTAGGGACCAATATAATCACTTTATTTACTAAGGGTTTCCCCACATCTAGCGACGCGGAATCGGCAAAGTCCGATGGAAAAAACCTTTATGTCCATTCAATAAGAGTTAACAAGGCACGGTTCGGCTCAGATCGTCTTTGCCGACGGCTGCAATTGCACAATTTTCGTTGAAAGAGTATACAAATATGTATTATCTCAAACTTTTTCTAATGTTTTGGATCTCCGGTTCAAAGGTTGGAGGAGGATCACAATGTTTTTGACTTTTGAGACGTATATTTAACATTTAGTTACATGTATGGACTATGGTACAGGTACAGCATAAAGCTTTGGGGAAACAGTTACAGATACAATATAAATCGTGCTTTCAAGGCTCAAAGAGATGCAATACGTGCTATAGCTGGGCTTCCTCCATGGGGAAGTTGTAAAGAACATTTCACGAGTCTGAAAATACTTACGGTGCCCAGCCTTTACATTCTGGTTTTATTATCGGATGTTGTCAAGCACCGCAGTCGGTACGAAACGGAATCTCAAATGGAATTGCGAGAGTCCTCTAGGACTAAGAACTTGACCCCGAGAGTAGATCCGCGCCTGGAGGTTGTAGAACATAGCGCTAGAGTTCAAGCGGTGAGATTGTTCAACAGGATGCCTACAGATTTTAAAGTAATAAGATGCTCTGCATCTTTTAAAGATAAGTTAAAATTGTGTTTGTTGGAAAAATGCTGTTATGACCTTATGAAATTAGTGACTTTTAATGATTATTATTTATTGCGATTAATTAATTTTTTTTCCTAATGATGATTATTGATTATTTTTATTAAAATTGTGACATGCCTTTGCTTCTTATTATATATTTTTTTAATTTGTATGTCTAATGTTGTTATATTAATTTGATTAATAATGTTGGTGTTAATTTTAATTAAATGTTTTCATTGACAGGGGTGTAAATACTGCATGCATTTTATATTATTATTTATTGTATAGGTTTAATTACTAGGTTAATATTAATTTTAAATATATCGATTAAGAATTTAATTTCAAACACGATGTAAAAATTGTTCTTGAATAAATATAATAATAAATAATAATATGGAGTGCCCGCCCCTATAGGCTACCAGACACTATTAGTAATAATACTAATAATGTCATTATTTCTGTACCCATCCTTTTCTATGTATATGAAGTAGAGAAAGTATTACTGACAGTCTGGTGGCCTATATCAGAGAGTATCTATTTTATAGAGATACACAGTCTAGAACTTTAGAGGGTACAAGTCTCAAGCGCCATCTGAACGAGAGCAACCCAAAGTTACCGAAAATGTAGGGGGAACCTTAGTAACGCTACTCGTTACTAGATGGCGATGCACGATTCCTCTTACATTTTCGGTAACATGGGGTTGCTTTCGTTCAGATGGCGCTCTCTATGAAATAGATGAAATAGACTCTCTGCCTATATATAATGATTGGTGTCGGCAGTGCGTGGGTCACAGCTGGTACCTGTCGGTGGACATGCAGCTGTACGTGGTAGCGGCGCTGATGCTGTGCGGCGTGCGTCGCGTGCGCAGCGTGCGTGCCACCTGGCTCGTGCTCTTCGCCGTTTTGCTGGCCGCATTAGCCGCCACGATCGCCATTTGTTTCTATTTTGACTTTCCTGATATCTGGCGGTACACCACGTAAATATAACTGGAATTACCTTAGACAAAAATTAGGTATAGTCTAAAGTATAAAGGACATACCCGAGTCCGGACGTAGTTTAAGGACATACCTCGGATCCAAAGAAATGACTAGTGCAATATTTTGCCTATATCGCTTTTAGTCTACATCGCGAACGGTCTAGAACGCAAAATGACCACTAATAGGTAGGTTAGGTTCGCTAGTCATCTTCTAATGGCCGAAGGCCAAGCTGCAAAGAAATAGCTAACGCATCGCTAACGTAAAGTTATAACGGCGAAAATGATGTATACATATTGCGTTCTAGACCGGTCGCGATGTAGACTAAAAAGCAATATTGGCAAAATATTGCACTAGTCATTTTGCGTTCTAGACCGTCCGCGAATAACCCTAAAGTTAGCTCAGTATTTATCTCTTGTTTCTCAATTATTTAATCTTATTGACAGTAAATTTAAGGTTGGCTAACAATGTTTTCAATATAATACATATGCGTACACATGCACTAGCCCCGGGTACATGCCGTACCCGGTCCGTCCGTAACTGCATAAGACTTAGATTAAGCTCCCGTTACATGTATCCTTACCTCACACGGTGGCAAATCAGACATATACTACAGCAATAGATAATACTTAGGAACACTCGATTATAGTAATAAGTTGGCATGGCATAGCCTGGAAGAACATAGTTTTTAGGGTTCCGTACCTCGAAAGGAAATAACGGAACCCTTATAGGATCACTTTGTTGTCCGTCCGTCCGTCCGTCCGTCCGTCCGTCCGTCCGTCTGTCAAGACCCTTTTTCTCAGGAACGCGTGGAGGTATCAAGCTGAAATTTATATCAAATACTGAGGCCTACTGTCCCTTAGAGCTGTGAAAAAATCAAACATCTAAGCCAACGCAATCAAAAGAAACAGCCGTTTATGCCGCAAATTTCCGCAAATTTTTGAAACTCGCAAGGGAATCAAAAAAGGATACTACATGAAACCCAGAACTCTAGGATTTGTTTTTTTGAAGTGGTTTGCATTTTTTGGCCTTCACCACTTTACAGCTGCCAGATGTTCAGATCTAGAAATAAGCACATCAAACTGAATATATATAAACGCCTTTTGACTGACTGACTGACTGATCCACGCAGAGCCGAAACTACTGAAGCTAGAAAGTTGAAAATGTCAGGTCTAGTTACATTTATAATGTGTACAAGTGATTAGAAGTCATTTTGAAGACTTCAACCCCTAAGGGGGTAAAAAAGGGGTTGAAAGTTAGCATGGATAGGGTTTAAAATTTAAAGTTGGAGATTTGAAATTTCGTATGCTTACTGAAAATTAAAAAATAATAAAAGTAACTTCAGTGTTTTTTGTTTGTTTTTTGAAATTCAACCTCTAACGGGGTAAAAAAGGGGTTGAAAATTTGTATAGAGATTACATTTTTTATTGTAACCGACTTTAATTATTTCGTTTGTGCAACTTAAAAGCAAAAAAACTAATTTCAGCGTTTTTCAAAATTCCACCCCAGAGGAGTTGAAACGGGTTAAAAAGTATGTATGAAAGGAAGGCCGTTACTACTGAAGCTAGAAAGTTGTAATTTTCAGAACGGGTTTCATTTATAAGGTGTACAAGTAATAAGAACCGATTTTAAAAAATTTTACCCCTAAGGGGATAAAAAGGGGGTTGAAAGTTTGTATAGATGGGGCTTAAAATTTAAGGTCAGAGATTTAAAACTTCGTACGTTTACTAATAATTAAAAAACAATAAAAGTGATTTCAGCGTTTTTAAAAATTCAACCTTTAACGGGATTAAAAAGAGATTGAATTTTTTTAATGGAGAATGTATAAAATTTTTAGTGAGAGACTTGGAAGTTCGTTTGCAGGCTACTAACTTTAAAGCAAAAAAACTGATTTCAGCGTTTTTCAAGGTTGAAACGAGGTTGAAAAGTTTATATTAAAGGGAGGCCGTAACTACTCAAGCTAGAAAGTTGTAATTTGCAGGACGGGTTACATTTAGAATCTGTACAATATGTAGTTAGGAGCGATTTTGAAAAATTCACTCCCTAAAAAGGGGGTCGAAAGTTTGTATGGGTGGGGTTTAAATGTACAGTTAGAGATTTGAAACTTTGTACGTTTACTAATAAATAAAAAATAATGAAAGTAATTACAACGTTTTTCAAAATTCAACCAAGATCGGGGCTAAAACGGGGTTGAAAATTTGTATAGAGATTTCCATTTTTTGTAACAGACTTGAAAGTTCGCTTAAAAGCAAAAAATGATTACAGCGTTTTTCAAAATTCCACTGCAGAGGAATTACTGTTCGTATTTCCATTTCCATGTTCCTGAGTGAGCTCTGACAATAGTCTGGTCATCGTATCGCCAAATAAAACCACCACCAGTTTACAAATAAGTTACGCAAATAATAGGGTACATTTACTTTATTATTTGCATATTATTGTTTATTTGTAAATGAAACTATGTCTACGTTAGCCGTTTTTTCGTCTTAATAACTATAAATCGATTAAGAATATGGTTAGGGGATTAACAAAAGAAACATATTTTAAGAAGATACAATTGGGTATGAAACTCTGTATGAGGAACCGTATTATACGCGGACGAAGTCGCGGGCGGAAAGCTAGTTGTTTCATATCTAACGTGGCTAAGCTCTCCGCCTGCTATTTGTGCTATTTTGACGAAGCTTGCGCTGTTGATATACATAGCTTCTCGCATTGGCTTTAATTCTAAT
Organism: Pammene aurita; assembly: GCA_947086415.1. Classification (NCBI taxonomy): domain Eukaryota; kingdom Metazoa; phylum Arthropoda; class Insecta; order Lepidoptera; family Tortricidae; genus Pammene; species Pammene aurita. The sequence goes on from OX352291.1 coordinate 2,209,268, forward strand.
TAACCATTTATAAGTTTTAGAAGAAATGCCTTCCTTGTTGATCTGCCTTCATTCATTCTAGGGACACTGGCGCTTACTGGACGATGTATTACAGAAACACCATCACGCGCTCCCCTCCGTTCTTAATCGGGATGCTGGTCGGATACGGCCTGCATGTCTACAGGGAAGATAAGCTTCGCTTACCCAAGGTGATCTCGTGGAACAATTACGTCATCAATAATTTTTATTGTTATGTTTCCCTAGCCAAAATGGCAAAAATGGAACCCTTATAGTTTCATCATGTCCGTCCGTGTCTGGTATTTCCGATACAAAAAAGTCTGCCGATTTTTGCGGGGGAGGGGAACGTCAAATGTATGGCTATTCGTACGTAACGTACAAATAGCTACGTCAGATAAACGTCAGTCCATACATGAGTATAACCACTGGTCATATGTTTTCGGCTCAGAGGAACGCCTGTCAATGGCGACTCCGGTTGGTTGAATTCTCTAAGTGTCCGTCTGTCCGTCCGTCCGTATGTCACAGCCATTTTGCTCGGAAACTATAAGAGGTATCTTAATAAAATTTTGACATAAGGTGTATTTTGTATGCCGCTATTTAGTTATGAAGTTAAATTCCTGAAAAACTTTTTTAGGCGGGCGCCTCCATACATGTAACGAAATTTCAACATTTTTTTTTACCAAATATCAATATGGTGCACATCAATCGATAGGTCTTTAAAAATCAGAAAAAATGTGTAACCTTTAACTTTAGAACCGTAAGTCCAAACATAGGAAAAAATTAGGGAAGATGTTCCTTTTTACATACTTTCAACGAAAACTTTTTTGAACATTATTGGTTTAGCCATTTTTGAGTTATCTTCAAAAAACTTCTTCCATAGTCACCAGCTACGACCTTTTGTTCTTCTTTTGTTTTGTTTGGTTCTTATTCCATTGAAGGTACGGAACTCTCCATTATGCGTGGTCCCACACGCACTTGGCCGTTTTTTTTAGTTTTAATGGTTTTAATGCAGTTTCTTTCAAAAAATGGTTTAAATATCTATTAATTAGCGGTGAAGGAAAAACGAAATGAATACAAGGGCCCCGTATTCTAACTTTAAAACACGTTTAGATATGATCCGACTTCAATAAAACTCCAGTGCATTGACTACGCAAAACAGCTGACACTTAAACGTGTGAATCACAAAATCATAATTTGCTTGAAATTTATTCCGATGTATTTCCAATACAAATTCAATAATGGTTGATTATTTGTTGTGTGTTAGAGTTATGTTGGGTTAGACTGTGATTTTAATGTATTGTTTACATGGAATTATTATGTAATGTTTCAGTGGAGCATTTTCCTGTGGTACAGCGTGGCACTTGTATTGTCCTCACTGGCCTTCTTTGCGTACCACGCGAGTACGTGGACCCTCTGGGAGAACCAGGCTGCGCTGAATACCAAATACTCGCTGGATCGGTTCTGTTGGGCCCTGGCGCTGGGCTGGCTTATACTAGCCTGTACTCACGGCTATGGAGGTATTAATGCTCTTCATCGATTCTTACACGCTTCCGTGCAGGAAAGAAAGAGATGCAGCGCTCTTTATGATCAGATTTTTTTTTAAATACGAGAAATAAGCAAATCTATAAAGTTTTGTCTAATTTTGCTTGTGTGAGTTTTTAGATAAACCATATTAGCAATTATAGGGAGCTCTCGACAGATAGCTAAGTTATAGCTTAACACGATTGCACCAGTTACCTTCAACGGCACGGCAGTCAGAGTGTTAAAGACTTAGGTGTTCTTCTGGACAGTACGTTGAGTTGGAGAGCTCAGGTTACCAAGATCAGTCGTAAGGTTATGGGGTCGCTTCATTCGCTTTTTCCTATTAAAACTAAAATTATGTTAATTAATATATTGATTTAAACTCACACGATTTCAACTCATTGTTTTGACAAAAACGGGACTTAATCGCGTATACTAATTGTAATATTTTCCTACCTATATACGTACTTTAATTATTTTCCTCACGTTTCGAGAGTGTTGTAAAGCAAAATAATGCACACTTGCCTTGAAAACCACCAAATAATGCGTCACATAAAATATGATAAATTCACGACCGTTCGTGCGTACACAACTAAATATGGCCGAAAACGAGCGGGCTATCCATAGACTAATAAAAGAAGAGTGTTGCCAAGTCAAATAAATGATTTCTTCTAGGGAATTGGCGAATCTTAATGAAGTTTTTTGTTAAGTATATAAGGATGATGTTACATAAGGTTACGAAATGAGCTTCAGTTTTTTGATAAAATTTTGCATTGATATCTATTTTTATTTTATTTTATTTTATTTTATATGAAACAAACAGTCATACAAGGGTTACAATTACAACATATTTGCTTAGCTTTAAACCTATAGTTTCCAGTATTATTTTAACTTAAAAGTAAACACGATGTAGCACTAAATACCAAAATACCCATTACTCAGTTGATATAATTTGTTCAATCATTAATATTTTACGCAATAAATTATAAAGCACTGAAAGCATTTAGGCCAAGCAAATAAGATCTATAAAAAGTGTTTTGAAGAATTAATGCCCAGCAGGCTGGAAATCGCTTTAATACCTTCATGTGGTCCTAACTGCATGTAATCCGAGTTTGCCCAATCCCAAGAGGTGTGCATAACTTTTTAGCGAATTTTTTGCTATTTGTCAAGTTTTTGCTCGTAACTCGAAAACAGTACGTCCGACGGCAAATGTCATGTATATCAATTTTAAAGAGAGTTAAATTATGCGTCGAATAAGTAACTTAACTTCTGATTCGGTTTAGCGGTGCAGACGAAATCAAAAGTTATAAACCGGGAAAATGTCTCATTTAATTGAAAAACTCTTATTTTGACTTCCATACCACATATCTTTGAAACAGATGACTCCCGTTGAAAAACCTATAGAATAAAAGTTGTAGAGAATACAATTTCACGTTATATCAACATCTCAATTTTCAAGTTGAGTCATTTTGAAAGACTAAATTTGGCATGAATACAAAATCTGTTTTTTCTAAATCCTTCTGAGTTGCATATTTTCCATAAAATATGAGGTGTTAGGCGTACATTTAATACATCGTTACAACTAAAAACATTTAATTGCATATTTCTAAAACGTATCCATTCAGAAAACTATATATACACCGTGTTTTATTTTCATTTCCGGTAATTCCAAGGGTATATTCCTGAGCTTAACTTAAGTATATTCCTTAAAGACGCTAGTGTCCTAGTTCTGAGGTAATCCATAGTTCTTTTTCGTCTTTCTGATTGTGTATATTTTTTTTTAGTCTGAGAACCCGCTATAAAGTCATGTAACTGTGTGTGTTAAGGCAATACAATATTAATTTTGTACTAAGCAGAAACGTCTGCAATCGAAATTTCAATTTTATAATTGAAATAAAAATGGAAAAGTTCGGACCGGTGTTCCAAAAGGTCGCAAATTCGAATCTTGCTCGTCGCGGTGAATTTTTCAATTTTTCTTTCAATTATAAAATTTTCAATACAATATGTTTCCTTTGTATCTCGGATTGTTAATGTTCGAAATTTCATTGACATGTCATAATGTTCAATTGTTTGGTTGAGTTAATATACAGATTGGGGAATCAATCAATAACTACCGAACCTATTTGACTTAACACACAGGTGCATCATTTTGTAGTGGGTTCTCAGAGTAAAAAAATTATTAAATGTAGGTTTACACAATTAGAAGGCAGTAATAAAATATCGCTTACCTCAGAACTGGAGCTAAGTAGGACACTGGCGTCTTCGAGAAATAAACCTAAGTTAAGCGCAGGAATATACCCTTGAAATTAACGGAAATAAAATAAAACACGGTGTATAAATTATTTTTCTGATTAGGTACGTTTTAGAAATTTGCAATTTAATAGGTTTAGTTGTAACTATGCATTAAATGTACGCCTCACACCTCATATTTTATGGAAAATATACAACTCAGAAGGATTTAGAAAAAACTGATTTTGAATTCATGCCTAATTTAGTCTTTCAAAATGACTCTACTTGAAAATTGAGATATAGATATAACGTGAAATTGTATTCTCTACAACTTTTATTCTATAGGTTTTTCAACAGGAGTCATCTGTTTCAAAGATATGTGGTATCAAAATACAAGTTTTTCAATAAAATGAGACATTTTCCCGGATTATAACTTTTGATTTCGGCTGTACCGCTGAACCGAATAAGAAGTTAAGTTACTTATTCGACGCATAATTTAACTCTCTTTAAAATTGATATACATGACATTTTCCGTCGGACGTACTGTTTTCGAGCTACAAGCAAAAACCTGACAAAGAGCAAAAATTTCGCTAAAAAGTTATGCACACCTCTTGGGATTGGGCAAACTCGGATTACATGCATTTAGGACCACATGAAGGTATTAAAACGATTTCCAGCCTGCTGGGAATTAATTTTCTTGGCCTAATTGTAAATAGAAGGCAATTAAAACCACGTATGTAGGTAGTTGATTAATCTACATATATAAATGCCAAAATTTTCTTGAAAGGTTTGCCAATTCGTAGTATGATACCTAATTGCTTGAATGACTTTGCCAAGATGGAATCAATGTGATAAGATAAGCAATTATATACCACCTGTGAAGTTGTCAATAAAATAAATAGAGCTCCCTGATTTAAAAAAAAGATAAGATAAGATAATTTATTCCATAACAATTTACAATCAGTCGGAAATATACCTAAAATTACAAGTAACTTATAACTACAACAACACAACACACACAACAATACAATTAAAAACAATATGCATAACTTAAAATATAAATAACAATGATGGGCTGAAATACGATATAACACTGTCATTTATTACTAGCTTTCCGCCCCGCGACTTCGTCCGCTTATGATAGCACCTTCCGACCTCTATTTAACCCCCTCAGGGGTAGAATTTTCCAAAACGCTGAAAGGACTTTTATTGTACTTTAATGAGTTATCTTCCCACAAAGTTAAAAGCCTCTAGCTCAAAAAAATTAGTGTCCGACCGAAATTTCGGTTTCGGTTTCGGTTTCGGCCAGTTTCGGCCAAAAAATCAAGTTTCGGCCCGAGTTTCGGTTTCGGCCAAAAACGGCCGAACCCTTCGGCCGCGCCGAAACTTACAACATCGTACCTTCGGGTCGCGCTCGGCTAACGTCGGGCGCGCTCGGCACGGTTGGCAAATTGGCAATATGGCGTCGCTCGCCTGACTCCGCCGGCAACTACCTAAATCAGTGCGCTTTGCTCATGTAGACGTGTCAATATGTGTTGTGTTTGTTCCGCGAATAATGGTAAGTAGTTTGATCAAGTATTTTAGTTTGTTTTTTTTTGTGAATTCGTCATGTCATAGTTAATATTTAACGCTTTATTTTAATAGTTTGATTAGTTTGCTAACCTATTGACGAATATATTTATGTTTAAAGGTGTAAGTGCCAAGGTTAAATACCTGCTTCATTAAAGTTTAAAATTCATCTTAGTTGCGTGTACTATTAATGTAATAACGATTGTAGGTATCTGCCTATGCAATAAAATGAAAGGTGAATAGTTATTAATTTAAATTTAATATAGACGTGTAATGTTAATGTAATGTTGCGAGTAATGTAATGGTGTGAGTAGGTATTTTATTACCAAAGGTGATCAATTTGATTATTTTGACTATCTAATTATATTTGAATTAGCCATTCGAGGCTAACTGATTGTGATATTTGTGAGTATAATTAAAATGTAAGTAACTGAAAATGTGAAAATAAATAAACATAATATATGAGCATCATATTTTAATAATAAATTTGTTTTATTTTATACCACCATTAAAAAATCGCTAACTTTGTGTTACAAATAATGTATTTTTTTCACTTTATAGGGTAGTTAAATTTTCAAACAGAACCTCTGTAACTGTGCTGAAATTTCATTGTGATGAAAGTAGAAACCTGTAATTATAGGTCGGCGAGATATTAATTTTAGAAAAAAACGAGCTTACTAACATTTTTTCGACTTTTTAAGGACTTTTTTTTTATGAAAGGTTCGGTTTCGGTTTCGGTTTCGGCCGAAACTACAATGAAACCGAACCTTCGGTTTCGGTTTCGGTTTCGGCAAAATAACATGTTTCGGTCGGTCACTAAAAAAAATTAATTTCCCCCATACAAACTTTGAACCCCTTTTTTAACCCCCTCAGGGGAGGAATTATCCAAAACGCTAAAAGTACTTTTATTTTATTTGAAAGGGTAATCTTCCTACAAAGTTAAAAGTTTCTATCTCAAAAAAAATTTTTTCCCTGATACAAACTTTGCACCCCTTTTTAACCCCTTCAGGGGTGAAATTATCCTAAACACTGAAAGTACTTTTTGTGTATTCTAATAAGTAATATTACTACAAAGTTTGAAGTCTCTCTCTCAAAGAAAGAAGTTTCCCGCATACAAACTTTGCACCCCTATTTAACCCCCTCAGGGGTGGAATTAGCCAAAACCCTAAAATCACTTTTATTATTATTTTAATATCAGCGAACATACGAAGTTTCAAGTCTCTAACTTAAACTTTAAAATCCTACACATACAAACTTTTACCCCATTTTTACCCCCTTATGGGTTGACTTTTTTAAAATCGCTTCTTATTATTTGAACGCGTTATAAATGTAACCCGACCTGCAAATTACAACTTTCTAGCTTCAATTGTTACGGCCTCGCTTTAATACAAACTTTTCAACCCCGTTTCAACTCCTCTCGGGTGAAATTTTGAAAAACGCTGAAATCAGTTTTATTGTTTTTAAGTTAGTAGCCTGCAAACGAAATTTCAAGTCTGTCACAAAAAAAATTGTAATCTCTATACAAACTTTCAACCCCTTTTTTACCCCGTTAGAGGTTGAATTAAAAAAAAACGCTGAAATTATTTTTATTATTTTTTAATTATCAGGAAGCGTACAAAGTTTCAAGCCTCTAACCTTAAATTTTAAGCCCCATCCATACAATCTTTTAACCCCCTTTTTATCCCCTTAGGGGATGAATTTTTCAAAATCGCTTCTTATTACTTGTACACATTAGAAATGTAACCAGACCTGAAATTTTAAACTTTCTATCATCAGTAGTTTCGGCTCTGCGTGGATCAGTCAGTCAGTCAGTCAGTCAGGACAAAGGCATTTATACATATATACAGATAAATTGTTAATTATAATAAATGTCAGTAAAGTTGCATTAAACATATCAAAAGCATGCATTATGAATCACTAATGAATTCGTCAACATGGCAATTACATTTCCGTAATAAAAAGTCCCTTAATCGGTATTTGAATTTATCTACATTATCTATCGTCTTATACTCTTTATGCAAGCAATTGTATTATTTTACGGCTTGGTATCGCACACAGTGATGTATAATTTGGAAAGTAGGTTCAATTGAGTAATTCAGGTCCTTCTTATGAGTATTCTGTCTTGCGACCCTTTGTTCCTCAGTCTCGTATATTTTTCTGGATGCTTAACTACGCCAGTCAGTAAAACAAGAATGTAGAGACACGGTACGGTTAGAATGTTTACTCTGCCGAAATATTATCTACCCGACTGCCATGGCGGAATACCGACCATGGTTTTGATGGCATCTTTTTGGGCAATGAAAGCTTTCCTTATATTATATGCATAGCTTTGCCCCAACACAACCGCGAGGTATGAGGTACAAATGACATTTTATCGCCCATGACGACTACAAGATCACGAATTTCCTTAACTCTCACTAAAACCGTGTCACGTAACTTATAATCAATTTCAGGCGATATCTTTCCAGAAAATCTTATTGTACTACATTTGTCTGGGTTTATAAATAGATTATTTTCTTTACAGAAGGTCTCAAAGTTACACAGATCGTTTTGTAATAGTTCGCAATCAGCAGAAACTACGAATAACTTTATACATAAATCTTTGCGTCATCTGCGTAAAGGAGAATACAAGAGTTGGAGATAGATTTTACAAGGTCAGTCACGTATGAGGTAAACAACAAGGGACCCAAGTGGGAGCCTTGGGAGTATTTATAGTGAGAGGTAAACCCTGAGATTACCACTGACTGTGTGTGATTTTTGACGTACGATTTAACCCAACGAGTCACTGTGTATACCGAGTTCCCAGAGCTTACATAATAAATAATAAGGTATAATCACATATTTTGTCAAAAGCTTTGAGAAAGTCAATATACACGGCATCTACAAAGAATCCTTCATCCATAGCCTTTATTATTTCATTTGAGAATGTTAATCAAGAATCAAGCATTTTCATTCAAAAGAGTACCATTTGATGAACTGCTGATGATGATCAGAACGGAACTTTCAACGACGCATAGTTTGACGATTTGTCCTCTTCGCTGTATTCGTTAAGCAAGTTATTTCATTGTATGGAGTCTAAGAGTGCACCATCTACAATAATCCTTCACCAGCTTCCCTCATTGAAGTCGGTTTTTTTTCTTAAAAAATATTTTAGGAATGTTTACTAGAGTTTTACAAGGAAGTTTTACAAGGAGTAAGGTCAAACAAGGTCATTCATATTTTTGCGAAAATATCCGAATCCACTCATTAATTTGGCGAAATATTCGTCTGAAATTGATCGATAAACCTAGACCTCGAAATGGTTTTGGAAGTATACCTTTTCAAAATACATGAACAATCCCAATTGGAGTTGCTAGAGATGAATAACAGTTTTTAATAAATAACGGATGTACTCCATCAGGTCCTGCGTCTTTATGAATATTGATAGATTTTAGATATCTTTTTACAATATTTTCATTAATATCAATTGAATTAATATCTATCAAAGGATTAGTAGGCACCGGCAAATTGTCAATATCAGCAGGACTCTTGTCATATATTTCAAAGACAGAATGGAAATGGCTATTAAACAAATTACAAATTTCTTCGCCGTTAGATGTTACTGTATCCTTGTACGCCATTGTGTGTGGAAGCCTTGAATGAACTTGAAAAATTGATTTAAAAAATAAATAAGAAATATTTATTCCAAAAATATTTTGAATTATTTTTTATACATGTTTCTGAAAGAGATAAAAAGTTACGATAGCATTTTTGCTCCATTTTTTCAGCTCGTTTCCGCAGAAGTTTGAAACTATAATTTTTTCGGTTTATCGGGTTTCCGTATAACTTCCAGAGCTTGTGAAATTTACGTTTTTAATTTAAGGATTTTCCTCAAAGATTTATTATGCCAAGCTGGTAATTTAGATGATGAGCGTAGTTTTACGTCGTGGAACATACCCATCAATTAAGTGGCTTAATAAGTTTAGAATTTTTCGACAGAAGCTTCACAATTAAGATTGCAAAAATAAGAACACCAATCTATATTTCCCAATTCATTGTTAATATTGTCGTAATTAGCCGAGTGAAAATTATAAACTTCTTTTACAGGAGACTTAAAAACTGGTATATAGTTAATTTCTAAATCAATAGATAGTTCTTTTTGATATAATGCGTGTTCAGGCAGTAATGGCACATCACATAGGGAAACTTTACAACATCTGTTGCATACTACTAAGTCCAGCAGATTACTACATGAATTAAAAATACAATTATACTGTTTCATGTCAGTAAAACATAAAAAGTCTGCTAAACTTTACGAAGGTAAATTGCTGCTAATAGGCGATAACTCCATTTCACTTCAACATTCACGGCACGTCAGATCTCGCAGGTAAAATCCTTAAAGCCTCATCGGCTACAAACTGCGAGATCGTGTGCCTGAATGAAGCCAAAAATGCCTGGCTGACCGACTTGGACCTAGAGTTCCCATCCAGACCCAAGAGGCAAAGGGCCTGGGATACTGTAGCTTCCACTGCAGCTCTAAAATATCTTACGGAGAACTCTTCAGGCAAAAACCGCGCAAGGCTTCTGGCAGTTTCCAGGCCAGAGTCTGGACACTGGCTCCACGCGTATCCTTCACCCAACACTGGCACTTACATTGACCCAGGAACCCTCCATATAGCTATTGGTCTCCGGGTTGGGGCTGATGTATGTGTGGACCACAGCTGTGCCTCATGTGGGGCCCCTGTAGACGGCCTCGGCCACCACGGCCTTAGTTGTTCTTCGGGAGCCGCCCGCCTGTCCCGTCATGCGGCACTCAACGACATCCTGAGGAGAGCGCTCGTTAGCGCCAACGTTCCCGCCGCTTTGGAACCCCAGATCGTGCGGGACGATGGCAAGCGCCCCGACGGGATGTCGTTGATCTCCTGGAGGATGGGCCGCGCGCTGGTGTGGGATGCCACCTGCGCCGACACGCTGGCGGCGTCCTATCTTCCAGCGACAAGCAGGCGGGCCGGGGCGGCGGCGGACACCCGAGAGAATATCAAAATTAATAAATATAGCTGTCTCGGCGCCAACTACGAGTTCATAGCTTTTGGCGTCGAGACACTTGGTCCGTGGGGGAGGGGGGCGCGAGGGCTCCACAAGGCACTCAGCAAGCGCCTCAGAGAGGCTACAGGTGACACTCGTGCAGGCGGCTTTCTTGCGCAAAGAATTGCTATCGCAATTCAGCGTAGGAATGCCGTCTGCGTGATGGGCAGCTTGCCGAGAGGGCCAAATTTAGAGTTGCATTTTTAATTAATTATTTTATTTTTAAGTAGTTTTATTTATAGTTAGTTTAATTTTAAGTTTTATTATTAATATTTTGTAACACCTATGTACCTATGTTTAACAATAAACTCCCTTCTACATTTCGTTTGACGATGTTAATACCCATTGCGCTTGAGATACATTGAATTGAAGTCACCTATTATTAGAAATATGTCATTAGTATGGTCTATTGTTGATTGGCTTACTACTATCAAAAAATGAAATTAATGATTCCCTGAAACAAGATCCATTTCGTAGATAAACGCAAGCAATATTTAGATGGCAGGAAGTAGTTCGCGTATTTGGTCCTATAATAGTGTTATATGGCCTGCGCGTCGGCTAGAGGTCCCGATACCCACACACACTGACAGCCGGCTGGTGAAGGCACGTCCCAGTCGCGGCGCACGGGCTGGTACTCAGACCGCACCGCCAAGACCACTCCTCCCCGCGTGGCTCCGGTATCCCCAGTAGACCGGTCGCAACGATAGACACTATACCTTTTATCAAAATATTCTCGGTCATAAAACCCTCAGTTAGGCAGGTTTCAGATATACCTATGAAGTCGTAGTCGGATTGAGACAACGTGTGATAAAAACATGCGATGTAGTGGGTAAGCCCCTAGCATTTTGGTAGTAACCGTTAAAAAATGGTATATTCACGATTTATCAATATAAGTAAACTGATTTTCTTGCTAAGCGATGCCGACGTCAAAGTGTTATTAACCGAGCGATAGCAAAGGTCACCGTTTCAGCTCGGCCCAAAATGATTTCGTATGTCCGGATGTTCTCCTCTACAGGTCGCATTTATTAACGGATTCCCATGAGATTTTATGAGCGGATTCTTTAGTTAGGTATTTTTTTTGAGACGTAGGGATTTTTGATTTTTTTTATGGTGGTAACGGCATAAGGGGCTTAAGCGCCATTAAGATTCATGACGCTAATATATTGTATAGGTAATATTAAGTGCCGGTCCGCAACCGTTGAAATAAATTAGGAAAAATAGCGCAATTACCACTTTGCCTAGATAGATAGATAGCACTGAAAGATCATGACAAATAAGAAATAACAGAAGACACAGTAGTATCAACACGTTTGTACCTACGAGGTTAAAATATATCGATGTTTTTTTCTAATATCTAACCTTCGTACTCGACTTGATACTTAAAAACATACTTAAAAAGATTAGCCACGCAATCCTAACAACCTTTGTGCTAGACGGCTAAGACGTGTAGATAGAATATTCTGTTTATATTAAACGGACATTCCGTTATAAATATTCTTCAACACATTTGTTGTTGCTCCCGCGATAACGATGTTAATGTGGCAATAGGTTTTATACTGTTCAATAAGGATGTATTTTCTTGTGACCTTTTAATTACATAAGTCTGCTCCAAACCAAGAAATATTAATTTGTCAATTTTTCGTAACCACTGCACCGGTTGTTAAGATACTTGATATACTGGTTCTAAATACCCTAATATATATGTACGTTTCGGCTTTATCCAATGGCTAAGGACGCCAGGTATTGATGATATGATATGTGTTTTTTCGGAAGATCCTGTGAATTGGTTCCTGTCACTGCGGCTGTGGCAGTTCGTGTCGCGCATCTCGTACGCGATGTACTTACTCAGCTATGTCATACAAGACGCGGAAAACGTCGCCAGCGACATGACCTACTTTGACATGCACTCGCTGGTTAGTTTCAGTTCACATACACCAATCCTAGAGTTGCGCTGTGAGAGAATAGGTAAATTAAACGACTCTTTTCCTTTTTACCAAACAAATCGTCGCTCATCTCTGGTAGAAACGCAAATTAAATACCTATTGCACCTGTTATAACAAAATGAACATTTTCATTGGCAGGTGTGGAAGTTCTCGGGGGACCTTGTTTGCACGCTGGTGCTGTCGGTGGTGGCCAGCATCCTCGTCGAGGCGCCGCTGCTTACACTCTACAAGCTGCTACTCAAGCCCCGCCCGAAGCAAGAATCATAATCACATCGAAAATATGACAATAGATGCTCATAATCTAAGCTAATAAATAAAATAATAAATATTGTTCATATATTATAAAATATCACTTAAGTACCTCATAAAATCGTTTATTTGAAAACTGGTCAAATTTGAGTCACTCATCCGTCAGCTGATGGCCGTATGTTCAGGTGACCAGCTCTGCTGAGGGTATTTTCACCGTGATACAGCCGGCTGATGATTTTTTTATTAGAAACTATCATGACAAATTTTCAATTGGGACGTGATGATCATTTCTTTGAAAGTAATTAAATGGTTACCGTTCTTCACCAGCGGCAGCAGACTTTTACGAGCTACATTATACATCTTCGCCCTAATTTGTTCCTAGCTACGGTCTATTGTTTATTCTATAGTCTTCATTTGATGCAGTATATTTTTCTATATCATTGTATGCCTTTTGATATTTAGGCGTTAAAGATAAATAATATCACATTTCTTGTGGCCCCACTTGGTTGTAAACATTACATATGTTAATTTACAGAAACATGCATATATGAATGAACTAAGTAAATATTTATTTAAAAAATAAATACACAATATATATATATATAGATGTGATAGATAGATAGATAGATATAGATAACATTAAGGACTGGACACATACAAAAGACGCAGCCACCCTCAAGAGATTAGCAAAGACCAGAAAGCTGAATGCCATGCTGACCGCCGACGCCCATTAGATGGGCATGGCACCAGAAGAAGAAGAATATATATATAATAATATGTGTAGCTATACGGAACAATACTATTTATTTACATTTTAATGGGGTTAAAAGCGGAACGGATGCGCAAAAACCCTTTCGGTTATCATTGATTTATTATGTACTAGCTTTCCGCCCCGCGACTTCGTCCGCGTATAATAGTACCTTCGCACCCCTATTTAACCCCTTCAGGGGTAGAATTTTCTATAACGCTGAAAGGACTTTTATTGAATTTTAATAAGTTATCTTCCCACAATTTTAAAAGTCTCTAGCTCAAAAAAGTAATTTCCCTCATGCAAACTAAGCACTCCTATTTAACCCCCTCAGAGGTGGAATTTTCCAAAACACTGAAAATAGTTTTATCGTGTATTAATAAGTAATTTTCCCACAGAGTAAATTCTCTCGTTTAAGAAAAGAAATTTCCGCCACATAAAGTTAGCACCCCTATTTAACCCTCTCAGGAGTAGAATTTGCCAACACGCTGAAAGTACTTTTATTATATTAGTAATCTTCTTACAAAGTTTAAAGTCTCTAGCTCAAAAAAAATTATTTCCCCCATACAAAGTTTGCACACCTTTTTAACCCCCTCAGGGGTGAAAAAATCCAAACGCTAAAAGCACTTTTATTGTATTTGAATGAGTAATCTTCCTACAAAGTTAAACGTTTCTAGCTAAAAAAACATATCCCCAATACAAACTTTGCACCCCTTTTTAACCCCCTCAGGGGTGGAATTATTTTAAACGCTGAAAGTACTTTTTTTTGTACTCCAATAAGTAATATTCCTACAAAGTTTGGAGTCTCTATCTCAAAACTCAGACAACTTAAATGAAAAATTTAGGGTAGCTGGAGTATTTCTCGACTTAAAATCTGCATTTGACACTATAGATCATGACATATTAATGTATAAATTGGAATTTTACGGTGTCAGAGGAAAAGTATTAGATTTATTCATGTCATATTTAAGGAACCGGAAACAGTTTGTAGAAGTAAGAGAAATTAATAACAGATCTCTGGAGACCACGCATAGGTCTAAATGTGTGAGTATGATGCGATGTGTCCCGCAGGGTTCTGTATTAGGACCCATATTCTTTGTTATTTACTTAAACGATTTAATTTCGTATCTTTATAAAGAAATTCCGGATGTAAAATTGGTAATTTTTGCTGACGATACAAGTGTAGTCTTGTCGAGCTCAACCGTTGCAGATCTTAATAGAAAAGTAAATTTAACGCTTGAAGCATGTCAAACATGGTTTCAGGCAAATAGTTTGACTTTAAACAGCTCTAAAACGTATGCTATGCTGTTTAAAACCACAGCTAGAAATAAGGAAATACTCAGTGTACATATAAAAAGGGACAACATCCAACCCGTAGATGAAACTAAAATTTTGGGTATCCACCTTGATCAATTTTTAAACTGGAAGCATGAACTTCAGACTATAGAAAACTCTATTAGTTCTGCTTGTTATGCCATTCGTAGCCTCAGGAATGAGTTGACCGTAGAACAACTTAGAATGGTGTACTTCGCTCTTGTAGAGTCAAAGCTCCGTTACAGCATAAAGCTTTGGGGTAACAGCTATAAATATAATATAAATCGCGCTTTCGTGGCCCAAAAAAAATTCAATTCGTGCTATAGCTAACCTCCCTCCATGGGGATGTTATAAAGAACACTACACAAAGCTAAAAATACTTACAGTGCCGAGTCTTTACATACTGGTTCTTTTAACGGATGTTGTCAAACATCGCAGTCGTTATGAATCAGAATCTGCCATGGAATTGCCTGAGTCCTCTAGAACTAAGAACTTGACCTCGATAGTAGCTCCGTACTTGGAAGTCGTAGCACATAACGCTAGAGTCCAAGCAGTCAGATTGTTCAACAAGATGCCTAAAGAATTTAAAGTAATAAGATGTCTCGATACTTTCAGAAAGAGATTGAAACTACATTTATTGGAAAAATGTTGTTATGACATAAGTGATTTTTTATGATTAATATGTTTTGTTTTAAATTTTAATATTGGACTTTATAATTTTAATTTTTTATTTTATGAACGCTTTTTTTTTTGGATTATTATTAGTTTTTTTTTGACATAATTTTTACTGTTCAAATGCACTTAATTAGAATTTGACTAGCATATTTGTGTACATTCCTGTTGTAAATATTGCATGTTTTGTATGTTATTATATTTATTATTTATTGTACAGGTATATACAGCGTGGAAAGATAAGTCGGGACCTGGGGGGAAACTACCTTAAAACGTTGAGATACATTAATTCGCTGGAAGGAAACATTATTTTATTTTTCCTAAAAACTAAAACTGCATTCACAGTTTCTTTCTTAATTTTCACTTTTTTCCCTACTAATTGTATAAAAAATATTTTTATTATTATTTATGGGTTGTCTTGTGCCCTAAACTTGGTTGGTATTAAGAAGTTTTTATCCTTGTTGGAAATAGGATCGATTGGCATGAATTGTCATAAAAATTATTTATGGCAAAAATTACAAAAAAATGTTTTTTTTTGTAAACTGTACTGTTTTCCAAAAATTATATAAATGCAGTTATGTCCCATTAATAAAATTAAAGAATGTTTCCTTTCAGTGAATTGAGCTATCTCAACGTTTTAAGGTAGTTTCACTCCAGGGCCCGACTTATCTTTCCACACTGTATATACTAGGTTAATTTTTAATTGTAAACATTCAGACACAATGTAAAAATTGTTATTGAATAAATAAATACAATACAATACAAAAAAAGAAGTTTCCCGCATATAAACTTTGCACCCTATTTAACCCCCTCCGGAGTGGAATTATCTAAAACGCTGAAAACACTCTTATATTTTTTTTAAATATCAGCATTATCAGCAAACGTACGAAATTTCAAGTCTCTAACTTAAAATTTAAAATCCTATACATACAAACTTTTAACCCTCTCTTTACCCCCTTAGGGGATGAATTTTTCAAAATAGCTTCTTATTATTTGTACAAATTATAAATGTAACCCGACCTGCAAATTACAACTTTCTAGCTTAAGTTGTTACGGCCTCGCCTTAATACAAACTTTTCAACCCCGTTTCAACTCCTCTGGGGTGGAATTTTGACAAACGCTTAAATCACTTTTTTTGTTTTTAAGTTAGTATCCTGCAAACGAAATTTCAAGTCTGTCACAACAACAATTGTAATCTCTATACAAACTTTCAACCGCTTTTTACCCCGTTAGAGGTTGAATTTTTGAAAAACGCAGAAATCACTTTTATTGTTTTTTAATTATCAGTAAATCGACGAAGTTTCAAATCTCTAACCTCAATATTTAAGCCCCATCCATACAAACGGTTGAATTTTTCAAAATCGCTTCTTATTACTTGTACACGTTATAAATGTAACCAGACCTGAAATTTTCAACTTTCTAGCTTCTGTAGTTTCGGCTCTGCGTGGATCAGTCAGTCAGTCAGGACAAAGGCATTTATATATATAGATTCTACTAGATGTGACATCTACAACAAATTTTGTGCGCCATGTTTGGCAGTTGACAGCTATGACTGAATCAAAGAGTAGTATAGACTTGTAGTGATTTTCACTACAACTTTTGGGACAAATAATTTCTTAGGGATGTCATCTCCTGTTACTCAATGTCGATTATGGTAGTTATTGAAATGTTAGGGGTCACAAGCAGGTGCTGATTGATCCTGACTATGCCAACCGCCATAGTGTAGTACAGTACAGACTGTTGAGTGTTAATCCATACTAATATTATAAATGGGAAAGTGTGTGTGTTTGTTTGTTTGTCCGTCTTTCACGGCAAAACAGGGCGACGAATTGACGTGATTTTTTATGTGGAGATAGTTGAATGGATGGAGAGTGACATGGGCTACTTTTTGTCTCTTTCTAACTCCCCACTTCCCTAAAATGGGGGGTGGAAGTTTGTATGAAGCATTACGGGGGGCAAAGGGGAACCGTGTTACCCCGAATTTAACGCGAGCGAAGCCGCGAGCAAAAGCTAGTAATAAATAAATTGGTCTCTATTAGATTCAAAAGATGGAATAACTACTTATAGACCGTAAGCCACGAACAAATTTGATGACCAATCGCGTCCCGTTCGATAACTCGTATAATGATTAAGGGCGACTTGTGATGGAGCCTCGTGAGCGTCAGCTGCCGCTCCGTCGGTGAGTTGAGGAACGGCAGCCACCCAAACACGTAAAAAAATTAAATAAATTCAGTGAAATGAAAAAATGAAAATGAAAAAATGAAAAATGATTTATTTGGGAATCTTGAGTACAGCTTTTTACATGGATTTGCATTTAAAATCTTTAGGATTTGGTCTAATTGTTGTTGTAAGATAAGCCTAGGATTAGTGTCCTGAGCCCTAAACTAGGTAAACCTGTCTTATAGGGAACAGGCAATAAACCGCCGCTACTTCTACAATCACCGCAAAGATTATTGTTAGCATACAAATGTCTGAGGAGAAGGTAAGAAAGGCTACTTAATCAAGTTATATATCTACAAGTTACATGAATATTATTTATAAATGGAAAACAAACTTCAAAGTTTAAAGAGGAAGTCTTAGTTACGGTAATAGTAGTTTATGTAACTGTTACGTAATAAAGCCTAATTACGTACAGTTGCATACACTGCTTTATCTACACTCATATTATATATCCTAAATGAAAAGTTCGGAAACCATAGAATGACCGCCATTGCACCGCCATGGCCAACTCGATTGTGCCAGCGGTCGGGCGGGCGCGTGCCATTGGTCAGGAAGGAGCACAGGATTTACATTATGTTATCAAATTCGGTGTTCGGAATTTTAAACTCATTACGTATCAATATATGAGCATGTAAAGTTAAAATTACGTTACTGCCACACATAAAAAGCTTATCATAGTAAAATCGGTTGTGGCAATGCTAGCCATTTCCTACCGTTTTTGAACACGTTTTAGAGGATTTACAATGTGAGTGTAGATAAAGTATGATTTAGTACAAATATATAACATTTAAAACAGTTATATCCTTATCATTAAGTAATATTGAGCAATAGCAGAATTAATTAACGTTAAATTATAGCTAGAATAGCATCAACTACATGTATATACCTTTATATTTAAACTAATTATATAAGGGCGTTTATATATATAATACTGTTTCTAACAACATATGGACTATGTCTGAAATAAAACTATTTTGATTTTGATTTTTTTGATATATATCTACACACACACATATATATATGTGTGTGTGTGTGTGTGTGTGTGTGTGTGTGAGAGTGTGTGTGTGTACTGAATGTTGATAAAAATTAAATGGACAATCAAGCATCAGGCCCAACTAATTTCAAATAGTTTTTCAGTTTGTTCATAGGTTAGAGTCATAGCCCATTTTCTAATACTTACTATTAAGTTGTACTTGTTACAATTTCTGATATCCAAATATTAATTGACTTTGTTGTAAAGAAATGGTGCAAGAAAGTTAAATTGTCGACGATAGAAAGCTGTGTTGCGCTCAACGTAATCAAATACTTTGTGTTTTCTACGTCCGCCTAAACTTACGTCTACTTGATTTAAACACTTGTTTATGTTGTTTTAGTGTAGTACAGTACAGACTGTTGAGTGTTAATCCATACTAATATTATACTCGTTCAATAAAAAGTTGTCGGACTGTAAGTACCCGAGCTATAGAGTAAAGCGTTCTAGTACAAAATCTGGTCGGGTTTTTTAGCATAACTTTTAAAATGGCCCTTCGTACACGTTCTATGGGCAGCAAGTGCGTTTTAGCAGCGCCAGCTCAGACCGGTATACAATATGTTAGTAAAGATTGTGTTAATGCAAAGTAGACCGATTTCAGAAACTGTAGGTCAGAGACACGCCTTAGTTTTTTGAAAATAAAGATTAGTTTACGAATACGATCGGAGAGATAACGGATGTGGCTAGACCAGGATAGATGTCGATCAACGATGATACCTAGATATTTAGTACTTTCGACATTATCTAGCGATTCACAGTTACAAATATAATTAGAATTGGAAGCTGCGGCATCTGGTGAGTCAAAAATAGAGCATCTGTGGACTTTTATTGTAAAAGGAAATTTTGGTTGCTTATAGTTAGTGATGGAAAAGTTAATGTATTTGGTTTTATGGGTGTTTAGTGTGAGTAAATTATTACTAAGCCAGTCGGCAACAATTTTCAGAACAGATTCTACAGCCAACTGTACATCCAACCAACTGTCCCCAACAAATAAGATGGCAGTGTCTTCAGCAAAAGTTGTAATATGGGCGTTTGGGATGATGAGGTTGTTGATGTAAATTAGGAAAAGGGTTGGTCCGAGAATGCTCCCTTGCGGGACACCGAAATTCGTCTGACTGTACTGGCTGCTCACATCGCCTATGCGCACGCATTGTTTACGACTAGTGAGATAATTTTCAAAGAGCTGAAGGGGTAGACCTCGTATACCAAGGCACTCCATTTTGGCTAGTAGGATGGGAATAGAGACGGTGTCGAAGGCCTTGGCGAGGTCCAGAAATACAGCGGTACACTTCTTTTTGTCATCTAAATATATAGCAATCTTACTTGTTATGGAGTTCACTGCATCTTCGGTGGAACGACCCTTACGGAATCCATATTGATTTGGGGAAAGGATGTTATTACTCTCTAGATATTTTACCAAACGAGTATTCATGAGTCTCTTCAGAAGCTTTGACAGTCATCGCGTCCCGCTTGAAACTTTGTCAGACGATAGATTATAAGCTATTTAAAGCATAAAAAATCGTCAGCCGCCTATCGCGGTGGAAATACCGTCAGCTGGTCAGGTGAACATGAAAAAAAAAAATTTTTTTTGGTCATCGCGTCCCATGTGTATCTTTGTCAGATGGTAGTTCATATGCTATTATGAATAAATAAAATCGTCAGCCGGCTGTATTGCGGTGGAAAGACCGTCAGCTGATACCTTGAAGGCCGAAACGCTGGAGCCACTCGGTAGCATATATCGCCTATTCAAATGCACCAGCTCTTCATTTCATCACAAAAGTGACGTGTAAAGACAGACGTATGCATTGTGTTATTTCAAGTAAATACCCATACAATTTTGTCACGCGCCGCCTCTGCATACAATAGACCTAAGCTTAAACAGCAAAATGTAATATGTAAATATGTAATAGTCGTAAAAGCGTTATTTAAACTGCTTTTATGATTTTATGCTGATATTTCTTTAAAATATTTATATTTGTAATGTTCATGTATTCCAGATACATGTGTACATTTTCTCATGAACACCAGGGACGAGGTACCCGTTAACGACAGTCAACAGGTGTCGGTGTAGAGGCTAGACGCGTGCTTGCGTACTGGGTGTATCTATGAGCCAGTGACTTACTATAGGTATTTTAATACTAGTGCATAATATATTCCCTAGGAGAGGATACTACAAGTGGCGACGACGTGAAAGGTTAGTAAAAGTTAAGAAATTCTTATGTTGTTATTGAAAAACTAGGCAATACTCGTAATAAAGTATAAAGACTGTAACTGAAATTGAATAATAAAAATTTAAAGCAAAAAACCGACTTCAATGGGGGAACCCGGTGAAGGATTATTGTCGATGGTGCACTCTTAGACTCCATACAATGAAAGAACTTGCTTAACAAACACAGCGAAGAGGACAAATCGTCAAACGTGAACTATGCAGCGTTGAAGAGTTCCGTTCTGATCATCATCAGCAATTCCACTTCATCAAATGTCACTATTTTGAATGAAAATGTTTGATTTGTTGATAAAAATACAAAAATCACTTTATGCATACCTTTAAGATTTGAGGAGTTCCCTCGATTCCTCTTGGAACTCATCATCAGAACTGGAGCTTGACGAAAATTTGTCCTGAGAATCTAACTTGCTTAACAAACGCAGCGAAGAGGACAAATCGCCAAACGTGAACTATGCGTCGTTGAAGAGTTCCGTTCTGATCATCATCAGCAGTTCCACTTCATCAAATGTCACTCTTTTTAATGAAAATGCTTGATTTGTTCTAAAAAATACAAAAATCACTATATGTATGCCTTTAAGATTTTGAGGAGATCCCATCATCAGAACTTGAGCTTGACGAAAATTAATCCTGAGAATCTAACTTGCTTAACAAACACAGCGAAGAGGACAAATCGCCAATCGTGAACTATGCGTCGTTGAAGAGTTCCGTTCTGATCATCATCAGCAGTTCCACTGCATCAAATGTCACTATTTTGAATGAAAATGCTTGATTTGTTACAAGAATAATTTTAAGTTACAAAATTATTACGTTGATCGTACCTGGCGCAAATGTCCCCATTACACTGGCAGCGTTACCGCGTTGAATGGCCAATGAGATCTGTTGCACCAGGTACGACCCGGAACGAGGATCATACCCCCTATCCCTGAGCCGCCGACCCAACTCCCCCACAAATTTCTTAGCCTCCACAGCCCAAGGCCCAGCAGTCTCGACTGCAACCGGCACGAAGTCGTACACTGGTTCCAAGGCAGAGTACTTGGTATGCTTCAGCTTGGCTGCATACTCCGCGGCTGACCCAGCGGATCTAATGGTGTTACTCATGTGGGATGGTGCAAACGTACTAACGCAAGTCGCATCCCACAAGAGGCACCGACCCTTCTGCCATGGAACCAGTGTCAGACCATTAGGCCTTTTGCCGTCCGTTCGGCACAACCCTGGAGGTTCCAAAACGCAAGGCACGTTGGCCGACACCAAAGCCCTGCGAATAACATCATTAATCGCATGATGCCTCGAAAATCGCCCTGCGCATTTCATGCAACTAAGATCATGGTGTCCGTCTTCCTCAACCATGACCCCACAAATACATCGGTGCGCTTCGCATACCTTGCACCCTAATCGTAAAGCAACCGCGATTCTCAACGAGTCATTGTCCAAGAGCGTGCCTAATGATGGGGAAGGCAGCGCGTGTAGCCACGCTCCAGACTCCACCTTAGATGCGGCTTTGAGGCGCGCCAAATCGGAACCTACTGCATCTCCCACCAAACGAGTAACGATCTTCTGGCACAAAATGTCATCCCACCCCCTCTGAACGAAAAGATTTTCTGGCCGCTCACCATCGCCGCAATAAGAAGTCCACTTGGTAAGCGCTTCCGCAAGAAACGGTACCCGGGTAATATTTGAATTGATGTTGATAATTATTAGGTTTCTTCCTTTTATAATCAGCAACGTAGCTCGATGTATTATCCATGTATCTCTTTTTCTTGTGGAAAGGGACGTGCGATGAGAGTTTGTCGCTTGCCGCATGAAGTACTTTCAATCCTGTGACAGTTTCTTTCTTGATTTTAACTTCTTGATCCAAAAGGCGCGTTTTAACAAATGCCAGGTTTAGGTTATCTTCGCCGAGCGTCTCCAAACCGATATTACTCCATCGTAAGTAGCAGGCAGCGTAAGTAATAAATGAGAGATTTTATCCATTTCTTCGAGTTTAGCGCCAGCAGAAATCAATTCCGAGATTAGGATATCAAAATTCGTGAAATGCTGGATTAAACTCATACCAGGTTGCAATTTTAAATTTAATAATTGCTTACGTAATGCCAATTGTGTAGCCAAGCTTCGCCGTTCGTAAATTTTATCGAGATTGTCAATAACGGCCTTTGCGGAATCCGTATTTTGGGCGAAATTTAAAAATGCGTCACCCAAATATTCGACAATCGTACCCTTAGCGATGAGATTCTTTCGAGTCCATATGGCATCAGGATTTTCGGGAACAGGATCTTCTATAACTGACGACACTTGAAGTTCCGCTAGTAGTGATTTGATTCGAAACTTCCACGTGCTGTAACGGTCGCCATTAAACGGTTGAATATTTCGTTTTGATCGCGTATTAGCCGTTTTAGCGTATTTACATTTGAATGTAATTACAATTGGAAACTTTTAAAGCCGCGTGGCCTGGGCCCATAACCTATAGGTATAGGTGGGGTCGGCAATGAGAAAATGCGTGTTAACAGTTCAACGATCTGTATTCAAGTGAAGCAAGAATCATACTGACTTTGAATGAATGATTGTATTTATACAATAGTATGTTATTCAATCAAATACAAACACTGAAAACTGGCTGGGTTGATTATTTTTTCAATGTTTTCAGTGTTTGTATTTGATTGAATAACATACTATTGTATGAGTGGAATGCCCCACTTTAAAAAAAAAAAAAAAACATGTAAAATAATTATGTATTTATACAGTGAATTAATGAATGGAAGGTAGACTTGGATTTATGTGATATATCAACATTATATAACAAAATTTTAATGCCATCCCTCCTGGTTGGACTGGTTCCCTGTACGAGAGCGAAGAAAAAAATAAAATAAAAAATTGTAAGGCAACCGCTTGAAAATTGGCAGGCTTGTTCTTCATCACATACAGACACCGGAAACAAATTGCCATCCGCTCAGGCCGGGCTGTTATCGAACCATCAGAGTTGGAAGCCGGACGCAAGGTGAATTTTTCGATCAGTGGAGGAGAACTTAGGAAAAACGCACTTACAATCATTGAAATCGGATGGCATTTGTTTTATGAGTTTTGTATGATGTGGAAAACGATATGCCCAAATGCCATCCCTCTCCTATGAAATTTCATCCCTGTTACTGTTTGATGAAACTGAATGAATCTTTGGTATTCCATTAAATTGGATGAATCTACGGTCTTCCATTAAATTGGAGGAGTCTTTTGCTCTTCCATTAAATTGGATGAACCTTCGGTCTTCCATTTCTTTCTAACTTTCAAACTTTCTAACTTTGAAAATTCATACCTGTCAGAGACTTGATCCCTCTTCTTGTAATTGTATAGAAATTTGTAAAGTTAACTGTACCAAATATCTTGGTGTAATGTTGGACCAACGCATGTCATGGCACACACATATTGAATATGTCAATACCAGAATACGTAAATTGATTTGGATTTTTAAAAAACTTAGACATATTACCACAAAAAAACTACTAAATCAACTTTACGTTATATTAGCTCAGTCCATCATGAGTTATTGCATATCAGCATGGGGTGGTTCAACAAAAACTAAATTCTTGGAGGTGGAGAGAGGGCAGCGCTGTTTGTTAAAAGTAATGTACTCTAAGCCCTTCAGATTTCCAACGAATGAACTCTATCAACTAACTAACCTTTTATCAATGAGAAAGCTGTACATTCTCTCAGTAACGCTAAACCTACATAAAACTATAGAATATAACCCTCAAAGTGTTACTCAAGAGCGTAGACGAAAGCCCAGCGTTGCCCCACTCCCTACAGCCAAGTCTACATTTGCAAAGAGGCAATTTGCAGCGCAATCAGCATATCTTTATAATAAGCTAAATGAACAATTAGATATACACCAATTACTAAGGTATAAATGTAAAGAATCTATATTAGAGTGGCTCATGACGCTAAGTTATGAAGAAACTGAAGCATTGTTATATACATCATTAAATAATAAATAAACATCTGTGTGTTCAGAGGCTCTATAATAATAAGTATACAGTCATGTAAAACTTTTGTCTAAATAAGAATTACTGTTTCTAACTAAATGTACTTCCATTATACCTATATAAAAATAATAATATAAGACTAAGCTAGTGTAATTTTGTGAAACTCATACACTTACACGCATACGTCCACACACACACCCACCCACACACACACACACACACACATGCACACACACACACACACACACACACAATCACACACAATTATTTCTGTAATGTAGATAACTACTTGTTGCTATCGAGGAGCGGGGCTTCCTAACACAGGTATTGTATACTTAACAGGAAGTCCCCACCTAGTATTATGTACACTGTGTAATAGTGTAATAAAATATTTTCATTTTCATTTTTCATTTTCATTTTCATTAAATTGGATGAATCTACGGTCTTCCATTAAATTGAAGGAGTCTCCGGTCTTCCATTATTCATCTCATAAGCATTATTTGCGTATGGGAGCGAATCGCCTTTACTGATCCAAGTTTATTAGAAACTGAAATTAAACTAAATGAAAATGAAAAAAGAAAACGCTCATGGTCGCAGACAGGCACAATAATCTATCTAAATATATAAAACCAGAAACTGACTGACTGACTGACTGACTGACTGACTGATTGACTGACTGACTGATTGACTGACTGACTGACTGACTGACTGACTGACTGAACGCACAGCCCAAACCTCTGGTTCTAGAGATTCCAAATTTGGCATGTAGGTTCCTTATAAGGTCTAGGGGTGCAGTAAGAAAGGATTTTTCAAAATTTACCCCCTAAGGGGGTAAAATGGGGGTCCGAAATTCGTATGGCGAATTAAGATTTGTTAGACTATTTTATTCGAAACTTCACAGGAGTATTCCTAACGATAAATGAGTAAACACGTGATTCAGGTTTTTTGAAAATTCAACCCCTAAAAGGGGCAAATGTGGTCACAAAGTCTGAAAATAAACATGGGTATCGCATCCTTTTTGAGTACTTATAGTACGCGGGCGAAGCCGCGGGAAAAGGTTAGTTGAAGATATTTTAGAAAAACTTATTCGGGGGGTCTTAGAAACTTTGACTAAATACATTTCAGTGATCTTTGGAATTCTTGTCTGTCTGTCTGTGAAGTTGTCCGCGCACTACATAAAAACTACTGCACAGAATTTTACGAAATTTTGTATAGTAACAGTTTATACCGAGGTATAAACTGCTCCGGGGAGCAACATAGCAAACATATAATTACATATAATACAACTTTGTAAATAAATAACGAGCGCCTATAGGAATTTCACGAGCAATCGCCTAGCTAGGATGAAATAGAAACTACAAATAATTTAGTATGGCGTGTAAATATTATGTTAAACAATATTATTGCACCTAATAATATGGACTACAATAAGTATGGTACCATATCATTATGGAAATTGGAAGCCAATATTCGAGTAAACAAGAGTATATGATACAACTCTTATGGTAAACAAATCATTCGGGCAAATGAAATTCAGCCATGTAAAATTCGGGCATATGAGCATTATTGTATATAACCGTCGGGCAAACAATAGACAACCCTCGATCGAATCTTGATCGTCACAGGCCCTGCGCGCCGGGTCATCCAGTCTGCCGGACTTTGGTATGTGCTCTGTAGTGATGTCGGTTGACGCTGACGCAGGCGATGTCTGTATCAATTGCGTGACAGCTGGTTGGTCGTGTAGGACGAGATATATTTGGGAATCGTCGGTCGCAGAGCCTACTGAGGAGGCTGCGCCAGTTGTGCCGACTCTGCTACCGCTGGCACTGCATTATACTGGGGGGTACTGCATTATAGTCCAACACACGTTCCTCGTCCCCCTTATACTTTAAAATTTGATTAGTATTTTGACGGATCTGTTATTATTCAATAATTATACAATACACACTGAAGACCCAAGTTTTTTTATTATTTGACCCTTAACTAATTGTCTATTTTGCAGGGCTTGTAACCGGTATTTTGCTCCATACTAAAATACCGGTATTTTTTTCGTTCTTTCGTTTACTATTTCATATTTAATTCAAAAATCTTATAATAATAAAGTCATAACCTAAAAACAATATTGAGTTCTATGTAAAAACCATAAAATATGTAAACATATTGGGTTATTTTTGGGCTTTTTGCGAAAACCGGTTACAAGCCCTGCTATTTTGATTTATATAAACTTGCACTAACATGTTCGCCGATAGCGAAACTCACTTTTCGAGATCCACGGTAATGTTCACTTTGTTTACATTGTTTTTCCTTGACGTGTACGTCGAGTGGTGCGTTAGATGATGCAACACCTTGTGGAACTATTAGATCCAACCTACTTCTTCCGCCCAAATAATAATTTCGAAGGGGATCTGTCTGTAGTGATGTGTTTCGAATTTCTATAATAAAATAAAAATTCGTGTAATTTATTATTCAGATCTTTCCCCCTGCTTTCCCGACATCGTTATCGCTTTAATATCCCGCTTTATTATTTTTATTATTTTTTTTTTTTTTATAACAAACATACAACTATCCTTACAGGCTTATCCTAATTCGACAGTGTTTAACATAATTAGTAAATTATTAAATTTTACCTACGTTAGTTTACTAATCATTACTGTAGCACAATACAAATAGCGTGACCCTTGTGAATTCGTTGAATGAACAAGAGCACAAATTCAACTCGATCGCTACACGATTAAAGATCCTAATTGCGCGCGAAAATGGTGACTGACGAAGAAGCTGCGTTCGAGCGTCCGGCTCGGCCAGCAGACTTGGCCGCAGCCGCCGCCACACATACCGCTCAGGTACGTTCAAACGCATCTCTGCTAGAACTCCAGAGTTGCACAACTTGCCTCGCATTAACTTAAATATATACGAGGCTAATCCGAGTTCCCTTCGAACTTCTAGTTTATTGTACCCTACCATTCCTAGCACGAACAATGTAGGATACATTAAGGGATAAAACGGGTACACTCCGTACAGTTTCCAATATACTAATCTAGTAAATTTGTTTTGGATACGCTCCAGCATTAGCCTATACTTGGCCTGATGTGGACTCCAGATTACTGCATTACCCTCCATTATTTTAACATAGCTCTCGGCTTGCCCGTTGCTAGCCGGGCTGTAACTAGGTGAAGTAATGTGTTCTATTCCGTTACGAGTGCAAAATTCTTCAAATTCTTTAGACGTAAAATACGACCCGTTCGCATCGCTCCGCACACGCGGCACGATGCGACCCAGTCCTCTAAATCTTGTGAAAAACATGGCCACCAAAACATATCACGAGTTTTCGCTTTCATTTTATTCACACCTAAATAGCCCTTATGCAACTCTTCCATTATTTTAGTTCACATAGACTGAGGAACAACTAACTTTCGCTCTTTCAAAATAAGATCGTTTTCGCCAGCTAATTCGCTGCGATTGTCATAATATGGCTTTAACGATATATCCGTAATTTTATTAGGCCACCCATTTGAAATGAATTTTACCACCTGTGAAAGAGCGTAGTCCTACTTTTACCTCGTTTAAGGATAATATCCTCTCGCCTTCATAAACAAAGTTTACACAATTACCACTCGTAGTTATGTCTATCTGCGAAACCGGTTCTTCGCGCGGCGCCCTGCTCAAGAAATCAGCTGAGTTACGTGAACTTGACACATATTCAATCTTATAGTTATAAGCTAATAACAATATTGCGTAACGTAATCTATTTGACGAAACTTTGGGTATCCCTTTGTCCGGATTGAATATAGACAAAAGTGGCTTCTGGTCTGTTTTTAAAATATGTATGGAAATGGATTATCTCGCCCATATAAGTATTGATGATACTTGCGGATTCCGAACAGAATAGCGCTGGCCTCTTTTTCTATCGGACTGTACCTTTTTCCGGCAGCGCACAACGATCGGGAAGCATAGAAAATTGGTTTTTCTACCCCTTCAACTATTAACGATAAAATAGCGCCAAGACCGTACGGCGACGCATTGACCGTTAAGATTAAATTGGATGCTAATTTATGTTAATTAATAATTAATTTATCCGTTAGGATTAAAATGTGCTAAATTTTTATCCGACGATAAAAAATATATCTTCGAACTGCATTAGCGTGTTCCGGTTTTCATGGTACATTTTTTTGTAATAATTCGTGAAGCGGACTAAGAATACTAGAAGCATTTTCTACAAAACTTCTGTAATAGAAAGAAAGAAAGAAAATACATTTATTCACGTCACACCAGTACATGCAATTTTATAAAACGGACAATAAAATGCGCCAAGACGGCAAGCCGCGGCGCTGATTTTCAGTGGGGACCTAACTTATTATAGCTAACTTATGACTAACGAGTGACGACACAACTAGAGACAAGAAAATAAATAAATAAAAAGTAACAAGCAACACAGAAAAAATTAGGAACAATTATGTGCACGAATCTAATAAATTTTGTAGAAAATTTGCCCCCCGGTGTGTAAATACTGAAATAGTAATAGTAAATAGTAAGTAGATCATATAAATAAAATATACATTGTTGCTGCCGCTAGGCGTTAAATTGTGCGCTGATAAACATCATTCGACATTTAAATTTGAAATCATTAATCGTTTTCAACGCACGAATAGGTGGAGGTAGATTGTTCCAGCATTGGTAGCGGCGTACCGAAAACTACCACGAAATGAGGCTGAATGATGAAGAGGACAGGCCTGATACCTGCAGACGTAGAGCCTTTCATCCAAGTCAACTTATCGTAAAGGTGCGAGGGCACTTGTCTATTTACAATGCCGAACATAAGAGAGGCCAAATGTAATTTTTGACGTATTGTAAGCATTACTATTGATAAATACTTTAACTTGTAAGGATAAGTACTTTTTATTTAGCATCATCTTAAAAGACTGTCAATTGACTATTCCTTGTTGCTCGTTCCCGCCATTTTGATGTTATAAAATGACGGGTATACAGCTGCGGCCGCCATTCGGATCTTGACCAGATTGTTGTAAAGACGTCTTGAAAATATTATTGTCACATAGTGTAATTGATTCATATTTAAACCTTGTAACAAACAAATATAAGTGTAAATACTGGTAAAGTATTCGTTTATTTTATAATCCTAGTGATATCCCCAATATCTCAGCAGTGGGATCTAACAAAAATCGATCGGATTTTTGCCACGCCGCACAAAAACGTAAGGTTTTCATTTTTTTTTAGATAATAAATTAGTTTGATTGGTGAAACTATATTTTCCGTAACGGAGTAATTCCGGAGGTTTATATGGTTATTTTAACATGGTCATTTGCCAAAGGTTACTCTTTTGGATATGCACATGTTAGATGGTATGTTTATTGATAATTGAAGGTAAACTGTATTTTCCGTAACGGATTAAGTCCGGAGGTTTATATGGTTAATCTTACATGGACATTTTTCCAAAGGTTACTCTTTTGGATATGCACATGTAGTAGTAGTAGTAGTAAAACACTTTATTGTACAAGAAAACACAACGAAATACATATAACACAACATATACGTACAAAGGCGAACTTATCCCTTTAAGGGATTTCTTCCAGTTAACTTTTGAGCAATTGAGAGAAAAAGTTGGAAGTGCTAGGCAGACTTAGGTACTGTACGATACGGTAAGATGAGTTGTATTATAATTTATAATCTAAATAATTAGGTAGATGCTCAGTTCGGTATCATACATAAATATAAATAAACTTCTTACATATATACAAAATATATACTATACATACATACATACATACTATAAATACATACTACCTACATAAAATAAAATAAATAAAATAAAAGTTATTACCGCATATATCTTACTGTTAGGATTCGTTTGAAAGCCACAACTTGTTTAAATTAGCCTTTAGCGATGCAACCGATTTACACTGCCGGAAACATGGTGGCAACGAATTCCATAATTTAACAGAATAAACTGTATAAGACATGTCATATGAATGGTGACTGTGCATTGGGATAGAGAGAGATAAATCAGCACTGGAGCGTAGCCGGTGACCACTGCCGTCCGCTAGAAACTTAAATCTCTCTGACAGGTAGGGTGGAGAAGATGGAAGAAACAATACTTTGAAGAGAAGACAAAGAATGTGCACGTCTCTACGGCGACGAATAGTTAGCCACTTTAGTTGGGAACGGAACGCTGAAATGTGGTCGAACTTAC
The DNA here is from genome assembly GCA_947086415.1 of Pammene aurita. Classification (NCBI taxonomy): domain Eukaryota; kingdom Metazoa; phylum Arthropoda; class Insecta; order Lepidoptera; family Tortricidae; genus Pammene; species Pammene aurita. Next base: position 2,240,224 of record OX352291.1, read on the forward strand.
GCAAGCCAAAGACATACCCTATACATACATTATGAAGCCGTTCAAGCTTGTCAAGCAGATTCTGGGTGAGATCCAGGAAAGCGACGTCTGCGTAGTCTAGGAGAGGAACCAGAAGAGAACGGGCAAGGACCACTTTTGTGTGAAACGGAAGGAAATTCTGGACACGCCGAAGCGAGTGCAGTGAAGCAAAAAGTTTCTTACTAATTTCGGTGACATGGGCTGTCCAGGAGAGGGTCTGATCCATGACAATGCCTAAATTTTTAACAGTCGAAGAGAAAGGAATGTGAGTACCATCAAAATAAATGTCAGGCATTGTCATTTCAGACAGTTTCGAGATAAAATAAGGGCTTCCAACGACTATAGCCTGCGATTTTTGAGCATTTACCATTAAACCAAAAGATGATGCCCAATCGCGAATAGAGTCTAAATCTAGGTTAACTTGGTTTACTAACTGCCTAAAATTGTCAATACTTGCTGCAGCGTAAATTAGTAAGTCATCCGCATACAGGTGGTATGATGAACTAAGAGATTTAGTGATTCCATCGATAAAAATGGAAAAAAGTAGCGGAGACAATACCCCTCCCTGAGGTACCCCAGCGGATAGTTCACACCACGTGGATAAATTGTCGTCGACTGACACACGCTGTCGCCTTCCGAAGAAGTACTCACGAAACCAGGCAATGGTTAAGGGTGAGAGGTTATAGTGGTTTAGTAGTGCTAGGAGTATGTCAAAATCAACTGCGTTAAACGCACTACTAAAATCTAAGAGGACTAAAACAGTTAACATCTTGTTTTCTATGTTGAAGCGAATGTCATCAGTGACCTTAACCAATGCCGACACGGTACTATGCCCGGGGCGGAAGCCGGATTGGAACGGATTAAAAAGATTATATCTATTGAAATGTGAAGAGAGACGTTTATTCGCAAAATGCTCAATGACTTTAGAGAGGATAGGAAGAATTGAGATAGAACGGTATTGGGAGTAAACTACAGGATTGGGGACTTTTGGGACAGGAATTACACGAGCAAGTTTCCAGGATGAGGGGAAAGTGCCAGACGAAAAAGAAAAATTAATAATTTGGGATAGGAGAGGAGCGATGATTTCCGCCACGTTACTTTCCGACATGTTAGATGGTATGTTTATTAATAATTGAAGGTAAACTGTATTTTCCGTAACGGAGTAAGTCCGGAGGTTTATATGGTTAGTCTTACATGGACATTTTGCCAAAGGTTGCTCTTTTGGATATGCACATGTTAGATGGAGATGTTTGTTATGTTTTTACATTATCAATATAATTAATTATCAGGGAGATTAGAAAGTCAGATATTTTTGTCATCATTCCTAATAAAGATAACTTCACAATCCATAAAAATATGTTCTGTTCAACTTTTATAACCTAACCTTCAATTCCTTTTCAATAAGTATAGTATGATATTCGCTTAAATTTTGAATAAAATAACGTTGGTATTATTATAACCGTATAATTCGCCTACAGTATGTCTCAATGGTAAATATGTACTACTTATATTTTGCAGTAGTCAAATTAATCTTTTAAAATACTTACCCGGTAATTTATGTTCGAAGATTAGCGGGAAATAATTTTAAATTAATTATTTCATATGAAGTAAATTATTTTTTCGATGTCTTACGATATTATTTAAGCCCTTTTTGAAAAGCGCATATTATTTCAAAAAAAATTTTCGAATATTACGAATATCATGCCATAAGCAGGCTGCATTCAAAATACTTTGTATATCTTTCTAATAAGTAAATAAGTTGAAAATAATAATAAATCTTAGGAAAAGGTAATTTACTTTCTTTTTCCATTATTAGCACAAACAAATATAATTATTGTTTCGACAACGGAATATTCAGTAATGAAATTAATATGCTTTATGAATGTGATGAAAACAATAATTTATTAGAAAATCCTTAACGCTTGTAGTGTGTACAATGTCTCTAAGTGGTTCACGCTTATGTATCACTTCATATTATTAAAATGCTTATAATTACTATTACTTCTCGTGAACCATTATTGCCGTTATAAATAATTATGGTTAAATGATAATTAATACCAAGTGCGTTTGGATATACATAAAAGTGTAAAGTTTTCAAGTTTACGTGATCGTTCACGCCACAGCTAAGTAACAGCTTAAGACTGGTATTAAGTCGGATTTAGTTTATAAATCAATTTCAGAGATATGAACCAAGGTGATTAAATAAAGTGTGTAAAGAAATTAAAGTATTATTTACAATAATTAATAAATTGCCTGTATTGTCTAAGTACAAGTTATCTATATCCCATACATATTTCGTCTTAATAAACGGTACTATAAAGTTCATAGTAATTACCTTTTATACTTATATAAGTCTCGGTGTGGTAACTGACCGAAGTATTTTTGAGTTCTTTACTTCCTTATTGTATTCGACCCGATCAATAAAGTTAATGATTAAATCACAATAGTGAAGTAAATTGACTATTCACATGTCTGTTTATATACAAAATAAAGTAACAAAATAAGAACAAGAGCCTAGTCGAGATTTGTTATTCTCGTGTATGTTGTCGGCATATTAACATGCATATAATCCCATGTGTGTATTCTGTTTTATCGAGGTATATGATCATAAATAATATAATGACTTATAATGTCAATTGATCTCTATTTTTGCCTGATAAAGGTTTAGATGGCAATTAACATAGTAAAGGATATTACCGATTTTAATTACAGAGGAAGTTGATGGAAAATCGATGATGATTTGACGATCTAATATAATTGTCATAATTGTGTCCACTAATGACTAATGAGCAAAGTATTGCTTAAAAATTTACGAACTGAATCATTCCCTTTTTACATAACTCTCAAAAGAAAGAAGAGTTATTATTTAATCATAGAGTGAGAAGAATACGCCAATGATAGTCAAAACGCTAATAAATGCTAATGATAGTCAAAACGCGAATAAATAAAATTGAAGTTGCCTGAATATAATAACTAGTATGTCGAGTATAATCTTTATAACATTTATTTTTGATAATTAATTTAAACGTTAATTCAAGCAATACCTGTATTTAACAGGTCGAGACCACGGGCCGTATTCTTACTTTAAAACACGTTTAGACACGATCCAACTTCAATACAACTCCAATGCATTAACAACGCAATACAGCTACGGCATAAACATCTGAATCAGAAATATCCCAACGCAACTCCAATACAACTTCAATATTGGTTGATCGTGTGTTGTGTGTTGGAGTTGTTTGAGATAGGTTGTGTTGTTATTGTATTGTTAATGTATTTTAAAATTAGAATCCGGCACCACGCGTACTTGTATTCATAATACCTTTTGATTATTTTTGATATGTGATATATATATAGATATGATATATCACATGTAGAGTCGATATGTAGAGTCACGTGTAGAGTCGATATGTAGAGTCACGTGTAGAGTCGATATGTAGAGTCACGTGTAGAGTCGATATGTAGAGTCACGTGTAGAGTCGATATGTAGAGTCACGTGTAGAGTCGATATGTAGAGTCACGTGTAGAGTCGATATATAGAGTCACGTGTAGAGTCACGTGTAGAGTCGATATGTAGAGTCACGTGTAGAGTCGATATGTAGAGTCGATATGTAGAGTCACGTGTAGAGGCGATATGTAGAGTCGATATGTAGAGTCAATATGTAGAGTCTATATGTAGAGTCGATATGTAGAGTCGATATGTAGAGTCGATATGTAGAGTTGATATGTAGAGTCGATATGTAGAGTCGATATGTAGAGTCACGTGTAGAGTCGATATGTAGAGTCGATATGTAGAGTCGATATGTAGAGTCGATATGTAGAGTCGATATGTAGAGTCGATATGTAGAGTCGATATGTAGAGTCACGTGTAGAGGCGATATGTAGAGTCGATATGTAGAGTCGATATGTAGAGTCGATATGTAGAGTCGATATGTAGAGTCGATATGTAGTCGATATGTAGAGTCGATATGTAGAGTCGATATGTAGAGTCGATATGTAGAGTCGATATGTAGAGTCGATATGTAGAGTCGATATGTAGAGTCACATGTAGAGTCACATGTAGAGTCATATGTAGTCACGTATGGTGTCGAAATATAAAATCACGTATAGGTCGAAATATAAAGTCACATTTGGAGTCGATGTAGACTCAACGTGTAGAGACGAAAAATAACATGTAGAGTCAAATGAAGAATAAAAACTTATATGATTCTTATGTAAAGTCAAATGTTTGAGGCGACAGGTATGAAGTCGACCACGCATATGGTGGGGTTAATGCAACAAAAGTGAACGGACATGTCAAACCTTTTTTTCAGGCCTACCTAAATAGATATGATAGATCTAGATCTTTACCTATACAGGGTTACTTTTTAGTCAGTTAACAAACTTCGTATAAATGATCACTAAGGTAAATGAAATATACGTTTTGTTTTATTTTTATCCCTTCTCAAATAAAAAAAAAGATAAGTGCACCCAAATGTTTCCACAGAAACAGTAGAAGACTTGGTCACCCTACTTTCTCTGACGGCAGTGGCGGAGGCGAGGAGTGAGGTACCCGCTTGCGGCCAGTGGCAGCGCTTGCGCAGGGGGTAAGATTGGAGGGCGGGCAGAGAGCTGTGCGGTGTGGGCGGAGTTCAAAGATTGCCGCTTTTGTTCTTCGCCGCGCAGGCGGAGCGTCCCCCCCCCTCTCCTTTTAAATTGATTCCAAATTTTCCTTCATACTTTCACGGGCTTAGGACCGTCACAACCCATGTCGATAGTCAATAAAAAAAACAAACATTTAACATTTTAAGACAAATTAATTATCATTGTTATTGATGATAAGAAGTCGATAAAGTGAAAAACGACATGTGCTCAGGCGTATTTAAAAATTGGAATCAGCTATTTACAATAATTTTTAATTTACTTACAAATGGAGTCCATTTCTCCTCACTTAACTCACTTGCAGTCCATTTTGCTGCAAGCACAGTCTAGCACGTTATAGGACATTTCCACTAATGTTCCTTAACACAAAATGTTCATTTCTCACTTGATCAAATGCTAAAATAATTTTGTTTTTCAAATCATCGATATTCTGAGCTTCTTCGACGTAAACTCTACGTTTCACTTCACCCCACAAAAAAAAGTCACAAGGAGTTAGGTCAGGTGATCGAGCTGGCCAGGGCACCGGTCCACCGCGCCCTATCCAGCGGTTTCCGTACCTCTCATCGAGGTACTCGCGCACGATACGGCTGTAATGAGGAGGAGCGCCGTCCTGCATGAAATAAAACTCGCGCAGGTAGCGCAGAGGCACGTTTTCCTCGATGTGGTCCTCAATTACACCCCGTAACATGTCGAGGTACGTGGCTCCGGTAAGGCGACCTTCTACAAAATAAGGCCCTAAAATCTGGTCTCTAAAAACTCCTGCCCACACATTTGCACTGAACCGCACTTGGTGGTGATGTTCCCTTATCACGTGGGGATTATTGTACTCCCACCAATGCTCGTTGTGGACGTTGTACAGGCCCACTCTGGTAAAAAGGGCCTCGTCAGTCCATAAAATGTTCTGGTCGGCGTTGTTAATCAACCAGTTGCAGAAATTTCGCCGTGGCCCTGCATCTTGGTCATTTAAAGCTTGCACAGGCTGAAAATGATACGGGTGCATTCCATCTGAATTTAAAAGTTTCCACACAGCATACTGGCTCATACCGAAACGCCGTGCTGCGTCATTTGTACTGGCCCTCGGGTTGTTAGCGAAATAGCCTAACACCTCCTCTTCAATTTCCACAGGTAAACGTGGTGCTCCACGACCTTGAGCATGCGCAGGCACTGCAAACTGTCCAAAATCCAGTAGCCTCTGACTCGCCGCCAAAATTGTACGCAGACTTGGAAGACGAGCATTAGGCAAACCGGTATTTCTTAAAACAGGCAGAATCTCTGCCTCGTACAACCTACGAGCCGCTCGCAGATTGTCATCGGCCCTGGCGTACACTCTCACCATTTCATAAAACTCTCGGTTTGAGTACATCGTTTCGCGTTGGCTCAGCGGCGAGTGAGGAGAACATGAAACGACGATCCGTCAGACAGAGAGCGCGGCGCGAGACTGAGCGGCGCGGCGGTTCTTTTGTGAGGCGGCGCGCGCACACCCCCGCCGCCCGCGTTCCCCGCACACTTCACCGTCGCACTCAAATGACCCCAAAACCAGCTGTGTGTGGGGTGTGCGTAATTTGTAAAAAATGTTAGGGATAAAAATAATAAATCGTAAAAATAAAAAGTACAGGTTTTTTTATTGAAATGGGTTCTATTAACGTTACTGAAGTCAGGGTTTTTTTTTGTTAACTGACTAAAAAATAACCCTGTATAACCTAATTATGTAAAGCACGTGGATGAACGTGCAGGGCTTATTCAGGCCTACCTTAATAATCTAGTACCCATGAAACGCACGTGGATGAACGTGCGGTACTTTTAATCAATTTTACTTAAATGTATCTAGTACCTGCGCAACGCACGTGAATAATGTGGGAAACTTTCATTCAGTTTTACCGTAATATACCTAGCAATATTATTTATCATTTTTAGGGAAAGTAATCAATAAACTTTGAATATCATGCGATTATGAGAATGCACGATATACATTATCATATATTTTAGAGCTTGGTTCTTGTAGGTGTACGTAAAACACCAATATTTTTATTTGCAGTCATGTAAAGTATGGACAACTCAAATGAAATAAATCACAGATAATCTAATCAAATAAGACGTCAAAAAAGTGGTTTAAGTAGTCTCTGATTACATTTACTATTTTATTATTAAAGCTCATTATGTATTTGCCTATATGCCTAATAAATATCAGACGTTAATTTAATCGTATGTGCAGTTTGAGAAATTTAATTTAATGAATTGCAATACCTATTTCTATGAATCATTTACCTACATTTAACCTAATAGTCAGGTTTAACGACATTTAACATGAAAGCTGGGTAACAGGTAAATACCTTTTACTAAATGGGTGAATCCATCTCGGAAATGTACGTTTTATAAATCTTTTTGAATTCAGTGTACTGAGCTAAACGTACAGTTAGTTAAACGAATATAGTAACAATAATAAACATAAGAAGAGAAATTAAAGGAATTAAACTTCATATTTCATGTTATCCGTTTCATGTTATCGTTATAATAAATCTTTGCAAAACCACATACTTAGTACTGCTTATTTACATTAGTTAGATATTGGAGAAACTGGTTCAGTGATTATTTTATTTTTCAATTCTTTGGTTAAGGCCCTGACTTTTCTAGTACAAAATAGCATAATGACGACACTTGGTTTAGCTTGCTTTCATCGCTACTAAACAAGTTATTTATTATTAGAATATAAGTATTTCACATATTTATCAAAGCTCATAGTACCAGACCACTAAGACTGATTTATTATCACATTGGATAATGTTACGAATCCAGCAATACAAGATCTTTTTAATCAATTAATTGAAACATCGATACAAATATGATAATTAAATTCTGATTAATAAACTTGTATAAAAAATATCTTACCGTGACTAAGTAATCGTGACAAAGTAAAATTAACGCAAAATAAATTGCCTATATGTTTTAAAAATCAAAATCAAAGAGTAAGTTTACGTTACATTAGCATTGCCTTATTGTACTTTTAGACAATTTTCGGTAGATAACATTAAAACGTATATCACTATACTTATTAGGTAACTATCCACAGTAGAACACTTCGAAGTTCAACTTAAAATAAATAAAACTTAATTAAAACAACTCCGCGCTTGGAAATCATATATTTTAATCCAAAATGTTACTATTTTCTTAAACTAGTACGAGCAATTACATGTATCGTATCATTTAATCACACGCGTCAAGTTGTATAAAAGCAAACGTTAATCAAACAAAAGTTACTTACTTAATAATCATAATCATTTATTTCTTGCAATACTTAATAGATAATAGGTAATAATATTTAATTCTTAAACTTATACTTTTAAAACAAATAATTGCCATTATAATATTTAGGTAATCACACATGTTCAAATGTGTATATGTTGAAAATAAAAAGACAAAATTATTGACGTTTCTAAAGAAAGTGTTACAAGTTTCAGACTGACGACCCAGGAGCGTCCAGGTGAAAGGGCCAGGGTTTGGTATTTCTTTACCACCCAGGAGTGCCCAGGTGAGAGGGTCGGGGTGTTGAACACTTCCGACCCAGGAGCGCCAAAGTGAGATGGCTAGGGTTATGATATGATATTCTTCTTCCTCAAGAAAGGCATCATCTTCACCTACATCTTCTCTGACGCAACGCTCTCGAAAGAATGATCATGGTCGTCACGTCATGTGTAGTGGTGTGGTTCAGAACGCTACTCCACTCTGCACGACTCTTCGCTGTCGTTATGTATTCAACTACGTTGTTAGTGTTAATAAAATTGGTCTGAATCAATCATGTGGTTATACATGTGGTGTTGTGCGATATTCATGTGAAAGTGATAAGTATTATGTTATTTGTATGTATTTTATGTTATAAAGGTTCCTTCTAATTTGAATTTTCAAATGCATTAAACAGTCTGATAATATTTTATTCAATAACGTAAACAATAATTGCGCTTACAAATTAACTATTGGTTTGATCTTTGCTGCTGTATAGAAATATATCAAACTTAATCACTATTGTTATTATTTAACCTTGATGATGAAGTCATCTAATTTAATTACACTAAAAATAACTTTTGGTTTGATCTTTGCTGTATTGATATATTAAACTCTATCATTATTCAATCATTTTAACGCCTGTGTTACACCTTATTGGTATTACTTAAGCTTGATGATAAAGTCATGTTAATTAAATATTACGAAGAAGTATTATTATTTTGACCTTTGCTGTATATATATCAAACTCCATCACTATTCAATAATTTTAACTGTTATAATATATCTTATTCGTAATACTCAAACTTGATGATAGAGCCCTAATAATTAATAATTATTATGAAGTCGATAAGCAATAATATTATGAAGTTAAGAAGTCGATAGAATAATCACTTATTTCCTTTGTTGTTTGCACTAAATGAAATAAACTTGTACTACTTTTACAATGAGCACTTATGTACAAACTTAATCATAAAGATAATGGGTAATCAACTTGTACGCAAAACTAGCCCAGTCGCCGCGGTAGGCCGGTTAGGTACATCTAATACTTCTCTGTAGCTGTCGAGTCGCTCCGGCACGCTGCTGCAGAGAGGTTCCAAAGGGCCACCATCATCTGTCTCGTAGATGAGTACGCCGCCTCGCCTGCTGCGGTAACGACGGATGGGTTTCGAAGAGAAACAACGGGCACTCTTTACACGTATATTTCTCTTGCCTTAACCTAGATTACACTTTACACTTAAATTACGCCATGTTTATTTTAACAAAGGCTCGCGCACCGCGACAATGACAGCACGTCTAACCACTACGACGGCTAGCTGAACTGAGAGAGCAATATCAGACCGCGCGACAAGAACAACAGGTCGTGCGCATTCACTCTATTAGACTTGAATACATTTGAACTAGATGGCGCTGATTTGCGTGAACATTCCTTCCCGGCCCAGGGAAAAGGTGAGCTGAAGACCTGAAGTTTACATCGCTACGATCTAGCATAAACAAGAGATATGAAAACAAACAATTATTAACACTAATAAATGTTACATGAGGTGTCTACAGCATAAGTAATCTGTGACCATCCAGTGCACTTGCACTCAATAACATTCCAGATAATATCAAAATATGAATCATGAAAGTGTAAAAACAACAAAGATAAGCTACTTACTAAGTTAGTTACATGGTTTCCCGAGGAAACAGTGGTACATAGTTCACGATTATTAGTACTAATTGCTACAATTTAAACCAAGATTTGTTAACTTACAAGAGCTGCTCAAATAATTAAAGCTCCATAGGTAATTTACACAATTTGACAACGGGGCGTACAAGTTCGCCCATCTGTGTCTTCAACTTTACAGACCTGACGACTCCGTCGGAGCCTTTGAAAACTTGAATGACCCTACCTCGACGCCATTGTAGAGGCGGGGAATTTTCATCCTTTATCAAGACTAAATCGTTTAATGCTACATTAGGTACATGTCTGTTCCATTTGTTACGGGCTTGCAAATTATTTAAATATTCTAAGTGGTACCTAGCCCAAAACTTTTGAGTTACAGCCTGAATAAATTGAAAATGCGACAGCCGTGACATATTCGTGTCCTTCCAGGAAGGTTCAGGTAATGACACCAAAGGTTGACCTATCAAAAAATGACCCGGGCTGAGAACTTCCAGGTCACAAGGATCCTCTGACATTGGAACCAGCGCTCTAGAGTTGAGGATAGCTTCCGCCCTGCAGAATACCGTCTGCAGACCTTCAAAGGTCAGGGTCCCCAATCTCTCGTTTAAGCAGGTTCTTGCTACTCTTGACCGCTGCTTCCACTAGACCAGACATGTGAGGGGCGCCGGGAGGATTGAACTCCCAGCGGACGCCTTGGCGACGAAACTCATCCTCTAGAATGGTTTCGTTGTCAAGCAAGAACTGGTTAAACTCTCGGAGGTATGAGCTAGCAGATTTAAAATTGGTACCTTGGTCACTCCGGACGAGGGCGGGCAGTCCACGTCGACTCACAAACCGTGTGAACGCAGCGATGAATGCCTCGGTGCTCAGCGACGAGACGACCTCGAGGTGGACCGCCTTGGTACCTAGACATACAAAAACACACAGGTAAGCTTTAACAGATTTAGCATTTCTGAGCTGGCTACTTTTAACCAAGTAGGGGCCAGCGAAATCCGTCGCTACGCCGGAAAATGGACGCGTCGCCGTGACGCGGTCCGCAGGCAGATCAGCCATGAAAGGCGCCTGATCTGTCGCGTTGAATCTGAAACATGACATACAACCCCTGATGACACGTGACACCTGACGCCGTGCTGACGGAATCCAGTATCGTTGTCTAAGTATATTAATCAGGGCACTTGTCGAAGCATGACAATAGATCCGGTGATAGTGCTCCATCAATAATTGCGACCATCGATGGTCCTTAGGTATAAGCATTGGGTGCTTTGCGTCATAACGTAAGCTTGAATTACGTAGTCTGCCTCCGACTCGAATAAAATGATTATCGTCCACGAAGACGCTCAACTTCTGAAGTGATTTGCATACCAACTTTCCTTTTTTCAGTAAGATGACTTCATCTTGGTATGCATCCAACTGAACCTTCTTGATCCAGTGATCCGTTGCTGCACGATTTTCCTCGATAGTAAGGTTCTGTTTTAAATTTCGTTGCTGCTTCGGCAAACGAATATTCCTGCAAAATCTCAAAACGTACGACGTCACGTTTATGAGTTTACTATACGAGCTGACTCTCGACAGTAATAAGTCCTCCCATGTCTGCTCGTCATTGGCGACATGAACCAGCTGCTTGAACCCTGGCAGTTCCGGTGACATGGTGACCGGCATCGTCGGCCACTGTGACTCCTCCTTGAGTAGCCACTCCGGCGACCACCACAACTTGCATTTGAGGAGCCCCTTCGCGGTAGCACCTCGGGATGCGACGTCGGCCGGGTTGGACTCACCTCGGACATAGCGCCATGTCATTGGTCGCTTCGACTGCTGAATATCCTGTACTCTGTTACATTCAAATGTCTGGAGCAGATGTGGTTTTGTGTTAAGCCAACACAACGTGATTTTGCTATCAGACCACCCATTTATGCTATCAATCTCGATTTCGTCTTCATAGGCCGCTGCGACATGATTCAGGAGTTTACAAACCATATGAGCTGCATTCAACTCATTCTTCGGAATGGTTTGTTTGACTTTCTTCGACGCCACTCGGGTCTTAGCTAGGACTAACCGTACCATGACGTTTCCTGACGTGTCCTCTGTCCGAAGGTACACGCACGCTCCATAGTCCTGCTCCGAGGCATCTCCAAACCCGTGGAGTGAGTAGGAGGCAGATCCTGGTAACGCGACGCAACGAGGGATCTGTAATTGAGACAAATGGTTTAAATCCTGAACCAACTCGTTCCACTGAACCTCCTGAGTGTCCAGGAGCGGTTCATCCCACGTCATTCCATCGGTAAACAATGACTGCATGAACAGCTTGAATCTATAGACAATCGGTGCGCAATAACCGCACGGATCATAAAGCCTAGCTATAGTACTTAAAACGCTTCGTTTCGTTACCGCCTGCCCCAACGGTACATTGACTTGATACGACATGGTGTCGTGCACCGGGTTCCACTGTATTCCCAATACCTTTATGAGGCTCCTGTCTTCAGCGTCGAATTGATGAGGCAGCTCACAATACTCCTGTGGTAGGTCCCGGAGTAACTCGTGACAGTTAGACGACCATTTCCTGAGCTCGTAGCCGGCACTGCTCATGAGTTCTATGAGCTCTGATTGAAGCTGCCGAGCCTCTGTAATGGAGGTTGCTCCAACCAAAAGGTCGTCGACGTAGCTCTGACGTCGTATGACGTCTGCAGCTGGAGACCCTGGATGCTGAGCTTGCCAATCCGCGGCTAGCTGCAACAGCGTCCGTATTGCGACAAAAGGGCTTGACCGTAGTCCGTAGGTATTAGTATTCAACTCGTAAACCTGTATGTCCTGCGACGGGTCCTCACGCCACAGGATTAGCTGATAGCGCCTATCACTGGGGTGTATCCACGTCTGCCGGAACATCATCCGGATGTCGGCCGTGAACACGAACTGGTGCCGTCTGAAATTCAACAATATCTTTGTAATATCATTCTGAAGAGGCTTGCCTGAATGCAGGCATTCATTAAGAGCTATGCCATTGCTACTCTTCGATGCTCCATTAAAGACGACCCGGAGCTTATTTGAATCCTTTTTGAAAATCGCATGATGAATAATAACGCAGTGCTCAGAGTCAAACTGGTAACTGGATTTAGACATGTGTCCTAGCGACTCATATTCCCGCATGAAATCCTTATATTTCTCAGCCAAGACTGGATTCTTGGCTAGCTTCGCCTCTAACGAATGAAGCCTGCGTACAGCAATGGCTCTGGTCTCGCCTAGCGTGGGTCTATCTGACAAGAAGGGCAGCCGCACCATGTATTTTCCGTCAGGCATACGTTTAGTAGTAGAAGTATACAACCTTTCACATTCCAAATGTTCCGGATGATCTGGTGGGTCTTCTGGAGGCTGCTCCACCTTCCAGAACTTCTCCAGCACCTCTTCAAGCTTGGTAGCGTGCACGCCGTAGTCTTCCACGGACGTTCCTCTCGACTGCTGCACCGAGGTGTCAGCAGGGTGTGTCCAGATGGCTCCCATGAGGACATCTCCAAACCAGATACCGTAGGCCTCCACTCCTGTAATGTTCGTGAGCATCTTTGAACCAGTGAACATATAATTTAGCACATCCAGGCCGAAAATGATGTCTACATCTTGAGATTTGTCAAAACCTGGATCGGCCAGGCTGAGTTTAGACGTATCTAAGTGGGCCTTCAGGTAATGGTTACAGGCCGGAATATTTCCTGTAACGGTATACATGGCGGTTGCTACAACGCTAATTATAGGGACTAATTTTCCTACTGGCTTAAATACTATTTTAGCAATGGTACCGGGTACCTTCACCTGTTGGTTTCGGATCCCAACAATGTTACTTCCTATGTACTGTTGATGTAATCCTATTTTATCTGCAAATGATTTCTTAACTATCGAGCATCCCGCGCCGGTGTCCAATAGGGATCTAGCCATAATATAATTGCCTCGGCCTGACCTTACCATAACATTTGCAGTAGGACTGACCCGAATCGATGGTATCATCATCCGGGGTTCCGATGGCACATCAACAGCAGCCTGAGTTCAAGAACGGCGCTCAGGGCTGCCTCGAGTGCCGAAACGTAGGCTGTGGAAACACTCCTGCGCCTGGCGGGCCCTCGTTCCCACCGGAGGGCGCGGTATGTGACCAGCAGTCATCAATTGAGCTGGCTGGACCTGCTGTGGAGGAGGCGACCTAGTCTCTTCTCTCCACCTTGGCGGGCTCGTACGAGGTTGTTGAGCTCGCTGCGCCCAAGACCCTTGTGGCGGGGTCGACACCCTGTGTCGTGGTGGGGACCTACGCTGTGGTGGTGTACTTACCCTTCTGGTGGGTGGGACCGGGGTTCGCTCATGGACCCTATGCACTGCTTCCGTGGCTTCCGCTTCCTCCCTGCACAGCAACGGGCTATGCGACCCTGACTGGCACGCACCGCACCAATTACGAGCCATACACTCTCTCGCGTAATGAGAGCGAAGGCATTTAAAACATGCACCATTCTTCCTGACCCAGGTTTTCCTCTCCGAAACGGCTAGACTTGCGAAGAATGGACATTTGTATATAGAGTGTGCACTACTGGAACAGTACGTGCACAGACCTTTAGACCGATTCACCTGATCAGCTTCTTCCAGCTCCGCAGCTAGGACACGTGGAGGGGACGCTCTGCCGCGTCTTCCCTTGGTCGGTGACTGCCGTCCCATCGGTGCTCTTCCCGCTGCCGCAGTGGGAACTGCCTGCTGCACCCGACACTGCTCATCCAGCAGCGCCAGCAGCTGATTGAGCGTTGGCAGAACTTGAGGATCCGTGCCACAGCGTTCCTCAAATAGGGTTCTGATGCGAATAGGCAGCTTCTGTAACATCATGTAAACAACTAAATACGACCACTCAGAAACCGGCTGCTTCAACTTTTCTAGGGCCTGAATCGACTCGCGCAGAGGATCATAAAACTGTGTTCGCAAATTTATATTCGGGCCCCCGACATTGGGCAGATTGACTATCCGCGCAATGAAGGTGTCCACAAGCTGTCGGGAGTTATGGTACCTTTTCTTAAGAAGATCCAATGCCACAGAGTAGCTGGCGCCATCCACAGGTAAGTGTTGTACTACCGTCAAGGCCTCCGCATGCAATGAAGTTCGAAGGTAATAGTGTTTCTCGGCATCAGACAATGGACCTGCATCGACTAATGCCATAAAAAGGTCATAGAATGACATCCATTCTGTCATATCCCCGCCATATGTTGGCAGTTGTACCAAAGGCAACTTAACCTTACTGTGATACTTAGCTGCACCAGCTGTCTGTTCTGACTCCTCACCTGATGCCTCATCCAGTTGGATAAGAAGTCGGTTGATCTCGGCGAACTGCTCCTGGTACTTGAGACGTTCCGCCTCTGTTAGTTCCGTATCGCTTGTCAGTACCGCCTCATAGGCCGTGATATATGTTTTATATACCTGATCAAAATGCCGCTTGGCCACCGCTGTCGCTGACGATCCGGACCTGGCAGCCACCGTGCCAGCGTAATCAATAAGCATTTGATACCTCGTACCCAACTGTACCTTAGCCTTGAGTGACATGGTGTGAATAGATATTAACTTACCTAGTAAAACACAAATACTTCACCGCGCCGCGCGTATTTTCAATCAATCACCTATTTGTGAGTATTTACAACCCAATTCCAAGCTATATTCTATCCAATTTAATCTAATCCTAATTATTTTTCAAGTAAGATTAGTTGAGAAATCTATCACAAATAGCACACAACACAACTTGTCTTTTGACACTGACGTTTGTCAAATGAAGTCCAATGTCACAGATAATAAAGTCTCTAAGGTTGTCGCCACGACGCCCGACGTCGTTCCTACCATTCAGTTCGTTCACTCAGCACAAAACCGGTAAACGTCAACCGGATGTAGCTTCACTTCACTATGCCGACCTCCAAATGTACTACAATGACACGTTTCACGTTGTTCGGGATGTTATTACGTAATCGCGCACTGATTCACACAATGAATGCCAACGACTGCAAATTCCACTCGACGAATCCTTGATTGCCGTGGCGCGATTCTTGGCCCTGGATTGCTTCAATCTTGTCCCAATCACGGGATTTTATTTTATATTTTCCCAAATCACGGGTTTTGTTATTATCGTGCGGTTGTTCCCTCTCATGGGTCACACCAAAAATGTACGCAAAACTAGCCCAGTCGCCGCGGTAGGCCGGTTAGGTACATCTAATACTTCTCTGTAGCTGTCGAGTCGCTCCGGCACGCTGCTGCAGAGAGGTTCCAAAGGGCCACCATCATCTGTCTCGTAGATGAGTACGCCGCCTCGCCTGTTGCGGTAACGACGGATGGGTTTCGAAGAGAAACAACGGGCACTCTTTACACGTATATTTCTCTTGCCTTAACCTAGATTACACTTTACACTTAAATTACGCCATGTTTATTTTAACAAAGGCTCGCGCACCGCGACAATGACAGCACGTCTAACCACTACGACGGCTAGCTGAACTGAGAGAGCAATATCAGACCGCGCGACAAGAACAACAGGTCGTGCGCATTCACTCTATTAGACTTGAATACATTTGAACTAGATGGCGCTGATTTGCGTGAACACAACTCTTTGTGATCTTCTTGTGAAGTTCTATACTTTATTATCGATGATAGTTCATTTTACATTGTATAATCATTTCTAATAATATACTACAATGATGTAAACCGATAGTCAAGGGTTGACAAGACCATGAGTAATATAAAATAGTAGTTTATGTAACTGTTACGTAATAAGGGTCCTTAAAACATGAGTGTGGTTTTATGAAATGAGCCGCAGGCGAATTTCATAATAAGATCACACGAGTGTTTTAAGGCCTAATTACGTACAGTTGAAACACTGCTTTATCTACACTCATATTATATATATTAAATTAATTGTTCGGAAACCATAGAATGACCGCCATTGTACTGTAATGGCCTACTCGATTGTGCCGGCGCTCGCGCGGGACTAATCGAGTTGGCCATGGCGGTAACATTATGTTATCAAATTCGATGTTCCAAATTTGAAACTCATTGCTTAACAATATTTGAGCATGCATAGTTAAAATTACGTTACTGCCGCAGATAAGAAACTTATCATAGTTAAATCGTTGATTGTAATGCTTGTCATTGTCTACGGTTTTTGAACGCATTTTAGAGTACTTACAGTATGAGTGTAGATAAACATTATTTCATTAACTTACTACAAGAGAAAATGTATTAAATCCGATGTGTTAAGATTCAAAACTCTAATTATGTTATTAATATGGGTATTTAAACAGTTTGTATTCATTACCTTTTACTGTCAGAATTGATCTGTAAATTATTTTATTTGAGCTATTATTATTATCTTTCTTATTGATCGTTCTATACTTTATTATCGATGATAGTTCATGTTACATTGTATAATCATTTATAATAATATACTACAATGATGTGAAACTGATAGTCAAGGGTTGTCATGACCATGAGTAATATAAAAACATTATTTCATTAACTTATTACAAGAGAAAATGTATTAAATGCGATGTGTTAAGATCCAAAACTCTAATTATGTTATTAATATGGGTATTTAAAGTTTGTACTCATTACCTTTTATTGTCAGAATTAATTCGTAAATTATTTTATTAGTGCTATTATTTCATTAGTGCTGTTATTTCATTAAGTTTTGGCGAAGGGTCTCGCCTCGAATAGGATGGCCGAGCTGTAAGCATTACTATTGATACATACTTTAACTTGTAAGGATTACTACTTTTTATTTAGCATCATCTTAAAAGACTGTCAATTGACTATTCCTTGTTGCTCGTTCCCACCATTTTGATGTTATAAAATGACGAGTATACAGCTGCGGCCGCCATTCGGATCTTGACCAGATTGTTGTATAGACGTCTTGAAGATATTATTGTCACATAGTGTAATTGATTCATATTTAAACCTTGTAACAAACAAATACAAGTGTAAATACTGGTAAAGTATTCGTTTATTTTATAATCCTAGTGATATCCCCAATAGTATAGACATTCGCAAAATTTTATTTTGGTTAAGGTATGGCGTAACATGTGCTCGCGGGGGTATATGGAAGAAGAAACGCGCGCAGGCATTTTGAACCCGCTGAATAAGTCTCAGAGTTCGCGCCAACAGCCGCGGCCCATATACAGTGTCGCAATAGTTCAACCTGTAGGCCTATGATGGCAGATTTTATCAGCGAATAAGTTGATATAAATCTGATAAAATGACAGTTGCCGCCATTGTTTGTCATTTTATCAGGTTTATATCAACTTATCCGCTGATAAAATCTGCCATCATAGGCCTACTGGACAGGACAAGCGCGTCACATTATTCTTAAACTTATATCAATACAATCGCGAATGTTATATAGTAGTTTGAGAAATAAAAACACTTTGAACTTTGAGCCTGTAGAAACAGTTACGAATAGCATTGTGAATGTGGGTCTCGAAGCGCAGTTCCCCGTCCATCATAAGACCTAAGTTTCGAACTTCCTCTACTCGCTCTAAAGATTCATTCTGTACGTAAACCTTAAAATTAGATTCAGATATGTTTTCAATTTGCTTCTTTGTCCCCAGAATTAAGTATTTTGATTTTATCGGGTTTAGGAATAGTGAGTTCTTGTGCGACCATCTAGCGACACAGTCTAGATCATCGTTCAGTTTGTTTACCTGAGCAATAATATCATGCATGCTGCACGATATATACAACCTGCAGGTCGTCGGCGTACATATGATAATGACATAGTAATAGTTTACAAGACCCAAAAATTACTTTAGTTCCGACTAGTGTTGTGAATTTAAGCTTCGAGGCGTAAACTACAAAACTCGAGTCGCGACTGCCGAGTCTATAAGCCTCATACCTTAAAGACTCGCCTCAAATCAAAGAGTTCGTGTTGCTGCTTACGAGCGCAGAAACCTCGAGTCTTTAGGCCTCAAGCTTTAAAGCCTCCCAAGTTTTGAACGTTTAAGTCTATAAGGTTCGGAGTACTTAAAAGCTTTAAACAAATTACATAGATCAATAACATATATTAATTATTTGCTATTTTTCATATATTATTGAATATCAAATCATTTCCTCAGATTTCAATTTCCAAAGTAATCAAAGATAAGTAAAAAAATAAGATGGCGTCCAAGTTTCGAAATTAATATATTATAATAAAATATAATATAATAAAAAATATATATATTCTGGATATTTTTTTTTTATGTGAAATCACATAAATAAATACACAATAATACTTTGAGATATTATTTGACAACCCTGAGCCTTCGGTCGAGACATGAAATGAGTAGGTTGTATTATGGGGTAGGTTCTTTGAAGTTAGACGACTTTCTGTACAGATAGCTAGGCTGTGATAATACTTAATGCATAGAGCGCTCATAGTTTGAGCTATTAACGCTTGACTCAGGCCTTCGAGGTTCGGGGGGCTTGAACTTTCAATAGGCCCGAGTTCTTAACGCTTGAGCTCTCTATGAAGCCCGAGTCTTAAAGGCTTACTCTTAAGAGCTCATAAAAAGCTTGAGTCGTTAAGGTTCTGAACCGTTTTTGAGCTCAAACCTTTAACGCTCGAGTCTTCAAAGCTTGAACCTTCAAGGTTTGCGAATCTATAAGGTTCAAAAGTCTTCGAGACTAGGCTTCTAACAACACTAATTCCGACACGTTACTGGGTACTAGCCTTAGAATAGCCTTGACGTTTTCCGGCGATTTATGAATACCGTGCTTATCAATAATGAACCCTAAATAAATACGACACAGAGTTTTAGAAAAACAACACTTTTATTTTTGTAGAACCAGTCCGGCAGCTTCTAATCTACGGAACACCTCGTGCAGTTTACCTACATGTTCACTTTTATTTTTCCTCGTTACCAGGATATCGTCCAAATAAACAAGTACCCCGTCGAAACCCGCTAATATGGTCTCCATGGTTCTTTGAAAAATGGCTGTTGCCGATTCCAAGCCAAAAACTAGACGCGTATACATATATAGACCCTTATGGGTACGAGTATTTATAGTCGTAAAAAATTGTGAATCGTCAGATAGGACTAGCTGATTGTAGCTGTTCGCCCCCATGAAATTTGGAAATAAAATCCCTGCCTAACAGTAAAGGCCCTTCATCTCGTGCCACATGAACCGTTACGTCATTTGTCATAGATCTGTTCTTAAAAGGTAATCTTAACGTGCCGATGTATCGATGGGAGCGCCGTTATAACTTTCTAAGTTCGTATCTGCCGGTTGTAATGGGAAATTAGTAAATAAAGACTTGTAAGCACTTTTATGTATCATTGTTACTGGGGAACCCGTATCTATTTCAAAAGTAACATTTATTTTATTGACTAAGACAGATTCCTTCATGGGTTCACCTCGAATTGAACGAATATTGCAAACAATAAGCTTACCGTCCATATCGTGATCACTATCAGCGCCGCACTCGACGTAAGTACTGTCGAAGATACCCCTTTTGGACAGATCCGTTTCAAACGTCCTTTAACGTCGATTCTTAAAACGGCACGAGTCTTACTTATGCCCGGTGTAGCCGCAAACTACACAGGCGGCGTCGCGGGAAATGCTGGTACTGGCTCCTGCTCCGGCGGGGGCCGCGGCGCGCGCTACCGCGCTCGGCCCAAACTGCGGGCGCGGTGCTCCGCGTGCCATCGACATCTTCAGAACTTGCGAGGGAACCTGCGCGGCATGTGTTGCCGCGCCTACTGCAGCATTTCGACCTTGTTGTGACCCTACGAGTTGTGACCCTCGTATTGTAATGCTTTTTGTAAAGTGACGTCCGCCATTTCAGTTGTAAACAGCTTATCTCGCTCGGGACCATGGGCCATACCGAGCACGAACCGGTCACCCAGAAGGTCGCCGAAGGAGTCCGCGCTGAACTAGAAATACGGCGACTAGGTCACGCACGCGAGCCGCCCACTCTGCCATAGACTCGTTCGCGTTTTGAACTGCACTGTGAAACTTGTACCGTTCCGCAATCCCACACTTTTTACTAGTACTTGCAAAATGTTCATCCAATAATTTTACAACGTCCGCGTAGCCTAACTTTGCAACTATATTCGGTAAAGCAAGATCCCGCGCTAATTTATATGTTTGCTTCTGTTAAACAACTTAGCAAAATAGCACGGCGTTTCGCACCGGTTTTATCTTCACCCTCATCAAGTTCATTTGCGAGCGCGTACACTGCACTCATGCACTTCATGATTAAACGTTGTTAATGTTCCAACGGTGATTTTGGCCATTTTTATACACGTAACCAATAAGTTTTTCGGTCGTCGCCACTGTTACATCTCGGTTTGGGGAGTCGAAAACGAAGATAAATGAAACACCGACCGCATACAATGACAAGTGTATTCGACTGATTCAACGCGCCGTCTCATGTCTAAAGATTATCCACATAACAGTTCTGTGTGTAATGAACAAGCATGCTAATTTGCCGCGGTTGCCTGACAACTTTATTTTTATTTTTTCTACGCTCTTTCGTACCTGGAGGGATGGAATTAAAATTTTATTATATAACCAGCGTACACAAATACAACCAGTTTCAATCGGTTACCTAGCGATAAATATAAAACTTCACATTTTCCCTCTCCGCCCCAGTCCAAGTTGGGTCAGTTCGAGTTGCACGGGGCGGTTCCTCATCACTTCGGGAGCTTAAATACCGCGAGCCATCTGGTTGCCTAACGGTAACTCTGACTGACTACGTGTCATTGCTGTAACTAAAATAAATTATGGCCATAGAAAGTTTATAAATGCGACTATGATACAGTATTTCATCACAAGTCCTTAGATATTTTTTTTATACTACGACGGTGGCAAACAAGCATACGGCCTGCCTGATGGTAAGCAGCTACCGTAACCTATGGACGCCTGTAACTCCACAGGAGTCACATGCGCGTTGCCGACCCTTTACAAAAAGGAGGATTTACTGTGTTGACGGCTAAAGGAACAAGAGGGTCCCTCATCGTCAACACACTGGGTCCTCTTTGAGCTCTTTGGCAACCTTACTCACCAGCAGGAGCACAACACTATGAGTAGGGTCTAGTGCTATTTGGCTGTGGATTATTTTTACTATTATTACTCAAGAAGCTCCCGACCAATTGAGAATATTAAACTCGTTGAAGTTGGTTTAAAATATACAACTTTATTTACAAGAACAGAGATTTATTAAGTAGCACGATAATGCATTGTCAATATCTTATTGCTTACTCATATCATAACAATAAGATATTGACAATGCATTATTGTGCGTGTTTTATGCACTAGTGATTCACGGTGATAAGGCGCTAAATAGACGATAATCTGAAAGATAACGTCCAAGGAAACTTCCACTACAATCCCCTCTCATGAGTTTGTTTTATTTAAATGTTTAATTAACAGATTAATATTTATATTAGCTTAATCGAACAAGCGGACCGTAAGGGAAGTGAAGTTCTTTCAAACAACTTCGAGAGAGACGTCTGTGCATTTCGATGACTTTTTTTATTTTGAGTAGTTGTCGCGCGATAACTTTAGTAACGTTATTCTGATATATATGAAATTTGTTGGGGTGTAGTAGAGCTCAATACACTTTGAGATCTCGTATATGAGCAGGATCGATCAAGGGGTTGTGGAGCTAGACGGCGAAAAAAAATCTTCAGAAGGGTCTTGTTATACTGGTAATCTCGTTTGCAAGTAAATCGCGAGTTCTTGGTTCGAGGCGGACTACAAGTTTTAAAAAGACAAGAGTTGTTTTTACAGTCGTAGTTTTGTGCAACGTGGAAGGCGGGACAAATATTGCAAACAAGAGTTAAAAGCCGTAAGTATAATTTGTCCTTGTCTTAATATTACCCTATTTAAAATAAGTATGAAGCAAATATTTGTTTTACCTAGCAGTTTTCAATTTACTGCATCTTCGAGGAGGTTTTATTAAAATCCTTATATATGGAATCTCGTGTGATTTAAGTTTGTATGATTTAAAACATAATATTACTGTGATAAACTTTCATGACCTACTATCTAGTCAGCTACAATTTCTAGATAACGCATAATCCAAATAACGATGTTGTAATATTTGTCCCTTAAGTTAACTAAATATTTAAATGAGAATTCTAATCAATACGTATTTCTGTATAAACGTCGGCAGTGGCCCCGCAGCGACGGATCGCGGATCGGTTCGCCAAGCACTCTTAGTGCTTGAGGATGGAGACCTAAGCTCTCCAAAATATGTCGCACGTAGAGACTAAATACAAGTACAATGAGTACAGCCGTTTGATGTTTAGACAGTGTTAGTATGTCTCACGAAAGTTTAAATTCAATAATACGTATTTGCTTATGGATATTTGACTCACGTCGACATTTGCTCGATCAATCAAATATTTCTCACTTTGCACTTGTATGTTAGTATCTTCTCTTACACGAGTTGCATTTGTAGTCATCATATTATTTATTTCTGTTGGTCCAAGGTGTTTGTCTTTTTTATCTTCTATTGTTGTTTGAACAATAACATCGTTTTTAGGGGATGGTGGTTTATTGGAGGATGCCTGGTATACTTTTGTGTTGTAGTTTCTTGAACTTTAGATGTTGTGATTTGTGTTTTTATATTTGTTGCTAGTGTTTCCATTTAAATCTGGAACATAAGGTTTAAAAAACTATACTTTGTTTTGGTTACCTTACGGATTTCATATTAAATAGCTGCGTACCTACTACGGGGAGTATTTTTGTGAAATACGCCCTATTGCAGGGCAGTCGGATCTATGCTGCTTTGAAAAAATAAGACCCTCCGAGTTTCTTGCCAGTCATCGTTTTTCTCATGTTGTGTGGTTAGAAGATTAACGGCCTCCTAGCCTAGTCGGCAGTGACCCTGCCTATGAAGTAGGAGGTTCCGGGTTCGAATCCTGGTCAGGGCATTTATTTGTGTGTTCATCACCGATATTTGTTCCTGAGTTATGGATGTTTTTTATTTACCTATTATACGTATTTATCTATATCTATCTATTACTTATATCGTCGCTTAGTCCCCACAACACAAGCCTTATTGAGCTTAGGACCTAGGTCAATTTGTGTAAGATTGTCTTATAATATATATATATATATATTTATTATTATTTTGAACCGCTTAAAGTTTTTTTGGAGTTCATAACAGTATTGTCATGTATCTAAATTTATGAATACAGATCTTTTATATTTTATAATTAGCGACCCGCCCCGGCTTCGTACGGGACTCAATTGTAGACCTTTTAAGGTGTACAATACTGTAGTATATTATTTTGATCTAAATATCTCGTAGATTTCAGCCAGCATTTGCAATGTAAGCGCAAAAAATGTGTTTATTTACATCACATTAGAAATTTCAAAAATTATCAGTGTTTCATACTCATTATGTATGTATTATACATATAAACCTTCCTCTTGAATTACTCTATCTATTAAAAAACCGCAGCAAAATTGTAACCGTTGCGTAGTTCTAAGGATCTAAGCAAAAATAGGGACAGACAGCGGAAAGTGACTTTGTTTTATACTATGTAGTGATGAGTGATACATGGGTGATATAAACGTACCCTTGAACGACATAAATTGCTGTTCCTACTTGTCCACGTTGGTATCTCGATGCCGTAGCTTGGAGGTATTCAGCGACATCAGATGTCCTGGAGGATGGTAGGTTTTGACAGCTTCCAGTTTTGCTCTTTACTTGGCGTTGGGCATGCAGACTTTCGAAGATTTCACGGAGCTCCTAAAAGTTAAAAGGCAAACATTTTAAATTAAATTTTAAATCAATTTAAGAGTAAACAAAGTTAAGCCTTCTTTCGTTTCGACGAACGCGGGTAAAAACCTGTGACTTAATTCGTGGACCGATATGTTACATCAGTACTAGTTTAAAATAGCGAGTATTATAAGCAAAAGAACAATATGAAATCCTCTGGATACATTTTTAATAGGTACTTACTGAATTGAAACATATATTCGTTATCATCACTCTTTCTAACGTTACTGGGGCTTTGTATCGATGACTGTGCCTGTACGTAATTCATTTAATTGCAACGATGGTTCCGTTCTGCTCTGCAGCCCAACTTGCATTTCTATCAGAGTTTGAAGTACCTGGAGTGAAGTATAAAAAGATTAACCAGTCAAGCAATTTCCATACTTATAAAATGTGAGTAAGGTACCCGTTTTATTTTTTAACCGACTTCAATTTAATAGAAGGAGGAGGTTCTGTATTCGGTTTGGGCTTTTTTTTTATGTATGTTCACCGATGACTCCGAGACGCGGGGTCCGATTTGAATAATTCTTTCTTTGTTTGAAAGGGTCTACTTCCAAGGTGGTTCCATATTAATTTGGTGCTGTTCTGATGATGGGATCTATGAGGAATTGAGGGAACTCCTCAATTTTTAAAGGCATACGTATGGTGATTTGGGTGTTTTCTTAAGCAACTCGAGGATTTTCTCTCGAAAACCACCAATTTGATGAAGTGGACCTCTTGATGATGGTTGTTTTGATGATAATGATGATGATTTTTTTTTAATGTAGGATGTTGAGCGATTACTCCGAGACCCGTGGTCCAATTTGAGGAATTCTTCTTTTGTTTGAAAGTAACTACCTTTAAGATGGTTCCACATTAATCTGGTGCTGTTCTGATGATGGGATCCATGAGGAATTGAGGGAACTCCTCAATTTTTAAAGGCACATGTATGGTGATTTAGGTGTTTTCTTAAGCAACGCGAGGAGTTTCTTTCGAAATCCACCAATTTGATGAAGTGAACCTCATGATGATGGGTGTTTTGATGATAATGATCATGATTTTTTAAAATGTAGGATGTTCAGCGATTATTCCGACACCCATATGGTCCGATTTCAGGAGAATTCCGGAAATCGGACAAAAAAAAGATTTTTTTTGTTTGAAAGGAACTACCTTTGAAATAGTTCCACATTAATCTGGTGCTGTTCTGATGATAAGATCCATAAGTAATTGAGGGAGCTCCTCAATTTTTAATGGCACATGCATGATGATTTCGTTGTTTTTTTAAGCAACTCAAGCATTTCCTCTCCAAAACCACTAATTTGATGGAGTGGACCTAATGATGAAGACCACATATGATATGTGGAACTTTCATTACACTGAGTACAGTCAAGTGCAAAAATACGTATCGAAAAATTCTTCTCATAAATATGGTACTACGCACTTATTACAACGGAATAAGATACTATGGGACATATTATTGAGTAAGATGAGTACACCCATATTTTTACACTTGACTGTACGTAGCATGAACTTTTTCTTATATATCTTCACCGATTATTGCGAGATTCGTTGTCCGATTATAATAATTTTATAACCACTAAAAATGGAAAAATAAAAACTTCTTACAAAAAAAAGATAAACCGACTTCAAAAAGGATAAAATAAACTATTATATTATTTATATGCGTTACAAACTGATATGTTTGAAGTCGGTGCCAAGCCAAAAAGTTACAATACCGGCAAATCAGCTTCAAGTCTGAAAATCACATAACATTTCGATTCCTACTTATATTGCAAAGGTGAATGTGAATCTATCTGTTACATTTTCACGTCTAAACTACTGATCCAATTTTGATGAAAAAAGGTACCCATGTTTATATACTCTGATACACGTCTACTTTCTCAATAATCAGAAAAAGGCGGCAAATAAAAAAAATATATAAACACGTATTCTTTCCATAGAAAATTTAAATATCGCGCCTTTTTCTACTGAAAAGGTGGGCCCCACACACCCAGTGTGTCTGAGTCTAGAAAGATCAATCTTGCCATTGAATTCCTTTACACTTCGATATTACACCTTAGATGAAGTAGGATAAATAATTCAAACCGAAGCACGGGCTCCTTTCGAGATACGGTTAGTCCGAAAACTAGTAAAAAAGTTTATTAACAAACATCATAAGACGCGTGATTATACTTTCTCTCTGTACTTGAACGAAAACCTACGTGCAGTCAATACCGTATTAGAATAGTTCTATAGTATGAAGAACAATTCACTGAACATATACGCCTCGTTCGTATTAACTGTTTTGTGATTTTCAGACTTGAAGCTGATTTGCCGGTATTGTAACTTTTTGGCTTGGCACCGACTTCAAACATATCAGTTTGTAACGCATATAAATAATATAATAGTTTATTTTATCCTTTTTGAAGTCGGTTTATCTTTTTTTTTGTAAAAAGTTTTTTTGTATGAGAAAAACGCATTGCAAATGTATATTGGTATATACATATCCATACCATAATATCTAAGTCTATTTCATAATTATGTAGGTGGATAAGTTTACATCCATTATGCATTGGTGATACTTTATGTTTAATAAATAAGGCACACTATTTTATTTTTAAAAACTTTTCGATAATATGTGGTCTCCGGGTTTATTTGCTTGCATCCACTTAATTTGGTACATGCATAATAACTTTTATATTTACCAGTATTATTAGTTTTCCCATTATTCGTCAACTCCTGATGCCTCTGTCAAATCCCCGTCAGATAGCGTCCCAAGATTATTGGCTTCCAGCAGTTCCTGAATTTGCTTCGGCACGGTTGAGCTGGACAGCTGCAGGTCTTTGATGTCCTGTTTGAGTAGCTTCTGTATTTTCTCAGCAAGAATGGTGTTGGATATCACGCCAAGCTTGTTAGCTTCCAGAAGCTCGTCTATTTCCTCAGACGAGTTGTCTCCGATGTATGCGCAGCCTTTTACCTAAAAGGCTGCGCAACCCCTGTTTGTAGCCTTTGATCATGATGAGAGAGGTTCCGGGGTGGCTGAGGAAGTTCACAATTATTAAATCATTTTCTGTTAAAAAGACTGTACCTAACCAACGCGCGCAACATATGATAAATAGGTAATTCAATTTATGGCTCTACAAAATACAAATAAGATTGTGTCAGATATTTTTGCTATTAACGTTATGCCAGATAAGAAAATGGCCGATGTAGGCGTTATTGAAATCTTAACTTGTAAATATAATCTAAATATATAAAAGAAGAAACTGACTGACTGACTGACTGACTGACTGATTGACTGACTGACTGACTGACATATCAACGCACAGCCCAAACCGCTGGTTCTAGAGATTCCAAATTTGGCACGTAGGTTCCTTATAAGGTCTAGGGATGCACTAAGAAAGGATTTTTCAAAATTCACCCCCTAAGGGGGTAAAATGGGGATCCAAAGTTTGTATGGCGAAACAAGATTTGTTAGACTATTTTATTCGAAACTTTACAAGAGTATTAACCTAACGATAAATGAGTAAACACGTGTTTCAGGTTTTTTGAAAATTCAATCCCTAAAAGGGCCAAATGTGGTCACAAAATCTGAAAATCAAAATGGGTATCGTATCTTTTTTGAGTACTTATAGTACGCGGGCGAAGCCGTTGGAAAAGGCTAGTTCAGATATAAGTATTGATGACATTTCTCAAAAAAAAAAGTATTTTAACGTTATTTTAACGATGTCTCTATTTATTGCCTGTTCGAGATCCAAAAGATAGAAGGCACATTTAACCAAAATAATAAGAATATATAACAATTCCATAAAAGGTACCTTTAACATCCTAGAAAACATATTTTTGGGCTATTAACAAATAAGTCTATGCTTAAACATTTAACAGTGTGTCATATCAAAACCAGCTATAAAAATACAATATAATAGCGGTTCATAAGCAGCGCTCTAGTGGATTGTCTAGAAGTATCAAATTTACTAACTCGACACAAGCCGACTGATATAAGCCCTGTAATAGTTAAAACAATGACGCGTAGTCAGAGTGACCGCGAGGCAACCACGGATGGCTCGCGGTATTTAAGCTCCTGAAGTGATGAGGAACCGCCCTGTGCATCCCCGAACTGACCCAACTCGGACTGGACTTGGACTCAGGAACTTACTTCCCCAGTCGGGGAAGGTACCGAGTTGACTTTCAGGCAACCGCTATTTCAATCGGTTGCCTCGCGATAAAAATGTTTTTATCTACACTCACATTGTAAATCCTCTAAAATGTGTTCGATAACGGTAGACAATGGCCAACATTATCACAGCCGATTTTAATAT
The DNA here is from genome assembly GCA_947086415.1 of Pammene aurita. Taxonomy (NCBI): domain Eukaryota; kingdom Metazoa; phylum Arthropoda; class Insecta; order Lepidoptera; family Tortricidae; genus Pammene; species Pammene aurita. The sequence continues at coordinate 2,269,097 of OX352291.1, forward strand.
GATAAGCTTTTTATCGCTAGGGAGGGCGCTGCAGTGCCGCTGTAAACATCAACTCTGTGTTTATTAGAAGTTTTTAAATCAATTATTTAAGTATTTTTACTCGAAATGCTACGTGGAAGTGAAAGTGATACATAATGGACAATGTGAACTTAAAGTGCACCATAAAAATTTAAGAACAGTGCAAATACGAACAAAAACAATACAACTCGTTCCGCTAACTTCCACGCGTGATTAAACTGTTTTAGTGCATCAAAGTGACAGTAATACACACAGGAATTTTGTGATCTATTATAAACGAACTGATTGAACGCTCATAGTGCCAGAAAAATCAAAAAATAACCTCAAATCATTCTCCATAACGGTACTTTATTATACTTGCCATCACATAAACAACGGACACTTGAATCGCCATCTAGCGGAGAATAGCAACATTCAAAAAACAGCCTCCTGCTTTACCGACAGGGCAAGAATAGTACCGCTAACAACCTCAAGTGGCGCACCTATCTACGTGAAGTTAGTTCCGACACAATCCGCAAGTTGTCGCTACTGTCTGCGTTAAATTAGTTTCGCTACTCGCCGCATGAACAACTATTAGTATTCCTTCTAAAAATTAGTTCAGCTACTTGTCGCATGTCGCTACTATATTCGCAAGGCATACTGCTTTATCGCCAATACCATCTTAGTACCATTACTAACTGCTAGTTGTCGCTGCTGTCTACGTGAATCAGTATAAAAATATGGAGGAATTAAAACGTATGTTACAGGACATGCAACATGACATAAAACAACAAAAAATCGACATGCAAGAGATGAAGGAAGAAATAAAGAAGACAATAAACGAAAGTATCAACGAAAAGTTCAACAGCCTGGAAATTAAAAACAAACTTCTAGAGGATAAAGTCGAGGTACAAAACGCAAAAATATGCACTCTTGAAAGACACATTCGTCGCAAAAACCTGCTTTTATTCGGTTTAGAAGAGCGTGAAAAGTCTTACCACGAGTTAGAAAATATGATAATAAATATAATAAACACCCACTTTAACATGTCTTGCGACAGCGGCACCATAGAAGCAGTGAGAAGATTAGGGAAAAAAGGAGACAAGAGCAGGCCTGTAGTAATATCTTTCAGTACATTGGGATTTAAAATAGAGGTTCAGAAAAATAAATCCTGTCTCAAAAACACGTCTTACTATATTAAAGAAGACTACCCAATAGACGTTTTGAATAGGAGAAAAGAACTGCAAAGCGAATTACACAAGGAAAAAGAGGCAGGCAACACAGCTTTCTTAAAATACGACAAGCTCATTGTACTGAAAAACAAGAAAAGTACTTTCCGCAACCAGTCAAATAAAAGAAACTTATCTGAATCCCCTGAAGCATCTACAAGATGCAAAGGACAGGTTCAAAATAAAAACAAACAGCCACAAAAGAAAACCAAATCTACAGATATGAGGGACTACTTGTCACAGAGTCCAAAATTAACTGCTACTACAACGGACTCAACCCATAGGCAATTGCCAGAGCATAAAACAGCATAGCAACTACAGCCAGATCCCCTACCCCCTCCTCATCTCCCAATACGGCCGGTCACCGCGGGAGATTCAGACCGCAACCCTCCAAAGGAAAATAATTACCACATTTGCACTTTCAACGTGAAATCGTTATCGTCAACGGAGAAACTTATAGAGCTAAAAACTGCACTGAAAAATATCAAACACGATATAATAGGAATAAGCGAAGTCCGCCGACTTGGCGAAAATATTATTGAAGATGAACACTACATTCTATATCACATTGGCAAAACTAAAGGCCTGTATGGAGTGGGTTTTTTAGTCAAGAAAAAACTTAAAAACAATATTATTACATTTACAGGAATATCTGAAAGAGTCTGTGTACTTGAAATAAAGCTGGAAGAAATGTCGTTTGCAATAATCCAAGCATACGCGCCTACGGAAAACTCATCTCAGGAAGATATAGACAAGTTTTACGACGATATTGGCAAAGCTCATGACTCTACCACAATTAAAAATGTAATATCTATGGGAGATTTTAATGCACAAATAGGACTACCTAAAAAACAAGAGCACTCAGTTACCGGCCCATACGGCTACGGGAAAAGGAGCAGTCGTGGCGAAAGACTCATCGAATACGCCTTTGAACACAATTTAAAAATAGTAAATACCATGTTTAAGATAAAAAACACGAACAGATGGACTTGGATATCTCCTGATAAAAATACTAAAAATGAGATCGACTATATTTTGACTACAAAACCCCACCTTTTTGCTAAATTCGAGGTATTATCATCGGTTCCCTTCGGGTTAGATCACAGAATGCTCCGGGCAACCATTAACCTAAAGAAAGCGAAAAAATGCAGACGCAAGTTTTCAAATAGATCGTCAACATTGAAATCTTTAAAGGAGCGAGAAAATTATCTTAAAAACCTTAACAACCTTATACCAGAAATTATATCTACCAGTAATAATTACAGCGTAAATGAATACTGCCAAAAAATAACAAACTCTATATCTAGAAGCTTACAAGGTAATGAACCTCGCGAACAAAGTAAAATCTTATCACCACGTGCTCTAGAACTTATGAAAGAAAGAAGCACTTTACAAAACAAACAAAAATTAAGTAACTCGGATAAAGAAAAACTTAAAAATCTGTACAAAATGACTAATAAAGAGATTAAAAAATGCTATAACATTCACAGAACAAACACAATACAAAAACACCTTGAAAAATCACGATCTGCCAAGAAAGCAAACAAAGAATTAAATAAATCGAAAACATGGATTGCGTCACTTCAACCCGGCTCCGATGTGTGTGAACCGCGGTCAAAAGTCATTCAAACTGCTACAGATTTTTACGTCAAACTATATAGTCTACCGGACTCCTCTGATCAAACTGAATTAGTTCCTCAAAGGATGAATACCTCCCCAGTTCATAAACTTGAAGAATCTGAAGTTTTGAAGCAAATAGTAAAGATGAAGCCAGAAAAAAGCCCAGGACCCGACGGCATTTCAAACGAATGTATAAAGTTTGCAAAGACTCTACTTTTGACACCTTTAACAATACTATTCAATAAAATATTGACCGAAGAAATAGTACCGCAGTCATGGACGGAATCTGAAATTATACTACTGTATAAAAAAGGTGAACCAAAGGATATTGCTAATTATCGCCCAATAAGCCTCATGTCCTGTCTCTACAAATTATTTGCCTCCAGCCTTCTAGACAGAATATCACCTCATATCGACGCACACCAGCCGATCGAACAAGCCGGTTTTAGGTCCGGATTCAGCACAGTTGATCATATACAAGTAGTCGATCAAGTAATTGAAAAATATTTAGAATTTCGCAAATACTTATACGTAGCTTTCATCGACTACAAAAAGGCTTTCGACTCTATATCCCATAACAGTATTTGGACGGCATTGCATACACAATAAATTAATGAAAAATATATAAATATATTAAAAAACATATATAGCAACAGTTCCAGCAGAGTGCGACTAGAGCGATTAGGAAACCAATTCAAGATCATGAGAGGTGCCAGGCAGGGGGACCCCATCTCGCCTAAGCTTTTTATAGCCGTCCTTCAGCAGATAATGGCGAACTTACCATGGTCTAAACAAGGCATCAGTATAAATGGGAAACTGTTAAGCCACCTAAGGTTCGCTGATGACATTATACTGTTTTCCGAAAGCCCGCTACAACTTAGTACCATGATAAACGACTTAAATGAGGCTAGTTTGAAAGTCGGGCTTGAAATGAACCTCGACAAAACAAAAGTCATGACGAACAATCAGTCTATACCGATCCTAGTAAATAATATACCTCTCGAGTTCGTCAACAGCTACGTGTACCTGGGTAAGCAAATTTCGTTTAATAATACAAGGAATCACGAGGAAGTCGATCGAAGAATAGCGATTAGCTGGAAAAAGTACTGGGCTAACAAAGAAATCTTTAAATCTTCGCTTCCTTTACCATCCAAAAAAATTGTTATGGATTCTGAAATTTTACCATGCCTTACCTACGGCTGCCAGACTTGGACGTTCGATCTCACAACCAAAAATAAATTACAAACTACTCAGAGACGAATGGAAAGAAGTTTACTAGGCATAAAATTAAAAGACAGAGTGAGAAATACTGAAATTCGCAGAAAAACCAAGGTCACTGACGCGCTGACCTTCTCCCTTAAAAGAAAATGGAAGTGGGCAGGGCACGTGGCAAGATACAACGACGACAGATGGACCTTAAGGTCAGTAAAATGGGCTGGCCCACTAGGCAAAAGAGGCAAGGGCCGACCGCGTGGCAGATGGTCGGACGACATAATTGCCACAGCGGGCCCAAATTGGCTTAAGAGAGCCTTAGACAGACAGGAGTGGAACTCTTTGGAGGAGGCTTTTACCCAACAGGGATCTGCACATTAGTAATAATTTTTAAATTATTTAAACATAAATTTTATTGAATCTTTTCTTTATTTAATGTGTAGTTTTTAAATAAAGCTTTTTTTTTTTTTTTTTTTATTTAAGCTTTTTATCTGTGGCAGTAAAGTAATTTTAACTTCACATGCTCAAATATTGTTAAGTTATGAGTTTCAAATTTGGAACATCGAATTTGATAACATAACGTAAATCCCGCTCTCCTCTCCGACCGCCGGCACGCGCGCGCCCGACCACCGGCACAATCGAGTTGGCCATGGCGGCATGTGATGGCGGTCATTCTATGGTTTCCGAACACGTTATTTAGGACTTATTATATGAGTGTAGATAAAGCAGTGCAAAGATTATTTTTTATAGAAAATTATATAAATAAATAAATAAATAAATAAATATTTGGGGACAATCTTACACAAATCAACCTAGTCCCAAACTAAGCAAAGCTTGTACTATGGGTACTAGGCGACGATATACATACTTATATAGATAAATATATACTTAGATACATAGGAAACACCCATAACTCAGGAACAAATATTCGTGATAAACACACAAATAAATGCCCTTACCAGGATTTGAACCTAGGACCTCCTGCTTCATAGGCAGGGTCACTACCGACTGGGCTAGGAGGCCGTTATGTGGATGAATTAAGTAGAAGAACATTTTTTCGTATGAGCCACCGTTACTGAGTTATTTACGAAAAACCAAAAAAGGGACCTTTATACCTCCCCTGTTAGCGGCGCCCCCATCCACCGGTACTTTTAGTATGTTGTGTAAGATACCTTTATCTACAACCACACCAAAATTCAGCTATACACGAATTATTTCCTCTAAGTTTTCCTTCGTTGGGTGGGCTAATGCGCACTCACATGCGTTCGTGCGCACAATATCGCTTCATATGTAATGATCAACTTAGCACACTTGTATCATAATGTACTATTATTATATAGGGTGGGGCTAAGTACATTTGCATGTAATATATTTGCAAATAATTTAATATATTTGCGGATTTTTTTTTGCGAATTTTGTGTTATGGTGTGGAATAGAATAGACGATGTCAGTCCTTCTTCTTAAAGCAGAATAATTTGGACTAGATTTATGTTGTTTTATTTTAATAAACACAACAACACACACACACAGCTTTTAAGCTGTTTTATGAAAAGTTGTCTTATGGTTAGAACCAGGGTATCTTGGTAGAGTGTAGGCAGTAATACAGTAAGTAGTCACTGATTGACATAGGGCGTAGTAAATAGATTTTAATAATTTGTTATCGTACACGTGTTTAAGTTTTTGAATAATATATATATCAATTTTCTAATTTTGCTAGCAATACTAGAGATATGTTCACACCAAGAGAGATTTTTATCTACTAGAACTCCCAGCTACCTGATAGATGAGGTTTCAGATATAGGTTCGCATGCACAACCAGTACCGCCATTGCAAGAATGTATTTTGATGAATAAGTTTTTGCATAGTGATTGCTTAATATTTCTAATGCTAAATGGTATATATTTCGTTTTAGTGTAATTTAGTGTAAGAAGATTATGGGAGAACCACGCATGTACCTGATTAAAACCATTTTGTGCTATCCTGTTAACTTTCTCCCAAGTATCACCGTAATAGAAAATACCAGTATCATCGGCAAATGATATTACTTCAGCATTACTTAGATTAAGTCGACATTGTTGATCTATATAGATAAGAAATAGGGTTGGGCCGAGTACACTGCCTTGTGGCACGCCATATTCAATATTTTCTTCATAACTATACAAATCACTAAATCTTACTGATTGTTTTCTATTTTCAAGATTATTACTAAGGAGTTGCAGTGGTGTGCCCAGTATGCCTATATTTTCCATCTTCTTAATGAGCAGTGAGACAGAAACTGCATCGAATGCTTTTTGAATATCTAAGAAAATTCCGATAGTTTTTTTATTATGATCAAGTTTGTCAACAATATAGTTAGTTGTACTACCGCAACTTCCGTAGACTTGCTTGTTTTTTTATTTATTAGATCTAACGAGAAAAATCTAACAAATAAATCATTGTTTACTTGTTAGATTTTTGTCGTTGTGTTTTATTAATTTGAAAAAAATATATTTAAGTAAATAATAAGACAACTTTCGCGTTAATTTAACCTCTGGATATATTTCAAAATTGTCATAAGTACATACTAGTAAAATGTTGTCATAAAAATTTAGTGAACAATACGTAAGAAAAATCATTGATTTATTATGTGAAGTGTTTAATTAAATGTTTTTTTTAAAGAGTTCCAGGTAGTCAAAACATCACAAAAACCGGCCAAGTGCGTGTCGGGCCACGCATAATGGAGGGTTTCGTACCTTCAATGGAATAAGAACCAATCTAATACCAAAAGGTCGTATCTGATGCCCATGGAAGAAGTTTTTTGGAGATCACTTCGGGAGCTTAAACACCGCGAGCCATCCGATAGCCTTGCGGTCACTGAAACTACGCACCATTGCTTTAGCTATAAGGCTCGAAGTAATTTTCTAGGACTTAAAAAAATCTCAATTTTATCGAACGGTTGTTTTGTGAATTTGCTAAGTCCCCTAAGGCCGCCTCAACCTGACTTCACGCATTCATTATTCTTACGGACAATCGTTAGTAGACAACCGGATAAACGTTATAATTTAATGTAGTAAATAAATGTGAATTTTTGTATAATATTAAGACCCGGGTATGTCCTTAAACTACGTCCGGAAACGGGTATGTCCTTAAACTACGTCCAAAAGAGAGGTCCGTACTGCGAATATCATCTCGCTATGTGTGGTAGGGCACAGCACAGCGAATGTCATCTCGCTCAAATCTGGAGCAGAGCCCGACTGGGGAAGTACCTCCACCTTACAGAAAACCACAGCCAAATAGCACTAGACCCTACTTATAGTGTTGTATTCCTGCTGGTAAGTAAGGTTGCCAAAGAGCTCAAAGAGGACCCAGTGTGTTGACGACGAGGTACCCTCTTGTTCCTTTAGCCGTCAACACAGTGAAACCTTTTTGTAAAGGGCTGGCAACGCGCATGTGACACCTCTGGAGTTGCAGGCGTCCATATATTATGCTACGGTATCTGCTTACCATCAGGCGGGCCGTATGCTTGTTTGCCCCTGTCGTGGTATAAAAAAAAAATATTATTATAGTTATATTGTTGTTTGGCAAAACCATGTTTAATTTAGCTTACAGTTGTGTGAGCATTCGATGACAAAAACATGCACACACGCACAAGCAAGGAGCTCGTTGCACAAAATGCACAACTGGAAAGTCTGAAATAATTTAACTGAATCCTGCATACAGTGGTTGATTCCGGAGAGAAATGATTTCTGAAAAAAAGGTATGGTATTATTTTTTGCATTGGAGATACCACTTTAAAAAAAATGACCAAGTCCGAGTGGGAACTCGGGACACCATGCGTTTCGTACCCGGAGGTTTAATCGAATTAACTTTACAAAATTCGTATATTATACTTGAGACAGTTAATTGACGTGTTTGTTTGCGAATCGATAATCGGCGAATAATTCGTAGGTTAATCAATAGGTCACCGTGAGTTAACTTCATTCGCAGTTTTAATGTAACAACTAATTTGCTACGAAAATTGTACCTAGACGGTTTAAGTCTAAATGTATTACTGTACACAGTTTATTGCACTTATGAAAAGTAATTAAATGCTTGTTACAAACTCGATAGTAGACAAAATACGAGTAATTTTTCTTACCGTAGAAATTAACAAATTTGCTCGTTTTTACCTTTTTTTCAGGTTAATGTTGTATAACTTATCTGTGCCACTCACACGTTTCACGTCACATACATTTATTTGTGCGATCACTCGTCAATCGTCGTCGCATGTCAATTTGCTCACGGAAATTACTGTAGGTAAAAAACAATTAAGGAGTTAATATTGTCTTCGGTTGCCGCGATAGTTATTCATGAAATAAAACAATTAAAAACCCGACCCGTTGACCACGAACGCTGTAAAGTGTTCGAAACGTCGGGATGTAATTTAAGCTCAGTACACGCGATAAAATCCGTTTTTAATTGTTTTATTTCATAATAAAGGAGTTAATTAACCGACCAAGTGCGTGTAGGACCACGCATAATGGAGGGTTCCGTAGCTTCAATGGAATACGAACCAAACTAATGCCAAAAGGTCGTATCTGATGCCTAAGGAAGTAGTTTTTTGGAAAACTCAAATGGCTGGACCGATAATGTTCAAAATAGTTTTCGTAGAAATCATATGATAACGCGCATCTTCTCAATTTTTTTCATATATTTGGACGTGGGGTTCAAAAGTTACAGGGGGGGAAGCTAATTTTCCGACTTTCGACGCGATTATATCTAAATGATTTACTTAATCACAAAAGTTCATAGAAACCTCAATATTCTTCGAAAAGGAGTGTATAGGTTCTTAAAGGGTAGGCAACGCGCATGTGAATCCTCTGGGTTGCAGGCGTCCATAGGCTACGGTAACTGCTTACCATCAGGCGGACCGTACGCTTGTTTGCCACCGTCGTGGTATAAACAAAAAAATATTTTTAAAGACCTATCGATTGATGTGCAACAAGTTGATATTTGGTAAAATAAACAATTTTGAAAATTAGTTAGGGGAAGCCCGGGCAAGACGCTTATGGCAATGATTAAAAACATTGTTATTTGTTAATCAGAATAACACTTTATATGTTTAATTTGTACTTTGTACAGTTTACTTTAGAGAATGCTATCACAAATCCTTAAACTTAAACAACTTCTTATTGTTATTATTTTTTAGTAAATAGTTCCAATTATCCGTTTTGCCCGAACACCTCGGGCAAAAGGGATATACCTCAAGGGCAAAATGGATACATGGGCCTATTTTTGCACTGGTTACACTGTGTCTGTCTTCGGTGGGTGGTCCACTAAACAGACCCTGGTGATGACGGCATAATTATTTTGAAGACCTATCCTTAACAGTTTTCAGACCACAGACTGACCTTAGGTTACTATATAGGACTCAATATGTACCTACAGTCAATTTACAGTGGTAATTTCCTATGATTAATATATTAAAAGCATATAAAAATAGTACATACAAAAATAAACTTTACTAGAACGGTTATAAGTCAGCTAACCCACGCCGTTTAGTTGCGTTTGCATGTGTTATCGCATGACTCATCGACCGTCATAATTAATCATGACGAGTCTGTGGTGAAGCGCAATGGATGTAATGTGGTTATTAATGAGTATCATTCATTTGTGTGTGATGACGTCTTCTTTTAAATACATCGAGGCCCTCCGACGTCCCTACGGCGGAGTCGCTTTGATGTGGCGGAAAGGTGTTTTGACGGCAGTGTCTGTTATTCTATGTAAAAGTGACCGGTTAGTGGCCATTAAAGTATGCGTGGGCGAGCGTAGTGCATTATTTTTCTCGGCTTTCATGCCTACGAACTGTATTGATATCTTAGCGGAATTTACGGAGGCACTTAGTGAAATAAATGCTGTAGTTGACAGTTGTGAAATTGAATCTGTTTTTGTGCTCGGCGATTTTTAACGCTCATCTTGAAAAGTTGTTTTTTAATGAATTAATTAATTTTTTGTCATGAGCTGAGGTGGTAATCAATCAAATCAATTTAATGTCATAAAAACACATGTCAAATAGTTTTAAATTAAATTAAAGAATAATAAAGATACAAATCCGGCACAAAAACATAATAAATAAAAATTTGTACATGTCACGTCACGGCTGATAATCATGATTCAAAAATGCCTCTACGCTATAGTAAACTTTATCTAATAATATTTTTCTTATTTTGCAATATACTGCGCGTACGAAGGTGCCTCTTTAACCTACGAGCTCAGTTTATTATAAATTTTTACTCCCACTACCCACAAAGAAATCGATGTTTTCGTCAATCTGGCGGATACCGGGTTCATATCTCGGGCAGTTTTACGTTGATCAGGACGGTGCCTTTTGAACTCGTCTTTGTGCTTCCACATAAATGTAGCGACTTCCAAAATGAACATACAAGGTACAGTTAGTATTTTAAAGATACTAAAGTGTTCCTCTGTTGGTGAAAACGGCGGCACCCCAGCCAATATCCTAACGGCCCTTTTCTGCAGTATAAACACTCCGTCCCTATTAGTAGCAAGGCCATAAAGGTACAATACCATACAGAATCATGGAGTTCACATACGCGTAGTAGGCCAGTTGGACAGTTTCCTGAGAAAGGGCAGGGGCAAGCCGCGACAGTACAAAAGACGCCTGAGCAGACCTACTTCAATGTGAGTATCCCATTTAAGAACCGAATCAAAATTAAAACCTAAGAAACATGTCTCCTGGACCTGTGGTAGTTGTGTATTATCTATGACATTAGTAAGTGGGGAGGCCTCTTAACCAAAAATATATAAGGAACGTTTTACTTTGAAAACCGTTCGCCTTAAACCAGTCTGACAATGTAATTAGAACACGCAATGCGTTTTCCTTCAGGTCACAAAACGAGTCACCAGAAACAATAGCACATCCATCATCCGCGAACATTAGAAAATCACCGTTCGGAAACATACTAATGAGGTCATTCACCATTACAAGAAACAGGAAATTTCCAACTGACGAACCCTGTGGAACAGAACAATAATAATAAGTTCAAATGTCGAACGAGCCTTTCAACCCGAGGAAAATTTCAGATTTATTTTGAAGTTTATCTCAACAAGTTTGAATAAAGAACTTATACTACACCACCTTTTTTGTTTTTTTTTTTAAATCAAGTTTTAGAGCAAGAATATCGTAGACAGAAAAAGTCATTTAATAGATATTTATTTAGTGCGGATACAAGTGACCAATTTGGGTATTGGTTTTCACTGTCACTGTGTTACTCATCTGATTCATTGAAATAATACACACAGTGGATACTGTTGGATTTATTTATTATTAAAGCTAATGATCTATATATAGGCATATATGAAGGAAGGCCAAAAATCTGTCGAAATTGCTACCCTGAATTGGTTAGGTTATTTGCTAAGGCGGAAGCAGAAAGCTCTGCGATACCTGGTCGGGGGAGACAGAAGGAAAATAAAACTGTAAAATCACTTTTTATTAAGTGTCTAAGGTGGACACGACACGACGTTAAACTGTCGCACACTTTAGTTTTAAATGTTATAGTAAGTTTGAAATGCCAACAACGTCGCATGTTTTGCGGCCTGGTCGGACAGTCAATATCAGGGTAGGATGTTGACTTAAGGTGGCGGCGGAAGAATGGCTAGTCCATCAACGGTGGCCCACGAGCCGAGTTAGGAGGCTTACTACTCACCTGCCAACGAGCACTAGACGAGCGGGGTAGGTGAACTGTCTAAACCCCCCCTAAATTATGGATTCACAAAGAAATAAATGGCCCCCAGAACCCGACGGTTCGGATGACTGCTGACGACGGCAGGCGGAAATTGTCCAGAACTCGGGGTGCGAAGAATCTTCGGGCGTCATGATCACCCTTCCGTCACATAACTATGGCTAACGGCAAAAAGGACTTCGATTATAAATTGAATATCCTAACTTACAATACTAGAACGCTTCGTACTATAGAAAGGCTAATAGAGTTAGAAAACGCTCTCAAAGACGTAAACTGGGATATTGTCGGCCTATCTGAAGTCCGTAGAGATGGTAAATATATAGTTGAACGGCGAGATAAAATGTATTTTTCTATTGCGGGAACTCGGGTAGATTAAGCGGTGTAGGTTTCTTAGTGAATAAAAAATGGAAGGATAACATAGCAGAATTTATTTCCTATTCAGACAGCATCGCAGTTTTAAAATCAATCTTTAACAGACATGTAGCCTCTCAAATACAGCCCTATCTCTGTGACTCCCAACATGGTTTTAGGCCAAGAAAATCAGTAGAGACGAACCTTTTAACCCTGGTAGACTATGTTTCTGAGCATTTGGATAAAGGGATACAGGTGGACGTGTTGTACTTCGATTTTAGAAAAGCTTTTGATCGCGTAGATAACGACATACTACTAAGGAAGTTATGTAAAATCGGGTTCTCCCCAAAACTGCTTAAATTTTTTGCCAATTATCTACGCGATAGGCAGCAGTACGTGCAGCACGGATGCTTTGTTTCCAATTCCTACCACACTCGCTCCGGAGTAAGCCAGGGTTCAATTTTAGGCCCTTTTCTGTTTGGCGTAATGATTAATGACTTGGCGTCTCTCTCTAGATATGCTCGATGTCTCCTTTACGCTGATGACCTAAAGCTTATTTATGGCCTGCAGCAGCTATCTGACTCTGAATCGCTCCAAGATGATATTAACCGGATCTATGAATGGAGTATCACAAATAATGCTCTTTCATCCTGAGAAGTGTTCCGTGATGTCCTTTAGCCGTGCTCGTAGTCCCTTATCTATCAATTACCGGCTTGGAACGGAACTAATAAAACGCGTTGACACTATCAAAGACCTGGGTGCCACATTTGAATCCAACTTAAATTTTCATGACCACATAAGAACCCTAGCTAAGGACTGTTATCGGAGATTGGAGTTCGTCATTCGCAATGCTCGTGAATTTGACAACCCCTTTGTCATTAAACTTGTCTGTGTGGAACCCCCACGAGGTCACTTATGTCCTGCTCCTAGAGAAAATTCAAAAGGCGTTTTTGCGATTCTTATATAAAAAAATCTATGGGTACTATCCCTTCCTTTATCCAACGAAATTTCTGCTTGGCACCCTGGGCTTTAACTCCCTGGAAGTGAGGCGCAATTATGCTCTCGTGACCGGGGCATGCCGAATAATACGTGGGGATTCAGACTGTCCACAGCTGGTCTCAAAACTTGTACGCCTTCTCGTACCCCCTCTGTTTCAATCAAAGATAAATTTTAGGCCACGTAATCGCAACTAACTGGCAGTTCCTAATGCGCGCACTGTGGCGTACAGGAACTCGCCATTAGTTCGCGCCTTACATTACCTTAACGCACTTCTCGAGTCAGCACCTGACTGCGATGTTTTTGCCAGTAGTTGGAAGACGTTATATGACGAATGTAAGAGGTTATGTGAGGCGATGGATGATCGGCCGTCTTCAGTTAGTATTTAAGATTATTGTTATTGTATAACACAACTCTATGTTAACGTTATTCTAATATAATAATAATATTGTATGCATACCACAGTGCCTTAGTATCTACTGTAATACTGTGTAATATGTTTGAAAAAAAAAAAAAATTTAGATTACCTGGAAAACAACTATTAACCGTAGTTCACGCATATGCGCCAACATCCGCAAACCCTGACGAGGAAGTAGAAGATTTCTACGACCTCTTAAATAGAGCATGCGACGAACATCGACCCACCTACAACCTGGTTATTGGTGACTTTAATGCCAATATAGGTAAAAGGCAAGAACTAGACGACGCAACTATTGTTGGGCCCCGTGGTCTTGGAGACGGAAACACTCGGTGGCTCGCGGCCAGTACAGTCTGCCTTTGGCCAAAATTTTAAATTTCAAATAGTTTCTTTTTTAAAAAACCGTAACGCAGATGGACGTGGATCTCCCCGAATTCCCTCACTAAAAACGAATTTGACTACGTAATATCCTTAAATAATTAAATAATAAAGAACGTGCATACAATTAATAATATTAAATTTAGCTCCGACCACCGACCTCTTCGCGCCATGGTAGTTTTCAATAACAAGATTTACCGTCAACAATTAATTCGCAGGACGATATGAAGACATGACAGAAATATACTTTTGACTTACAAACAAGAATTTAACATAAGAGAGAAAGAGAGGGTTATATAGGGGACTGTGTCTCGTTTTGACTAAGGAGATAATGACGTCATCAGACAATCCAAATGTCAATGTGTGTCGATTGTGTAACGAGAGCGAGTAAGACACCGCCCCCTATATTATTCTCTCTATCGGGCGGTTTCTACTACATTTTACTAGTCACCTATGAAATGCCTGTGAACGACTGTTCAACTGTGGTTAGGGAAATAAAGTAAAAGTATTGTCCGGTTTCCCTCCTGGTCCGTCCATCCATCAACGCACGTATTCGTCGAGTAACAAACAAAACTCATAGAACCGTATTGTTTACAAAACAAGGCTGATTTTGGGTAAAATATTTTTTTGCAAATCGTGAGTTTTGTTTGTCACCTGGCAGTACAGAGTCTATCCGGAAATAGAAGTGTCGTAGAATGTATGAGTTCCCATATTGGACTAAGAGCTGGCCACGTCAGATATGACACAATAAAGAGAGCAACGAAACCCGTCTAGTAAGATTACTTTATTCTGGCAGCTTTTAATGGGTGGAGCTAGTAGTAGTAATACACTTGAATGTACAAGAAAACACAACGAAAGACATAACACAACATATACGTACAAAGGCAAACTTATCCATTCAAGGGATTTCTTCCAGTTAACCTTTGAGCAATTGAGAGAGAACGTTGGAAGTGCTAGGCAGACTTAGGTCATAGTAGCAAAAATTTTCAGTTGGAAAAAAGTAATACCAAAATAGGTTATAATTTTAAACAAAAAAGACTTCACTTAGCCTCCGTTCCAAAACCAAATGCTCGAGATGCTGTAAAAAATACTCAAATCACTATAGGTGTGGTGTGCCTATAATAATTGAAGAGTTCCCTCGATTTCTCCAGGATCCCATCATCAGATCCTGACCAGGTTACAATGGGACCAACTGTGAAGTCGGTCTAGTCGTCTTTGAATAATCGGTGAACATACATAAAAAAAAAACAAAGATCCCGACGAATTGATAACATCCTCCTTCGAAATCTTGAAGTCGGTTGAAAACTTGAAGCCGAAGTTGGCTTATTTATAAAGGACCGGGCCTATATTTTAACATTAAAAAGGCGTATTATTACGGAAACAAAAATGGTAGGCATCAACAAACTATGAGTTACATTATACGTCGTTTGGCACTACTTTCCCCCATCAGAAAGTTTTAGCAATGATATTATCTAATTATTTATATAATTTCTCATAATACTACATCAAAACCAGAACTCTAGGATTTGTATTCTTGAAGTGGTTTGCATTCTGTGACCTCCACCACTTTACAGCTGCCAGATGTCCGGTTCTAGAAATAAGCATGGTATAGCAAACTAACGAGAGGGGTTTTGTAGCTCTCATTATTATGTCATATCTGTCGTGGCTAACTCTCCCTCCATATAAACCACGACACTTCTCTTTCCGGGCCGACTCTAGTAAGACTAAAGGTACTAATAATATAATCAATTCGTCAACAGTTTAGTTAATAGCTCAACCAAAGTTTTTGTGTTAGATAGTCCTGGGGGAGGCTTGCTAATGCCTCACATTCAAAGCATTTGGTGTGCAATTATTAATTAACTGTATATAAATCACCCATAGACTTGTATATGAAATCACCAAAATGTTTTCCGAATATTGCTGTCGAACGCATCAGGAAAGCTATCATCGGTGCACACGAAAAGATGGGTATATCACGAGTTTTCAATATTAATTGTATAAACAAATCAAAAAAATAATTATCTGAATACCATCTATCATTCGGTCTAAATAAAGAATACACCACAACAAAAAACAAAGATATTCAGCAATTTCCTTCTCCTATCCGGCACTATACCTACCTACATCATTTTTTAGTTACCGTAAACAAATTTAGGTCAATTTTAAACAGCTTAGAATTTTGATGACTAACGTACGGAACCCTCGCCACGCGAGTCGAGATTTCACTTGTCCGGTTTTTTTTTTAGTTGGGTCTGATTTAAAACATCTTACGGTTTTATTAAACCGAATGTTGTGTCTAAAGCCAATTAAATAAAATTAAATATGATTAATAAAAAGTTACGTAAATGTGTTGCCCCAGTTAGCCTAAACAGACCGGTCTCCACAAACAGCACCCGTTCACGAGTATGACGCATATCTCAGCCATCGCCTCCCTCAACCTTTCTTCGGGAAAGTGGCGACCTGATCAACGACGCCACCATAAGGAGAGCCTTTTAAGCGAGCATGACATGTTCAAGCTGGCGGGCTTTATTAATTAACTAGCTTTTGCCCGCGGCTTCGCCCGCGTACTAAAAGTACTAAAAAAGAAGGTTCTCAGTTTGACCCGTATGTTCCTCCGCTTGTCCGCTTTTATTTCTCATTTGGCTGAACCGATTTAGATGCGGTTTACGGAAAAGTGTTTTTTACATTCTGAAGGTTTCAGTATACCACGTTTTGGTGAAGGCGGTTCCCTTATTTTTTTCAAGAAATGATTGTAATCATTGTTGAATGTAATACGCCAGCAACCACTTTCTACTAAAAGAGATTATGATAAATGCAGATTTCTACTCTTGAATAGTAGCTTTACCCTGCGACTTCGTCTGCGTGGAATTCAAACTCAAACTCAAACTCAAACTCAAACATTTATTCAGTAAGTAGGCCACAAGGGCACTTTTACACGTCAAAGTAAAAGAGAGAGAAAAAAAATCAAACTACACCGGTTCTAACCCTACACCTCTGACCCGAGAAGAATTATGTCCGGCAAGAAACTCGGCGGGACTTATTTTTTCAAAACAACAGTACATCAAAACTAAACAATACATATAGTGCGTTGTTCTATAAGAAAACATATCAAACCAAGGTTAGATTAACCAACAATAGGTTATAGTTTAAGAAAAATACCAAAGAAAAAAGATGAGTCCAAATCTGACTATTGAAAATAAATTACATACAAGTTTGATATACTTTCTTACCTGAACTGTGTCTTCTACATAAATTTCCAAATTATAATAATCCATCATCAACAGTTAGAAACAAACTTTGAATTTAAATAATATAAAAAAAAGTACTTAAGTGATTCTAGTATGTTATTCAATCAAATACAAACACTGAAAACATTGAAAAAATAATCAATCCAGCCGGACTTGAACCTGGCATCGATACGCCTTACCGCTTACTTAGATGTCGCTTACGGCTGCTATAAAGTCGATGTAAAAAATAAATGCAAAAAAAAAAAAAAAAAAAAAATTGAAGGCAATGAGAATTTCGTCAACTCAGTAACTGAACCCATAGCTTAATTGGTAAAGCGATCGAGCCCCGGTAAGGCGTATCGATGCCAGGTTCAAGTCCGGCTGGGTTGATTATTTTTTCAATGTTTCCAGTGTTTGTATTTGATTGAATAACATACTATTGTATGAGTGGAATGCCCCACTAAAAAAATCATGTAAAATAATTATGATTCTAGTATACAATAAACATACTATTTCTAAATTAGTAATCCACCCTCCTTTTTACCCGCTTAAGGAATAACTTCTGGGATAACAACTATTATATATCCTTCCCAGGTACTCAAACTGTCTCCATACCAATCATCTAAATAGGTTCAGTGGTTAATAATTCGCCATGCAAACTACCAACCCCTTTTCTACCCCTCTAGGATTGATTTTCGGGATAAAAACTGTCCTATGTCGTTTCCCAGGACTCAAACTATCTCTTTACCACGTTTTCCTCATACAAACTTTCAACCCCTATTTCACCTATTTACTTACTTAAGTGTTGATATTAGGAAGAAGAACTATCCTTATCCTTTCCCGATACTCAAACTATCTCTATACTAAGTTTCATCTAAATCGGTTCAGTGGTTAAAAATTACCCATTGAAACCTCCAACCCCCATTTTACCCCTTAACCTTAAGGATTGATTTTCACGTTAAAAACTATTTTATGTTCCTTCCCGGGACTTAAACTATACCAAGTTTCATCTAAATCGGTTCAACGTTTAAAAATTCCCCATACAAACTTTCGACCCCCGTTTCACCCCTTAAAGTGTTGATTAAAACTATCCCAATCCTTTTCCGATACTCAAACTATCTGTAGGTATACCAAGTTTAATCTAAAGCGGTTCAGCTGTTAAAAAATTCCCATACAACTTCCAACCCCCATGAAAACTACACTATGATATTTCCCGGGATTTAAACCATATCTATACCAAGATTGATCTAAACCGGTTCAGCAGCTTAAGCGTGAAAGCTAACAGACAGACAGACTTTCGCATTTATAATATTAAATTCTAATATTAAATTCATTTACGAAATTTCATCGTCGTCGGTTCAGCGGTTAATATTTCGCCATACAAACTACCAACCCCTTTTCTACCACTCTAGGATTGTTTATCGGGATAAAAACTATCCTATATTGTTTCCCGGGACTCAAACTATATCCATACCAAATTTTATCTAAATCGGTTCGCTGTTAATAATTCTCCATACAAATCTCCAACCGCCATTTCACCCCTTTAAGGGTTTATTTTCGCGATATAAACTATTTTATGTTCCGTCCCGGGACTAAAACTGTCTGTATACCAAGTTTCATATCTCATAAATAGGTTCAACTGTTAAAAATTTCCCATACAAACTTCCAACCCACTTTTCACCCCTTTAAGGATTGATTTTCTGGATGAAAACTACCCTATGTCATTTTCGGGCTATGCGTATACCACGTTTTGGTGAAGGCGGTTCCCTTATTTTTTTTTAAGAAATGCTTGCAATAATTGTTGAATTGTTACGCCAGCAACGACTTACTACTATTAAGAGATCATGATTAATGCAGATTTCTACTCTTGAATAGAAGCTTTTCCCCGCGACTTCGTCTGCGTGGATTTAGTAATCCACCCTCCTTTTTAACCGCTTAAGGAATGACTTCTGGGATAACAACTATTATATATCCTTCCCCAGAACTCAAACTATCTCCATTTGTCAGTCATGATATGTCAGTTAGTCAGTCAGTTTCTTCTTTTATATATTTAGATTAGATTGTAATTTGGCACAAACACTTTCATGTCCACAATATTAAACTTCCAAATCGATGTCATTTTCGTAATTTACGTCCCAAAAAACCATAAAAACGACACCCATATTGATATTTAGACATTTCCACCCCATCGCACCCCAACAGGAGAGATGGTATTTTACGTCCGCCACGTTAGATTTTAAAATCGTTGTTGTTTTCGTAATCAGCGACCCGATAAACCATAGAAACAATACCCATGTTGATTTTTAGACTTTGTCACCACATTTCCCCCTTTTAGGGGTTGAATTCTCAAAAAACCTGCAACACGTATTTACTCATTTATTGTTAGGAATACTTCTGTGAAGTTTCGAATAAAATAGACTAACTAATCTTGTTTCCCCATACAAATTTTGGACCCCCATTTCACGCCCTTAGGGGATGAATTTTGAAAAATTCTTTCTTAGCGCACCCCTAGACCTTATAAGGAACCTACGTGCCAAATTTGGAATCTCTAGAACCAGCGGTTTGGACTGTGCGTTGATAGATCACTATGTCAGTCAGTCAGTCAGTCAGTCACCTTTGAGTTATATATAATAAATAAATATAAATAAATATTATGGGACAATCTTACACAAATCAACCTAGTCCCACAGTAAGCTCAATAAGGCTTGTGTTGTGGGTACTAGGCGACGATATATATAATAGATAGATATAGATAAATACTTAAATACATAGAAAACATCCATAACTCAGGAACAAATATCCGTGATGAACACACAAATAAATGCCCTGACCAGGATTCGAACCCGGGACCTCCTGCTTCATAGGCAGGCTCACTACCGACTAGGCTAGGAGGCCGTTTGAAATATATATATATAGATAAAAACTAGCCATGTTTAGTCTGGTGAGAAACAATATTCTGTGCTCGTATTTTACATGCGTGAACTAAATTACAATATAAAAGTGACATAGAGATGTACATGTCTCTAAGCGTCAGGATCATTAAATATATATCTATACATATAAATATTTGCGAATGCATGACTAAGGATGTATAACGTCTCTAAGTGTCCAAATACTAAATAAAAACAAAATAAAATAAAAACTAAAAACCGGTAACACTGGACACTAGTAAAGCTGCTTCATAGAGTAATGTACCTAATAATTTCTCAATTTGTATTGTACTAACCATATCAAGCTACAAGCTTAAAGGCGTCGTTATCCTCAATGAATTCCTTTAAAATATAGTACTCTCTCCTCAACAAATAGCGCTTAACATAAAACTTGAATTTATTTAGTGGCAAATTCACTACATCAGCGGGGACATTGTTATAAAAACGTGTACAGTTCCCAGCAAAAGACGTACGAACCTTACCGAGGCGGTGGCCAGGCTCAGCAATCTTATCTTATATATATATGTTAAAGGCATAGAGTGATTTTAGTATTTTTATCAAAGAATAAAGCATTAACATTTAAAGAAGTGATATTTAATGAAGTAGAACTACTGATAATGATCAAAACGGAACTCTTCAACGACGCATAGCTCACGTTTGGCGATTTGTCTTTTTCGCTGCGTTTGTTAAGGATCTTATTTCTTTGAATGAAGTCGGTTTTTTTCTTAAAAAATATTATATACACTAATTGTTAAAAGCTGCGGTGCACAGTTACTGTTGAAAGGTTGGTGAACGTGATGGGCGAACACGGCGAGTCAGATGTGGTGGTGTCGGGGCTGTCGGGCCGCCTGCCTGAGAGCGGCAGCATTGAGGAGTTTGCACAGCAGCTGTACGCCGGCGTCGACCTCGTCACCGCTGGTGGCCGAGGTGGGACTCCAGGTACTCTAAAAAAATCAACTGTGAAGAACTCTGGATTAGAACCCACCTCCTTCGGATTGTCGGTCTTACGTGCACCCAATTACACTAATAATTGGTAGCTCTTCGGACCGGCAATCCGAAGGAGGCGGGTTCTAATCCAGAGTTCTTCACAGTTGATTTTTTCATTGTGATGGACATCTGTTTCCAATTTGTGGTATTTTTCACGGAATAAAAAAGTAAATCAATATTAATATATTAAATTAAACTGGTCCATTTAGTTGGTTCTTTTAAACGTTCACGTTTATATGATAGTTCGGAGTCAAACGGAAATAAACCGGATTTTACCGCAATTTTTAAACCGGTTTGATGTCCTTTGGACAACAGGGACAGAGTAAACAAGAATAAAAATTGATTCACCTATGTATTCCAACCACAGGAGGCCCGATACTGCAAGAAAACCTGATGTTTGATTTGAAACCCCGTACTTAGAGCATCAGAACCGTGAAGGTTAACCAACACGCCAAAAAGCCTCTCAAGTCTCTGTACCGAACTATAGTTTTCGTTATAAGTCACAAGATACCGCTCCCAAGTTGGTAGCGGCTGAGAGTCCCAACCCAAACAAATTTCACTGGGACAAACCATGTAACTTGTTAAGCATGGAACTTATAAAGGCTGTACGTAATCCTCATCGTCGATGTCAAAAAACTTACTATCAATTTCAAATGGGATATTTTTAAGTAGCTTAGCAAAACCTACTGATTGTGCAGCAAAATATACAATTTTTATCCAAAACCGAAGTACGAACGCAATATTACTTATACGCATTTGTGACAGTCTGCAACAAAAGGTACCTCATTCCTTACCGTTTGCCGGCCAGCGCTTACGCGTTTGTTGCTTGAATACAATATTGAGTCTATACAAAGTACGACGTATTATTATTATTCTAACTGGGCTATCGATTTGCTGCGTCGCGTCGACCAGATTTGATCTATTGTGGCAGCCCTATATAAATCACTAGCTTGCCGCCCGCGACTTCGTCCGCGTATAATACGGTTCCTCATACAGTTTCATATCTAATAGTAACTTCTCAACTAACTTTTGTTAATCCCCGAACCATCTTCTTAATCTATTTATACTTATAGCTATGTTGGCGAAAAAAAGAGTAACGTATTTAGACATAGTTTCAGTTACAAATAAGTGTTAAGATGCAAATAATAAGGTAAATGTACCCTATTATTTGCGTAACTTCTTTGTGTACTATATAGTGGTGGTTTTATTTGGCGCTACGATGACCAAACTATTGTCAGAGTTCACTCTGGAACATGGAAATGAAACGGAAATAGGAACAATAATTCCTAGTAAATCTCAAACCAAAAAAATAGTAAATCTCTATACAAACTTTCAACCCCTTTTTAGCCCCGTTCTAGGTTGAATTTTGAAAAACGCTGAAATTGCGTTTAATATTTTTTAATTATTAGTAAACGTACGAAGTTTCAAATCTTTGACACTCCCACCGATACAAACGTTTAACCCCAATTTTATCCCCGATTTTAGGGGTTGAATTTTTCTAAATCGCTTCTTATTAGTTGTACAGATTGTAAATATAACCCGTCCTGCAAATTACAACTTTCTAGCTTCAGTAGTAAAGGCCTTCCTTTCATACAAACTTTTCAACCCCGTTTCTACTCCTCTGAGGTGGAATTTTAAAAAAACGCTGAAATTGTTTTTTTTTTCTTTAAAGTTAGTAGCTTACAAACGAACTTTCAAGTCTGTCACAAAAAAAAATAACCTCTGTACAAACTTTCAACCCCTTTTTTACCCTGTTAGAGGCTGAATTTTGAATAACGCTGAAATTACTTTTATTGTTTTTTAATTATTAGTAAACATGTGGTTTCAAATCTCTAACTCAAAATTTTAAACCCCACCCATACAAACCTTTAACCCCTTTTTTACCCATTAAGGGGTTGAATTATTCAAAATAGCTTCTTGTTAGTTATACAAATTGTAAATTTAACTCGTCCTGCAAATTAAATCTTTCTAGCTTCAGTAGTTACGGCCTCCCTTTAATACAAACTTTTCAACCCCTCTGAGGTGGAATTTTGAAAAACGCTGAAATTGGATTTTTTGCCTTGAAATTAGTGGTTTACAAACGAACTTTCAAGTCTGTCGCAAAAAAAATCTCTATACAAACTTTCAACCCCTATTTTACCCTGTTAGAGGTTGAATTTTGAAATACGCTAAAATTACTTTTATTGTTTTTTAATTATTAGTAAACGTACGAAGTTTTAAACCTCTAACTCAAAATTTTAAACCCCATCTGTACAAACTTTCAAACCCCTTTTACCCCCTTAGGGGATGAATTATTCAAAATGGCTTCTTATTAGTTGTAACAATTGTAAATTTAACTTGTCCTGCAAATTACAACTTCCTAGCTTCAGTAGTTACGGCCTCACTTTAATACAAACTTTTCAACCTCGTTTCAACCCCTCCGAGGTGGAATTATGAAAAACGCTGAATTTTTTTTTGTTTTGAAGTCAGTACTAACGAATTTTCAAGTCTATCACAAAAAAAAAATCTCTGTACAAACTTTCAACCCCTATTTTACCCTGTTATAGGTTGAATTTTGAAAAACTCTGAAATCACTTTTATTGTTTTTTAATTATTAGTAAACATGTGAAGTTTCAAATCTCTACTTCTCTAAATTTTAAACCCCACCCATACAAACTTTTAACTCCTTTTTTACCTATGAAGGGGTTGAATTATTCAAAATAGGTTCTTGTTAGTTGTACAAATTGTAAATTTAACTCGTCCTGCAAATTACAACTTTCTAGCTTCAGTAGTTACGGACTCCCTTTAATGCAAACATTTCAACCTCGTTTCAACCCCTCTGAGGTGGAATTTTGAAAAACGCTGAAATTAGTTTTTTTGCCTTGTAGTTAGTGGCTTACAAACGAACTTTCAAGTCTGTCACAAAAAAAAATCTCTATACAAACTTTCAACCCCTATTATACCCTGTTAGAGGTTGAATTTTGAAATATGCTAAAATTACTTTTATTGATTTTTAATTATTAGTAAACGTACGAAGTTTCAAATCTCTAACTCAAAATTTTAAACCATCCATACAAACTTTCAACCCCCTTTTTACCCTCTTAGGGGATGAATTTTAAAAAACTCCTTCTTAGTGGATACTAACGTTATAAAAACTACCTATTGTGAAAAAAATCAGCTCTGTAGGTCCAACGGTTTGGGCTGGGCGTTGATTAAAGTGAGTCAGTCAGTCAGTCAGTCAGGACTTATACGTTTATATATATTTATAGATTACTGATTTCCGTTGAATCCAAGCACTTCCAGATTCTTTGGGCTGTAATATGTTGTACCTCATCGGGTTGCAGTACATGTCGCCCTAGATGGGTACTTCTTTTATGCATTAGTGGTCGGCAGGAGCAGAGGATGTGCAAGACTGTTTCCTCTTCTTCCTGGCAGAACCTGCATACTGCGTCCTGTTTCTTATCCATAAGAAACATGTGATTGTTCAACTTACAGTGGCCTGTCAGTATTCTAGTCACTGCACAGGTTTTGTGAGTTTTGAGCCCTAGCAGCTCTTTTGCGGTTTTTTGTCGAACCTTTTGATTAGAGCCTTCGAGTATGCTTGTCCTTTGACGAGCTTCCACCATGCGTTTGCTCTCGTTTTTTCCAAGTTATTTAGCAGAGAATATGCCTCCCGTTTGGTGATTCCACAGAACGGTTCTGGGATGACCAGGAGTATGTCCGTCACAGACACAAGTACGACGTAAGCACCTTCCGCCAAATGGTACCTTTTTATGTAGACTGTCACATTTATGCAATCAGTATTGTAGTTAGGTTAATTGTCTATGTGTTATGATTTTTCCTATGGAGATCATTGACAATCGCTTAGGGCTAAATATTATCTAATGGTTTGCAAATTTTTTTATCAGTATGGCGGAACTTCATTTAGATCTGGGCTGAATTCCGCTATGTTTATATAAGAATTGTAGCCTTCTTAACTATAAAACTTTCGTGAGACTCTAACATATTAAAAATATTTATAACGGCTTACTCACGTAATTTAAGTCGATGTTTTGCTTGACATGTTCCGATCAATGTACGATGATCATTATCACGGGCGGCCTTCCGCGACGGCCAATCATCAATAATAATCATCATAAATTGATCGAAATATGTCGAGCAAAAAATCGACATAAATTACGTGAGTAACCCGTTATAAATATTTTTAATATAAGAGTAGTTGTAGCAGTTTTAACAAAATGTTATAATTTTATCAAATAATTCCTAACATAATAGACGTGTTGTTCTCACCCTGAACGAAGAATCGTTGCTAAAAAAAGGCCTTAGCCAACGCTCCAAATAATAAATCACCAAAACTTTTACTTTAAACTATAACACCCCGGCGTAAACGGCTAAGTCACTTGGGATACATGTACAGTAAGTAACAGTGGTTGGTTGTACAGTCAGCAGCAGAAGTAGCTAGTAAATTTTAGTCTCTACTTAAATTATGATCAGGAATACACTATTAAAATCTCTCGCAATCCTCACGGGCACCGTGTATGCATACTGGTCACAGTAAGCAATTTTGAGAACTCATCACAAATTGCTCTAGGACTACGTTAGAGCAATTTGTGATGAGTTCTCTAGTTCAGGGCTAGTAAAGCTCTTTGTGTTTGATTAGAGTTTTAATAAAACTGTATTGACGCAGGCTCGTCCGAGTTGCTAGTACGTTACGGAAAACTGAAGGACCTGGTGCACTTTGATGCGGCGTTCTTCGGCGTGCACGACAAGCAGGCGCACTTCATGGACCCGCAGCTGCGTCTGCTGCTGGAGGTGACACACGAGGTGATTGTCGATGCCGGAATCAGCCCCGCCGAGCTACGCAACTCCCGCACTGGTGTCTACGTGGGCACCTCCGGCTCCGAGTCCGAGTCTTATTGGCTCTCAGACACGAACAATATTTCCGGCTACGCAATAACTGGCTGTGCTCGCGCTATGTTCGCTAACCGGATATCGTACACGTTTGACTTCAAGGGACCATCATATACTCTGGACTCCGGTTGTAGCAGTTCATTGTGCGCGCTAGTGCAGGCCACAGACGCCATTCGCAATGGCCATTGTGACGCCGCTATCGTCGCCGGTACCAACCTCTGCCTTAATGCGCAAATGGTCTTACATTTCCAGCAACTGAATATGTTATCGCCTGAGGGACGTTGCGCAGCTTTCGATGCTAGTGCTAATGGCTATGTGCGCGCCGAAGCTGTTGTAGTCGTGTTGCTGCAGCGCCGGTGCGACGCGCGCCGCGTGTACTGCACGGTACGCGGTGCAGGCATGAACAACGACGGGTACAAGACGAGCGGCATTACATATCCCGCTGGGGCAATACAACAACGACTTGCTAAGGAAACTTTGGAAAAATCGCATCTGCGGCCGAAAGATGTTGTTTACGTGGAAACACACGGTACCGGCACAAAGGTATAAGGACAAATCATGCTTATTATTTGTTGCTGACGTTGCTGTATACTTACGCTATATTTAACTCTTTCTTGTTTTTCAGGTGGGTGATCCGGAGGAGCTGAATGCAATCGCGGATCTGTTTTGTGAAGAGCGGCATTCGCCTCTGTTGGTAGGCTCCGTAAAGTCTAACATGGGTCATTCAGAACCGGTCTCAGGCCTGTGCTCCGTCGCCAAGGTATTACTGGCGATGGAGCGGGGAGTGATTCCGGCCAACCTGCATTACGAGAATCCCAATAAGGAGATCCCTGCACTCACGGACGGCCGAGTTAAGGTAACAGATACAAAATTGTCTTAACTTTAGTAGTATAAGTAAGTAAGTAAACGCGTTTTAGATATAGTTGATATACCTACTTAGAAAGCTAAAATTTATAACAGGCAAATAGCAAATACTAGACCTTACAAATAGCAGTGCAAAAAGCCCAAGCCAACTGTAATTTTCTTAGAGGGTTTACAGGGGGTAATATAATGATGGGTAAGCAAATGTAAATTTCAGTTGTAAGAAACGAGTCTTGAATGGAAGTTTTCAGAAAACTTGTAGACATTGTTTATTGAGTTAAGTTTACGTGCAGTAGTTTCTTTTAAAATACATTTCATGTTACTTATTTTCACATAAAAACGACCCCTCTATGGCCTCTATCTCCGGCAAATTATATGTATCACCTAATAATTGTGTTCATAACATTTTGGAATCCCTAAGTATAATATTGATGATTAAAAAAATAAATAAAATGAAATGGAATGAAATATTATATTGCTAGAACATAATGTTTACGTTGGTGGTATTATAATAAATGTACTTATGTGTACCTTATAATAGGCATGCAATGTAAAGTAGAGCAAGCGACAAACAAGCAAGAAATTTATATACAATATGTCAGTAGAATTATTATAGCAATAAGCTAGATATTAAAATTATTAAAGAATGTCATATTACCAATTATTATGTCTTAGAATGGTAAGTTCAATTTTATAGGATAGGGAAATTAGATAAAACACAAAATTTATAAACAACATAATTTACACATGATTAATTTAAGTCAACATTACAAATTTTGGTATGGGTGGTTGGTTTGTAAATTATGGTTTTGTTAATAATTAATATGTATTACTGTAAGAGGTAGGTAAGAACAGAAACGCCCAATGTCAACGTTACTCTATTTATTGACTGTAGGTGCTTGTAACTACTCCATACAACAAGCGTGACGTTCATACAAAACTGCAGAAGACTGCAGGCAGCTATCAAACTCCCGACTCAGACAGACTAGCCAAAGGACAGTGGTGGACCTATCGCTAAGGCAGTCGCTAGCTAAGTGATTTAATATGTGTGGTGTCGTCCGCTGCTCCTCTTATGATGGGGGCAGGGGTTGGAGTGCCCGCATTGCTGCTATGACTCCTGTGTCATGTCGCATCCCACTGCGGTGGGATGGTCGCTCGTCGTCGTTTTGAGGACGACTTGACGTCTGGTGTGCGTGATTTAATATGTGTGTGGTGTCGTCCGCTGCTCCTCTTATGATGGGGGCAGGGGTTGGAGTGCCCGCATTTCTGCTATGACTCCTGTGTCATGTCGCATCCCACTGCGGTGGGATGGTCGCTCGTCGTCGTTTTGAGGACGACTTGACGTCTGGTGTGGCCGCGGCGGGCCCGATGGCCCTGCCGCAGCGGTGGTGTCAGGTGCGGTCCGCGGCGGGCCCGATGGCCCAGCCGCGGTGATGTCATCTGCTTCATGTCTTAGCCCTGGCGTGCCGCGGCGGGCCCCCAGCCGCGGTGATGTCATCTGCTTCGACGCGAGTCCCGGCGTGCTGCGGCGGGCCCAATGGCCCAGCCGCGGCGGGCCTGGTGGCCCAGCCGCGGTGATGTCATCTGCTTCTAGTCCCGGCGAGCCGCGGCGGGCCCGATGGCCTGACCGCGGCGGCGGTGTCCGCGGCGGACCCGATGGCTCAGCCGCGGTGCTGGCGTCTGCTGCTATCCGAGGTGTAGCAGAGCCCGTGGTAGAGCCCGGGCCCTGCGCTCGGGAGGCCTGATGTAATGGGGCGCGATGTTCTGGAGGTGTTCGTAGCCAGAGTTGTCCGCACGGTCAAACATGACCCGCGCGAGTCTGACTACGAACTGCTCCAGGCCCTCCCACTGTAGTTCTTCAGCGATGGTGGTGTTCCTCTTGCGTCTCGGTGCCTTGGTGAGGATGCGTAGCGCCATCGTCTCTTGCCGTCTTAGCTTCTCCTTGTTTGTCCTGCAACAGAAAGAATACCAGGCAGGTGCGGCGTAGGTAAGTCGTGTTCGAACGTAAGCTTTGTACAGTCCGAGTTTGGTCCGTACAGGGAGCTTACTGTTGAACACGGGGTATAATTTCGCGCGGGCGGTCAGGGCTCTGCGGCGTGTTTCCGCGGCGTGCTGCGTCATCGTGAGCCTTTTGTCGATGGTGACCCCCAGATATTTCACTGTGGGCGACCACACAAGAGGCTGACCTAAGAGAGAAGGAGGAGGAGGCAGTTTAATGGCATTAGTAATAATAATGGCTTGCGTCTTGCCCACGTTGACTGATAGTCTCCATTTGGAGAGAGCCAGTCAGGAAGGGCGTCGAGCGTTGGCTGGATCTTCTGGACTGCGTGTGCAATCTTGAATGACGACGTGTAGTAGGCGGCATCGTCCGCGAAGAGGGCGAACTTGGCGTCGCCAACGACTGGTATGTCGTCGGTGTAGCGAGCGTAGCAGGCCGGTGACAGGCAGCTCCCTTGTGGAACGCCCGCTCTGATGGGGCGTTCAAGGGAGTGGGCGCCCTCCACTTGGACGTGGAAGCGTCGGTCTGCCAGGAAGGATGCCAATGTTCTCACGATGCGTCGGGGAGCTGTGAACAGAGAAAGTTTGTAGATTAGACCGTCGTGCCAGACTCTGTCGAAAGCTTTCTCCATGTCTAGAAACACTGCCACGGTGTGTTCCTTTTTGTTGGTGGCTTGTCCCATGTGATGTAGCACTCGCGTTAGCTGCGTGGTGGTCGAGTGCTGGGCTCTGAACCTGTGTTGCTCCGGCCTAGGAGCGATGTGCGGTGTGAGATGCCGGAGCAGCAACCTCTCGAATACTTCCGAGAGGTTGCTGAGCAGTGTGATGGGCCGATAGTTCTCGGCTTTTCTTCTGTCCTTCCCAGGTTTGGGTAGGACGATGACTCGTCCAGTCTTCCAGGCGGTCGGGAAGTGACCCGAACGCATTATTCCGTTGAACAGGCGTGCCACCGTCGCTAAGGTGTTTAGCGGCAGGTGACGAAGCGCCATGTTCGGACTGTCGTCCGGGCCCGGCGCCTTCCTTGGGTTGCAGTGTCGCCTGATGGTTGTCTGGACCGGTGAAGGAGAAAAGTAGATCGGGTCATCGTGTGGTTGGATTGGCGTGCTGAGGTATTCCTGCACGCGCTCCACGATGTCGGCCGAGTGTAGCGGGTTTGAGTCGGGGTTCGGTCTGAATTGGTGTTCGAGACTGAGGGCGAGAATCTCTGCCCGGTCCCGAGCTCCGTATTTCAGCTTTCCGTCCGCTCCCTCTAGCGGTCGTATCGGCCCCGGTGTAGTGCTGAGTTGCTTGCATAACCTGTGAATAGAGGGTACATTATCAGTTATACTGTCAATGTGTTCTTCCCAGCTTTGGGCGCGATAGTCGCTGAGTTTTTCCCTTAGCAGTCATTCTAGGCGGTTGAGCTCAGTCTTGACCGACTGAGCCCTTAGCCTTTGCCACTGCTTCCTGTACCAACGCTTTTTCTCCAAGAGGGTCTGTAGTGGCCTGGGGAGAGGTTTGCGCCGATCGGTGTATGGGACCGTGTGCGCTGCTCCGTTGAGGGCTGCCTTGATGTCCTTGGTGATTGTGTCGGTTGCTGCGTCGACTTCTGCTGCGGTAGAGATGGGATCTGTGCGGGGAGTGTTTACCAGTGTTTCTGCGAACGCTTCCCAGTCGTAGCGGCGGCTGGGACCTCTGGTGAGCCTCGTGGTGGGCACGTCGGCGATAGTCAGCAGCACCGGGCGGTGGTCTGACGTGAGATCATACAATACCTCGTGGCGCATGACAGCATTGACTCCGCGAGAGATCGCAAAGTCAATGGTGGTACCCCTGCGCCACATGTCGTTGAAGTGGTAGTGTGTGGGCTCGTAGGGCCCCTCCGCTGTTAGTTCGAGCTCTTCCACGGCTTCGTAGATGCGCCTGCCCGGCTGTGAGTAGGCGGAGGAATTCCAGGCGGGATGCTCGGCGTTGAAATCTCCGGCCAGGATGGTCGGCACGGGGGAGTCCACTATGAGCGCCTGGAGGTCGTTGCGGATGTCGGTGGCGTCGCAGTATCCGCAGGGTCTGTAAATAGCAAACAAACGCAGATCATGTCCGACTAGTTTGATATCTACCCCATAGGCGGAGAGGGTAGTCGGCTGCGGCGGCGGGTCCACCAGTTGGTGGATGATCGTCCTCTTCACTAGGACGGCTAGTCCTCTCTATGTGTGTGCGTTGAGAGGGTTCGCCTGGTCTAGGCGGTAGACCTGTTATCCGTTGATGTTGAGATGCTGCGAGGGCTTCAGAATCGTCTCGCAGATGAGCATGATGTCGATGTTCTGGCTGTGGAGAAAATGACGGAGCTCGTTCGTTTTTCCCGTTAGGGAATTCGCGTTCCAATATACAATTCGTAACTCTTTCTCTTTTAGGCCGTAAAAGATCGAGAGTGGCTTGCGAGCAAACTACTTACAGTTGCTGCTGTGGAGGTGGTCCGGCTTGGAACTAATCAGACTTGGAGAGTTTGGAGACGGCCTCTGTAAACTGCTCCACGGCCGCGGCGAGCGCGGTGGTGATGTTTGTTAGCTGCTGAGCTAACGCGTGCTGCTGGTTGTTTACCGGGTCCGTTGCGAGCGTAGGCTCGCTGCGGGGCCGCTGCGGCCTCTGGTTGCGTGGCTGTTGCTGCTGCTGCTGCTGTTGTCGCCTCTGTCCTCTTGTCCGAGGCCTGGGAGGGTGTGTGCTGTGTCCCAGGCGCCATGAGAGAGCCCTGAGCTGAGTCCTCTACCTGGTTCGGCGTGTCCGATGCTCTGGTAGCAGGTCCGCGACGCTGGCGTTGGCGGCGGGAGAGAGATCTAGTTCCCGCTTGCCAGTTGCGCAGCTCCTGTAGGTAGACCGGGCACTGTTTGTGGTTGGCTGGGTGGTCCCCCCAACAGTTACCACAGAGTGCTGGCTCGTCCTTGGGGTGCGTGCAGGCGTGCGACCAGTGGCTGCCTGCGCAACTTACGCAGACGGTTGGTCGGTGGCAGCCAAGTGATGAGTGGCGGAAGCCCTGGCAACGATGGCATTGCGGGGGCCCGCGTTTGCCTCGCCAGGGCTCCACCCGGATCTTCTCCGTGATGTGGCCGAGCTCGGTGATGTCCGTGAAGCCCGGGTTCTCCTTCTCCGTCCCGAACAGCTTCACGAAGAACACGCTGCCTCCTCGTCCTCGACCTATGGAGATGAGCTTTACGTGGTCTACCTTGTATCCGAGGGCGGCGCAGCCTTCAGTGATAGACTGGGTGGTGGTACTTGCGGGAAGACCGCGGATAGCGGCCTTCAGTGGTAGTTGTGACTTCTTCCCTGCGGATGAACATGACGCCGTCGGGAGTCAGCGTCTGAGTCCGGGCCTTGTACCCGAGCTGAGCCTCGATGGTCTTGAGGTGCTGCTCGTAGTCCGGGAATACCTCGACCGAGATCGTGGGCGGCTGGCCCGTGATGGCGGGGGCTCCGGTGTCGGCTTCTGTGGGAAGAGAGGGATCGGCGTTAGCGCTGCGTTTACGACATGTGGACGGTTTTGGCGGGGGGGACTTGATGGCTTGCGCGTAGGTGTTTCTCGGTGCGGGGTTGGTGGCCTTCTTCTTGAATCCCGTGGCTGCGGTTGGTGTTGCAGCGCTGTCCTTTTCCACGGCTCGTCCTGATGTCGCTGGCTGCTGGGGTTCCTGTGGGCAGGCAACGGGGTGAGGGGGCCCGTCGGACACGGGGGAAATGCGGTTGCATTCCCGTTTTCCCTCCTGTCCCGGCGGGCTGTCCTCATTTCGTTGCCTCTTCTGAAGGCGCGAGTTGGTATGCGCCTGCAGGGTTGAGAGTAGTGCCGCCTCGAGTGAATCGAGTGAGTCCTCGGGTAGCAATCCATCAGAAAGTTTGTAGATTAGACCGTCGTGCCAGACTCTGTCGAAAGCTTTCTCCATGTCTAGAAACACTGCCACGGTGTGTTCCTTTTTGTTGGTGGCTTGTCCCATGTGATGTAGCACTCGCGTTAGCTGCGTGGTGGTCGAGTGCTGGGCTCTGAACCTGTGTTGCTCCGGCCTAGGAGCGATGTGCGGTGTGAGATGCCGGAGCAGCAACCTCTCGAATACTTCCGAGAGGTTGCTGAGCAGTGTGATGGGCCGATAGTTCTCGGCTTTTCTTCTGTCCTTCCCAGGTTTGGGTAGGACGATGACTCGTCCAGTCTTCCAGGCGGTCGGGAAGTGACCCGAACGCATTATTCCGTTGAACAGGCGTGCCACCGTCGCTAAGGTGTTTAGCGGCAGGTGACGAAGCGCCATGTTCGGACTGTCGTCCGGGCCCGGCGCCTTCCTTGGGTTGCAGTGTCGCCTGATGGTTGTCTGGACCGGTGAAGGAGAAAAGTAGATCGGGTCATCGTGTGGTTGGATTGGCGTGCTGAGGTATTCCTGCACGCGCTCCACGATGTCGGCCGAGTGTAGCGGGTTTGAGTCGGGGTTCGGTCTGAATTGGTGTTCGAGACTGAGGGCGAGAATCTCTGCCCGGTCCCGAGCTCCGTATTTCAGCTTTCCGTCCGCTCCCTCTAGCGGTCGTATCGGCCCCGGTGTAGTGCTGAGTTGCTTGCATAACCTGTGAATAGAGGGTACATTATCAGTTATACTGTCAATGTGTTCTTCCCAGCTTTGGGCGCGATAGTCGCTGAGTTTTTCCCTTAGCAGTCATTCTAGGCGGTTGAGCTCAGTCTTGACCGACTGAGCCCTTAGCCTTTGCCACTGCTTCCTGTACCAACGCTTTTTCTCCAAGAGGGTCTGTAGTGGCCTGGGGAGAGGTTTGCGCCGATCGGTGTATGGGACCGTGTGCGCTGCTCCGTTGAGGGCTGCCTTGATGTCCTTGGTGATTGTGTCGGTTGCTGCGTCGACTTCTGCTGCGGTAGAGATGGGATCTGTGCGGGGAGTGTTTACCAGTGTTTCTGCGAACGCTTCCCAGTCGTAGCGGCGGCTGGGACCTCTGGTGAGCCTCGTGGTGGGCACGTCGGCGATAGTCAGCAGCACCGGGCGGTGGTCTGACGTGAGATCATACAATACCTCGTGGCGCATGACAGCATTGACTCCGCGAGAGATCGCAAAGTCAATGGTGGTACCCCTGCGCCACATGTCGTTGAAGTGGTAGTGTGTGGGCTCGTAGGGCCCCTCCGCTGTTAGTTCGAGCTCTTCCACGGCTTCGTAGATGCGCCTGCCCGGCTGTGAGTAGGCGGAGGAATTCCAGGCGGGATGCTCGGCGTTGAAATCTCCGGCCAGGATGGTCGGCACGGGGGAGTCCACTATGAGCGCCTGGAGGTCGTTGCGGATGTCGGTGGCGTCGCAGTATCCGCAGGGTCTGTAAATAGCAAACAAACGCAGATCATGTCCGACTAGTTTGATATCTACCCCATAGGCGGAGAGGGTAGTCGGCTGCGGCGGCGGGTCCACCAGTTGGTGGATGATCGTCCTCTTCACTAGGACGGCTAGTCCTCTCTATGTGTGTGCGTTGAGAGGGTTCGCCTGGTCTAGGCGGTAGACCTGTTATCCGTTGATGTTGAGATGCTGCGAGGGCTTCAGAATCGTCTCGCAGATGAGCATGATGTCGATGTTCTGGCTGTGGAGAAAATGACGGAGCTCGTTCGTTTTTCCCGTTAGGGAATTCGCGTTCCAATATACAATTCGTAACTCTTTCTCTTTTAGGCCGTAAAAGATCGAGAGTGGCTTGCGAGCAAACTACTTACAGTTGCTGCTGTGGAGGTGGTCCGGCTTGGAACTAACCAGACTTGGAGAGTTTGGAGACGGCCTCTGTAAACTGCTCCACGGCCGCGGCGAGCGCGGTGGTGATGTTTGTTAGCTGCTGAGCTAACGCGTGCTGCTGGTTGTTTACCGGGTCCGTTGCGAGCGTAGGCTCGCTGCGGGGCCGCTGCGGCCTCTGGTTGCGTGGCTGTTGCTGCTGCTGCTGCTGTTGTCGCCTCTGTCCTCTTGTCCGAGGCCTGGGAGGGTGTGTGCTGTGTCCCAGGCGCCATGAGAGAGCCCTGAGCTGAGTCCTCTACCTGGTTCGGCGTGTCCGATGCTCTGGTAGCAGGTCCGCGACGCTGGCGTTGGCGGCGGGAGAGAGATCTAGTTCCCGCTTGCCAGTTGCGCAGCTCCTGTAGGTAGACCGGGCACTGTTTGTGGTTGGCTGGGTGGTCCCCCCAACAGTTACCACAGAGTGCTGGCTCGTCCTTGGGGTGCGTGCAGGCGTGC
Organism: Pammene aurita; assembly: GCA_947086415.1. NCBI lineage: Eukaryota > Metazoa > Arthropoda > Insecta > Lepidoptera > Tortricidae > Pammene > Pammene aurita. The sequence goes on from OX352291.1 coordinate 2,304,112, forward strand.
GACCAGTGGCTGCCTGCGCAACTTACGCAGACGGTTGGTCGGTGGCAGCCAAGTGATGAGTGGCGGAAGCCCTGGCAACGATGGCATTGCGGGGGCCCGCGTTTGCCTCGCCAGGGCTCCACCCGGATCTTCTCCGTGATGTGGCCGAGCTCGGTGATGTCCGTGAAGCCCGGGTTCTCCTTCTCCGTCCCGAACAGCTTCACGAAGAACACGCTGCCTCCTCGTCCTCGACCTATGGAGATGAGCTTTACGTGGTCTACCTTGTATCCGAGGGCGGCGCAGCCTTCAGTGATAGACTGGGTGGTGGTACTTGCGGGAAGACCGCGGATAGCGGCCTTCAGTGGTAGTTGTGACTTCTTCCCTGCGGATGAACATGACGCCGTCGGGAGTCAGCGTCTGAGTCCGGGCCTTGTACCCGAGCTGAGCCTCGATGGTCTTGAGGTGCTGCTCGTAGTCCGGGAATACCTCGACCGAGATCGTGGGCGGCTGGCCCGTGATGGCGGGGGCTCCGGTGTCGGCTTCTGTGGGAAGAGAGGGATCGGCGTTAGCGCTGCGTTTACGACATGTGGACGGTTTTGGCGGGGGGGACTTGATGGCTTGCGCGTAGGTGTTTCTCGGTGCGGGGTTGGTGGCCTTCTTCTTGAATCCCGTGGCTGCGGTTGGTGTTGCAGCGCTGTCCTTTTCCACGGCTCGTCCTGATGTCGCTGGCTGCTGGGGTTCCTGTGGGCAGGCAACGGGGTGAGGGGGCCCGTCGGACACGGGGGAAATGCGGTTGCATTCCCGTTTTCCCTCCTGTCCCGGCGGGCTGTCCTCATTTCGTTGCCTCTTCTGAAGGCGCGAGTTGGTATGCGCCTGCAGGGTTGAGAGTAGTGCCGCCTCGAGTGAATCGAGTGAGTCCTCGGGTAGCAATCCTCGAGTCACTCGCTTGAGTTTCTCAAAGATTGCCACCCAGGAAGCCAGGTCCAACGCGAGGTCGGCCGAGTCGTGGGTCGACTCGAGGCGTCGGCGTCGAAGTGGTCTGGCCGGCGTGGTGTTTGCGCCGGCCCGGCGCTGCAGTGGTGGTGGGGGTGACCTCGCGCCACGTGGTGATTTTTTGCCGTCTCCCTGGTCCATGCCCACGTCCGCGGGCGATTCGGAGTCGCTGCTGTCCTCGTCGTCTGATCCGGACGGGGGCTTCTTCACGGGGCCGTCATCGGTCCCGCTTTCTGATTCGAGATCTGAGTCCAAGACCTCCGACCCCGTGTAGCTGCCCCTGGCCGGCAGACGCCTGCGTGGAGAGCCGCGCTCCGCCTCGCCCTCGGATGCGTTGGCATCGACCAGGGCGTCGGCGTTCACGTTGGCTGCTAGGTCCTCCTCCGGCGGCGTCGGTGTCCTCTTCTTTGGCGGCATGCGTTGCGTCATGGTGGCCATGTCTGCAGTCGTCGGTGGTCGGCTATGTAATGATAGCACAACAGCGCGGATACGGCTAGGGGGCGTGGTCACTTGAGAGCGAGCTCAGAGCGCGTGCGTTCCCTGCGGTGTCGCGGCGACGACTGTGTCCGAGCTGTTGTCGAGCCTGATTTAATACGGCGTATGCGGTGGCTTTTATACGGTCCGGTCGGGGGCTCGATGACGTCGGAGTCGCGTGCGCTCGGCGAACCTCGGCGGCCGTGAAGAGTGACGTAGCGGTGTGCGAGCGAGAAAGTATTCGAGCCCGCACGCCGTTGAAATTCGCATTGTTATATTACTAATTATTAACAAAATAATTTTAAACAAAAAAGGAGCGACTTCACTTAGCCCTCACCTTTCCAAAAGCAAATGCTCGAGCTGCTGTAAAAAAAAACACTCGAATCACTATAGGTTTGCCTATAATAGTTGAAGAGTTCCCTCGATTTCTCCAGGATTCCATAATCAGATCCTGACCTGGTTACAATGGGACCAACTGTGAAGTATAAACAAAAAAAATCCAAAAAGGTCCAGCCGTCTTCGAATAATCGGTAAACATAAATAAAAAAATTAAACGAAAATAGCAAAAACAAAGATCCCGACGAATTGGTAACCTCCTCCTTTGAAATCTTGAAGTCGGTTGAAAGTGGGTTAATTACTGATTTCCGTCGGACATAAATTCCTCAACAGAGTAATAAGATTTTGATAAATAATAGTCATTAAAGACGGCACTTTTAAACAATCTCGGGTGGCTATCTAATATGTATACATTTTGGTAATTTACGGTAAAACGGTTTTAAATATATATATATTTTCTTGCTCTAGGCAAGAAAATGTGGTCTTCCCGTTTGGTGGTTCTAGGATAAAAGTTACTGTTTGTATCAAAATATTCAGGATGCGCTCTTACAAAGAGCGATGCCTGTAATAATTATGTACATGCATGGTAGGGGTAGAACTTTCGTGGATTTGAATAGTGGTCTACATGGTTCTAGCTAGACAGTGGACGTTGCAAACGGCGCGTACATATACATTTTCTCTGAATTAGGAATGCTTTGTGGATATCCACAGAGTTGCCCCAGATAATTAAGCCATAATTCAGATCGGAGGAGACATGTCCGTGGTAAGCTGTTAAGGCTACTGCTTTAGATGTAATATTGCTTAGTCTCCTAAGAGCAAATACGAACTTGTCAAGCTTTTCACATACATCAGTGACATGGATTTTCCATCTGCAGAATTTATCTATGCCTAAAAAGATAGTGGATTCTTATTCTTTTACCGTCTCATTTTCATATTGAATGTCCATAATGCATTAACCATGTTTTATTATATTTCATTTTAAATTATTATTGTCAAGCCAATTAATTTCATCAATGACATTGTCATTTATATTTTTACTAAAATTACTTTAATTGTCAGGTTCCTAGTTGTATACGGAAGCCTAAAAAATACCTACCAGTTTTGACACCTACCATCTCGTCTACTAACCGGTTAATGTTATCCTAATCCCAACGCACCTTACTTGAAGCATTTGATCAGTTTTACTAGCCATGTTTTTGGCGAATTTTGTTTTGAGTCTGTTCTTCTACCACAAAATAAGTTAATTAGGCCAATCTTAAATTATTATTCGTGTTGCAGGTAGTGCAAGAGAACACGCCATGGTCTGGCGGGTTAGTAGCAGTGAACTCGTTTGGGTTCGGAGGTGCCAACGCGCATACCATCCTCGAGGGCGGGTACGGCGGCCGCCCGACGCCAGCGGACTACCCGGCGCCGCGCCTCATCTTGGCCTCCGGCCGCACGGACGAGGCCGTCGAACGGATGCTCACACTTGCGGCCTCGCACCCGCGTGACGCCGAATTACACGCTCTTATAGACACCGTGCATGCGATAGCTATTCCTCGGCACCCGCGGCGCGGATACGCCGTGCTACATCCATCACGAAGCCCAGTAATAGAAGTGCTGGAAACTGAGAGCGAGCGCCCAATCTGGTTCGTTTTCAGCGGCGCAGGCTCGCATTGTCCTGGCACGGGGCGTGCGCTGCTGTGCCTACCAGCGTTTGCTGCGAGCATTGCGCGCTCGGCAGCGGCGCTCGCACCTTTGAACTTGGACCTCCATTATCTGATCACGGACGAAACAGCTGCCACCTTCGATGACCTCATCAATTGCTTCGTGTGTATTACTGCTGTACAAGTGGCGCTGGTGGATGTGCTGAGAGAGATGGGCGTGCATCCTGACGGTATCATCGGCGCCTCTTGTGGTGAAATAGGTCAGTTCTAATAAGTAATCAATACAATAGATACCTTTCTCGTGCCTGAAGAGGCACAACATTCTACGACAGTCTTTATACGAGTGACGCTCAAGCTGACATGAAATAAAATAGGGTAGGTATAGTGTGGCCAGCCAAAGAATTCAGCAGCAATGTACAGACACCATTATGGTACAAAGGAGGTGTATAAGAAATATGTGTGGCTTAAAAATGAGGCACTGTTGCATTTCGTATTTCAGATCTTTAAATATACTGACCTTACCCATCCTATACAGGTTGGAAAGATAAGTCGGGCCCTGGAGGAAAACTACCTTAAAACGTTGAGAATGTTGAGATAGCTCAATTCACTGAAAGGAAACATTCTTTAATTTCTTTAAAGGGACATAACTGCATTTACATTTTTTGGAAAAGAGTACAGTTTTCAAAAAAAGTATTTATTTTGTAATTTTTGCCATAAATAATTTTTATGACAATTGATGCCAATCGATCCTGTTTCCAACGAGGATAAAAACCTCTAAATACCAACCAAGTTTAGGGCACAAGAGAACCCATAAATAATAATAATAATATTTTTCATACGATTAGTACCTATTGGCAAAAATGTGAAAATTAAGAAAAAAACTGTGAATGCAGTTTTAGTTTTTAGGAAAAATAAAAGAATGTTTCCTTTGAGCGAATTGAGCTATCTCAAGGTTTTAAGGTAGTTTCCCTCCAGGGCCCGACTTATCTTTCCACCCTGTATATTTTAGAAGCGGCTATTTTTGTTAAATGTAATCCGAATCTCTACAATAAAATTGCTGACACACGAAGACTCCCTGTGAAACCCCAATATGAAAATTTACTGCGCAACAAAGAGTGTAATACAGCCCTAGTACGGAAAAGTTTATTAGGAATGGCACCCCAAATATATAACAAAATTCCTGACTCTATTAAAAATCTAAGCCTTCGAAATTTTAAAAAAGAACTGTAATTGTTATTAATTAAAAACTATTATTATAATGTGCAACAATTTTTAAATGATATTCATATTTAAGTTAACTCTTGTAAGACTAATACTCTTTACTTGACATTACTAGTTACTACGAATAAATTATATATTGACATTCAAATTATCAATGCGTATTAATAATAATAATAATAAATACTCTTTATTGCACACCTCATACAGTTACAAGCACAAATTTTACAATTAGATAAATTTAGGTAGAGGTAACAACAGGCGGTCTTATCGCTAATGAGCGATTTCTTCCAGACAACCTTTGGGTAGTGGAGACTAGAGAAAAACAATAAGCAGTAGGTGGTGCATAGAAACAAAAGAGACGAAATAGATAACACAGCACATTCATATGAATATACATACTCAAATAAATACAAAATAAACATACATATACGTACATATATACATATATAATACACACAATAAGAAAGAACAGTGTCAACTTAAAAACCTAAGGAAGAGATAAATAGTATTCCTTAAGTTGCGATTTAAAGCTACCAATAGATTGCGCGCGTTTAATGTTGAGAATTGTAATTTTATCATTCATTTAATTATTTAGTTATTAATTGCATGGTAACTTTAAGTATATTCTTTGTACTTAGGTATTAAAAAATCGTATGCCAGCCAACAGGCAAAACATAGTTTTTCTCAACATACCATTAAGACCTAATTTAATGTACCTATGTTTTACGAATAAATAGATGATTGATTGATTGATTGATTGACCATCAAATATATCGGAGGGCCAAGGTACTCAAAAATATCTGCACATGCGCTTTATCCCCTTGTCAGTAATCATTGTTTAGATACTTGTAAGCACTTTGGCAGCTCTAATATATCTGAAGGCGACTGTACATCAAATTGTACTATGATGGGAACACTATAATAAAAATAAACATTGATATGCAAATAATTAATACAACTCATTGATTGATTAAGTATTTTACTAGATGTGACATCCAGAACAAATTTTGTGCGCCATGTTTGGCGGTTGACAGCTATGACAGAATCAAAGACTTTTAGTGATTTTCACTACAACTTTTGGGACAAAAAATTTCTTAGGGATGTCATCTCCTGTTACTCAATGATACAACTCTTTAAAATAAGTAGATAACAATATGTCTCTTAACTTAAATTGGATTTAAATAGTCAATAACATGAAATGTAAATATTAACTTACCATACATTACATGACCATGAAAAAACCGGCCAAGAGCTTTTCGGACCATGCATAATGGAGGGTTTCGTAACTCTCTCCAACGCAACGGCCTCCTAGCCTAGTTGGTAGTGACTCTGCCTATGAACCAGGAGGTCTCGGGTTCGAATCCTGGTCAGGGCATTTATTTATATAGGGCATTTGTAACGGCCTCCTAGCCCAGTCGGTAGTGACCCTGCCTACGAAGCAGGAGGTCCCGGGTTCGAATCCTGGTCAGGGCATTTATTTGTGTGTTTATCACAGATATTTGTTCCTGAGTTATGGGTGTTTTCTATGTATTTAAGTATTTATTCACATTTATCTATTATATATATCGTCGTCTAGTACCCATAACACAAGCCTTATTGAGCTTACTGTGGGCCTAGGTCGATTTGTGTAAGATTGTCCTATAATATTTATTTATTTATTATTTATTTGTGTGTTTATCACGGGTATTTGTTCCTGAGTTATGGATGTTTTTATGTATTTGTATTTATCTATATATATCGTCGCCTAGTACCCACAATACAAGCCTTATCGAGCTTACTGTGGGACTAGGTCGATTTGTGTAAGATTGTCCCATAATATTTATTATTTATCTATCTACTATCGAAAAAACAATTTTTTTAGATGTTCAGGATGATTATTTTTGAAAATATTAGCCATTAAATCAAAAAATGTTGAAGCAAACCCCAACAAAGACCTATCGATAAATGTGTAACATATTATATATGGTAAAAATTAAGTTTTTGACAATGTTACACTTATATACTGCCCCTGCTAAAAATATTTTTTGCGCCAATTTTACTAAAAAACTAAGTAGCGGCATACATAATACACTTCATGTTAAAATTATATTAAGATACATCTTATAGTTTCCGACTAAAATGGCTGTAACATACGGACGGACGGACGGACAGACAGACGGACATGACGAAACTATAAGGGTTCCATTTTGGCTACGGTACTCTAAAAACTGGCCAAGAGCATGTCGAGCCATGCACAATATAGGATTCCGTAGTTGCCGGCCCATTACAATACACCGACTTAAAAGGACGTTTTTCGTCATAGGATATTTTGCGGCACTTACGTCCTTTTTCTATGAAATGATTTTTTTGCGATAAGTCAAAAAAGGCTCAACCGATTTTATTCAATATAATTTTAATTGAAAGTACTTATTAGACCTCACTTCCTCATTTTCCATATTCTTCAGACTCACGGTTATAAAGTTTAAAGGACACATTTTTTTAAAAGTTGGTAGCCATTGTTACCAAAACTATGTACTTTATCAAAAATAATAGTTTTTGAAGACCCCTAATTTTTTTCAACCTGGTCCATCGTCCTCCCACACATAAGGGTTGAAGCGAAATAAAAATCACTCGCAACTTCATGTGTCTTGGGTTACTATCGTTTTGTCTGCGTGATAAATATACGTATGTACGCATACACAATTTCAGCTTTCTAGTGCTAACGATCACTGAGCTAAGCTGCGGACGGACAGACAGACGGTAATTGACCACGGAACCCCTAAAATGGATTCGTTTAAGATGAACTTAAAAAAAAAAATACAAGTACACTTCATGCCTATTTTAACACGCTTTAAGATTTAGGGAAATCTTTACAAGAATGAGGCAGAAAAAAAACTATAAACAGCTATTTATATCTTATGGCCGCCTTTCTCCCATCTCAGGAATAAGATATATAGCTGTTTGTTGATAAAAAACATGTTTTACAAGCCAGCCAAAGTTGAGCATCGTAAAAAAAACCGGCCAAGTGCGAGTCGGCCTCGCGCACCGAGGGTTCCGTACAAACCTGTAGGAATATAAGTAAAAGTTCACCCATCACGACAATCGAGTCATAGCTACGCGTTCACGAGGAAAGGGGTAGTAACTTTAAAATGATTATAGTTCAAAATCTGTAAGAATGAACTTTTGACACTTCAGCATTGACGTCATTAGTGATGGGGCTAAGACGTATCGTTTGTCAAATTCAGCGATTATTTATGAATTGTTCGAATCGATTTTACTACAACCGATTCTTGTTATATGCCTACATATTTTGTATCACAAATCTTAACTGCATTTACAAAATTTTGGGAGAAAGTACAGTTCATTAAAAATGGCTAAACCAATTTTTTTCATATATTTTGGACTTACGGTTCAAAAGTTACAGGAGGGGGGGGGACACAATTTTTCTGACTTTCGAAGCGATTATTTCTGAAAATATTTACTTAATCACAAAATGTTCAAAGAAACCTCGATGTTTTTTTTAAAGACCTATCGATGGATGTGCTACATATTGATATTTGGAATGTAACATTAAATAATTAATTTTTTTTTAAATTTAGTTTAGCCATTTTTGAGCTATTTCTAAAAAACTTCTTCTATAGGCATCAGATACGACCTTTTGGTATTAGTTTGGTTCATATTCCATTGAAGGTACGGAATCCTCCATTATGCGTGGTCCGACATACACTTAGCCGGTTTTTATGGAATTGGACTCGTGCACCGTCCACTACTACCTAATAATACAGGTAATCAAAATACGCCAAAGCTCAAAATATCTCGAACAGTTCTGAAATTTGGTACGTAGGTTAAATGGATGTATCTGATGATACGACCTTTTGGCATTAGTCTGGTTCTTATTCCATCGAAGCTTCGGAACCCTCCATTATGCGTGGTCCGACACGCACTAGGCCGGTTTTTTCACATCGTACTTCGTTTTATTTTCGTTTTGTTTTGGTTTTTATTATTATATATTGTCTATTGATTACATAATCGATTTTATCGACTTACGGAAATGTTATATGAATCGGAACAGCAAATATGGTCACAACACTAAATTTAAAAAAAAGGAAGCGTAGACCGTAACTGTTTGCATGCTAAATTTTTATCGTAAAATATTCAATAACTAAGATATGAGAAAATGTAACATTAATTAAGTTTATTAAAAGTGAAATACTGTGTTTACGTACATGACAAGCTGTAAAATCATCATGGGATTTTGTTTATAATTTCAAAGTGTCTTGTGCGTTTACGTTCTACTGGCGTTGCGATGTGTCGAAAATTCCTTCTTACAGATTTTGAACTATAAAAATATTTTATTATATGATGTAACTAAAAATTTACGGTTTTCGCAATTTTTGCTTTGTCTGTGCTATAAGACGTTGCTTCGTACCAAATTTCAAGATTTTGAGTTCACGGGAAGCATAAAGCTCTATAAAAGTACGCTTCGCCTCATCTTTCCAAACAAAAAAGTCTGCCAAAATCTGAGGGGGGCGAGGTAGCACGCATGTGAAGTTTTCAAGTCAAAGGTACATCATTGTGGGTTGTTAATACCTACAGTTTATTTCTAAATTAATTTTTATGGCAGCAACGCTTTATTGACAACCGACAAAGATGTACCTTGGACTTGAAAACACCAAACATATTTGACATATTCTTTTTATACTTCATAACACTAAATGGAGCAATAGATAGTCGACTGTACAAATGTTAACATATGGTTCATTATTGGATGCAGTCTTTGGAAATGTCAAACAAAAAAGCCAAGGATTATTTTTGATTGTATTTTCAAACAAAATATAGAAGACAGCAATCCTTAAGCGCGTTGAATATGGAGAAGTGTCAAACGTCAAATAGTTACTGCCCGTCAGAAAGAAAACGATTGTCTTTGAATCGATTCTGTAAACGAAGCTTGATTTTCGATTTATGTTAAATCTTTTATTACGAAAGTAATGATAAATAAAGTAAAACTGTACTTACATCTGAAATGGTATTTCATCTTTTTGTAAACTAGACGAAATATAACATTTTTTACGTCCAAAAACAGCGCATAAGGGCATTTTCACGGAGCTTGTTATCCATTGACAGCGATGACGAAAATGGCGTGACATCGATTATTGAAATAGTTTTTATAGATGTACTAGATTTCCCGCCAATACTTTTGACAGAGGGGAAATGATACTCAGGGCCTCTCCTGGTTTAGAACTCTCTGACGGGACGGGAAGAAAAAAGGTCTTGACAGACGGACGGACGGACGGACAACAGAGTGATCATAATATAAGGGTTCCATTTTTTTCTTTCGAGGTACGGAACCCTAAAAACATTTTTCAAACTGGAATTTTCCTCATAAGTCACAACACTTTAATATATGATGATTGATGACCATTCTTACACAGGGAGATTATACAACTATTTCGCTAACAAAATCACGGTGCAGATGTGCAGATTTAACATAACATAACATAAATACTAATTGAATGTTTTCCATTCTCGCTTATGTTGATAAAATAATATCCGGACACAGGTTGCGCGTACGCGGACGGGACGCTGACGGCGGAGCAGGCGGTGCTATGCGCGTACTGGCGCGGGCGCAGCGTGCGGGACGCGGCACTGGCGCGGGGCGCCATGGCCGCCGTCGACGCGCCTTGGGACACGGTGCGACGGCACTGCCCTCCTGACGTTCAATGTGCTTGCTACAATTCCCCGCAGGACATCGTGGTAGGCACTAGTGCAATAAAATTAAAATAGTATTAGCTACACCAGATTTCTTGTCTAGTAAATGTACTTTTTTAAATAAAAAAGAACTGACTTCACTTAGCCTCCACCTTTAGAAAAGGAAATGCCCGAGCTACTCTAAAAATACTCAAATCACTATAGGTGTGCCTATTATATTTGAAGAAATCCTTCGATTTCTCCAGGATCCCATCATCATTAACTGACCTGTCGACATTGGGACCAACTGTGAAGATAGTCTTTGGAAAATATTTTTTCAAATCGATCCAGCCGTCATCTAATAATCGGGAACATACATTAAAAACAAAAAAAAAATACGTCAATAATTTTAAACAAAAAAGAACTGACTTCACTCATCCTCCACCATTCCAAAAGAAAATGGTCGAGCTGCTGTAAGAAATACTCAAATCACCATAGGTGTGCCTATAATAGTTGAAGAGTTCCCTCGATTCCACCAAGATGCCATCATCAGATCCTAACCTGGTTACTATGGGACCAACTGCGAAGTATACTCTTTCAAACAAAAAAAATATTTTCCAAATCGGTCAAGCCGTCTTCGAATAGTCGGTGAACATACTTACATAAAAAAAATTGCAAATACAAGGATCCCGACGAATTCATTACCTCCTCCTTCGAAATCTTGAAGTCAGTTCAAAATAACTAAATCATTTTATTAAATGTGTGACTGTCGGCTTGAAGATCAAACCACTCAGCTCATAGTGGAGCGCTGCCCAAAGCGACGTTATTAAGGTGACCCGGAGGACCTCTACACTAAATCAACATCTGACGCGATCGACTATCTGTGCGACCTGGATTGGATGTGTTTTTTAAATTACGGCCTCCTACATTACCTATCCGGCTTTCTAATGTCCCGGAATCCAGAATTTCTAAAGTCCCAGAGTCCCGGAGTCCCTCATACCTGGACTTAGGAGGGTGCTGGGGTACGTACCTTATAATCGCGGTTTACAACATTCCCGGAACCCCGGCTTACAAGAACTCACGACTATAAAATTCCGTCGTCTCAAATATGAAACATTTTCGAAATTCTGGCTTTCTAACGAACCGTAAAGTTCCGGAATCTTGGGGTTTTAACATAATCTCGGTTTCCCGCATGGGTTTCTATAACTTTGAATACCGCAATGCAACCCTACTCAACTCCCAATATGTCGGAATTTTAATATCTTGGAATCTCCGGCGTCCCTTATTTTCGTAATCCCGCCTTTCTAAATCCAGTAATCCTGGTAATGGATTAGTAGTTATCGACTTTTAGGGTAAATTCAGCAGCAGAAGTAGCTAAGCGGTTGAAGTGTTCTCTTGTTCTCATAACAATGAAGCCGTGTCAAGCTCATTTTGAACACCTCACTCGCTTAGCTAGTTTTACTGGAGACTGTACTACCGGACTTATAGTGCAGGAAGATTATAGGTAGTCTCTTACAAATTGCATTGCAAATAATTATTAAACTTTTGAGAGTTATACATAATAATTATTTTTCAGATTTCGGGTCCGTGTGTGTCAATAGAGAAAGCCGTATCGAGCCTGTCATCGGAGGGAGTGTTCACACGTGTGTTGGCAGCTCCCGTGGCGTTCCACAGCTCGCACAGCGCGGCCGCCGCGCCGCTGCTGCTCGATCATCTGCTCAAGGTCATCCCTGACCCGAAGCCGCGGACCGCCCGCTGGCTGTCTTCATCAGTACCACAAGACCAATGGGGCTCCGACCAGGGTCAGTGCCTCTTACTAGGGAATGCAAACTCGAACTGAGATTGGGAAATCGAGATCTCTTGCAAGAACTTGAAGTCTAGATCTCGCCATTTGAGATCTCGTCAATCAGACAATTGATGTCGAGATATATGGGCAGAGATGGACATTACCATAAGTTGACCCCTATGCTATGATAAATTAAGTAAAACTATATTAAATATAAAATGAAATTATAATCCATCTTTTTGTAAACTGGACATAGTAAAACATTTTTTACCCCCAAAAACAATACATAAAGGTAATTTCACGGAGCTCTTCACCCACTGAAAACGAAACGAAATGCGAGTAATCGATTTTTAAAATAGGTGTTTATAGACGGCCTCTCCAGGAATAGAGCTTTATGTTCATGGTGTTTTTTTATATCGAATAATTTTAAACAAAAAAGAACCGATTTCACTTAGCCTTCACCTTTCTAAAGTCAGTTGCCCGAGCTACTATAAAAAAATACCCTATATTATTTGAAGAGTTCCCTCGAAATCTCCAGGATCCCATCATCTGATCCTGACCTGGTGACAATGGGACCAACGTGTAAGTGTGTAGTATACTATTTCAAACAAGAAAATAATTTTCTAAATCAGTCCAGCCATTTTCGAATAATCGTTTCGAATAATTATGGTTTGTCAGAAAATGCCTTGAATCTCATGTCTTCATATCTTAGCAACAGAACACAAACAGTTGTTGTAAATAAAACCCAGTCTAAAGGGACTTCAGTAAAATTAGGAGTGCCACAGGGTTCTATTTTGGGCCCATTCCTGTTTTTGGTTTATTTAAATGATTTACCTTGTGTAGTACAAAACCTTTGTGATATCGTTCTGTTTGCCGATGATACATCTTTAATTTTCGAAGTTGACTGGCAATCTACCGATTTTACTGTAATCAATAACACACTAGCTGCTGTACTGAACTGGTTTACTATTAACAATTTGCTACTTAATGCTAAGAAAACCAAATGTATTAGATTTGTTTTGCCAAACGTTGCACCGGTGGACACTAAGATTCTCCTGAATGGTGAATGTTTAGAGATAGTAGATAAAGCAGTGTTCCTTGGTTCGACGTTGGACAAAAATCTACAATGGAGTCCTCATATAAGAAAACTCGCTCTTCGATTAAGCTCGGCCGCTCATGCCGTTAGGAGAATTAGACAATTAACGAATATTGACACAGCTCGCTTAGTTTATCACAGTTATTTTCATAGTGTAATGTCATATGGTATTCTGGTTTGGGGCAAAGCAGCTGACATACAGACTATATTTGTTTTACAAAAAAGAGCCATCCGCTTTCTGTATAACTTAAAGGCAGGTGCATCAGTTAGAGAACTATTTAAAGAAATTAATATTTTAACTGTTGCTTCCCAATATATCTATGACAATATTATTTTTGTTGTAAAGAATATACATACATTCAAAAAAAATTCTGACATCCACAGCTATAACACTAGAAATAAAAACAAGCTTGCTATCAGAAGTAGTCGTATCCGCAAAGCATATAAGTCATTTTTTGGTCAAGGTATTCATATTTATAACAAGTTACCCGTCGATGCTTTAAATCTATCATTTCCCGCTCTTAAGAAATATTTGAAAAAAAGTTTAATGTCAAAGGGTTATTACAGGGTCGAGGACTATATGACGGACAAAGATGCATGGCCCAAACCAGAAAATACTACAAAATCATGTAACATTTAGAGGACACAGTTCAGATAGGAAAGCATATCAAACGTTTTGTGAAGCAATCAGATTTGGATTGTATTATTATTATTTTATTTTAATTAAACAATACGTACATTGTATATCTCTCAAGCTGTTTTGATATGCCTTCTTATAGAACTACGCATTATTGTGTATCTTTAAGATGTAATATTACTGTATTACTGTTTTGAAAAAATAAGTCCCGCCGAGTTTCTTGCCGGTCATAAATAATTCTTCTCGGGTCAGAGGTGTAGAACCGGAGGTAGTTTTTTTTTTCTCTCTCTGACGTTCATAAGTGCATTGTAATGTGCCTAAATTGAAGAATAAATATCTTTTATCTTTTTATCTTTATCGTTGAACATACATAAAAAAAAACATAAATCCCGACGAATTTATAACCTCCTCCTCCGAAATCTTGAAGTCTGTTGAATACAACAAATAAGTATGGTAGGTATGGCATATAATATGATTTGTGTCGCTGACTGTCATCTCTTTCGCTCTGCACTTATGTATTGTACCTGCTGTATGTAACCAGCGTAACTGGTGTTTCAGCTCGGTTGAGCGACGCTCCGTACCAAGTGAACAACTTTGTGTCACCGGTGTGGCTGGCAAACGCGCTGGCCCGCGTGCCTGCGCGCGCGCTGGTGGTGGAGCTGGCTCCGCGCGCGCTGCTGCAGGCGTCGTTGCGGCGCGCACTGCCGGACGCGCTGCACGTGCCGCTGCTGCGGTACGATGCGCCCGACTCGCTCGTGCACCTGCTCGCTGCTGTCGGTAAACTCTACGCCGCCGGCGCGCAACCACAGGTACGGATAGCCTTGTTCATCACACTTACTTACAACTCTTACAAGGCAGGTGTGTGCCCATTACAACGACCATACCATGATCATTCTAGGATCGTACAAAGCACGGAATGAAGCGTCTCCAGCTAGACTATACCCATTACCACGGAATAATTAAATAGGCTGAAATGGCGATCGAGCGCAGTTACTGCGGGGACCGCTGACGTCGCTCGATACCCTCCAAATGTACGAGATATGTACTCGTATGTATATCGATAAATTTGTCGAAATAAATTTACTTGTATTAAGTGGTGATATATGAAAGTTGTTAAAAATGGTGATATATGATTTTTATGTTTAACCGAATAATATTTCAAATAAATATTTTAGTTCATAAATATAGGTAAATCCACTAGACCACCCGGTCACGGCGGAACTTGACAAATTTTCTCATGTATATGCAATCTCTGAATTTGAAACGGCTAGTTCGGTGATCGTTAGCACTAACTAGAAAGCTGAAAGTATGGAAAATGTGGGTTTAGTTACTGTCCTGGAATAAATAAATAAATAAATAAATATTATGGGACATTCTTACACAAATCGACCTAGTCCCACAGTAAGCTCAATAAGGCTTGTGTTGTGGGTACTAGACGGCGATATATATAATAGATAGATATGATTAAATACTTATATACATAGAAAACATCCATAACTCAGGAACAAATATCTGTGATAAACACACAAATGAATGCCCTGACCAGGATTCGAACCCGGGACCTCCTGCTTCATAGGCAGGGTCACTACCGACTGGGCTAGGAGGCCGTCAGGAGGAATTTTGTTATGTTATAGATTTCAGTACCCTGACTGAACAAAAGTATCTATGGGTGCTACCACTGTTTCCGAGTCCCTTAGGTCTTGTATTTATATGCTGAGTCCCTTTCAAAGTTTCGACTGATTTTCTACCAGATAACAAAGTATCAGGTGCTTAAATAAGTTCCAATTCCCATCTATTTATTTAAATTAAACAATTGACATTATTATGAACCTATTTCGCGATAAGCTGGCCACTGCAATGTCAACTTCATATAATATGCTATGCACTTCATACTTCACACTAAACAAAAGCTAATGAAAATATCGACGTCTGCGACGAAGCGTATTGTGATGAGATGGGCTATGCAAGCTCCGAAAGTGAAGCATTTAAAATGAGTCAATTCAAACAATGTGTCTCTAGTCGCGCATCCACTTTTCACTCTCGTTGTTGGCAAATTACTGTTTGTTTCTTTCTCACGCGAGTGACGGGAGCTCATCGACACGTCCGCATCTCTCGCTTGTTGGTGCGCGACTAGAGACAATTGTTTGAATTTACTCATTTTAAATGCTTCGGATCTGTATCTGAATCCCCATAGTTTTTTGTCCTATTGTTGTAATCCCTAATGTTATTCTTCGTAATGATCATTTGTCCTAATTACATGACAGTTGCCCTAACATCATATACTTAGATGATTTATTTTGCCGTAATATGTTATTACTTATAATTTGACCTATTCGTCAATTGTTTAAATGTTTTTTGACGTGATAACGTCTTTAAAATCGTTTTAGTCGGGTGACATGTTCAGAAACTTGTGTCACACCAAAACCTCACGAGCGCGATCGCAGGTATAACGAGAGAGAGACGGACCGATCTCCCGTCTCATCTCGAGCGCTGCCAGTCATTCCGTGAAACTTGTCACGCGGAATCCTCACGAGCGGTTAGACGTTATCACGTAAACATCTCGATCGTAAACCTACTTTACAAACAACCAATTTTTTCCATAATACTAAGTTGTTATAATTATTATTTGACCTAAAATATATTTGTTCTAATGATATACCTAATTTTATATGATGTAATATTATTTATCTTAAAATTTTATAAATACCCTAAGATTAAATGTCTTACTGATCATTTTTCCTAATTGTGATTATCCTTATTATTACTTGCCCTAAGGCTCATATGACCTAACTTTGTATTTCTTAATGCTAGTTGTCATAATGATAATTTGCTCTAATAGGTATTCATATGCCCGAATTGCAGTTGCCCTAACATCTAACTGCATTTGTTTTTTTTTTGCTACCCTCACCAAATCTACTTTGGAGTCGCATTTCTAACCTAAGCTACTTTTCTGACAGAATTTTGTTTCTGTGGGGGGTCGCAGTTCAAACCTAACCTTCTTTTCTGACAGAAGTTTGTTTTCTTGAGGATCGCATTTCTAACCAAACCTTACCTAGTTTTCTGGCAGAGGTTCGTTTCGGTGGGAGGTCGCAGCTCTAACCTAACCTACTTTACTTTTGTACGCCGATGAAGTAGAAAAATAAAACCTAAAAAGTTTTTAGGGGTACTTCCCGTACACATGAAGTGGGGGTGAACTTTTTAGGATTATTAACATACTTTTTGAACGTAAACAATGTAACAATGCTTAGTACAGATCAGCTTTAGGGCAATCATTACATCTTAACAAGTAAATGTGAGGATTATTGTTCATTGACTAATGATCATTAGGGCTAATGTTATTAGGGATTTCAAATGTTATGGCAAATAAAATAAGGATTTAAAAATATGATAGTGAGTAAGAATTTCTACAAATGGGCTTTAGGACAATCATAACATTATGACAAGTAACTGTTAGGATAATTTTTCGTTAAGGAAAATGACAATTAGGACAAAAGGGTGGTTATAGGACAAATGTCATTAGGGGTTTTGAAAGTTATGGCAAATAAAATTTGGATTTTTAAACATTATGGTAAGAATGTTTAGGACAAATGACTTTTAAGACAATCTTTACATTATGACAAGTAACTATTAGGGTAAATTATCATTAGGGCAAATGACAATTAGGACGAAACTGTTTGGGCAAGTGATTTTAGGACAAACATTATTAGAGATTGCGAGGGACACCCTTGACAAGTATATAATGATGGTCAATATAAATAAATATAACACAATCATTGCTTGGTTATGTAATACATTTGGAAGTATATTTTGTGCTCATTATGTTAGAGTATATAACCCACACATATTAAAAAGTCGTTATGAGCAGGTAGCGCGCCTGTACCCGGCAGTGTCGTGGCCGGTGTCGCGCGGCACGCCCGGCCTGGCCTCGCACGTGGCCTGGGATCACTCCATCGAGTGGTCTCTTGCCGAGCCCACGGCCACGGCCTTCACCGGCGCCACTGTTTTCGAATACGACATCAGCAGCCCAAAGGACGCCTTTATCACTGGATACAACATCGATGGCAGAGTACTTTTCCCTGCCACTGGATATCTTGTAAGTCTTACCCTTCTTACTCGACGACCTGATGTATACCTATCTATTGTCTTTGATATATTACATTTATTAGCAGACTTCAAAAAAAAACTATATAAATTGTCTGGTTGTTAATGTTAACTAATTTTGTTTTATAATTAGAACCGACTCCAAAATTTCAAAAGCAGAAAGTTCTCAATTCGTAATGTTTTTTTTATAGTTTTTTTTTACCTCAGGATCCCGTTATTTATTAAGCGACTTGGTAAACAATATATCCAGTTCTGGTGATAGATTTCATCGGGAATCGAGGGAACCTTCACGTCTCTTAGTCATACATATAGCGTTTTGTGTACATATTTACATCAACAAATCAAGCACTTTTATTCAAAAAGTGTTATGATTATGAGGTCTAGTCGATCTGCTGATGATGACCATATACTAGAACGATTTTTTTTATATAATATGTTAAGAGTCCGGTAAAGATTTTTACAATTTCGCTCAACTATTTGATATGATTATATCATGTATGTAACCCGCAGTTTTTTTTTGTATTTTTTGCGATTGTTGTCGAATTTTTTTTAGTTTTGAAAAAAAATTATACAAACATAAACTTGAGTTTATTATGAACCCAAATAATATAAAATATATACCATTTGATAGAAAATATTCGTAAATAGAGCACTTCGAATTAACCTAAACTTGCAATAAATTATACGAAGGAAGAGTCCGCTCCATAGATGAATATGTATATAACTGAGTAACTCGCTGAGCTCACGGAGGCAGGACGTGTCTCGCTCCCCGCTAAAACGATATCGTGCCTTTTAAGAGTGCAAAGGCACCCATACATTGTGAATAAATAGTTTTCACCCAGTCGTTGACATATGGGGATCTTTGTGACACTTGGTAAGTTAATTTTTGTTAAGACCGTAATTGTTATAAAATTATGTCATATACCTTATTCGCCTTGTAAATATAATGCGCCATACTCCAAATAGTCGTGATCTTAGGTAATTATTTTGCGATTTTCATATAATTTTTTTGTTAGAACCTAACTTAGCTAAACAGAAACATGCACAAACGGTGTAAGAATAGTTAGACGGTCCTATATTGTCGGTCCTATACGCTCGGGGATCAAAAAAAGTAAGTGGTTCAATAAATGAAATCTTGATCGTGCCTAAAGGCAAGAGAGGTTGAGCAAACTTTGCTGGTGAGTATTATACACACAACGCGAGGAATAATACAAGTTATAAAATATTAAATTAATGCCTTCAAAATTTTATAATTGAACTGTTTACAATGTAAATAATGCGTTTTTCCTTTCTGCTTTCAAGGGATAAAGAGCGCCTTTTGTTGGAGTGATAATATGTCGTTTACTTTCCAACGCAGTTTAGAGCAATAGAAAAGCCACATACAAAATATTGCGTTCTTCAAATATTTACTATGCAAAACTGTATGGAAATCGTAATTATTAATTTGTAGCTTTTCAAGTGTCTTAAACTACTTCACCCCTTGAATATACAGGGTGTTTGGTAACCGGATGCAAAGCCGAAAGTAGGAGATAGCCTAGGTCATGTAGAACATTTTTAGCCATACTTGTCTTAGACAAATGTTATTAGTTTTTTTTTAATTTAAATTTTAAGATTTGTCGGAGAAAACTGCAAAACTTCAGACTAAATCGATAATTAGTACTTTTTTTACTGCAGGTAGATTTTTTTTTGTTTTATTTCTTATTGTGCAATGTCTATCAAACACTAGAAAAGTGATTTCAAACATCTGTATTTATTTGTCTTCTATCGTTCTACAGGCATTGGTGTGGCGAATGGTAGCAATGTTAAACAATTTAGAAATGGAGCAGACGTCGGTGGTGATGGAGAATGTGCAATTCCATCGCGCCACCATTATGACGGTCGACGCGCCCTCGAAATTTCTCGTCACGTTGCCAGACTCGGGAAACTTTGAGATTAACGAAGGAGGTGAAGTTGTAGTGACAGGCAAGGTGTGGCTCACCAGCGACCCCGACTCAGAGCGCCTCCCCATCGCCGCGCTTGACACGTCCGACGACAATGAACAACTGCTACCTCTGGAATTGGATGACATCTACAAAATATTGCACCTCCGGGGATTCAAGTATAAGGACGCTTTTCGCGGAATCAAGTCTTCGGACTCGCGCTTCACACGTGGCTTGCTAGATTGGTCTGGAAACTGGATCTCTTTCATGGACACAATGATGCAGTTTATTGTCTTGAGTAAAGATAAACGCGGATTGCACTTGCCGACGCGCATGCAACGCGTAGTTATTGACCCGGTGGCACAGCGAGTGGCGACGACGGGAGGCGCAGTCCCTGTAATAATGAACCGTAGTATTAGCGTCACGGCGGCCGGTGGAGTTGAATTCCGAGGAGTGAAGTGGTCACTGACACCGCGCCGCGCCCTCACCGCATCGCCGAGACTCGAGAAATACGTCTTTATTCCATTTGTCGGAGCATCGCACTTGGATGAACAGCAAGCGCTCACCGTCGTGCTACAGCTAGTGGTGGAAAGCTGTAAACTACCCTCACTCAAGCTTGTCGAGCGTGCGCTGCGGCGGCCCGCGACTGAACTGCTCTTGCCTCACGCTATGCAAGGTATTTTCTTTTTAGAAAAATTTTACTTGCTTTATTTTATACCACCACGGTGGCAGACAAGCATACGGCCCGTCTGATGTTTAGCAGTTACCGTAGCCTATAGACGCCTGCAACCCCTGAGGATTTACACGCGCGTTGCCTACCCTTTAAGAACCTATAAATTCCTTTTTTTAAGAACCTAATACTGTAGCCCACTGAGAAAACCTCGGCAGGGAGTTCATTCCATAGCCGAAGCGTTCGTGGGAGGAAATTCCTCTTAAAGCGTACAGTGCGCGACCATTTAGGCTCCAGGGTGTGATGATGAACACCCTGCCGACGCGAGCGGTGCGGTGATAAAAAGCTGCCGTGGGCATCATATCAAACAGTTCTTCAGAGCATATCCCATTGTGCAAGCTGGCTATTGCTTTGAAAGTATGTTAACGGAGAATTAATCTTGGGATAAGTGAGTGTTGTTACCTCCTTAATACATAGTATGTATATGCAGTTCTGGCGTCCGTGCTGTGGGTGTACCCCGACGCGACGCTACAAGCCGGCGCTGACGCGTCAACTTACGCCGAAACCATGCGCCAGCACGGAATCCAGGTAAAAATATGAATTGGAATGTAAGGCAGGCAAGATATTTTAAGGCACTCTTTATTTAAAAGGAATATTCTTTAGGGATAATCAAGATAATATGTTAATGTTATTAAATCTTCTCACTTATTTAAGTTTCTTTATATTATAAAAATTAACACTAAATTATTACTTATATCCTTTTATGTATCTTATATGTATCGCGGTATTAAGCAGCATGTGACTTTATCTCTATAAGTAAAGCAAATACTAAATACGCATACTATTTAATAGTAATATTAGGAGATCTCAATAATTAAAGTCGCAGCCTTAATTAAGAACCATATTCAGGTGTCGAACAAGGACGTGGCGGATGGCAGTCTCGAGAATAACTGGCATGTGGCGTTAGGCGTTGACATGCTGGCAAATAGCGCAACGGCTGAATTAGGCGAGTTGAGCGCCCACGCCGACTTCGTGCTTTTGCGGGAGCCGGCGGGAGCGCTCGACGGCTCCGCCGGGCACGCGCAACTCGCCGCCTCCGGCCTCACGCTGGTATTTACACTTTTAATACTATGACGATAACTAACAAACCCACGGTCCGCCTCATAAAAAGGTGTGATTGGAGTATCGACCGCGTGCAACCTCAAGGGTCTCACATTCGCGTTGGTCACCTAAATGGCTTTACCTTTTCGATGTACACTATTTACTTTTCCCCGATTTCAAACTTTGAAAAGGTGGTGTACGAACAAAGTGTAACTAAAATGCTGGGGATCCTTTTAAGGGCATAATTGGTATCGTATTCTAATTATGAAAAAGTAAGAAAAAAAATGTTTTCGCGAAAAAAAATTGGCTTTATATGGAGGGTTGGCCGGCTGGGGCTAGGAAAAAGTGTCCCATACAATAAAAAAATTTTTTGGGTTAAACAAAATTTTCTCCTACTTTTTCTTACTCGCGATACGATACCAATTATGCCCTTAAACGGAACACCAGTATTTTTATTACACCCTGTATACGAGTGCTAAAAAAACGTAGTACTTACCTATATTGTTCTCAGGGTTAATGTGTGTAATTGTGTATGTAAGATTCTTTCTTCCACCAGAACAACTAAACGCTGGAACGAATTTAGGTGAATGAGGTACCCTTAGTCATAATTCTAAGTCATCTCGAGTGACATAAACTATGTAGCGTGCGTCGTAATAAACACAATATACATAGAACAAGAGCCCACGAGACTAAACCTAGTTCGATAAGTCTCCTAGATGATATATACAGGGCGTCCCACGGCCATGCCACATGGAGGGAAAGTACGTTTAATATTGTAGATGGAACATTGTACTGAAAGAAGACATTATTTTAATTTCAAAAACAATCTAAACTGCATTCATAGGTTTTTGAATAATTACACGGTTGAACCGGGAATCGAACCCGCTACACGAGAAAAAAATTTACCCTGTGATAAAGCTTTATCACACCGATCGGAAGGCTTCATCATAAGGATTATTTTTTGCTAAATAACATAGTATCAGAAATAAAAGGAAGACCATAAATTTTAACCTATTGAAGACTTATTGAAGACGTAACTAATTATATATATACAGGGCAATCAATCCAAATGGGTCAGTATGGAGAAGTCAGAAACTATGAGAGATAGCAAAAACCTGTTTTTAGGAACCATGGCATCGATTTTAGATTTAATAATAATGACATTCAATTTTATTTTAACTTTCATACATAACCGGAAATCGAACCTGGTCAATTTATAGCTAACATTATTTACAGAGACTTCGACCAGGTCCAGGTCAGGTCAGGTACTTATCTTACTAATATGACGGACAATGTTCTCCGAATTGCGTAGGAAACATTAAGAAAATAATTTTTAAGAAAAAAAAACCGACTTCAATGGGGGTAGCCGGTGAAGGATTATTGTAGATAGATGGTGCACTTAGATTCCATACAATGAAATAACTTGCTTAAAAAACGCAGCGGAGAGGACCAATCGCCAAACGTGAACTATGCGTCGTTGAAGAGTTCCGTTCTGAATATCATCAACAGTTCCACTTCATCAAATGTCACTCTTTTGAATGAAAATGCTTGATTTGTTGATAAAAATACAAAAGTCACTTTATGTATGCCTTTAAGATTTGAGGAATTCCCTCGATTCCTCGTGGAACTCATCATCAGAACTTGAGCTTGACGAAAATTGGTCCTGACAATCTAACTTGCTTAACAAACATAGCGAAGAGGAAGAATCGCCAAACATGAACTATGCGTCGTTGAAGAGTTCCGTTCTGTTCATCATCAGCAGTTCCACTTCATCAAATGTCACTCTTTTGAATGAAAATGCTTGATTTGTTGATAAAAATACAAAAGTCACTATGTGTAAGCCCTTAAGATTTGAGGAGTTCCCTCGATTCTTCATGGATCCCATCATCAGAACTTGAGCTGGACGAACATTTGTTCTGACAATTAAACTTGCTAAACAAACACAGCGAAGAGGACGAATCGCCAAACGTGAACTATGCGTCGTTGAAGAGTTCCGTTCTGATCATCATCAGCAGTTCTACCAATGTCACTGTTTTGAATGAAAATGATGGTTTTGTTGATAAAAATATAAAAATCACTATATGTATGCCTTTAAGATTTGAGGAGTTCCCTCGATTCCTCATGGATCCCATCATCAAAACTGCGTTTTGACAAAAACGGGACCAATCTGTGTATATATACTTACAATCAAAAAAAGAATTTTCAAAATCGGTTCAGACATGACGGAGTTATGGAGTAACAAACATAAAAAATAAAAAACAAAAAAAAAAAAAAAAAACATACACGCCGAATTGAGAACCTCCTCTTTTCAAATCTTGAAGTCGGTTAAAAATCCTGCCAAACCTATCGAGATGGATATTAAAATGAAGGATGTTCAACGCTGATTACAAAAATGTAGGTAATAAAATATTTATTATATTACAAGACATTTTTATAGATTAATAACGTGTAGTCACGTGTAGCTCTGTAATTTCAGCTAAAAGTTTTAATAATATTACTGCTTACTTAGATCCTGTTATTTTAATAGACTCTGATTGGCTCTTGCGAATAAATTTGTGTTGGTTCTATAATCCTATGATTACTTTACTAACTAAACGTAAATTAGGACGCTAAAGAGTCAACGGAAAAAGAGTAAAAAAAAAATGAAATGTGTGTTATGCTTAAACTTATGAAATTAGATATGGAGATCTCCATATAGGTAAGGTTCCTAGGGAGATACATACAATAGTTTAAAAACAAGATTAGAGGGTGACAAGGGGGAGGAGTTTACTATGGAAGGATTATATTCTAATTCGACTTGTTCTTTATTACGAAGGTATCGCTGCAGCGCGTCGCAACGTGCGACTATGTGTTGCTGCGGCGAGTCACGAACGTGCCAGCGACGAATATCCTAGTCGAAGTACGCGACGACGAGTATTCCTGGGTAGAAACCCTGAAGCAAGCCATGATACGCGCCCAGAGCGAGGACTTGCGCGTGTACGCATGGTCGCGCGCGCCTGGCTCCGGCCTGCTGGGGCTGGGCACGTGTCTGCGGCGCGAGCCCGGCAGCGAGCGCCTGCGCGTCTACTATTTGCCTGACGCGCCGGACGCGTTCCACACCGATGCGCAAACGTACAGGGCGCAAGTACAACTCGACCTGACCTTCAACGTGCTGCGTGACGGCGTGTGGGGAACCTACCGCCACCTGCCACTCGACGACATCGATGCAGAGCTGCAGGTGGATTTCACAGCTAAATCAATCAATTTTATAAAGCGTTACTAAGTCAATTAACTTTCAACCTCAGAAGAAAACGTGTATGCATTAAAACAGCACGTTTTAGAAAAACCTCAGTCGGAAAAAGTGCTACATAATAGGCGTTTTTTTATGTACGGTATCAATCGATTCATCGATTGATCAAATTAATTATTTATTGGGTAGAAATCTGCTAGAGTACATTCCGTTTTTTAAGTTAATTACTCTTTGGCTAATGTCAAATATTCCCGCACCGAAACACCCGATGTACTATGATCATATTGATTATCACTATTGGTAATTGGTATGCACATCGATCACCACGGTAAATATTTTGGGAAACAGTATCTAAAAACATATTTAATAATACCTAAAAGTTTGTTAGTTTCTTTTACTCTGAGCGTAGTCCGGTTAAAATAATTAGTAATAAGTCTAATATCGTTGAGTTGCTTGCAGGTGGAGCACGCATTTGTGAACACGCTGACGTGCGGCGACTTGTCGTCCCTGCGTTGGATCGAGAGCGACATCGGTCACGTCGTCGCCGCCGCGCCGCGCACCGACCTGTGCCGCGTTCACTTCGCGCCGCTCAACTTCCGCGATATCATGCTCGCCAGCGGCAAACTGCCGTCCGACGCCCTGCCGGGGGATCTCGCCCACGAGGTATCCTTAAATTTAAGCTTAAATGGTAATTGGCTGAGAAGAACCTATGATTGTCTAGTATTTTGGTTCAACTTATCAGCAGCAAACTCGTTGAAAGTTGTTGTATATAGGATGAATTCTCCGAATGGGTCAGTGCAGGTAGCTACCGTCATGCTACGGAAAATAGTCTAAGAAAACCTTGCCTAACTTTTTAATTTACGAATATTAATATTCAACAGATTTTGGAAATAAAAATAAGGTCGGTTTAGACATTTTTCTTAATACCAATCGATTCCATTACTCATCCAGGATCAAAAAACTTTCTTAGAGACTGACCAAGGTTAGGATACTAAAAAGCTACAAATCAAAGATAACATACTCAGTGCATTCTCGCGTAGCATCATGGGATAGCTACCCTTACTGACCCATTTGGAAAATCTACACTGTAAAGTTGCATTTATGTGACCCCTTGACCCGAAGGCCACGGACAAAACGCTACGAGCGATAACGCTCGGAATTTGACGCTTTCGGCGTCAAGCGTTCGAAACAAACGTATGCGCTCCTTCATTACGGCACTATTATTATGTTAAGAGATACGAAACCGAGCAACAAAAAGCTGCGATTTTTGCCGCGATCGTTTTTACACGAGCGTTGCAATGATGTATGTGGGAGTTATAAACAATGAATGAGAGTTGGACAAGATTAACGAAGCTAAAGATTTGTCTGGCGTAGCCTGGATCAGTCCGGTCCAGTACGGCCCGGTTCGGTTGTATCCGGTCCGGTCTGGTTGTTTGCGGTCCAGGCTGGTTTACTAGTTGATCTAGTTGTTATCGCATCGTTAATATCGCAGGTAACCAATAAATGACGACGGCAGCGTACAACCGGTCACTGTGGAGATCCCTTGGAGAGGGCTAATATGATATGCATATGTCTCCCAATAGCACTGGCAATAAGTGCAGATAACGCTACATAAAAGACGCCGCGAACGTTTACGCTCGTGTTCGTGGCCGTGATAAGATATCGCTCGACGCCGGCAGCGTTAAAACTCGAATCTCGGAGCGTTTTTTCCGTGGCCGAGGCATAAGACTATTTTTTTAAGCTGCAATTAACGATTTTACTACTTTAATCCAGCAGTTACGTGGAAAGAAAGTAAGGGAATCTGGAAAGTAACCCGTAATCAATGGAACTTTAGAGAGTATTCCCCCAAACAACCTGTTAAAGTTCCGTCGAGTTCGGATTACTTTCCAGGTGAAATGTACATAACTGATGGATTACTTGCCGCTCTTTCTAGCCTGAAGCTGATCTGTACCTATAGCTTTTATTCGTTTCGTAGGAATGTGTCCTCGGCTTAGAGTTCAGCGGGCTCTCGTCTACTGGCAAACGTGTCATGGGTATCGTAACAGCCAAGGGTCTGGCGACCACGGTGCTGGCCAACGAGAGCTTAATGTGGGACGTGCCGCCGCAGTGGTCACTCGAGGAAGCGGCGACAGTGCCCGTGGCGTACGCCACGGCGTATTACGCGCTAGTGGTACGTGGGCGCATGCGGCGCGGGGATAGCGTGCTGGTGCACGCGGGCACGGGCGGCGTGGGGCAAGCCGCCATCGCCCTCGCCCTGGACGCTGGCTGCATCGTTTACACTACCGTGGGCACGCCTGCAAAGCGCGCCTTCCTCCTCGAGCGCTTCCCACTTCTACCAGACGCAAATATCGGCAACTCGCGCGACAGTTCGTTCGAGCTGCTTGTGCTGCTCGGGACGCAGGGCCGCGGCGTCGACCTCGTGCTCAACTCGCTCTCGGGCGAGAAGCTGCATGCGTCGCTCCGGTGCCTTTCGGAAGGCGGCCGCTTTCTCGAGATTGGCAAAGTGGACCTAAGCGCCAACTCTGCGCTCGGTATGTCTGTGCTGCTGAAGAACACGACGGTGCACGGCATCCTACTAGACGCGTTGTTGGAAGGCGAACACAGAGAGAAGATGGAGGTGGTTCAATGCATGGCCGAGGGTATCGCCGCCGGTGTTGTGCGTCCGCTGCCCGCCACCGTTTATGATCATAACCAGCTGGAGCAGGCCTTCCGGTGAGTTCACAGAGATAAAAAGTTGAGACTATTTTACGTAGAGGGGCATTTCGCATTTTGTATATTTATTGGTTTGTACGGTTAAAAATTGCATTATGAAATTTACGTATAAATATGTCAAGAAACTAAAGACATAAAACTCAATGTTGGTGATAAAAAAATTAAGACCAATTTAAGTTGATCTTTGAATTATGCGTCTTCTCCACGTCCAAAATTAGCATGTATGAGAATATATCCGTTGGTGTCGCAGGTACATGGCAACGGGCTCGCACATCGGCAAGGTGGTGATCCGCGTGCGCGGGGAAGCGGGCGAGGCGGGGGAAGGGCAGCTCCCGGCCGTTCGGCGCGTCTACATGCATCCCGGGAAGAGCTACGTCCTCGTTGGTCAGTAATAAGGCTTATACCTACGGATACTTTGAATAATTTCCATACAAATTACTATTCGAAATATCCGAATTGCAAGCCCTAGTCAGTACTAAATACACTGGTTGGCTTGTATAACTACCTGTTCTTGATGGTATTGCAGTCGAGTTCTCCAATATCTGTACACAAGAACGTTCAAAAGTATATGAGTACGACCTTATTTGAACAGGTTTAAGGTCGTGTACATATACTTTTGAACGACCGTGTGTACAGATATTGGATAACTCGACTGTACAAGTCAAACATACAATACAAGTAAGTATATTCTTTTCATTTTGTTTTAATGCGATGTCAGATATTTAATACCAGCTTTCCGCCCGCGATTTCATCCGCGTATAATACGGTTCCTCATACAGAGTTTCATACCCAATTATTGTATCTTCTTAAAATATGTTTTTGGTATAAGAACTATCTTTTGTTTATCCGCGAACCATCTTCTTAATCAATGTATAGCTATTTTGGCGAAAAATCTGGTAACGTAGACATAGTTTCATTTAGTAAGTCTTAATATGCAAATAATAACGTAAATGTATCCTATTATTTCAGTAACTTCTTTGTAAACTATATAGTGGTGGTTTTATTTGGCGAAACGATGACCAGACTATTGGCAGAGCTCACTCTGGAAATGGAACAGAATTAGGAACAATAATTCATCTGCGGTGCAATTTAGAAAAACGCTGAAATTGTTTTTTTTTTCTTTTGAAAAATCTCTATACAAACTTTCAAACTTTCATTAGAGGTTGAATTTTGAAAAACACTGAAATAACTTTTATTGTTTTTTTATTTTTTGTAAGCGTACGAAGTTCCAAATCTTTAGAGATTTTAAACCCCATCCATACAAATTTTCAACCCCCATTTTACCCCCTTAGGGGTAGAATTTACCAAAATCGCTTCTTATTACTTGTACACATTATAAATGTACCCAGACCTGAAATTTTTAACTTTCTAGCTTCAGTAGTTTCGGCTCTGCGTGGATCAGTCAATCAGTCAGTCAGGACATAGGCATTTATAATTGTAGAAAGATTATGGGCTCTACAGGCATTACGATATTTTTGTTTAGAAAGGCATGAGATAGTCCATTTTTTGAGCAGTGGCCTATGTTTCAATAATATTTTTGTAAAATTTGGAATTCTTTCTTTACATGCATTTGGAAAAAAACAGGTTTGGGTAGATATTGTGAACCTCAAGGGGCTCGGAAGGGGTTAAAAGGTTGTGTATGGTATTATCCTCCTTAAGAGACATCGTTTGGTTTTAGTTTCGAATTAAAATCTCTGGGGGCCATTTCATAAAAAAAGTACTTAAAAAAATTGTAAATAAACCACTTTTTCTAAACTTTTCTTACTTTTTTCAAAACCCAGGTCGTTGACCTGTATTTTTTATTGTCAGCAGATAGTACAGAATATGTAATAAAAAGAATTAAACAAAAGAAAATAGAGGATTTTATTATTGTTGTATGGTCTTATGTATTAAATTAAGGACGTCTTATTATTGCTATTTTCTAATTTGTACCGTTTCTCTGCAGGCGGACTGGGCGGGATGGGGCTGGAGCTGTGCGAGTGGTTGGTGCGGCGCGGCGCGCGCGCACTCGTGCTCGCGTCGCGCAGCGGCGTGCGCACCGGCTACCAGGCCTGGCGTGTCCGCCGGTAGGTTACCCTTATGACTTATGACTCTCAATTGCGAAACTTTTTCGTAAAAGGTACCATTTTGCGGAAGGCGCTTACGTCGTATGTTGTACAGATTCAATTCAGTATTATAATAAAAGCGCCAGCTGCCAAATGATAGCTTTTCCAAAAAGCGTCCTAAAAAAAGATCCTTAAAACATGTAACGGTGCCATACCTTAGGTCACTACGAAAGTTTTGAGATACAAAAAAACTACTAAAGCTATTGAAATATTTTTTATTACAGTATCTCAAAATACTCTCCGTTAGCTTCTATGCAACGGTTCATCCGCCTAAACCATAATTTGTAGCATTCCCGGTACTCTTCTTTAGGAAGGTCTTCTACGGCCTGCAAGTAGGCATTCCGAGCATCCTCAGGACTCGCGTTGAATCGCGTGTCACGAAGTCCGAGTTTGATTTTCGGGAAGAGAAAGAAAACGCAAGGAGCTAAATCGGGGCTATATGGAGGATGACACAACTCTTCGATATCCGTACGCTTCAAAAAGTCTTTGGTGAGAATGGCCTTGGCGACGACTCTTGCTACCCGATGAGGTAGGGTGACCAACTCTTAGTATATATTTAGTAGAGCTTTAAAAAATATGTTAATTTTGTTTTTTGTCAAATGACTATAGCTTTCTGAATGTCCATTTTTAGGGTTCCGTAGCCAAAATGGCAAAAACGGAACTCTTATAGTTTCGTCATGTCCGTCTGTCCGTCCGTCCGTCCGTATGTCACAGCCCTTTTTACTCGGAAAATATAAGACGTATCTTAATCAAATTTAGACATAAGGTTTATTTTGCTTGCCGCTATTTAGTTATGTAGTTAAATTGCATTTTTAGGGGGGGTGTTCCATACATGTAACTAAATTAAAAAAAAAATCTCCTTTATATTAACATGATGCACATCAATCGATAGGTCTTTAAAAATAACATGAAGGTTTTATTGAACGTTTTGTGATTAAGTGAATATTTTCAGAAATAATCGCATCGAAAGTCAGAAAAATAGTGTCCCCCCCCCCTGTAACTTTGGAACCGTAAGTCCAAAAAAAATTCAAATTTGAGAAGATGCGCCTTATCACATACTTTCTACGAAAATTGTTTTAAATATTATCGGTTCAGCCATTTTTGAGTTATCTCCAAAAAACATCTTCCAAAGGCATAAGATAAGATACGATCTTTTGGTATTAGTTTTATTCTTATTCCATTCCCCCATTGTGCGTCCATTATGCGTGGTCCAACACGCACTTGGCCGGTTTTGAGTTATCTTATCACTCAAAAACGCATAGTGAAAAGACGTGAGTGCCAGATAGTAAAATGACGTAAGCGCCGCCAAATATCCCTTAATGAACGACCTTTCGAACGGATGTATTGTAACAGGCCTGCAACTACGGAACCCTACACTGAGCATGGCCCGACATACTCTTGGCCGGTTTTTTATTATTAAGTAGTATTCTTGGCATCGATCTCATGTAATTTGACAATGTATGCTTATTATTATTATGAGCCAATATTGTCCCACTGCTGGGCAAAGGCCTCCCTCTTATTTCCCCACGTATCCCTATCCCCTGCAGTCTCCCACCAGTCTCTGTCTAAGGCGTCAAGCTCATCTCGTCATCTCCGACGAGGCCTACCGTGACGCCTTTGTGGGACCCAACGGGTGGCAGTTTTGGCCCACAGAGTATCCGGCATACGGCAGACGTGTCCCGTCCAGTCCCATTTAAGCTTGGCGGCAGTTTCAGCTACGTCAGTGATTCGCGTTTTGAAGCGCAGTATTGTATTTTTAATGCGATCGGTTAATTTCACGCTCAAAATACTACGCTCCATGGCCGCTGACAAACCTTAAGTTTGGATTTTTGAACTTTTGTCAAAGACCAAGTCTGCGCTCCGTTAATAAGGATGGGGAGAATGCACGTGTCCATGAGTTTTCTTTTTGGAGGTATAGGAAGGTTTCCCTTCATGTACTCCTTCATAGACCAAAAGCTCCTCCAGGCATTCTCGGTCCGTCTTGCGACTTCTTTGTCTTGCCCTGCCTAGAAGGAGACTATTTGGCCCAGGTATATACTCATGGACATATCATATTTCTCTCCCGTCCACTTCTACTCTTATTGGTACGCTATTGTTCATGAGCTTAGTCTTTGACATGTTCATCGCTAATCCTACCTCAAGGCTTGCCCTGCTTAGGTATTGCAGCATGTCGCAGAGGTCGGTACTTGAAGATGAGAAGAGGACTATGTCGTCGGCGAAACGCAGATTGGTTAACTGCTTTCCGCCGACATAAATGTCCCTATATTCCCACCCTGCCACCAGCTTCCTGAACACTTGCTCAAGGGTATTGTTAAACAATTTGGGGGACAGAGGATGGCCGTGCTTGACACCCTTGTTTATATTAAAGGAGGGTTCGGGAGACTGCAGTTTGATACTGGCGGTGCTAGAGGCATAGATGTTGCGGATAACGTGAACATATGTGGATTCTATGCCTTGGTTTTTTAGTGCGTTAAATATGGATGAGCTTTCCTGTAATCTACAAAGGCTTAAATAAAGAGGGAGGTTACACTGAAAAAAAAAAGGACAAACGAACTACTATTTTATTAATAACCAAAATTCGGTAAGGAGTTAATTAAGTTTATTTGCTTATATTATAACTCAAAGTTTACGTATAAAAATCAAAACATTTTGGTAAGTAATAAGCCTTAGTTTTGAAGTCCCAAAACTTAAGCTACTAGTAGACGAAGTTTGGTTGCTGGGAACAATTTTTTTTTTCAGTGTAAATTCGTGATACTTTTCAATCATCTGATTTAGGGTTTGTAAGTGGTCTGTGGTAGAAAGTCCTGGTCGGAACCCGGCCTGTTCTAGAGGTTGGTTACTGTCTAATTTACCAGCAATTCTACGTTCGATTACTTTAATAAAGGCTTTATAGAGGTGTGAAACAAGGCTAATGGGTCTATAATTATTGATGTCCAATTTATCGCCTTTCTTGTGTAATAAAACAATATTTGAATGGCACAGCTTTTCTGGAAATTTACCTAATTTTAAAATGGAGTTGAAAAGATCGGTAATACTCTTACAGTGAAGGTCTCCTATCTTTAGTACCTCAGTCGTGATGCCGTCCTCACCAGGGCTTTTCCCGTATTTCATCTTCGCGAGAGCAAGATGAACCTCGTGGCCAGTAATGGGTGGGATGGAATCAGGACAGATGTAATTGACGGGAGATTGACATGTGTGAACTAAATTCGGGTCGGAATATAACTGCTTATAAAAGTTAGTACTTATGTGTGTTATTTTCTCCCGGCTTCCTTGTTTCACACTGCTATCATCACGCAAACATGTTATCCACGTTTTGCTTTTACACATGCCCTGCTTAGCTATTATTATGGAACGATGATTTTCCAATGCTATTTGCATTGTCTGATATCACTTCTAATATTCCGTTTTACTTGTCTGTCAATCAATTTGTATTAATATTGAGTCGGTGTAATTATCTTTGTTACAGTAGGTTTAATGTTTCGTTTGATAGTTTCTTTAGTTTATGATTAAGCTTTTTAATATTGTTGCTTGCGATTCTAATACACTTTTCTAGCTTTGAGTAGGTATTCTATGTATACGTCATCGTCGGTATTAGTGTCGTTTTTAAATAAGCTGAAGGTATTATGTAACTTTAGGTTAAAGCGGTCTTTACAGCGATTGTCGCTTGATGATCAGAACTCTTGCCGAGACCAAACAGTCTTAAAGTCCGCTGGATCATCATCATTAATACGGGATTCACTTTTAGCACTGATTTTTTTTATAAGGATTTATTTAAGGGTTAGGGTTACTACACCCAGCGTCTCGATGTCGGCGTCTATTCAACCCTTTAATGTTGCCACAATGTTGAAACAACGGCACCACGACGCCAACACTCTAGAGTCCCTTCCTTAAAAGCATTACTTACTGCATACATAATGCATCTCAAGTCATGACCAAGACGTTGATGTTGATAAGCAAATGATTGTAGATGGCGTTCGGCGGGCGTGCATGTGGTCGTGTCGGCGGCGGACACGTCGACGACGGCGGGTGCACGCGCGCTGCTGCGTGAGGCGGCGGCGGCGGCGCCGGTCGGCGGCATCTTCAACCTCGCCGCCGTGCTGCGAGTCGGCCTTCTCGAGAACCAGACTCCAGAGGACTTCCACGCCGTAACCAACCCCAAAATAAACGGTTTGTATAAAGATTAACTTCTTACTTCCTTGCAACAAATACATGAGTCTTATTTTTGCCACAGCTCGTTTGATCCTGGGATCCGCTTGGTAAACTAATCCCATGAATTGACCTAGGTCCTTCCAGTCCAGAGCGCAAACTAGGCCTTGGGTTTAGATCCGGTTTCCTTACAATGTTTCTTTTAACGAAAAGCGACTAGTAGGTAAATAGAGAGTAAATGAACGTAGTATGGTTTTCAATTGTGCGCATCGAGAAAAAGTTGTGAATTTTTGACCATGAATGGAGTGCCCCACGATGAATATTTTTGGATTTGGAGGACCGTAAAACCTATTATAGCACTATTGTGGGGCAATTTTTTGGGCTAATTGTGTATCCCGTTCTTTATTACGCAGCGGTGGCTCGCGCCCTGTATTAGCGGCTCATTCATCAGATCTTAACTGACTGCAATTATTTTCACCACCAGTGACACGGGAACTAGACGCAGCTTCGCACGATCTGGCACCAGATCTGGAGCACTTCGTGGTGTTCTCGTCGGTGGCCTGTGGACGCGGTAGCGCCGGCCAGACCAACTATGGTCTCGCCAACAGTGCCATGGAGCGGATGTGCGAGCGGCGGCGCGCGGAGGGGCTGCCGGCGCTGGCGGTGCAGTGGGGCCCCGTCGGGGACGTTGGTCTCGTCGCCAGGATGTTCGCGGAAGACGTGGAGTTTGGCGGCCTTGTGCCGCAGAGCATTGCTTCATGTCTGGCGACGCTAGAGAAGCTGCTGCTGTTGCCGCACGCCGTGGTCTCGTCCATAGTGCAAGCCGAAAAGCGGATCAGGCAGGATATGCCCGCACAGGATCTCGTCCACACTGTCGCCAATGTATTAGGTACATCATTTAGTAATAGCTTTGTTTTTAGGGTTAGCCAAAATAGCAAAAAACGGAACCCTCATAGTTTCTTCATCCGTCCGTTTGTCACAGCCATTTTACTGGGAAGCTATATAACGTATATTGATGAAATTTTATCCAAAGGTGTATTTTATGTCCCGCTACTTAGTTTTGTACCTAAATTGATTAAAAAATACTTTCAAGGGTGGGGGGCATACATGTTACTAAATATCATATCATTTTGTTTTGAAAATATCAACATGTTGCACATCAATTTATAAGACTTAAAAAAAAAAATAGGTTTCCTAGAATGTTTTTTGACTAAGTCAATATTTTCAGAAATAACCGCTTCTAAAGTGTAAGAAATTATAAACCCTTTTGGACTTTAATTAGCAGAGCTTGCAATTGAAAAAATTGTGCGCTTCGAGAAAAAGTTGAGATTTTTTTGACCCTGGATGAGTGCCACGATGAATATTTTTAGTTTTAGATTTTTAGTTTAAAATTTAAGGACCTTCACGTTAAAATCAGGGGTCCCGTGCAATATTTATTACTCTCTGGCTGCTAGGGGTTGTGTGGTATAATTTCCGTATAAAACTGACATCCAGAATTCAGTTTTGATATAAAACCTGTAAAAATCGATATTAATAAAAAAGTTCTGCGGCAAGGAAATACACAGAAAAAATTTTTTTTGAAAGTTCTACTAACCAATAAATATCGTTTATTTGTAACTAAAAAATAGTAAGGAAGCATTTTAATGCAGTTTTGAATATATAAAATCTTAGAGCTTTTATACTGGTCAATTCGTTTGCAAGAATACTTATTAATTAATTACATGAAGCCTAGTGTTTCAAAATAAATGTATTTTGATTTGTTTTTTTTTTCTTAAGTAAATCAACTTATTAATATGACTGCAGGTATCCGTGACGTGAACAAAGTGTCCGCGACGGCGACTCTCGTGGAGTTGGGCCTGGACTCGCTGATGGTGGCCGAGATCAGACAGGAGTTGGAGCGTTGGCACGAGCTGGTACTAAGCGTGCAGGACATCCGCGAGCTCACGTTCGGCAAGCTGCGCGGTCTGGCCGCCCCGGCCGACGCCGGTAGCACGCCTCATGTCTCGGCGAGTGCTTGTTAAGGCCGTGTCCCACGTGAGCATAAGGAGGCAAACACATGTGCGAAACGATCCGAAGCGGTGACGGCGGTCACCGATACACGATGTACGATAAAATCCGGACATGCATGATCTGGTATATCTTTTTTTCGGTACCACATATTCAAGCATTTCTTTTATTTTAATAATCTGGAATTATAGTAATATGTACTACAAATAGAATGATATTACAATTGTATGGGCTTGTGTGAGTTTTTGCCAAATATATTCCATCATATCTTGAATTTTTTGTCCAGCATTTTTTCATAATCTTCACTCACTTCCTGCTACAATGCCACAATTGTATTTATATTTTCACAAGCTGTTTTATGCCCATTAAAATCTTATCTTGCAATAAAAATACGATTTGAAACTCTTTTCTACTTGAGGCAGTCAGGAAGACTTTCTACTCCAAGCACTAAAAGTAGTTTTTATATGGGAGGCATATTTTTGTAAAAAGTCAAGCTCACCAGAACTAGAACACATCAGAACTATTTACATCTAAGTACAATTAGAAAATGTAAGCTATTATGAAAAGATAATGTAATAAGGTATAATTTGGCTTATCTAGTAAAAAATAAAAAACTATTTTTCACAGGAAAATTTGGTAAACACTGTCAGAACACCGTGGACAAAAAAATATAGGCACTGTGGAATATATAGTGCTCAAAGTCACAGATAACGTAACGTTATATTATGTTTGTAATTTTAATATGTAGCTTGATGACCACAAATTATTTAAAAGAAGTGTTGCTTGAATATGTGGTACCGAAAAAAAGATATACCAGATCATGCATGTCCGGATTTTATTGTACACAGTCTTTAGCATCTTTTTGGCTTAAGCGTATCACTGATAATGGAAAAAAGGGGTCACATTAATTTTTTTCCCTGATATGGCTGAAAAAAATTGGGGAAATCGACCGTTATTTTTCTAATCTGAACCAAAAAACGAGGTATAGTTTGGGATCCGCCAGATATTCCATTTATGTTATGTATATAATGTTTATTGACTAGGACTAATTTTTGAATAAAACAACTTTTCCCAAAATTATTTGTTTTTATTTATGTTCCCACACCACGCTGATAAGATAATTATGAAAATACTGTAAGAGCTTATAATTATAATTATGCACGCCGTATCTCCTCGATTGTCATTCATTCTGTTCTTGTTGGCTCTTGCTCATTCATTCAGTCCTATCAGCTGCTACATTAGTTCTTACGGCCGGCCTTCCTACATCCTTGCCTGGGCTCTCGGGCACATATATTATTACGTTAGCTTACTGCTAATATTAATATAAAGTGAACTAATAGATTGTTATTTACAAACATTGAAAACATTGAAAAAGTAATCAACCCAGCAGGACTTGAACCTGCATCGATACGCCTTGCCGGGGCTCGATCGCTTTACCAATTAAACTAGGGGTCAAGTTACTAAGTCGACGAAATTTTCAATGCCTTCAATCATCTTTTTGCATTTATTTTGATTTACACCGGCTTTACAGCAGCCGTAAGCGACATCTAGGTGCTAACTGCTAGAATAAGATAGCCTTCCTGCCGACACTATCGTAAGTGCCACAACGGAAATATAGAGGGCGCTGCTTTCAACTCATAATTATTTTTGCATGTTATTAAAACAAATACAAACATTGAAAACGTTGAAAAAATAATCCTCATTCAAGTTCAAGTCCTGCTGGATTGATTATTTTTTCAATGTTTGTTTGTATTTTATTTAATAACAATCTATTGTTTGAGTGGAATGCCCCACTTTAAAAACACGTAAAATAATTAAAAGTGAACTAAATCAGTTAAAACCTTTAGGATTGGTAGTGTACGAACCGGTCTGTTCGCACTGTCAATATGTCAGATGTAGGTTAAACCTATGTCAGATGATGCAGGATTGTCAGGAATAATGTCAAAATAACAAACACTCGTGCGGTGCTAATGATTGTCTTTAATGCACTGAATTATTCTAATTCCACAATGTAGGTTACGCATGTCAACAGATTTGCTAGATCGTACAGGTAGGTATATTATAAAAAAGCAAAATAACAAGAAAATAGCAGTACAATATCATAATAGATAATAGGATATGTAAGAGTAAGGTAACACCGTTATCAGAGCAGGCGTTAAGAAATTAGAAATGTCAACACCCTACCATTTGCTCTGACACCAGGGCCACGGTTCCATGTTGTGAGCTGGTCCGTTTATTCGAGCTGTCTTATAACGATTAATACTTAAGTTAGTATAAGGAAATGTGTTTTTTAATTCTTTTTTTTCATTATCTAGAAGGTATTCTGAGCATAAGTGACTAATAATAAACAATACAAACAATTTAAGGTAAATACGCTACGGATGTTCACTTTTCACATTGATTTTCCATACTTACTATGGAGAAAACATATACACCACGACGCGAACGATTTTTTTCGCGTATTTTGTGTATTATAAAGGCGTTAAAATTGTATATATTTAAAAACTGCATTATATATGCCTAATTATAACATATTTTTAATTTAAATATAAATGTTATTTAATACTTATACAACGTTCTAAAAAATAATATTTATTTGGGCCTTCGCAGAACTTTTTTTTTAATATGGATTTTTTCTTTTTTAATATCAACAATGAATTCTGAATATCGGTTTTATACGGAAATGATACCACATAACCGCTAGCAGCCTTGCCCAAAGAGTGGTAACATATTTCACGGGACCCCTGATTTTGACGTAAAAGTCCAAAAATTGTATGGACCTCCAATACTAAAAAATATTCATCGTAGGGCACTCTATCCATGGTCAAAAAATCACAACTTTTTCTCAATGCGCACAATTTTGTTATCTTTTGTACTGATAGAGAAATTATAATATATTTTTATTTTTAAACAAAAATGTCGATTTCGTTAATTCTATTATTTTATGTTTATTATGACGTATAAATTAAAATATTTCCGTCCACATATACATCAAAGATAGCAAAATAGTAAAGAAAAATTTACAATTACATTATTTTATTTTTTTCGTTTGTTTATTTCGACGCCTTGTACAGTAATATAACCCAATTTTTTACTATCTACAGATTAATCTACTTACAAGTCACAGTGAAATAATAGTAGTTTATGTAACTGTTACGTAATAAGGGTCCTTAAAACATGAGTGTGGTTTTATGAAACGAGCCGCAGGTGAGTTTCATAATAAGATCACACGAGTGTTTTAAGGCCTAATTACGTACAGTTGCATACACTGCTTTATCTACACTCATATTATTTATTCTAAATGCCGTATTCGGAAACCATAGAATGGCCGCCATTGCACCGCCATGGCCAACTCGATTGTGCCAGCGGTCGGGGAGGCGCGTGTCTGGCTGTCGGCGGCCGCGCGGGAGCGTGCAGGTGTACATTATGTTACCAAAACTCATAACACATCAATAGTTGAGCATGTAAAGTTAAAATTACGTTACTGCCACAGATAAAAAGCTTATCATAGTAAAATCGGTCGTGGTAATGCTAGCCATTGCCTACCGTTTTCGAACACGTTTTAGAGAACTTACAATATGAGTGTAGATAAATAATGTTGCATTTCAAAGAAAAGTACCTTAAAATACATTATCAAACATCATCTATGTAACTTATAGGTCCATTATTTTATTTATAACATACATAACTATTTTAACTACAATTTTATAATCCGCAACGCCGGCTTCGTCAGGTGTATACACAAAAAAGATCAACCCCAGGTTTCGTCACATAACAATCAAAGATGATATCCGCCACACGCTTTGTCAATTTGAAATACACATTAACCTTAACCTTAGTAACACTGACTACTCCGGACTGTAGCTGGCTCAAACGTCCCCATGACACTAGCAGCATTGCCACGCTGAATCGCCAAGGCAATTTGTTGAACCAGGTACGATCCGGAGCGAGGATCGCAACCCCTCTCTGAGTCGACGACCCAAGCCCCTGATAAACTCCATGGCCTCCGCACCCCATGACCCTGCAGTCTCTACCGCAACCGGTATGAAGTCATACGTCGGCTCCAAGGCAGAGTACTTAGCATGCTTTTGCTTAGCTGCATACTCAGCAGCCGACCCAGCAGCCCTTATGGTTTGGCCCAGATGGGATGGGGCAAAGGTACTGACGCATGTAGCGTCCCATAAGGGGCACCGGCCCTTCTGCCACGGAAATAACGTAAGGCCATCAGGCCGCTTGCCATCCGAGCGGCACAACCCTGGAGGCTCCAGAACACAGGGTACGTTGGCTGAAACCAAAGCCTAGTTGAACTATCTCGTTGATCGCATGGTGACGCGAAAAACGCCCTGCACACTTCTGGCAGCTAAGGCCATGGTGACCATCCTCTTGCACCATGACTCCGCAAACGCACCGATGCACCTCGCACACTTTGCAGCCCAACCGTAAGGCAACCGCTATCCTTAACTAGTCATTGTCTAGAATCGTGCCTAACTGGGGGGACGGCAACGCGTGCAACCATGCTCCTGATTCGCACCTGGAGGCTGCCTTGAGACGCGCTAAATCTGAGCCGCTTGCCTTTTCCAACATATCCGTCAACGATTTTTTGCACAAAATGTCGTCCCAGCCTCTTTGAGCAGCAGGACTTTTTGGCCGCTCATTGTCCTGACAAATGGTAGACCACTCAACCAATGCCTCCGCAACAAATGGTATCTGGGGGTTGCCGCCGTGGTCAGACAATATCCGAGCGACTAGTCCCAAAGTTCCATGAGCCGAGGCAAGAAAAGCGACCACGCCTACCTCACGACACCGACGTATCCCAAGCCCACCGTAACGCACTGGAAGAGTAGCCTGACTCCACTGCGCCTCGTTCAGATTTACGTTCAATATGAACTTCAATGCTAATTTGAGTGTGTCGTCCAATTTAAATACGTCATCTTCAAACATCCAAGTAGGAGAGGTTCTTAGAATGCACATTATCCGAGGCATTGCAAAGCAATTCCGAAGCAGAACCAGCGAGACGTGCGATGACAAATTACACAAGTGTCCTTGGGCCTTAACTAAAGCCAACCTTTTCTCTTCCAATGCAGAACTGACTCCTTCCGGAGAAACAGGAGCGCCCAAAAGAGGAAAGGTTGACTTTTGCAAGGGCCGCACACCTGGCAGCAATGACTCAAAATCCGATAGAGTACTCACGTCCCCGGCGTCGCAACAGAATAGCTCGCGCTTACCAGGGTTTATCTCTAAACCAATTCCCTTCAACGCTGGCACAAGCTTACTAAGATCGCCCAGGACTGTCCGAGAACTACCCCGCCGGTCGTGCGGTCATCTAGGTACCATACGTTTAGAGGTGAATCCAGAGACGAGATAACCTTATGTATGGCCAAACAAAATATTAAGGGCCCCAATGGATCTCCCTGCTGAGCACCCACCCGCGAAGTAATGAGAGTGCCATTAAATAATAAATTGCTGTCAACATGGTAACATTGGTAAAGAAACGGATACAGTGAGGGTACCTTGTCCACAACTTCGCTAAGAATAGCGTCCCTCTCTACACTATTGAACGCGTTCTTGATGTCTATCTTCAAAATAACAGTATCCGAATCCTTATTTACTAGTGCAAAAGCACGAGTGGCATGAATAGCTGCTTCGCACCCCTGCGCGGTACCAATACCTATTTGAAATGGCTGGAGATAATCTGCCATAGGCTCCTTAACTGCTCGGCGGCACAGTTTAGCAGTGAGACGACGAATTGTGCAACCTATGGCTATCGGTCTAATACCGGCATCCTTTGTTGTAAGGGCGCACAGGGAAGCTCCATACAAATGAGGAGCCACAAGTGGATTGAGTGACCCCTTCAAAAGTAAATTGCAAAGATTCGTCAACGAATCTAGCAGCCGGGTTCCCTTGCTACCCGCTGCAGAAGATGTTAGTTCTTTAAGATGTTGTGGTCGTAAACCATCCAACCCCGACGCCGACCCGTTGTAAAAATAAACCTAACGCTTCCCCCACTTCGGCTGGGGTCACTGACAAACTAGGGCCCGAGACATGTGGTTCCAGCGGAAACACCAGAGGCCTGGACGGTGACGGGTGTTTCTCTCGGAGCGAAGCCACAGTTTCACCGTCTGAAGGAGCTAGCGAGGAGTTCTGTCTGACTTCTGGAGCCGGACCGCGCCTCTCGGGTCACCGTCGTGAACTTTGCCCTCTATACTCTTATACAAAGACCCAGCCTTCCGCCATGAGTTATCTGGAAAGTATAAAGTTGCACTACCCACGTTTTCCTTCACCTTGGAAGTCAAGGACTTCTTTGTACCTCTTTCTGGAACTCTCAGAGCAGAGAAAGAAAACGACAGCAAAGAAAACCAATCCTCAACGGTGTTAGACTGCACGCACTTATCCATAATGGATCTCAGTTTCTCCGCCGCCAAACATCTTGCGCCCTTAGGAATGTGTTTTAGGACACTAACTTTACTTTTAAGTTCGCCCAATTTGTCAAGGCAATTTTAACGAGTGGCTCCTGCCTGATTCAAACCGCCATTACTAGGTGACCCAAGCGTTGCACCAGGTCCTGGGACCCCCAAGGTGCTGGAACCAGGAGTTAAAACATCCCGATGGACACGTGCGATGTGCACGTTAAGGCCCCTCGGTACTACGTAGAGCTTTGGAGATCCAGGACAATAAGGACAGGCAGATTTAGAGGGGCTACTCGTTATTATATAATAGGTATCATCAAAAATATGAATTATACTAAGTAAAAATTAAGTTACTACACTTAGCTAAACTACACTGAAACTAATTTACAAACATGAATATAAATAAATTTAAAATATTGACACATGTCATTCAAAGAATCACCGTATAAAAAAAATACATAAGCAATTCACATTAAAAATATTAACAGATAGGTCAATGTTTTGTTATGTCAAGAAATAAAAAAGACCATATACTAGTATCAATCTATACAAAAAGTTTTCAAATGTATCTAAACTGTCATTATAAGAAATTAATACTTAGCAAAACTAGCATGAATGAAAAAAAAAACTTTAAAAATAAATGTCATCAAAGTTACAATTAAAAAATATTTGATTAATATTATTTAAAAAAACACAGTATTATTTAAAAATTAAATAAAAATAATTACAATAAAAAAAATAAACTTATAGGTTATATTGTACTAGCGATTAAAATTTGAGTACAAACACACATCACATTAAATGAATTATCGAGATCATGGAATTGCATTTGTAGTGGTTGTACCATTTGCAACAAAAGGAGAATAATTTTCTCTTAATTTAATAAAATTACATACCCTTAAGAAATGGAATAGTAGTCCTCTGTTTTTTGCTTTTAGTCGCTATCATGTTCTTCATCTGAGCTGTCACAAGTATTGATAATAAGATTGTTTGAAATTCGATCCATTTCCCCTTCCTGACATCGATATTTATTTTCTTCACTTTCGACATGGCGACAAATATTTTCCCAGTCCTCATCATATCAGCCGAAAGACGTCCACTGCTGGACATAGGCCTCCCCCAAAGAGTGCCACAATGACCGGTCTTGCGCCACCCGCATCCAGCGGACTCCCGCGACCTTCACCAGGTCATCAGTCCACCTTGTGGGGGGTCTACCCACGCTGCGCCTTCCGGTTCGTGGTCGCCACTCGGAAACCTTTCCGCCCCAACGGTCATCGGTTCTACGAGCAATGTGCCCCGCCCACTGCCACTTTAGTTTAGCGATTCGGAGGGCTATATCGGTTACTTTGGTTCTGCTGGATGGCCTCATTTCTGATGCGATCACGCAGAGAGACTCCAATCATAGCCCTCTCCATT
The DNA here is from genome assembly GCA_947086415.1 of Pammene aurita. Lineage (NCBI taxonomy): Eukaryota > Metazoa > Arthropoda > Insecta > Lepidoptera > Tortricidae > Pammene > Pammene aurita. Next base: position 2,347,760 of record OX352291.1, read on the forward strand.
GCCCTTTGGGTGACTTTGAGCTTTCTTATGAGGCCCATTGTAAGCGACCACGTTTCAGTACCATATGTCATCACTGGCAACACACACTGGTCAAAGACTTTTGTCTTGAGACACTGCGAAATATTGGACAAAAAGATGTGCCGTAGCTTCCCGAACGCTGCCCAACCGAGTCGGATTCGTCGATTGACCTCTTTCTCGAAGTTGGATCTACCTAACTGGACAGTATGTCCTAAGTATATATAATCGTCCACAACTTCGAGTGTAAAGTCTCCGATTGTAACGGGAGTTGGCGCTACATGGGTATTTGACATGATCTTCGTCTTATCCATGTTCATCTTTAGACCAACTCGCTCGGAGGCTTTACTGAGGTCATCGAGCATCGTACTCAAATCCTCCATGGTCTCAGCCAAGACTACTATATCGTCAGCAAACCGAAGGTGAGTGATGTACTCGCCGTTTATGTTGATGCCTAGCCTTCTCCAGTCCAGAGTCTTGAAAACATCCTCCAGTGCAGCGGTAAACAGTTTAGGAGAAATAACATCTCCTTGCCTGACTCCCCGCTGCAACGGAATAGGCTTCGAGTTCTGGTCCTGGAGTCGGACTGACATAGTGGCGTTCTCGTACAAACACTTCAGCACTTCGATATAGCATAGTCCACATGGCACCTCTGGAGAGATTGTAGTACAGCCCAGGTTTCGATCGAGTCGAAGGCTTTTTCGTAGTACACGAACGCTAAGCAGAGGGGCAGGTTATACTCCTCAGTCTTCTGTATAACCTGACGGAGCGTATGCATGTGGTCTACGGTACTAAAGCCTCTTCCGAAACCGGCTTGTTCGGGAGGCTGGAAGTCATCTAGCCTGCCTGCGAGACGGTTCGTAATGACTCTTGAAAACATCCTATAGACATGGCTCAGAAGTGAAATGGATCGGTAGTTCTTCAGTAACGCGTTATCACCCTTTTTGAAGAACAATACCACCACACCTCTGTTCCATGCCTTAGGCGTTCTCCCTTATAGTAAAACGGAGTCGAACTACTTCTGAAGGGCCATAAGGACCGGTTTACCACTCGCCTTCAGAAGTTCGGCTGTAATTCCGTCTTCACCAGGTGCCTTATTGTTTTTGAGCTGTTTAAGAGCCATTCTACTCTCGTACAGGCTGATGTCCGGGATGTCTTCGGTATAATGTCGGGTCAGTCTAGCTCTAGGGTCTTCCGCCAGATCAACTTCAGGTCTGCTAGTTGATGTGTATAGCTGTCCATAAAAGTCCTCTATCTCCCCCAGAAGCTCGGATCTGGATGTAACGATTCTACCATTCTCAGTTTTTATTTTGGCGAGCTGGCTCTGCCCAATAGACAAATCTCTTGCGAAAACTTTACAGCCCTTATTCTGCTCAATGGCCTCTTCAATACGATTTGTATTGAATTGGCGCAAATCACGGGTAAGGGACTTAGAGATCCGTTTATTGAGCTGCCGGTATAATGACGCATCTGCTGAGGATTGCAGAACCATTTCTCTCCTTTCCTCGATGAGTTTCTGAGTGGAGTCAGAGAGCCTTTTGGTTCTGTTGCTCCGCTGAGCCTTAAAAAACTTAGACCCAGTACTATGGACAGCTTCCACAAACCCGTCGTTGAATTCGTCCACATCGCCGCCTAGACGATCGAAACGGTTTTGGAGTTCCAGCTGGAAGCTCTCAGGGTTTTGGATTTGAAGTGCTGCTGGACGGAGCGTAGACTTCATCGGTCGAGAGCGCTCTAGCTTAGCACATATATTCAATGTGCCTCTCACCAGACGGTGATCACTTCCGGTTTTAACCGTATTGATCACAGAGACATTGAATATATGCTTCTTCGTCGACATGATGAAGTCAATCTCGTTTTTAGTTGCACTGTCGCGACTCATCCAGGTCCACTTCCTGTGCTCACGTTTCTTGAAGAAGTAGTTCATCATGTAGAGTCCCTCCTTCTCCAAGAAGCCAGTCAGTAGTTGGCCCCAGTGGTTCCGACTTCCAAATCCAAATTGCCCCACTCTCAGCTCTTCACCATCTCTCTTGCCCAGTTTCGCGTTGAAGTCCCCCATAACAACGGTGAAGTAGGTTTTGGAGCTATGCATGGCTTTCGATATATCCTCATACATAGCCTCCACCTCGTCATCGGAGTGTGCCGAAGTCGGCGCATACACCTGTATGACCCTCAACGAGTACCTCTTGGATACTCTGAGTATAAGGTACGCTACCCTAGTCGACACACTCTCGATCTTCACCACGTTGTTCACGAGGGACTTATGGACGATGAACCCGACACCTCCCTGGGACTGTTGGTCGCCCTCCCGGAAATAAAGCAAGTTGCCGGACTTTAGTATTATCGTTTCCTCCCCCTCTCTTCGGACTTCAGATAACCCTATAACATCCCAACGCAACTTGCTCAATCCTTCCACCAGTTCCACTATCTTTTCGTCGGTCCGCAGTGTACGCGTGTTATATGTTGCCAGGGCCAGAAGTCGTCGGTGGTGGTAGCCGGATCTTTGCCGGAGATTCTTAGCACCCCTGACCCCGCTAGTACCCTGGCTGCTACCATAACCAGGGCACCGGGGGTCGCCGGACACTCGGGGCCGTGGTTTTTGTGTTCTTTTCATGGGGGGTGAATGCCGTAATCGCCACGCTTGGCATGCGGGTTGGCGATCGCAGTATCTCCACCGCACTCCGAGGATGCTGCTGCCCATCCCCCGGTGGTCTTGGCCGTAGTTTTAGGACATACTCCGGGTCAGTCCTCAGCAGTACCTAATAGTATTTATTCGTTCAGTTGCTAAACTCATAATGCCTTGCATGTTTAATGAAACGTTTCTATTCGCTATATATCCTTTTACCATGGACCAAATATTTTCGATCGGATTGAATGTCGGGTGATACGGTGGCAATCGTAAAACGGAGTGGCCATGTTCTTTTGAAATTGCATCTATGTGGTACTAACGAAACCGCTCTTTATTTTGTTTAATTAAATCATACAAACTGGTTTTGTACATCAACGGGCTATACGAAATGTTGTGTTCTGTCAACCAATCCATCATTTCTTGTTTATGAGAATTTGACGTTGGAGCACGATTCAAAAGTTTGTTGTGATAGGACGCATACGATAAGTACGCTATTCGGTTTAAGGTTCAGTATTAATTTTTCTTTTAACCATTTTTCGTAGTTGACAAAGTTCATCTGGTCATGGTAATCTCCCGTTTTTTGATTTGCCTTAAACATTAACAAAGCGTTGGGAATAAAACCATCTTTTCCTCCTGCGTGCACTATTATTAACCGCTGGCCTGTACTGATTAGTTTTTTTTACACAAAATTCTGTTCCATCGGTCCAACCAAGCCTCTCCGGACACATGTGAAGTGTGGATGTAGGTTTCATCAATATAAACTAGTGGTCTATCTTTTGACCGATATTCCGCAATTTTGGTAAGGTAATTTATTCTTAGCAGTCGTATGTTGTGTCTTTCCATTAATATTTTTCGGTTGTCCTCGGTCTTTTTCCATTTAAATCCTAATTTTTGTATTTGTTTTCGTAAGGTGGAAATGCCAAATTTGTAATCTATATCGGATTTTAACACAAAGTGGAGTGCCTTTAAGGTTGGAAATTGCTTATGGGACAGATGAAAATTGTATATAGTTCTCCGGATGACTTCCTGATCAAAATCGACTACTGCTGATGACGGACAAGTACGTAACTTTTTATTTCTCGGGGAGGTGAATTTCTTTGTTGTTGCGAATTTCTCACAATTGCTCTCAGACACAATGTTATAAACAGTAGAAAGACAAACACCTGTAGTTTTTTCTACTAACTGGGCAGCGGTGTAAGGGGAATTTAAATTTTTCTTCAGTTCAAGTTCAAAATATTTATAACAGTTAAAAATAATTTGCTTACTTTGACTCTCAATCGGACCAAAATTACTCACTGCCATATTTTTTGAAAATTATGTAACTTACACTTAGTCGTACGGGCTGACACAAAATTATTCTGATAATTGTGAGAATACAATAAAATCAGACGTAAAAATATATGCACAACGTAAATAATATTCACAATTTGACACTGACATTATTTTGGTATTTACTTCTTCAATATATAACAAACCTCTTTTTATGCTGATAGTACGAGAAAATAGAAAATTCAAATATAGAATGCCTGTAAACATACAATACTACTACATATGCAATTCCATGCTCTCGTTAATTTATCTTATACTCGTGCTAAGAATCATAAGCAAAAATGTTTGCCCAAATTTTTGCGTACATTGTGCTGGGCAAAGTCGTAAAAAGTGATAATACCCAAATACGTTTATTTCATTGTCCACTACTACTATAATTACAAAAATAATAGAGATATGATCTGAAGTATATGACATCTATTTTCAGTTTATATACACCGTGGGCCCATATAACTAGACAGATTTTAACAGTGTATTCCTGATCATATTTAGATACTAAAATGTCCTATAAACTTTTCTGGAATACGCCTTGTTTCAGAGTTAATACCAATTTTAAAAAAATACACTTTTTATTATAACTCATCACAAAACGCCTTTCTAATGGCGTTGTTGCCACTATTGGACATAGTTTACACGTCCTTATTGACAGACATCAAAGTGACAAGGAAAACTTTACAACAACTAAATTTTTACAAAAAAAATGTACCCATTTGTTTTAGGCGATAACTTTATTAATAACATTTGCTTTTCATGTGCAATAAACATTAAAAAAATAGAAAAAAAAAAAGAAAAAAAAATTTTTTTTTCGGCGAAATTGACCTAAAGTTACATAATATTTTTTCCTTCTTTTGGTCTTCGAAATTCGTGGTTAAGATCTGTCGGGTTATACCAGCCCACGGTGTATAGTAGTGTAACTTCTTAAAATTGCAAATCAAAAAATATTGAACAAAATAATTTGATTTGCTTCAAGATTAATAGAGATATGATGTAGAAATTTCGTCTTCATCGTTTGTTCGCTGCAAGTTACAGTTAAAATTAGGGAAATAATTCCTCATAGTTATCAAAAAACATTTACCGAAAATCATGAACGCACATCAAAGCAATGATTTGATGTGAATTTAGATATTTTTGCTGCACAAATCAGTATATGTCAGGTTATGGTTATTTTTTTATTGTGCGTTTAAATACTAGCCTTAAAATTACACATGTATAGGACTTTCCCAGACCGATAATATACCACCGAAGTTTTTAGGCCCTCTTTAACCCACCCAGACAAGAACACCTCCACTCCAGTCACAGCCGGTTCACACCGTGACTAAAGTTAGATACGCGGTAATTAATAAGCCATTGTTGGCAAAAATATGATTAGGTATAATCCACATCCTCAGTAATTTCATTATATTTGGCTTCTACTAAAATGTGATGCAGTGGGCAAAGTTATGTTGAAATAGCAAAGTTATAAAGTTTAACAGCACCACACAAAATGACCTAACTAACCAAAACGAAGCTTCTTTTACGCTTCGGTGAAGGAAAACATCGTGAGGAAACCCTAATACCAATAAGGACTAGTTCCCCCTTTGTGTTGGAAAGTCAGATGCCAGTCGCTTTCGATAAAACTAGTGCCTGCGCCAGTTCATGGGATTAGGTTGCCAAGCGGACCCCAGGCTCAATTGAGCCATGGCAAAGCCGAGACAAGCGCTAGGAGGATGATGAGAGTCGGTTATCACAAAATCTGCCAGATCTACTTCCCTATTCTTAACTAACGGGATAATAACCGTTTTCATTACAGTGTATGGTTTAAGAAAAAAATGGATGAGTTCATACAAAGCGGAATCGATGGTTATTGTTCTTAAGCCACTAAATACCTACCGTGCCAAGTGACATCGCAGTCACAATGCGCAAGGTTCCCATGCAACAGATAACCAAAGCACCCAGGAGTAGATTTTAAACTCGTCCACTAGTTGGCGTCGTATTAAGAAAATTATGGACTATCTCTAGCAGCAGGATAACGATACACACCAGCCACATGCACCCTAAACCATAGAAACAAGTACACAACGTCACAAAATCTAAGTGTCCAGCGTTTAATTTTGAAGAATCGTTATTCATCTGAGCATCTTTTTTTTTAATGTTAACTTCCAGATCTCGACATAGTTTATGGAAAATCCCAGCTTCCACCAACCTGGTCTCCGCAGACTTTATTTCCAATGCACCTCCCCACCGAGGCGCTATATAAGTTGTCTGAGGTCGGATGGTCACGGTTTGTTTCAATATTTGCAAATTAGAGGAATATCCTACTGCTGTTAACCGTACTGTTAAGAAAAGGTAACGCTTTCCTTTTGGTATGGCTGTTAAGTATTCGGACAAATCAGACGAGTTATACTTCTCTTCAAATTTGTCCCAAATGGGAGTGCCTTCGTATATAATTCTGTGCCAATATAATCCGCCATAGCCGTCCACTAAGTTTAGAGCGTTCTCTAGGGTATCAAACCGCTGCTCCAAGTTCTTCATCTGCAAACCTTTCACTAATAATCCCTGATAAGAAATGTTTATCACCATACTGGACCAAAGCCAAAGAACAACAAGAAATCGTGTCAACCATGATTTAGACTGGTAATCAGCATTTTGCCCTAATATAATTGCTAAAGTGTTCCATGCAAAATGAGTAGTACTCTTCTTGTTGCCACTGGGTTCAACCTCGTTTATGATCTTCAGTAGAAAGGTGAGTGCGAGGAATGTGGCAAATAAGACAATCGTAATCTTGCTCAAGAAGGGCAGTAATACTTTGGCCCACACGTAGATTTCACGCTGCGGAGGCCCGCACCAAACCAACTCCACGAAATGATACACTCCCGTATCTTGAATAGATAATGACGAATTTTCACCTAGTAAGGAAGGCGTATAAACATGGATTTTGTGTTCAAGTAGCAATAATATCTGTTCCGGTGGCATGCAGAAAACTTTGATCGTGGTATTCATATGATTGGCTATCATCGTAAACATGTCACCGGCGAGTCCTCTAAAATAGGGCGAAGTACCGTTAACGCAATTATATTCCCCGTATGGATACATCCCAGTGCTTCCTACTAGGGTCTGACATCCGAGTAGGTTTTTAAACTTACTCGGGAAATAATTGCCCTTATAGTCCACTTCAAGAGGAGTAGTATTGTCACAGTCATCATTACTGTAAGGATAAAACGTGTACGTCTCTACAGACTGATTCGTGCCCGGAATCAGTATTATCAGATCACTAATATAGTATTTCCAAGCTATTTTTGTTACATTATTCAGGTCGCACCGATTTTTCAGAACCGTTACGATTTTACTCGGCGAAGTAATATTTTTATTTAAATTTGTGACGATATGAAGAAACTCGTCGGACGATGTGAGGATTAAGACCGCTTGTTTTAAGGCTATTGTACGATTAAAATTGTTGCTCATGTAAACTGTTTCGACACATCCTTGGTATTTTTCTAGAAATAACGCCACATCATCAGCCACAGCTTCCCACCACACCACGGAAGTTGTCGTGCGAAATTCGAACTCTGAACTTGCAATGACAGACGCCTTGTGGATAGCGTTGAAAGTCCCAGTTTTGATAAAAACAGCTAAAAATATAATGCACAGTAAAAGAAAATTCATGATAACTCAAGAAATAATGTCGTGCGTACTGCGACGAGCTTTGACGCCAAAGAAATAGGGTTACGCATGAAAATAATAGACTACTCTTAGTAGGTTAGAGTGTAACTAATGTACCTAATTACACCTACTGATATGGTCATAGATCAAACAGAGTTTAGCTTGTCTCTGCCCGTTATAGACTGTATATAAACGCCATTTTATATGAAAACCACCCGTGTCACTATATTTGACAAATAATTGTCTTAGGTGCTAATAGCGTTTGCTGTAGGTCAATATAAAGGTTTGGAGAGATGGTTAGTACTAGACGTCTAGACGGACCACAGACCAGTAAACCTAGGTTTACTTGTCTGTGAGACGGACAGACTGGTTCAGACGGTCATGGCGATACTCTAAGGGTAGGAAGTGAGGTAGCAGGGTGAGCAGCCTGCTCAGTGATGGTTAGTACTAGAAAGTAAAATTTCGTATGAGTATGTGCTTTAATACACCACACTACACCAACACCAAAATTCAGCTGTACCCGAATTAATACCCCTATCAGGCAATTTGTTGTCTTCGTTTGGTGAGCTAACATTGCTGGTCTGTTGATATAGTGAATAATCAATTCTCATCATGAAAACTCGGAATTGACGAATAAGTACTGCCGAACGCCATCGACGTTTCCATATATTATAGTAGGTATTACTAGTTGACATTTTTATATTCATTTAAACGCGAAACTTTACTTCAAGGTATTTTGACCTGACATCTCTCACTTGACATATAAAGTTTCGCATTGAATGCTTTGAGGAGTACGGAACCGGGTATAGAATATACCGCATGTCAGTAACATTATGATTTATGAATCAAGAGCTAACACGTTATTACTCCCGTAGCATATACTTTTCGTAAACCAGTGAGTGCATGCCGCTCACGAGTACCATGACTCTGATTGATAGTTTCATAATAGGGGGTTTTCAGAAAAAGTGTACAGTTGAGCTCGCCAATATCGATGCTATTTCTTGGACAAAAACATATCAATACAACCTCATTTGTATGGGTTAAGGTCGTTTTCGTACATATATTTTTTTTGTGCAATTTATCGCATTGATATTGGCGAACTCGCGTACATACCTTTGACTTTTAATTTAATTAAGAAGTTTTTCGTTATAATTTTTAGAATAACGAGGACTGTCGATTTAAATGATAAAAAACCGGCCAAGTGCGTGTCGGACCACGCATAGGACGGTTCCGTACCTTCAATGGAATAAGAACCAAACTAATACCAAAAGGTCGTATCTGATGCCTATGGAAGAAGTTTTTTGGAGATAACTCAAAAATGGCTGAACCGATAATGTTCAAAACAATTTTCTTAGAAAGTATATGATAAGGCGCATCTCTTCAAATTTTTTCATATTTTTTGAACTTACGATTCAAAAGTTACGGGGGGGGGGGGGGGGGGCTACATAACTTTTCTGACTTTCGAAGCGATTATTTCAGAACATATTCACTTAATCACAAAATAGTCAAAGAAACCTCAATGTTATTTTGAAAGACCTATCGATTGATGTGTCACATATTGATATTTGGTTAATTTTTTTTATTTTTATTTAGTTACCTGTATGGACCGCCCCCCTAAAAATATTTTTTTTTTCAAATTGAACTACATAACTAAGTAGTTGCATACAAAATACACCTTATGTGTAAATTTTATTCAGATACGTCGTATAGTTTCCGAGTAAAATGCCTGTGACATACGGACGGACAGACAGACAGACAGACAGACATGACGAATCCATAAGGGTTCCGTTTTTTGCCATTTGGCTACGGAACCCTAAAAACTGTTCGTTTTTTTATATCAAATGATGTTTCGTATATAAGTTCCAAAAAACTCAGTGGTACGCTCCGGGATTTGTGGGTGCCGAGGTTGTATACAGAATATCAACTAAAAATCTCTAACCATTCCCGAGATAGTTACATCTAAAAATCACTATTTTTTACCACTGACTGACAGACTGATTCACTCACTCTTCAAAACCTTTGCATAGCTATATGCTATACTATGCAATAACATTTGTTGTGTTATTTACTACTTAACAGTGCGATTTGGCAAGTTTTTTCTACTTAAAATAGGTACCTCTACTTGATTAATCTGAACGTAGAAATAATCACTTATTCATCCAATAGGAGATATCTTCAGCGCACTTATTTGAATACTTGGACGAGATAAAACTATGCTATATGAGTATGGGCTCTACGAGCTATAGTTCTAAACCAGAGGAGGCGGCTTCGCCTCACCTTTCCAAACAAAGAAGTCTGCCATAAACTGAGGGGGGCGAGGTAGTATACATATGAAATCTGTGCGCAAAAATACTGAAATTGGCTCATTACTTACTAAAGCACCAACACTAAAACAATCACAATACGGACTAAAAACACTAAATAGAGCAATAGGTTTGTACTTATTCGGCGTAGTCGACTTTACAAATGACACATAGTTCATCACTCATCAGTCCTTTCAAATGTCAAACAAAACCCGTGGTATCATATTTGCTTGTTATTTCAAACAAAATATAATAAGTAATTTCAAACAAAAATAACACGAGTATATCAAACGTCAAAATAGTCACTAAGTATTAGGTACCCGTCAGAATATAAATCCATTGTCTTTGATTTGATTCTGTAAACGAAGCTTGACTTTCGATTTGGATTAACATCGTATTTCGAGCAGCGGTGTGGAGAGCATGCGGTAGTCACTGCGATTCCATACCGTCAGCGTATTTTGAGCGGCAGTGTGGTCGCACCCTCCATACAAAAAAAAATCATCATGCCTTAATAGGCATAATTGTCTGGGCATTAAAAAAAATAATTCGCTTATAAATATTGTATTTGATCACAGTTTAATGTCATTAAACTTATTGTATTCACTTAACTCATGGTATGATTGTAAAATATAACTCCAAATAAATTTTCAATAATAACTTTATTGATAAATAGAATCAATACTTGTCAACTTCACAATCGCCTTACGACTAGTATCACAGTAGTAGCCTCTAAATACAATAATTTTATAAAAATAAGAAATTATGTATTTTATAATCCATTATATCTACTTAATATAGCTAGAAATCGGATACTTACATTTATATACATATAATATTAGACCAAATGATGCCGATACAATTTCAGATTTATATATTTTTTTTTGTTTATTTTTTTTTTCTTATTAAATTATGAACATTCCACAGGCCCGTAATAAAGCATGTTTTTTCGTTGGTTTATGTTTTTTTTTTAATTCCCTATAGTAATGAAATTTTGCGTTTGTACGAGACATGCAGCAGTAGATAATCCGGGGAATTCTCCAATATGGGACAGTAATATTAATGAGTCAAGTGTAATGGTACCCTACACCGCATTTACTAATATAAGATAATTATAGTGTAATGTACCCACATATTACGAGTATGTAACAAAAACAATACTTCCAAGTTGGGGAACCATTAGGGAAATAGGTTTAAGATATTATTTTTATTTATTATAATGTAATATACTTGTATTAAAATATTCATGTATAACATCGATATACGTAAACAACTTGATATACGATTTGTAAAGAATATAAATTTATAACAATTTTTGGCAAAATTAACAAGGAAAATAAGTTTAACTTACATAACAGTTTTTAATATTACGAAATACGAAACTAATTAATAGTACATATTAAACTTCTATAAGAACACCCCTGACAAACATTGAATTTACACTTTTGATATATTTCAAAACAATTATTTGTATGTAACTAATATATTTTAATAGCACCTTTCAATTAGCTCTTTTATTAATAATAAAACGCGTAATTAATTATAACGTACGTCGCATTAAAGTCACGTTACGTAAGTGACCGTTTCCTTAATTCAATCATATAAGACAATCCTCAAATATGAAAAACAATATATCAAAAATCTAGAATTTGCCACAATTATTGCTTATCAACACAAACTTTGACTAACTCACTAATTAATCTCAATTACCTACATGTTCCCAATAAATATTTAAAATCCGCGCTACGGGCCGGTTCAAATAGCACTCTTAGTGCTTGAAGATGGAGACCCAAGCTCTCCGAAATGTCGCACGAAGTGACTAATGTGACGTGTGAGTAACTGTTATATTTTATAGAGTAAATATTTAAAAAAAATGTAATTCGTGATCTCCACTTTACTGTCGTCAAATTACATGAGGTTTCTTTTTTGATCAACCTTTTGGTCGCGCCAGGCGCCATACATGAAACAGCAATCTCCTTTAAATGTTAAATTTAAAAAAATAAGAATAAATATTCATTGTGAGTAACTTCTTAGTAAAAAAAAATCGTCGGTTCGATTACTAGTTCGAATTGTTTTCAAAATCAAAATGAAGTCTTCTTTCAGTAAAATTTCTTATCTTCAATATTTAAGGCACTTAACCTCCGTGTGGCAAAGTTTTGGGACAGCCTTCCGATTGATTTCCGTTACATTGTGTATAATGAATGTCAAATGGTTTCGTAATGAAGAATTACCTATTCTTTTTGCAACCAACGAAGACAGATTAATTAGACTTCCTTGTGTACGGCCACTCGGCTAAAAAAAAATGTATTATGAGCCCCTTTAGCAGAACCAGAGAAATCATAAAATTCAAAGAGAACCATATTTTATGCCACCAAAATTTAGATTTGCCACTAATTTGTATCCCATAATTATAATATCTGCCTCCAACAAATATATATGTGACCATTTAAATTCAAACGGCCTTCAACTTACAGACGGATTATATCAAATCATAATATCAAACGCCGCATAATATCAAAGTTTTGATTTGAAGTGAGCAACGCTGTTGGTCGAATTTCTTGAAATTATAAAATTCTAGATAGTTATTGGAAGGCAAAGATCATGAAGAGCAGAGGGACAGCAATGACGCAGGCCAAGTAGATTGAGGTCCGGGGTTCACATTCAGACACGATCACAAATTGCTCGTTCCAGAGGGAATCGTTATTTCGTAGCGGGACTTCAAGAACAACCTGAAAGAAAATATCATATTTTGTCAATTATAAATAGCTGATTATTAGATGTGTCACTCAAAGGAAGAAAGACTCCGAGCAATATCAATCTGCGTCCTGGCCGGCCGTCATACATTGGATAAAAAAAAATTGTTGCGATCGGTGGAAGCGTTGAGCGTTATCACTGTGAGCACTTTTATGTAGCAGTCGGTTAAGAACAATTAGTTGGAACGGAACAAAAATATGAAAATTACAGAATTAGGCTTGAACACTCTCTCATTGGTCTCATAACAGTCGAAGCGCATTGAAAACCCAATTTTAATTTGGAAGTTCTTGTGCGAGGATCGGAAACAGTTACCTCTAAACTTGAAAAGGAGGACCAGTACCTATTAATCTGAGACATCACAAGGAGAACCAGCACTCCAACTTACCCATGTCGAAGGGGGTGGTCTTATTGATTCTAAACTATTCAATGGGTTCTCCAATAGCTATGCATGGTGGGAAAGAACATACCTTCTGGCTAGAGAAGATGTCAAGCAGCAGATCGCACCGCTGGGTACTATTTCGACATTCCCGCAACGCCGTCTGAGCCACTTCGTACCTGCAGGCGTATGGTAAACGAGGTTATACACTTGATAAAGTAAACGTCACATCACATATTTACACCGTGCAATTTTAACAGACAGATACGTAGTCATTTGTAATTTTTGTTTTTTTTATGTGCAAGAAAACAAAGGAAGACTTTGTAATTTATAGTCTAAGAAAAAAAGATTAGTGGTAGGAAAGATGCTTGGGTACCTATAACTATAACAACGAATTTATCAAGAATATCGGCTTGTAGCTTGAATATACATGGGTCAAGTAGAAAGGTAAACGTCGTATCAGGTTGTAAGGAGAAGGCGAAGGCAAACATTATATTATATGGAATTGCTCTACCAATAAGAACTTTTTTAGTGTATGATATGTTAATACAAGTTTATGACCTACCTGGTCTTCTGCAGATCAAACTTTGCTCGAATGAAGTTCTTTTGCTTCTCGTTCTCTGAGTTAAACACGAAGAAGTAGTAACCGTTAGCTGGCACCCTGGGCAATTAATCAATAAGCAAAATTAAATTATTTAGTACAAATTCCTTCTTAACGTCAAATTGGGCGGGCAGAGTTAAACTACTAGTTTAAAACCTTCAGAAGTGATTTTATGTTCGAGGTCAAATGATTGCCGAGTAATTGCAGAATTTTACACTTGCCACGCTTAGAAAAAATATTCTGGCGCTGTTTACCTACGTATTAAACCAAATTCAAAAGAATTCAAAGAGTTTTATCATCCAAAATATGGAAATTGTACAAGTTCTTGAGCAGGCGTAATTAATTGAGGAGTAGACGATTACACTTAATATCCCAAAGGGCCGAAGTATATCCACGAAATCCCCGAGTCCCGACCCCCTAGAAATAAGACTTCAAAACTATCGAGGTAAAATTTAAAACTAAAGAGTGGATACCTGTACGTGAGAGCATTAGCCCTAGCAGCAGTTGCGCTCTGCCCCTCATCAGCCTTTGGGGCGCAGGATCTATGAGGAGTCATGGGCAAGTTTAAGATCAGGCCATCGCATTCCAGCAGGCGCTCCTCCGAGCTTGAGAAGGAGGACCAGTACTCCGAGTTGCTCATGTCGAAGGGGGTGGTTTCGTTGATGATCTCGTGGTGGTCTGCGTAGCCGTCAGGATTAGTGTCCTGGAAATATTAATAAAAATTGTTTGATATGGACACCATGATAAGATTTGTGATGTTTTTGTGTACCAAACATATACTCGGTAGCAACAAACTTATGTATACTTTATGTAGTTTAAATTGAGAAATTGTTTGGAAAACAAGACAGCATGCGCGGGTTACGTTGTCCCTTTCGCGGTGGAAACAGCGGGTTGTTGCGGAGCGGATGCGAAAAAAATTGTACGTGACTTAGGCCATCAACTTAGGCAAAAGAGAGAGAACCCCCGCTCCGAGTCGTTTTTGGTGCAAAGACTGTCCATAGCTATATATCGTGGCAATGCCGCGAGCGTTATGTGCACTTTTGCACCGGGAACGACAAGAAACGGTAGCAATGATCTTAGTTAAGTTGTGTTTGACTGATTGAAATGTATAATGTTATAATATATAGTATTGTCTAAAGCAACTGTTAACAAGAAGACAGAGGTTGATAATAGGAATTGTGGCAAAAATATTAGTTTCGATAGTCTCCGTCTTAACTAATGTCGCGTCTCTCCCAATATATGTATTTTAAACAGTAGCTTTAGTAGGTAGTAAAACGATTATCACAATTAATCATTGAACACATAATTTACATATGTCGGTATCTAATTATCTATAAGAAAATTATAGTTCGTTTCTCCTCGGCAAAAGGGATCGTATTACGACCTGAGTATTTGTGCCCCTTTTTGCGTGCTGACGGTGACTATCTGTACTATATTAATTTAATGACTAAAATTGGTTAATTCTGCCTACCTCTTCAGCAGCGTTATTCCGTGCTTCATCGTCCTCGTTGAAATCCTTCTGCAGCTCGATCTGCCCCAACATGAGGTCTCGTTTCGTTCGGGCGGCTTCTCTAGCTTCTCGCCTCTTCTCTGCAATATATTATTATAAACCATTTGTAAAATACTTATACTATATCAATTTCCCAACATACAGCTCTGAGCACACAAAGTCTCAGTGGCGAGCGCTCAGCGGTGCGTTCAGTGAGTCGGGCAGTGTGACGTCAAGCGCCAAAGAGATGGGCAGCGTACAATATAAGGTCGCTCGCATACATTTACATTTGTCTAAGATGGTCGCGGTACCCCTGATCTTCTAACGGGCTCCTAGCCTAGTTGGTGGTGACACTGCCTACGAAGCAGGCAGTCCCGGGTTCAAACCCTGTAGCCATAAGTGAGGATGAAATAATGAAGCCGGTATCTCGATCGCATCTATGGACGCCGCTCGCTACTGTGTTTTTTTTAATGACCTATAAAATAATGACTATGTGAATACTCACGCTGTCTCTGCGGTTGCGTCTTCTCTTCGTCAATGGCTTCCACCAACACCTTCCGGAGATGGTCCAGCTCCTCCTCGCCGCCTCTCACTGCTCCCATTATGTGGGCCACGTTGCCCTGGCAAACAAATTGAGAAGTACTTTAAACAGGCCATCATAGAGTTCAGAGCTATGGACTTAGAGCTGGCTACGTCAGATATGGAACAATAATGAGAGCAACAAGAACCATCTAGTTTGCTTATTGCTAGATTCGGGCATCTGGCAGCTTTTAATAGGTGAAGGTCAGAAGTGACAGACTAGTAAAATTTTTCAATTAGAAAATAGTAAGTAGTAAAAACTGCCGAAGTTGTCGCAGGACAGGGCCTTTATTTTAATATTAGAACAAATTATTGCGAAACCAAAAATAGTAGGCGATAAATATTATACGTCGTTTGACATTACTTTCTCCCAACAGAAACTATTGGCAATAATATAATCTAATTATTTATATAATTTCTCATAATACTGCATCAAACCAGGAGTCTAGGATTTGTATTCTTGAAGTGGTTTTTATTTTTTGAGCTTTAACAGCCCTTAACAGCAGCCAGATGTGCAGATCTAGAAAGAAATATAGTATATCAAACTAATTAGAGGTTTCTTTGCTCTCATTTTGTCATATCTGACGTGGCCAGCTCTTCGTCTACTTAGTAATACAGGCACAAATCTGTCGATCTGGCGGGCAGTTCCGTCAAGTGGTGCAATTCAAATCTGTCCAAGTACTCATCCGTGCCCAATTTTCCCCATATATTTGACGCCGGACAGATCCGGTGGGAAGATCTGTGTGTTCTAGGTTAACACTACTTATGTTTTGTATGTTCTTAAATGTTGGCCTACAAATTCTAATATGCTTGGTGTTTTTCTGCTAGATCAAATTAAAATTGAGGAAAACTAAATTCTGATCCGATCCAAGAGACTGAGGAGACCCAAGTTCGCCAATATAACTCAGACTTAAAGTTACAATGGGAACATTGCTCATAAAACTGAATCACTACCTGTTGAGGATACTTCACGCCCATGGTCTTGTGGAGCTGCTTCAGAACCCTGGTCCCGCGCGGACCCAGGCCCTGCAGCTGGTGAAGAATGTTTTCGAACACTTCTCGGGAACTAGGCTCTTGGGTGGCCTGGAATTTATAAACACATTTTTGTTTGAAGTAATATTTTTCATTTTGCTGTTGTTTTTTTGACGACAGAGGCAGACCCAAGACCGTCTTTACCCGGGAGGGTGCACAGAGTGCAGGCTTGCACTCGGAAGCCAATACACAAGGGGCGCCTGACGAAAAGCAGCAATATCTAATTTCTTGAAATTGACTCCAATATGACTTCTTATCTCAATTTAAATTACGAGTATATAGGGTACCTAAGACGAAACAAAAAAAAATGCCAAATAACTTATGACTATAGAAATTTTATAAATGCGACTAAGATACTGTATTTCATCACAGAGGTCCGTAGATTATTTTTACTACAGAATTACTTAAGAAGCTCCCGACCAATTGAGAATGTTAAACTCGTTGAAGTTGGTTTAAAAGATAAAACTTTATTCACAAGAACAGAGATCTATTAAGTAACACGATAATGCCTTGTCAATATCTTATTGTTACGAGTACATACTGCGTGTTCTTATGCACTAACCCCATTCACGGTGATAAGGCGCCAAATAGACAGTAATATCAAAGATAACGTTCAAGGAAACTTCCACTACATTCCCCTCTCATGAGTCTATTCTGTTTAAATGTTCAATTAAAGGTTAATATTCATATTCGCTTAATTTTAAAAAGATAACAGTTGTTTTTATAGTCGTAGTTTTGTGCAAGGTGGGACAAATATTGCAAACAAGAGTTTAATGCCGTAAGTTTACTTTGTTCTTGTCCTAATATTACCTTATTTAAAATAAGCATCAAGCAAATATTTATTTTACCTAGCAGTTTTTAATTTACTGCATCTTCAAGGAGGTTTTATTAATCTCATGTGATTTGAGTTTGTATGATTTAAAACATAATATTACTGTAATAAACTTTCATTACCTACTATTTAGTTATCTACATTTTCTAGATAACGCATAATCTAAATAACGATGTTGTAATATTTATCCCTTAAATTAACTAAATATTTAAATGAGAATTCTAATTAATACGTATTTCTGTATAAACGGCGGTGGTGGCCCCGCTGCGACGGGTCGCAGATCGGTTCGCCTAGCACTCTTAGTGCTTGAGGATGGAGACCTAAGCTCTCCAAAACATGTCGTGCGTAATGACTAAATACAAGTACAGTGAGTACAGCCATTTGATGTTTATATAGTGTTAGGTATGTCTCCAAAAGTTTAAATTCAATAATACGTATTTACTTACGGCTATTTGTTTCACGCCGACATTCGCTCGATCATTCAAATATTTTTCATTTTTTACTTCAATTTTATTATCTTCTCTTACATGAGGTGCATTTGTGGTTATCACATTCTTTATTTCTGTTGAACCAAGGTGTTTGTCTTTTTTATCTTCTATTGTTGTTTGAACAATAATATATTCTTTAGTGGATGTGTTGTTTATTGGAGGATGCGTGGTATATTTTTGAGTTGCAGTTTCTTGAACTTTAGATGTTGTGATTTCTGTTTCTGTATTTGCATTCTTGGAGCTCTGGTCGCTAGTGTTTCCATTTAAATCTGGAACATGGATTATAAGGTTTAAAAAAACTATACTTTGTTTTGGTTAACTCACTGATTTCATATTAAATAACTACGTATGTAGGTACGGGGATAATGTTTGAGCGCCCCATTGGAGGGCAGTCACATCTCTTTTTCATGCTCTTTTGAAAAAAAATAAGACCCTCCGAGTTTCTTGCCAGTCATATCTTTTCTCAAGTTGTGTGATTAGAACCGGTTAAAGTTTTTTTAGGAGTTCATTATGTATCTAAAGTGATAAATACAGATCTATTATATTTTATAATTAGTGAAATATGATATAAACGTACCCTTGAACGATATAAATTGCTGTTCCTCCTTGTCGACGTTGGTATCCCGATGCCGTAGCTTGGAGGTATTCAGCGACATCAGATGTTCTGGAGGATGATAGGTTTTGAGAGCTTCCGTTTTTGCTGCTTGGCGTTGTGCGTGCAGACTTTCAAGGATTTCACGGAGCTCCTAAAAGTTAAAAGAAAATTTAAAATTAAAGTTACATTTGTTCTTCAATCAGTTTAAAAGTAAACAAAGTTAAGCCTTCTTTCGTTTCGACGACCGCGACTAAAAAGATATACCATAATACTTAATTCTTGGACCGAAATGTTACATCCGTACTAGGTTGGTGAGTATGGTGATAAATCCTCTAGATATATTTTGACTAGGTAATTACTCAATTGAAATATATATTCGTTGTCATCGCTCTTTCTAACTTTACTGGGGTTTTGTATCAATGACCTGATGTATTGAATTATTCATTTAATAATTCATTTAATTGCAACGATGGCTCCGTTCTGTGCCCTATATGATTTCATTGTACGTCCAGCCCAGTTTGCATTTCTATCAAAGTATTAAGTACCTTTAGGATCATGGTCGGTCATTACATTCAGTCGGACATCACATTGCTGGAGTACCGCGCTCGGTCCAGGAAGCTAGCTGACGCCTGCCTGTTGGCACTTCATGGTTCATGGTCGGTTGATATTACAATAGTTTATTGCAGTTATAGGATCGTGGTCGGTCACTTCGGCGGCGGGCACGGACTCGGCCGACGTCAGGTTGCTGGAGTGCCGCGGTCGATCCAGGAAACTGGCTCGTGCCTTTTGGCGCTTAACGGTTCCTGGTCGCTTGATAATACATTATTAGTTTACTGCAGTTACCTTAGGATCATGGTCGGTCACGTCTACGACGGGCATGGACTCGGCCGATGTCACATTGGTGGTGTGCCGCGCTCGGTCCAGGAAACTGACTCCTGCCTTGTGGCGCTTCATGGTTCCTGGTTAGTTGATGTAAATAATATACAAGTTATTTTAAAAAGTACAAACTGTATGTAATAAATAATACAAGTAAACTAGGTAAGCACCTACAATTTTCTATAAATCTGTCAAATTGTTGTTGATGTTTTAAGTTTTTTTTACGCAATGAGCAAAATTTGCTATTCTTCGTGGGTTGGACTTCGTGTTTAGTAAACGATAAATGAAAGAGCTACTCATTCTGGAGTGAAGTATAAAAAGATTAACCAGTCAAGCACTTTTCATACTTATAATATGTGAGTTAGGTACCTTTTTTTTTGTTCTCTTATTTATTTAGGGACTTTTAATCGTAGGATTATGCCAGTCCCATTGTACCTTAATCTAAATAACGTCTACAATCTGACAACGAACTGATTAAGATAGTCATAAACAAATATATGTGACATTGTCATGCTAAAGGTAATATATTGTCGGTATTGAGTTATTGGTACCTCCTTATAGTTTAAAACATTCTCCTTCATTTGCAAAAAGAACGAGATCGCTATGTTGAGTATTTTTATTTTTAATATTTTTTTGAAGTTTCAACATATCTTTGTACTGTTTTGAAATATTCGAGTTTAAAGTTTGAAAGCCTGAAAAACCTCGTTATAAGTTGAAGTTAAGGAGATAGCGGTTTTAAAATGTTCCACATACATTATATTACTCGACAAATCATATGTTGTCTCTAACATTTTACATAATACAATAATAATGCACGTAGGGTGTAGAGTCAAGAATCAAAAATAAAATATTTTATATAACTCAAAATTGACAGATTTTCAGCTGGCTTATGTTGATTTCTGAATATGATGTAGGTAAGGTTTATAATAAAATTAATGAAACAACCATATCTCAAGGCATATTTTTTTTATAATAATAAAAAAAAAATCATCACTTACATAAAAAATATACAAAATCAACATTATAATTTTTAATTCTCATAGTTTACGTTAATTTAGGAACAAAACTAACGATCAAGTGTAATTAAACACAAAAGTAATGTAGTTTTCTATCAACAAAGTGACTTCAAAGTTTAGACTTTAACATGATTTTTTGTATGTAAAGTGATCTAGGGTACCACATTGTCGCTATTCATAAGTTTAGAGAAATAAGAATTCTACTTCCATTATTTAACATAGTGTCCGCACTATAAGTGCATATATCTAATACAAATATTATTATGAATCAATAACATAACTTATTTTATAAAAAATAACAGTCTTTTCGTCAGCTTTACTAATTTAGATCAAGTTTGTTAGTTTAATGTTCCTTAGGGTCCCACATTGTCGCCTTATGACTTATGAGATCAAACTTATTATTAAGACTTATTATAATAAAATTATTACTAACAAAAGTAATAATTTGCATTTAACATAATTATGAAAGTGATTTACAATACTCAACCTTGCACCTAGGGGTACGTAAGTGCTAACGCCAAGTCATTTAAATTCTTACGTCTGATTGAGATATTATTGGTGACTTTGTACGAGTATTAACTGATTATCTATACGGTTGTCCCTCAGAAGCTTGTTAAATATAAGTCAACTATATTTTCTGTTAAAAAGTTTTGATTTGTCACTAACTTATATCCCTCCTCTTATTTATATTAAAGTTTTTGTTATGTAATTAATCAGTATTCAAAGCATCTGCCAGGCACCCGAATTATTAAAATTGATAGTATGGCACACTAACTAGAGAAATTTTCATTTCTCTATATAATAGCAAACCTATTTCCGTTACTAGCTCTCCGGCTAGAGCAACGCGTGCGCAGCGTACGAGCAGCATATTCGTGGCGTATTAAGACGCAACGCACTTTAAAATTGTAAATAATTTTATTATCCTATGTGATCTATTTATTTATTTTTAACAATCCAATTGAATAAACTAACATAATATGAATTTTGTTAATATATTTTGTATCTAGTTGATTGATTTAGGCCAGATTAAAATAGAGAGTTTTGCTTTGTCTTAATAATTATTGCTTATTGACCACTATTGTTAAAAGGGTAACATAACATAAAGCTAAGTGAACATAACGGGCAGCTGAGTTACGAACTGTCAAGCAAATGGATGGGAGTAAACTGATATTTAGACAACACGTGTTACTACATTTTCCAATGGCCCCGATATTACTTCAAGCTTATGAGGGACAATGTGGTACCCTAATCGGTAAACTTTGACTGTGTTTTTTTCCTACTTTTAGTTGAAACGTTTAACTTTTAATCAATACACCGTATTATTTTAAGTGTGTAGAAGCTATTTTTAATCAAAACCAATTTTCACTATTTTCGAGTTGATTAACAAAATCAGTGATATCTCGGAATCCATAAGCGACAAATAAAAGTGGTACCCTAACCATGATAACGTCACATATATACCTGTTTTGCCTCTTCTGACAATGGTACAGCTAAGTATGTATACTTTGAAATGTCCCTACATCTAACCTATTAACATTTAATGAGTTCATTAATAATTGCCTATTACCTTCGTTCCGCACACATTCAACCAACACATGATGGACATCCTCAACAACGTTGCATACTTCGGCGAGGGCTCTTTTTTCATCATAAAAGCAAACTTTCTTAAAGGAATGTGTCCTGAACGAAGTCTTAAACTTATCTTAATTAATTTTCTACTAACCTAGCATTTGTAAACCAAGGAATATGAGGAGGTTCACATTGCATAGTCCTGTACCATACACCTTTTTCTTTACAGCGTTCATCAAAGTCTTCTTTCCATAGACCACGTACTTTCTTGTTGTATTCTTGTAATTTTTCTGTAAAGTCTGGTGTAATATAAACCTCTGCTCCATTTGTACAGGCATCTTTCGCTAAGATGTCAACCTTCTCATTTCCTCTTAATCCTATGTGAGCAGGGATCCATTGCAATCTCAACGTCATGTCAGTAGGTAGTGAATGCAATTTATTTAGCACGGACGGATATTTAGTCAGGTACCTGTTTTAATATATTTTTTGTGCGAGAGGAACGCATTGCAAATGTATATTGGTATATAAATATTTAAGTCTATTTCATAATTATGCAAGTGGATATGTTTACACTTATAACGTATTGGTGATACAAGATCTTTAATAAGGCATACTACTTTATTTTTGTGTTTATTAAAAAAAAACGATAATATGTGGTCTCCGGGTTTACTTGCTTGAATCCACTTAATTTGGTACATACATAATAACTTTCATATTTACCAGGATTATTAGTTTTCCCATTATTCGTCAACTCCTGAAGCCTCTCTGCCAAATTCCCGTCAGACAACGTCCCCAGCTTATTGGCTTCCAGCAGTTCTTGAATCTGCTTCGGCAGGGTTGAGCTGGTCAGCTGCAGGTCTTTGACGTCCAGTAGCTTCTGTATTTTCTCAACAAGAATGGTGTCGGATAGCATGCCAAGCTTGTTAGCTTCCAGGAGCTCGTCTACTTCTTCAGACGAGTCGTCTCCGATATACGCGCAGTCTTTTAGGTGTTTGTAGCCTTTGATCATGATGAGAGAGGCTCCGGGGTGGCTGAGGAAGTTCACAACACTTAAATAACTTTCTGTTAAAAAGACTGTACCTACCTACATAGTTGCAATTAGTATAATCTTGTTCAACAACGCTTTTCAACATATGATAAATAGGTAATTCAGTTTATGGCTCTACAAATAAGATTGTGTCAGATATTTTTGCATTTAACGTTATGCCAGATAAGAAATCTTGGCCGATGTAGGCGTTATTGAAATCTAATTCAGATATAAATATTGATGACATTTCTCAAAAAATAAGTATTTTAACGTTATTATAATGATGTCTCTATTTATTTTCTGTCCGAGATCCGAGAGATAGAAGGCACATTTAACCAGAATAATAAGAATATAATAACAATTCTATAATAGATACCTTTAATATCCTAGAAAAAAAAATGGTCTAGTAACTTAATATGTCTGCCTGCCTGCCTCTAATATGTGTGCCCGTTGTTACCTCTACCTAAATTTATGTAATTGTAAAATTTGTACTTGTAACTGTATGAGGTGTGCAATAAAGAGTATTTATTATTATTATTATGTCTATGCTCATATAAAAACCAGCTTAACCAGCTACAAAAAAACAATATAATAGCGGTTTATAATCAGAGCTCTAGTGTATTGTCCAGAAGTATTTAAAATTGACTAACTCGACACAAGCCGACAAGGTGACTGAGGACCCCTTGAGCACATAGAAGCCCCAGTACTCCTTCATGTCATCCTCTAACACCAGTTCCCTGGTCATAGAGACTGGCACCAGCTCTTTGGAGAGCTCTGGGGGTCCGGGCATGCATAATTGACTTAACTTGCGTTGACGCATGTATCTAGAGATGGCTTAAGGATGTGAAACTTTAGAACATCGAGTACAGATATTGGTAGTGACTTAGTGACTGATCAGTCTTATCACCATTGCAAAGACTGAATTTAATAAGGATGCCTAGTGTGATGGGAAGCACGTTGGACCGGCAATCCAGAGAAAGAAGGTTCGAATCTCATGGGTTCAGGAGTCCTTCCTTCACAGTTCATTTTCCATTTTTTTTTCGTATGGCTACATGTCACTGGATATAGATAGGCATTTTTTTCCCTGGGGGAGTAGTAGTAATGGGAAAGTAGATGATAAAGGAAATCCAATGAGTGCTGCGAGGTCCAGATGGGATAGTGCAGCTGCCAAATTTGTTACTCTTTTAGCACCACCCAGGGATCACGTGTTGGGTTGTCTAAGGTGTTTCCTACGCACGCAGAGTAACATTGATCCCCATTGATTGATGTGTGGATTTTCCATTGAAATGGATATTTGTATCCAATCAGTGGTGCAACTGACTTACTCGACACAAGCCGATACGGTGACTGTGGACCCCTTGAGGAGATAGAAGCCCCAGTACTCCTTCATGTCGTCTTCCAACACCAATTCTCTGGTCATTGAGACTGGCACCAGTTCCTCGGAGAGCTCTGGGGGTCCGGGCATCACGAAAGCGTTGAAGGTTGTGTTCGATTTCACTACTTGCCGCTGTAAATACAAAGATAATACATATGAGAATATGTATTATATATTATATTACAATACGATAATACTACATTTTGTCGTAACAAGCATTTCTCTTCTTTAGAAAAAGTCATGATATTTTTTTTATAATAGAAAGTAGTGAGTCGGGTTAAGTGTTTAATTGGCTAATAAATCAATATTGTAGTCTTTGTGAGAAAAGGTACAAGATTCAAACAAGTTGCATGGTACTTGTACCGTTTTTAACTAAAATCACAGTTTATCTGACTTATATAGCTGGCTCATTGTTACCCCACTCCGTGGCTGTCAGGCAGCATTGTATGTATTTGTTTTCAATAGATAAGTGTGTCTGTTTAAATACCATTCATTTTTTTAAACGAACTTGAGACGAGTATGGACGGACAAAACCTACCTACCTCCCTTACACATGAAGTGGGGGGAAGAATTTTCTTTTCACCCCAATCCTGTTATTTTGGTGTTATTAGGTAGGTCTTTCAAAAACAATAGGGGTCTTCTAAAATAATTGTTGGAATAAACGAATAGTTTCGTAGATAATAGCTCCAATGGTTTAAAAAGTGCGCCCCCCTTTAACGTATGAACTGTGGGTCCAAAAAGTATGGAAAAATTCATGAAATTGAGGTTTAATTAGTACTTCAAATGAAAAATATGAAATAAAATCGGTACAGCCGTTTTTGAGTTATCGCAAAACTTATCATTTCATAGTAAAAGGATTTAAGTGCCGCAAACTATCCTATAAAATAACGTAATTTTGAGCGTATGTATTGCGACGTGCCGGCAACTACGGAACCCTACATTGAGCACGGCCCGACATGTTCCTGGTCGGTTTGTCTTTATCGTGTTGTATGTAACGTGTTTACATGTATTGTATAATACAGAGTTTATATATAAATACATAATTTCACGCTGCTACAGAAAGAGGAACATATTTTCGTATCCATAAATAATGTAAATATAATCATAAGTATGCTATTAAATCCACATTTTGTTTATTTACATTAAATATCACACGGTGTATGGAAATGTATTAAATAATTACATACACGCGCCACTCTCAACCTAATCTTGTCTCAAGTCTTGTATAATATTAGGTACACGTTTTTTATCGTGCACAATAAATAGAACAATATATATAAATGCGATAACGAGAGATAGCAGTCTGTTGTCTAATGAATGATTTGTAAGGTAAGTAGGAGAGTTGTTACCCCCATAATTTGTAAGTAATTTGGATTATCTGCAGCTTTAATGAGATGTATATATTCATAAAAATTCAACAAGCATGAATGACAAAATGACTGTGCTGAGTTGTAATAATTACCTCAATTTACTACCTAGGTGTATATCAAACTTATCCTCTCTTGCCTTATCATCTATATATATAAACGTAAAAGTCCTGACTGACTGACTGACTGACTGACTCACTTAAATCAACGCCCAGCCCAAACCGTTGGACGTAGAGCTGATTGTTTTCACAATAGGTAGTTTTTACAACGTTAGAATCCACTAAGAAGGAGTTTTTTAAAATTCATCCCCTAAGAGGGTAAAAAGGGGGTTGAAAGTTTGTATGGATGGGGTTAAAATTTTGAGTTAGAGATTTGAAACTTCGTACGTTTACTAATAATTAAAAACCAATAAAAGTAATTTTAGCGTATTTCAAAATTCAACCTCTAACAAGGTAAAATAGGGGTTGAAAGTTTGTATAGAGATTTTTTTTGCGACAGACTTGAAAGTTCGTTTGTAAGCCACTAACTTCAAGGCAAAAAAACTAATTTCAGCGTTTTTCAAAATTCCACCTCAGAGGGGTTGAAACGAGGTTGAAAAGTTTGTATTAAAGGGAGGCCGTAACTACTGAAGCTAGAAAGTTGTAATTTGCAGGACAAGTTAAATTTACAATTGGTACAACTAACAAGAAGCCATTTTGAATAATTCATCCCCTAAAGGGGTAAAAAGGGGGTTGAAAGTTTTTACAGATGGGGTTTAAAATTTTGAGTTAGAGGTTTGAAACTTCGTACGTTTACTAATAATTAAAAACCAATAAAAGGAATTTTAGCGTATTTCAAAATTCAACCTCTAACAGGGTAAAATAGGGGTTGAAAGTTTGTATAGAGATTTTTTTTGCGACAGACTTGAAAGTTCATTTGTAAACCACTAACTTCAAGGCAAAAAAACTAATACAGCGTTTTTCAAAATTCCACCTCAGAGGGGTTGAAACGAGGTTGAAAAGTTTGTATTAAAGGGAGGCCGTAACTACTGAAGCTAGAAAGATTTAATTTGCAGGACGAGTTAAATTTACAATTTGTATAACTAACAAGAAGCTATTTTGAATAATTCAACCCCTTAATGGGTAAAAAAGGGGTTAAAGGTTTGTATGGGTGGGGTTTAAAATTTAGAGTTAAAGATTTGAAACTTCACACGTTTACTAATAATTAAAAAACAATAAAAGTAATTTCAGCGTTATTCAAAATTCAACCTCTAACAGGGTAAAAAAGGGGTTGAAAGTTTGTATAGAGGTTATTTTTTTTGTGACAGACTTGAAAGTTCGTTTGTAAGCTACTAACTTTAAAGCAAAAAACCAATTTCAGCGTTTTTTAAAATTCCACCTCAGAGGAGTAGAAACGGGGTTGAAAAGTTTGTATGAAAGGAAGGCCTTTACTACTGAAGCTAGAAAGTTGTAATTTGCAGGACGGGTTATATTTACAATCTGTACAACTAATAAGAAGCGATTTAGAAAAATTCAACCCCTAAAATCGGGGATAAAATGGGGGTTAAACGTTTGTATCGGTGGGAGAGTCAAAGATTTGAAACTTCGTACGTTTACTAATAATTAAAAAATATTAAACGCAATTTCAGCGTTTTTCAAAATTCAACCTAGAACCTAAAAAGGGGTTGAAAGTTTGTATAGAGATTTACTATTTTTTGGTTTGAGATTTACTAGGAATTATTGTTCCTATTTCCGTTTCATTTCCATGTTCCAGAGTGAACTCTGACAATAGTTTGGTCATCGTAGCGCCAAATAATACCACCACGATATAGTACACAAAGAAGTTACGCAAATAATAATTAACACTTATTTGTAACTGAAACTATGTCTAAATACCCTTTTTTCGCCAAAATATCTATAAGTATAAATAGATTAAGAAGATGGTTCGGGAATTAACAAAAGTTAGTTAAGAAGTTACAATAAGATATGAAACTCTGTATGAGGAACCGTATTATACGCGGACGAAGTCGCGGGCGGCAAGCTAGTTACTATATATACGGACAGGTAAATCTAACCTAGGCGACTCCGTTGCCCTCTCTGCTCAAAACTGCCACCACCTGTCCGTACACTCCGTACGCTACTTATCATGAGACACAGTAATGTCATTTATTTTTGAGGTTATTCGTTCATTACTTCGATTATTTAATAAAATTGTATTTCTCCACGGTTACTTGGTTGAATTCAATATTTTATCTACACTCATATTGTAAGTCCTCTAAAGTGTGTTCAAAAACGGTACGCAATAGCAAGTATTGCAACAACCGATTTTATAATTATAAGTTTTGTATCTGTAGCAGTAACGTAATTTTAACATTACATGCTCAAATATTGTTAAGTTATGAGTTTCAAACTTGGAACATCGATTTTGGTAACGTAATTATAATCCAGCCCTCCTCTCCGACCGCAGTTGCCCTCCTCCCCGACCACCGGCCGGCACAACCCTGTTGGCCATTGCAGTGCAATGGCGGTCATTTTAATGGTTTCAGGACACGTCATTTAGGATTTATAATATATGTGTGTAGATAAAGCAGTGTACGCAACTGTACGTAATTAGGCCTTATTGCGTAACAGGCCTAATTAGGCCTTATTACATAAACTACTATTGTGAGTTTCCTTAAGTATATAACAACATTTTAGTGATAATCCCAGAGAAAAGTGTGATAATGTCTCATGATAATGTTTGAGTAAGATTTGTTTACTTTATAAGACAAGTAAGTATAATTTGTATAATTATCTAACTTAAATAGTTGCTTCTAGGTTAGGGTATTTAATTTAGTAATAACTGTTAGATTTAGATTTAAATATTACTTGCAATGATTGTAGTAGTTAATTTAACTCTGACGTAATAAGGGTAATAAGGCCTACGTACAGTTGCATACACTGCTTTATCTACACGCATATTATAAATCCTGATACACAGTGTTGTGTAGTCGTGTGTATCCGGAGTCACAGTGCGGTTTCCGACCGCAACGTTCCACAATTGACATGATCTTCTCGCTCCGCCAGCTGCAGGAAAAGTGTAGGGAACAGAATACACCTCTGTTTGTGGCTTTTGTAGACCTCAATAAGGCCTTTGATACAGTCAGCAGAGAGGGGCTATTTGCTGCACTTGAAAGCATTGGTTGCCCCCCTAAGTTGCTGGGTCTCCTTAAGTCATTTCATGAGACAGTGAAGGGCACGGTTGTGTTTGGTGGAAAAACATCTCAGCAATTTGAAATGCGGAGAGGAGTTCGTCAGGGCTGTGTGTTAGCACCTACACTGTTTGGCATTTTCTTTTCACTAATCTTGAAAGCAGCTTTCGGTGATAGCCAACAAGGGGTGCACACGAGGGTCGAAGGGAAGTTGTATAACATAGCACTCCTAAAATCAAAGAAACATCGGGAGGACTTCTTTGTTGATAGCCTCTTGTTTGCTGACGACGCAGCTTTCGTGGCGAACTCGGCCGCGGAACTTCAAAGCATCGTGGATAAGTTTTCCCGGGCTTGTTATTTGTTCTCTATGTCCATAAATGCCAGGAAAACAGTTGTATTTGTGCAGGGCACTGCGGAAACACCTAATATAATGGTGGATGGCTCAGTTCTAGAAGTCGTTGATAAATTTGTCTATCTGGGGTCAACCGTATCGAACAAGCTCTCACTGGATGAGGAAATTGATATTCGTATTGGCAAAGCGGCGACCATGTTCGGGAGGCTCCGTACAAGAGTTTGGCTGAACAGACATCTTACTAGCAGAACCAAAATATTGATATACGAAACTTGCGTTCTGAGTATACTCTTGTATGGAGCGGAAACCTGGACGACGTATGCCAAACAGGAGCGGCGACTTAATACTTTTCACATGCGCTGTATACGTAACATTTTAGGCATAAAATGGCAGGACAAGGTTACGAACCAACGGGTTCTTCACATGGCGCAGCTGCCCAGCGTGACTGCGCTTCTCAAGCAGAAACGTTTGCGTTGGCTTGGACATGTGCGCCGGATGGAGCCTTCTAGAATACCTCGTCGTGTCCTGCTTAGCGAGATAGCGTACGCTAAAAGGAGTGTTGGAAGGCCTAAGCTGCGCTTTAAGGACTGCGCTAAGCGGGACATGACTGTATTTAAAATTGACCATCAAGTCTGGGAAACGCTCGCTGATGACAGGAAGGAATGGCGTGCAAGTGTCGTGGAAGGCAGAAACTTCTGTGATGAGACCTGGTTCGAGTCATTGGGTGAAAAAAGGTTGCGCAGGCACATGCAGCATACCGATGTTGGAGCCTCTGACGTCAACTTTTTCTGTCAGAAATGTGGAAAATCGTGTCGTTCCCGTATCGGTCTTTATAGCCACCAAAGGCGTTGTCTCCACAGTGTTCCTGTTTAAATCGTCTGCAATAGACGCAAAGGCCGATGATGATGATGATGATGATGATGATGGTGATGATGATGATGATGATGATTATAAATCCTAGATGAAGTGTTCGGAAACCATTAGAATGACCGACATTGCACCGCCATGACCAACTCGATTGTGCCGGCGGTCGGGCGGGCGCGTGCCGGCGGTCGGAGAGGAGGGCAGATTTTCATTACGTTACCGTAGGTAATGAATTTTTATACGTTTTTACCACACTGTCACAGATAATACACTGCAATAATGATGGTAATTACATACGGTTTCCAAACGCGGAATAGAGGATTTATGATATTGTTGTAGATAAAAAAAATATAGTCACTAATACAGTGCTTTACCCTTACGAAAGTCCTAAACTTATCATGAAGACTGCCCGAATTCAAGGTTGCTGACATTACATGTAGACCGATATTAGAATTATTAGTTTAAGTAGTCTTTTTTTTATAAATGTGCCGTTTATGCTCTCTGCTCAGTGCCCACACATTAGCTTAGGATACACGCACACATCTGTCTATCATATGTCAGATGTGTGCAAGTATCATTAGTTTTTGTCACTTGTAAAGCCAGTGCAAAGTTAGCGTGATCGGCTAGCCTAATATGGTCGGATTATTATCGCCTGTCACCATAGCTGTTACGTTCTAACAAATATGTAAGTGTGAAAGTGATGCGTGACGTGATAAGCGATAAAATGACAACCATGATAAGCGTTCTGACTATATTTAGCATGATTACCTGGCACCACGTGGGAGATATCTTGCTGTCGATGAGCCGCATGTCCGTCATGCTCATGGGGTACATCTGGGACTGGAATACCCGGAATCTGAAACGGAAACGTTTAGTAAATGCGTATACGTATGTAGAATCTACTCCTCAAACAATAAAACTTTTGAAAATAGATGTCATATACTTCAGAAAAAGTGACCAAACCCCCAAAAAAAAAAAAAAAAAAATTAAAAAAAATTGCAAATCAAAAAAAATATTGAACAAAATAATTTGATTTGCTTCAAGATTTAATAAAACTTTTGTTCAACAACTTTTAAAATAATTTATCGTCTCTTCTTCTTCTTCTTCTTCCTCTCCCAATCCCATGGGGTCCTAATCCCATGAATTGGCGTAGGCACTAGATTTTTACGAAAGCGACTGCCATCTGACCTTCTAACCCAGAAGGGAAACTAGGCCTTATCGGGATTAGGTCCGGTCTACTTACGATGTTTTCCTTCACCGAAAAGCGACTGGTAAATATCAAATGATATTCCGTACATAAGTTCCGATAAACTTAATAGTACGAGCCGGGGTTTGAACCCGAGACCTCCAGATTGAAAGTCTGACGTCTTACCGCCAGGCTACCAGCGCTTCCTTATTGTATCTTTTTCATAAAACTAAATAGTTTTTTCAATAAAGGTACGTTAAAATCCGTCTAATATTACTTGTCAGTCATGTCAGACATAATAAATTTTGCAATATATTGCGTGCTCGAATAAAGTTTAAAGTGTAGTATAAATCAAACCCATCATCATCATCAAATCAAATCAAAGTAGCTGAACAAACGTGGTCTAGTTTGAGGAGTAGAATTTACGTACAACTGAAGAACAAATCAAATTATTTAAATAAATACTTTACTTGTTTATTTTTAAGTAGACACACTACTATAAAAAATATAAACTCAGATGCCTTAACCAAGCCGAGCCAAGTGATTAAGGTATCTGCCGCGAATGCAGAAGACGCTGGTTCGATGCCAGCCCTGGGCACCGGAGGCCTAGGTCACTTTTTTCTTTGTATATCACATCTAGGTATATAAGATTAGAATTTACGTTTTAATTTTTAGCTCTTGATCCCGGACCATGCATCCCGGAGAAAGGCTAGATAAAAAGAAAATTTTCAGCTGGAGAGGTGTCTGCAGTTTGAGCTTACTTTATGTATAGTAGAATGAAGATGAACGGAGGCTAAGTAGCAGCAGTATCAAGAAGACTGGCAGTCTGCAGACGCGGAGATGGCCTCGTAAAAAGCCTCTGTTGGCATGGTGGTTTCTGCAGCTCCGTTGTAGTTTAATCTAACCTCATGTATAGTGGAATGAAGATGAACAGGCTAGGCAGCAGTATCAAGAAGTCGTCTGCAGACGCGGAGAAGGCCTCGGAAAAAGCCTCTGTTGGCATGGTGGAATCTTCAGTTCCATTGTAGTTTAAATATCTCATGTATAGTGGAATGAACATGAACAGGCTAGGCAGCAGTATGAAGAAGGCGTCTGCAGACGCGGAGAAGGCCTCGGAAAAAGCCTCTGTTGACATGGTGGCTTCTGCAGCTCCATTGTAGTTTAATCTAACCTCATGTATAGTGGAATGAAGATGAACAGGCTAGGCAGCAGTATCAAGAAGTCGTCTGCAGACGCGGAGAAGGCCTCGGAAAAAGCCTCTGTTGGCATGGTGGAATCTTCAGTTCCATTGTAGTTTAAATATCTCATGTATAGTGGAATGAACATGAACAGGCTAGGCAGCAGTATCAAGAAGGCGTCTGCAGACGCGGAGAAGGCCTCGGAAAAAGCCTCTGTTGGCATGGTGGCTTCTTCAGCTCCGTTATAGTTTAATCTAACCTCATGTATAGTGGAATGAAGATGAACAGGCTAGGCAGCAGTATCAAGAAGTCGTCTGCAGACGCGGAGAAGGCCTCGGAAAAAGCCTCTGTTGGCATGGTGGAATCTTCAGTTCCATTGTAGTTTAAATATCTCATGTATAGTGGAATGAACATGAACAGGCTAGGCAGCAGTATCAAGAAGGCGTCTGCAGACGCGGAGAAGGCCTCGGAAAAAGCCTCTGTTGGCATGGTGGAATCTTCAGCTCCATTGTCGTTTAAATATCTCATGTATAGTGGAATGAACATGAACAGGCTAGGCAGCAGTATCAAGAAGGCGTCTGCAGACGCGGAGAAGGCCTCGGAAAAAGCCTCTGTTGGCATGGTGGAATCTTCAGTTCCATTGTAGTTTAAATATCTCATGTATAGTGGAATGAACATGAACAGGCTAGGCAGCAGTATCAAGAAGGCGTCTGCAGACGCGGAGAAGGCCTCGGAAAAAGCCTCTGTTGGCATGGTGGCTTCTTCAGCTCCGTTATAGTTTAATCTAACCTCATGTATAGTGGAATGAAGATGAACAGGCTAGGCAGCAGTATCAAGAAGTCGTCTGCAGACGCGGAGAAGACCTCGGAAAAAGCCTCTGTTGGAATCTTCAGTTCCATTGTAGTTTAAATATCTCATGTATAGTGGAATGAACATGAACAGGCTAGGCAGCAGTATCAAGAAGGCGTCTGCAGACGCGGAGAAGGCCTCGGAAAAAGCCTCTGTTGGCATGGTGGAATCTTCAGCTCCATTGTCGTTTAAATATCTCATGTATAGTGGAATGAACATGAACAGGCTAGGCAGCAGTATCAAGAAGGTGTCTGCAGACGCGGAGAAGGCCTCGGAAAAAGCCTCTGTTGGCATGGTGGCTTCTTCAACTCCGTTGTAGTTTAATCTTACCTCATGTATAGTGGAATGAAGATGAACAGGCTAGGCAGCAGTATCAAGAAGGCGTCTGCAGACGCGGAGAAGGCCTCTGAAAAAGCCTCTGTTGGTATGGTGGAATCTTCAGTTCCATTGTAGTTTAAATATCTCATGTATAGTGGAATGAAGATGAACAGGCTAGGCAGCAGTATCAAGAAGGCGTCTGCAGACGCGGAGATGGCCTCGGAAAAAGCCTCTCTTGGCATGGTGGCTTCTGCAACTCCGTTGTATTTTAATATAACCTCATGTATAGTAGAATTAAGATGAACAGGCTAGGCAGCAGTATGAAGAGGGCGTCTGCAGACGCGGAGATGGCCTCGGAAAAAACCTCTGTTGACATGGTGGCTTCTGCAGCTCCGTTGTAGTTTAATCTAACCTCATGTATAGTAGAATTAAGATGAACAGGCTAGGCAGCAGTATCAAGAGGGCGTCTGCAGACGCGGAGATGGCCTCGGAAAAAGCCTCTGTTGGCATGGTGGCTTCTGCAGCTCCGTTGAATTTTTAATCTAACCTCATGTATAGTGGAATGAAGATGAACAGGCTAGGCAGCAGTATCAAGAAGGCTAGTAGTCTGCAGATGCGGAGAGGGCCTTGGAAGAAGCCTCTGCTGGCGATGTGACTGCAGTATCGGGGGTTGGTACGAGGGGTGATGCCGACGCCCGCTGTAACAAAAATTTGGTGGTTTATTAAACGGCCTCCTAGCGCAGGCGGTAATAGTGACCCTGCCTACGAAGCAGGAGGTTTCGGATTCGAATTCTGCAATGGTAAGTACATTTAATTGTATGTTTATCAATTATCACAGATATTTGTTCCTGAGTCATGTATGTTTTCTATGTAAATATATACATTGGAAGCTGTCAACGGTACGAATGCTCAAAATAGGCAAGCCGTTAAAAATTAAGTTTGACAAATGCCTTACACAACCTGCTCCCTCTAGGTATATAAGTACAATTTAGTAACTTCGATCTCCCGCTGGATCGTACCAGCGGTCGGGGTGGAGTACGGTCCTACTCCCCGACCATTGTATAATTTTATATGAAATCTTGTGCAACATCACTGTCAATTAATGCATCTACATATGTAGGTGACGAAGACGATACAATATTAATATTGATGGACGCTACTAAAAATACTTAACTCAAGATCGTGATAGAGACTTAGAGACACGTGTAGTTACGTGGTTTTGCGTATTAATAGTAAACAAGTTATAATTGCTATCGAGTTGATGTTGCGCATTTTGTTTGTACGTCCAACACCCACAGTGTAAAAAATAGTACATAATTAATTAAGATTGAAGCCTACTGCTTCAATATACCAAAAAAAATATGGGTAAGTTTACACAAATCAACCTATTGCATTGCGTATCCTAGACGAGAATAAGCACTCAGCAAGCTTCGTGGCCAAAACACGGTACTCGACTGAAGCTCATTAAGTCACGATTGTATAAAATACTATATATTAGATACTAAACAATGGAACAATCTTAGCCCCAAGCGTTTATTCGATATTAAAAATGTGTCGATGAACTCTGCAGAAGACGCAAGAAGGAAAAAACACTTATGTATGTACAGTCACGAACCCGGATTGATGAGCCACTTGCCGTTGTTCGTAATTTTGCCGTGTAATAAATGACCAATGTAAGTGACAGCTGTCACTAGTCGGTAACATCGGTCATTCATAACACAGCTAAATTACGAACAATGGCAAGTGGCTCAACACTCCAGGTTCGTGACTATACTGTTATGTATCGAATGGGGTAGATACCAATTTATAAACATGTATATGTGGGTGGGTTTCTAAATGAACTCTTTTCTGCGAATAAATGTAGTACGCACTACACGCTATCTTTTATTTATCAGTGGCTGACGAGGATAATTGCGAATTAAGATGTCGGTGGGCAAGATACGGGAGTTCGACGTTCAAATTGGTAGCTGGAGATCGTATTGTGAAAGGCTGGAGAGCTACTTTGTTGTCAACGACGTGAAGGATGAGCGAAAATTGCCGACATTAATATCGGCTGTTGGTAACGCGGCTTATGAGTTGATGGTTAATTTGTGTAGTCCGAAGAAGCCGGCCGAGATGACCTTTAAGGAAGTGGTAGAAGTGATGGGAAAACACCTGGAACCAACTCCTTCGGTGCTCGCAGAACGGTTCAGATTTCGACAGTACCGGCAAGGTCAAAGGTCAAACGGTGGCGCAGTACGTGGCGGAATTGAAAAAGATGGCGCGGTTTTGCTGTTTCGAGGCAATGTTAGATGAAAATATGCGAGACCAGTTTGTGTGCGGGTTATCTAGCGATTTGATACGGCAGCGATTGTTTGCGAAAACTATAAGTGGAATAAATTTTGCATCTTGTTATCTCTGGAAGCGGCCGAGTGGGATTCCGTAGCGGTCGAGAGGGGCGGCGGCGGGGCAGCCGCAGGTGACTTGGTAACAGAACCATTGCATAGTGTTCGCGCGGCGCCGGCTGGATGCATGGCTTGTGGAGATTTCCGCCATATGCAGGCTCAGTGCAAATTTAACAGTTACGTGTGTAGTCGGTGTAACGTTAAAGGACATTTACGTCGCATGTGCCCGATTATGACCGAGGGAACGGTCAAAGAGACTCCAGCGACGAGAGACAACGCCCGAGGTGACTTTACGAAAAGTTCAGCTGATTATGGCGGAAGTGGAGCGTTCCGGTACGGGCCGAGGGTAGGGGGTAGCGGCTACGCCACGCGGCAGCGGAGCGCGCGGTGGTCGCGCAGGAGTCGATGGGGGTCACTCACGTATGCACTGGGTGGACGGAAATCGCCAGACGGAGCAAGAGGAGGTACCATTTGAGGAGGACGAACGAGAAGAGGAACCTATATACCAAATGAGCCTCGACCAATACAAACCGGTAAGAATTCCTGTGTGTGTTAACAAGAAGATAATGGCGTTCGCAATTGATACCGGTACAGCCTTAACTTGTATAAGTAAACAAACATATGACACTTTGTTTAAAGATGTACCTATATTACCTTGTTACATGTCCATCAGGTTCTTTGATAATAGCATACCGAAGAGACCGTTCTTAGGATTTATTGTTGTCGACGTGGAATATAAACATATAAATAAAAAAATAAATATATATGTGCACGAGAAAGGTACGACGAGCCTATTAGGTCGCCAATGGTTGGCGGAATTAGACGTAACGATACCGAAGGTGGTACGTTCTTCATGCGAGAAAGTGCTTTCGTACGAGGTGATTTACAAAGATAAAATGTCAGATGTAATTTCCAGACATAAAACAATCTTCGACGGGACCCTGGGTGCGTTCACCGGCGGGCGGGCTCAGCTGCGCGTGAGGCCGGACGCGGCGCCCGTGTTCTGTCGCGCGCGCCCCCTGCCCTACGCGCTAAAGGAGCGCGTCGACGCTGAGCTCGACGCCATGCTGCGCGCTGACGTCATCGAGTCGGTGGAGCACTTAGATTGGGCCACACCATTGGTGATTGTAAATAAACCGGACGGTTTGTGCGCGGATTACAAAACCACCTTGAATCGCGTTTTGCTAGTCGATAAATTTCCGATACCTAAGATTGAAGACTTATTTTCCCAGCTTAGCGGTAGTAGATATTTTACTAAGTTGGACTTATCACAAGCCTACAATCAATTTGTTTTGGAAGATGACGGTTCTAGAGATTTGACGGTAATCAATACACACCGGGGATTGTTTAGGTATAAGCGTTTAGTATACGGTCTTTCGTCTAGCCCGGGTATATTTCAAAGAACATGAGCAACCTTTTGAAAGATATCCCTAATGTAACTTTTTTTTTAGATGACATTTTAATAACTGGAAATACTTTAGAATCACATTTAGATAGCCTTCAGCAAGTATTACAGAAATTGAGCGAATCTGGGTTAAAGATTAAAACACAGAAGTGTAATTTTTTAGTACAAGAGGTTAAATACTTAGGATTTGTGATTGATAAAAATGGAGTTAGGGTAGACGAAGACAAGGTTAGGCCGATTCTAGCGATGACTCAACCTAACAATGTTTCGGAACTCAAATCATTTATTGGCATGGTTAATTTTTATGGAAAGTTCATACAAAACCTAAGCGAATATTTAGCGCCGTTATATGAATTATTAAGGAAATATAGACGGTGGGGGTGGTCAGCCGAACAGGACAGGGCGTTCAAGAAGGTAAAAGAGTTATTAAGTAAGGCGCCGGTGTTAGGACATTATGACGCGAAACGCGAACTCGTGCTCACGTGCGATGCCGGGCCCCGCGGAGTGGGTGCCGTGCTAGCCATGCGCGGCCGCGGCGCGCCCGACACCGTCATCGCCTACGCCTCGCGAGCGCTCTCACCGCCGGAGTGCAACTATAGTCAAATACATAAGGAGGCACTTTCAATTATATTTTCGGTGAAAAAGTTCCATCAGTTTCTATACGGTAGGAAATTTACATTGAGAACCGACCACAAACCCCTCGTAAGCATATTTGGGCCGAGCCATGGTATCCCTAGCATGACCGCGAGCCGGTTACAGCGCTGGGCCATAATATTGTCAGCATACGACTTTGATATAGAATACGTAAAATCGGATGATAACACAGCGGACGCTCTTTCTCGGCTTATAGCGGCATATAAATCCACAGGTCCAGTAGACGAGGACTGTCCGGAACAAACATACTTACATTTTGCGGCTGAGGCCATGTTATTGGATTATAATGTTATAAGTAAAGAAACACGGAACGACATATTATTAGGTAGAATAGTTAGTTACATTAGAGACGGGTGGCCCCAAGAGACAGATATAAGAGAATTAAAACCATTTTTCAACCGTAAATCTGAACTTTATACAGAGCTTGACTGTGTCATGTGGGGTCACAGGGTAGTGGTGCCGGCAGCGTGTCGCGAGCGGGTTATGCGAGAGTTTTACGACTCCCACATGGGTATCGTCAAAACGAAAGCGCTGGCGCGTAGCTACGTGTGGTGGCCCGGCCTGGACGAGGCCGTGGAGGCCATGTGCCGCGCCTGTCCCGTGTGTGTCGCGGTAGCCGTGGCGCCTCCGCGCCACTCCCCCTGTCCCTGGCCTTACCCCAGTCCGGCTTGGAATAGAATACATTTAGATTTCTTAGGTCCAGTAGCTGGAGTTAAGTACTTGGTACTCGTGGACGCGTATTCTAAATGGATAGAAATAGCACAGGTGTCTAGTACAACGGCCAAAACATTGATTAAACAACTAAGGGAATATTTTGCTAGGTTCGGTATACCTAAACAGATAGTGAGCGATAACGGGCCTCCGTTCTCAAGTGAAGAGTTTAGAGCGTTTTGTTCGGGAAACAAAATAGAACAGTTGTTTTCAGCACCGTACCACCCGGCCTCAAACGGGGCCGCTGAAAATGCAGTCAAATTGTGTAAGCGAGTAATAAAAAAAGCAATACTCCAGAATATTGATACGCATACTGCACTAAACAGATTTCTATTGATGTATCGTAACGTAATACTCCTTATAATACCACGGGTGAGAGCCCGGCTAAAGTTCTTTTAAGTCGAGCGGTACGAACTCGGTTAGATTGCCTCAAACCCGATCGCGAACAGAAGGTTAGTAATCTTCAACGTCAGCAGCAGCAGACAGCAGGAGGAACGCAGCGGGCGTTCGAGTAGGCGATTGGGTATGGTATAGACGGTACAGAATAGATAACTTACAAAGCAGATGGGAAGCGAGACAGGTCTTAGAAAGGGTCGGAGAAACTAATTATAAGATAGGGAGTTCATTAGGAGTTACTCATCGGCATGTAGATCAACTAAGAAAACGCGATTCAAATGGTGAAGTTCGGATCGTTCGAGAGCCTACGTCGCGAAATATGGCGCTGAGTGATCCACCGGCTCAGTTGCCATTGTTTATTCCAAGCGAGGAGGCGTCGAGTTCAGGGTCGGCGGAGAGTGCCGGCAGTCGCCATGTAAACAACCCGCCAGGGTACGCGCGTGTAGGGCCGCAGCTAAACCCTGAGCCGGAGCAGCTGCCCGACCCGGCCGCCGCTGAGCGCACGCGGCCCGATCACTTGCGACCCATTGTAAATGCACCTAG
This sequence comes from Pammene aurita, assembly GCA_947086415.1. NCBI lineage: Eukaryota > Metazoa > Arthropoda > Insecta > Lepidoptera > Tortricidae > Pammene > Pammene aurita. The sequence goes on from OX352291.1 coordinate 2,387,657, forward strand.
ACGTTTTGGATTTGAGGACATTTTTTAGTAACATACATCAGAGTAGGTATATTCTAAATTGTATGTTTACTTTCACTTATTTAGTTTTAAGGTAATTATAGCCATTAAGATATAACTAAATGTATCGATATAAGTTCTAATACGCTTGGCGGATTGTACATACCTACAATCGGTTCATTCTCCATTTGTTGGTGGTTATCGTGGTATTATGTAAAATACCTACTTTGATTGTAAACAGTCTTTAATGTATAAGTATACCAAAAATGGACCTATTTTGTTAGATAATCGTAAGTTAGAAAATAAGGGTGGAGGTGTTATGTATCGAATGGGGTAGATACCAATTTATAAATATGTATATGTGGGTATTTAACTAATTTTGTGATCCGAACCCAGAACCACCAGCTTCTATTTCCGCACACACTAAAACTGACTACTTACGATACATTTTAAAACTTTTTGGGTTACTTACAAGCGCTGGTGGCGTGGCGGTAACACCTCCCACTTTCAATCCGAAGGTCTCGGGTTCAAACCCCGGCTCGCACCACTGAGTTTTTCGGAACTTATGTACGAAATTTGATACTTACCAGTTCGCTTTTCGGTGAAGGAAAACATCGTGAGGAAACCGGACCTAATCCCAACAAGGCCTAACTTCTCCTCTGGGTTGGAAGGTCAGATGGCCTTCGCTTTCATAAAAACTAGTTGCCTACGACAATTCATTTAATAAGGTTGCCATGCGGACCCCAGACTCAATTGAGCCGTGGCAAAAGCCGGGACAAGGAAAACATCGTGAGGAAACAAACCTAATTCCAACAAGGCCTAGCTTCCCCTCTGGGTTGGAAGGTCAGATGGCAGTGGCTTTCTAACTAGTGCCTACGCTAATTCATTGAATAAGGTTGCCAAGCGGACCCCAGGCTCAATTGAGCCGTGGCAAAATCCGGGACAAGCGCTAGAACAATGATGACTTTTTGTGTTACTTACCTTCCAAGGGCTCCAGCTCATGCAAAACCATAATTTCATTTATATCACTATCACTCGACACCACAACCACAGAAAGTTCACTTTCACTTTCATTGACTACAAAGTTTTGTCGATGCATTTGTTTTCACTTGCTTTGTAATCATTAATCACCTCTAGTAATTAGACTTAACGTGGATTTCCAAATTACATGTTCATTTTTGAACTGTACTAAGTACAAAACTTATGAATTGTTTGTCTATTAACTAAATAATCAATTAAAACAGGACTTAATCTCCGACGTCTTAGAGGAAGGATTTCTTGGCGTCTATCGCGGTTTACGCGTATTTTTTTCCCAATAGTTTCATTCGGCAGCATCAGCAGATGGCATAATATCGTTTCGAATACTAACCTAACCTAACCTGATGCCATATCAAAATTCAGCCAACCAAAACTATTCGAAACAATTAATTTGGTAAACGTTGGTATGCTAACTAAACCTTTTGCGATAAGTTGTTTGTGAAATGACATTAGGCGAAATGATTTTCGGTGAAATGGCAGTTCAGTGGCGATCAGATAAATCGGAGCGGCCAAGGTGGTCACAAATATCTGAACAACGCCTAATAGAGGCGATAAAGTGCATCCGATATATTTTATGGTGACTGTACATTCTTTCGCCATAAGGTCACGATTTAATGAATTATCCATAGGTCATATATGAATGTACCTATTACGCAGTTTTAAGGTCATAATAAAACGTAATAAGAGTTTGTTCGGAAAGAGAAGTGTTGTGGTACTTGTGGTATGGAAGCTAATAGTGAATTTAAAGACACTTCTTGTTCCGCACAACCTCCATTATTAAGGCATAACGATGTATTTGTCGTTTAACTAAAGAACTATCATAAATTAAGTCTTTATGACTGTTGTTTTTGCTTCAAATTAACAAATTTAATGAAAATGATCCCACATTGGTTTGCTTCCACATAAAAATAAAAATATGCGTGTAGTAACGACGGAACAGTGGCAGTTCCACTGTTCCTGCCATTTTGCAGGGCACTGTAAATTAATGTATACTTTTCAAATAATAAAGCAATCTATCTATCTATCTAGTCCCAAACATTTGACTGAAACACTATTATTATTCTACTCCTGTACTTTATCTATAATTTATACATTCATCAACACCTAAGTATATAAATACATAGATTATAGTCATAGTCATTTATTTATAATATTTAAAATGTCAAATTACAATGTTATTACACTAGTACTTATTTATTAATACATTATTTATTGGTACTTAATTATTAAATTAGATTTTAAATTAAACGTTTTCCTAATTAGGTAGGTCATAAAACTCTGTGAGACTGTAAAAAGTATGGTTTAGTAGCCACCTTTTTAATCTAGTCTATTCCCCAAAACAGCATTTATTATATAAAAGCGCCAAAATAGTATCGCGTGCAAATGCAAACACGACTTTAGGACAAATAAATTATTTCTAACATAAAAAACCTAAATAAACGCAGCGTTTTTAGACGAAAAAATTAAAAACATATGGAAAACTTAACCAGAGATGTTAAAGTTTCCCGCTCGTCCAGAGGGAGAAAAATCTTCAGAGAGAGAAAATTCGACAGGGTGCCGAAAAACCCGTGTGTGTGGTGCAACCCCAGTAGCAGATCAAGGCTGCTTGAGATTGAACCTGGTTCGATTCCAGGCCTTAGTAACTTTGTAATTATACATTTTTATGTATTATTTTGTATATGACATCTACTAAGTGTTAACTGGCCTGTGACTGCCTAAAGTGTTATGAAGCGTCTAGAGTAATTTGGAGTAGGTAGCTTAGATAATGAGTCACATTAGTTAATGACCTATTTATATATCAAAGCATTAGGCAACTGTTTCCGTACTGTTATCCGCTTTTGTTCTCTCAGAAGGTCAACCGGTAGAAAATGTTTTGTTGCAAAGAACAATAGTAGTTTATGTAACTGTTACGTAATAAGGGTCCTTAAAACATGAGTGTGGTTTTATGAAATGAGCCGCAGGCGAATTTCATAATAAGATCACACGAGTGTTTTAAGGCCTAATTACGTACAGTTGCATACACTGCTTTATCTACACTCATATTATTTATTATAAATGCCGTATTCGGAAATCATAGAATGGCCGCCATTGCACCGCCGCGGCCATCTCGATTGTGTCGGCGTGGCCAACTCGATTGTGTCGGGGCAAGCGCGGGACCAATCGAGTTGGCCATGGCGGTAACATTATGTTATCAAATTCGATGTTCCAAATTTGAAACTCATTGCTTAACAATATTTGAGCATGCAAAGTTAAAATTACGTTACTGCCGCAGATAAGAAACTTATCATAGTTAAATCGTTTGTTGTAATGCTTGTCATTGTCTACGGTTTTTGAACGCATTTTAGAGTACTTACAGTAAGAGTGTAGATAAAGTCTTATTGTAAAACTTTTTTCATGAAATAAATAATTTGAGCACCTGTTTTTGCAACAATTAAATCAATTTAAATAGAGTTCGTCTAAGTCTGGGCAGCGACAAAGTGTGACAGCGCCACCATAAATTAATATTAATGGATCCCTATTAGTGGAAGCACTATTAATAGTAGTATATGTAACTGCTACATAATGCTTAATTATGCACAGTTACATACATTGCTTTATCTACACACATATTATAAATTCGTCTCAATGACGTGTTCGGGAACCATTAGAATGACCGCCATTGCACCGCCATGGCCAACTGGATTGTCCGGGCGGTCGGGAAAGAGTACAACCGCGGTCACAGATTTTCATTACCATCGATGCCATAATGAATTTTTCAACACACCTGCTCGTAATCCTAGATATTAAACACGCGTGCATTTCACAATAATTATCCAACTAGTGGAATAATTTAATAATCCGATCAAGTGACGTTTGTACTCTAGTACCAAGTTGTATGTACCCAGACGAATCGTTGTAATTTAGTCGGGTATTACCTTTACTTTTCTTTAACTCTTTAGGGGTTTACATCAAAAAAGTAAATATATTAAAAATATACACATTTACGATAGGATACAAATTATACAATTCTGATTGTGAATAAGAATCATTTCAACTTATTATATTACTCGTAATACACAATAAATTACGTTTTAAACACGAATTGTCTGTTTTAATATTGGCTGTTTGGCATTACACGTCCGCGCCTTTGCCTCAAGCTGCACGCACATCCAAAAAAAAAAAATTGCGCGCCATTTAATGTTATGAGATCACACTTTTGTGACAGTTGAAATTTGGGGTGGAATCACTCAAGAGTGACATCTAAAATGGTGGTCATAGACATAGACAAAACGCTCTAGCGAGACCTACTGACAGATTGACAGTTAGGTGTGGACACGTGTGGACAGATGGATTTCACTCTATCACCTAGCAAGACAACTGTGAGAGCCACGTCTCGCAGTTTGGCATGTCGAATCGTTAACGAAATATCGTTAAATCGTTAATATGTTAACCCCAAATCATTGTTTATTTGTTAGATTTTTCTCGTTGTGTTTTATTAATTTAAACAAATTAAATTTTCAATGAATAAGAAGACAACTTTAGCGTTAATTTAACCTCTGGATATATTTCAAAATTGTGATACATACTAGTGAAATGTCATCATAAAACTCTAGTGAGCAATACGTAAGAAAATATACTATAATTTATTGCACACTAAATGTGAAGTCTTTAATTTTATGAAATGATTTAAAAAAGAGTTCCAGATACTCAATAACATCACAAAAAGGTTAGTTAAATTTAATTATCTTAGGTCCGTAAGTACCTCTATCCTGTAAACATTCTGACAATTAATGTATTTATCAAATTTGATATTACTTTTCTGTTATTTCCTCGCAAGTGTGTTGAAAAACATCGTATGAAACGCGTGTGCTTGATCATAACATAAGCTCAGCTTCCTTATGCGCACTCACATGCGTTCGTGCGCACAATATGGCTTCGTATGTAATGATCAACTTAGCACACTTGTATCATAATGCTATTCCTACATTATTACAATACTGGCACAGATAATACACTGATGTTACATTACTGGATGCAATAATGGTGGTTATTATTTACGGTTTCCGAACGCAGAAAGATTTATGATATGGGTGTTGTTAAAATAGTATTTTATACAATCGTGACATGATTAAGATCTTTTTAGTCGAGTGCTGAGTGGTCTAAGTAAGGTGCGAGATTGAAAAGCTTGATTATGTCACTATTGTATACAATACTTTTTTTACGAGTGCTCAATATAGGCAAGCCGGTAAGAATTGAGTTTGACGGCTGCGTGGCCGGGCGGGCCCGGGCAACAGTGTTACAATATTGTATGAAAATCTTTTGTACCATCATCACAGTCGACGAGTAGAAAAACATCTTTCGCTAAGTGAATTTTGATAGTGACTTTACAATAAAATTAAGGTTAGGCGTTGTTTTTCTAACATGACAGGAAATGGTTTTTATTTCGTGAAGGCCTTTTATTTTATACGTTCGTGATGCGGGTTTGTCGTTTATAGTTTTACTGATCACCTGTTTAGGCTAAATTATCTAGAGACTGAAAAATATTAATTACTAGAAAATAAGTTACATGAATCTGCGTCACGTAATGTTATCATGTCAGGTATAAAATAAATAAAATAGAATAAAAATCAAATTGTGCGTTCAAAAAGTTATATAACAGAAGTAAACTGACGGATACTGAGTTTTGTGTCATAGTGTAACGACACTAACGACATATATGTGATTTAAAATCCTTATTATCTAGTCATACGACGAGTGAAAATCTGCCTGACGTCCCTACCTCCATAGATTTTTTAAACACCACGGTGGCGATCAAGCATACAGCCCGCCTGATGGTAACCAGCTAGCGTAGCCTATGGACGCCTGCAACTCCAGAGGTGTCACATCCGTTACTACTGAGTAAAAGGGCTACGAGACGAGACTAAGGGATCTTCTAAAGATAATTCACAATTTAAAAAAAAACAAATTTGTTTCCATGCTTCTCTGTGCTCGCCACTTTAGCATTCACTGAAAGAGTTTTATTTGTTTATCAAAGGAAAAATAATAATTTAATCAATGTGAGCAGTCATAATTATATTTCAATTATTTAGCTCCATGCATGGAGGCTATAAGTAATTTCAAGAAAAATTAAATGTAGGTACCTACTCATAGAAACTATATAAAACAAACTATTGTTGTATGTTTTATTTTAACTATGAAACTGTTATTATACAAAAAAAATCAATATTTTGGCTAAAAGTGGCAACCCTAGACTAGCTGCGTCTGAAGTTCTACACGTTACTCTTTGTAATTATTATCGCTTTTGACAGTGAGAGACTGGCCTTAGATAAGAGGTTGTTGATCCTCGATTGAGTGCACCCAGTGTAAGGCGGTATGCATACTAGATCGTTTGTGGCACCGGTGCGATATTCGACTAAAACGTCTAGACACAAATTGGAACAGATGTCAACAGATTGTGAACAGTAAAAGGACTCAGGAACAAGACGGGATTCGAACCCGCTTCCTGTGGATTGCCAGTCTGACGTGCTTCCAATTACACCAGACGGTACTCTATCGATCACAGCGAATTTTAACATTGCAATGGTGAAGACAAATCACTGGTGGCGACATCTGTACCTGATATTCTAAGTATCTAAACTATACAGCATGAGCCAATGCGTGTCGCACTGAAAAATGTATTATGAAATGTAGCGACAGTATGGCGTGTTTAGGCTGGATTGACTGCAGGTTGCCTTTTAGAACTTCTGTATTCCATTCGACATTGAAACTATTCAAAACCTGCAGTGCACCACGCTTCCACCAATACAAAAGTATAGCAAGAAGAATATGTGATGTCAAAATGAGATCAAATTTTTAGGTTTTGAATAACGCGCGTTTGTATATTTTATGTTTTTTTTATGTAAACTATTATACCTGCGTTTTAATAGGACACTAATCTGAATTTGAAATTTGTAGGTAAGTATTTGATTTAATAACTACATTTTATTAAATGTCTAGATTTTGATTCATTTTTCGCAAACAATAAATGTTTTAAAATATATGTTTATGTTGATAAACACTCGGAATGGGCACCGACTATCTCATCGAGACGATTTTGATACGATAACCTCTTAACTTAAGTAAATCTATATTATATTGTATATATCATATATGTACATCATGTACAATTGTAAATACATACTTACATGTACAAACCTTGGTTTATCTGGAAGTATTACATTGTTTGAAGTGTTTTCCTTGTTTGTACGCATATAAGAGTAGAAGTAGGTCATTAAGAGAAAAACAATGTAATAAAAATAGGTACTTATGTCTAGTTGACCACCCAGATCTAAAAACATAAAAATTCTAAACTCTAAATAATTGAGCAGGTTCTAAATACCATTTTTATTTTAAAATGTTAAAAATATTAAAGCCTTGGTACAGTTTCAGACAAATATCTGAACAACGCCTCTATATTGTTAAGGCAGTAAAGTGCATGTTCAGATATTTGTGAGTACCTTGGCCTCTCCGATATATTTGATAGCGACTGTACTTACCTAATAAATTATTTGAAATGAAACGATCTAACTAATCGAGAATGAAATACTGTAACAGTAACAATCGCCATCAGATATATCGGAGCGGCCCAGATGATCACAAATATCTGTACAGCGCCTCTATTGTCAATGCGATAAAGTACATGTTCGGATATTTTCGACTATTTAGGCCGCTCAGATATATGTATATTGTCTTGTCTGTATCCGTATAAATTATGTTTTGGCCTCAGCGTCAAAATAAATACAAAAAGTTTCTGTTGGTTACCTACTTAAAGAGTATATTTAGAAGTAAGATGAATAAATTAATATTACCTACCTTTAATTTATTTTTAATGAGATCGATCAATATTAAATACAATGTATTATAATTTTATTGTTCCTATTATTACTAATAGCGTTTTTATATGATTCTAATGAGCTTGAATATATTATGTATGTGTGACTATAGTCTATAACTATTATGTATGTAAATTGAGTTAGTAATCTCATTAAAACCACATTTCTTACAAACATAACAAGCTTGTAATATCCAAATAACACGCGGCAGTCGAATGTATATATCCACAATCAAAACCTACGACTCGCTCAAATTCCAACCCTATTCACACGAAATAGAGTGTAAAATCCAATGAGAACTATCACAATACACTTCACGATGTTAAGTTTGAACACGATTATAGACCTTAATGTGCATTTAAAATACGGTTAATATTCGCGTGCGATGGTAAGAACCGACCGGTCGAGACGGACGCTTATAAGCGACTATTCACTATCGAATCCACGTTAATAATTTTATCTTAATATTACGACTATTAGGAGTAATGTAAATAGACACTCCAAATAGTTGTCGCGATAACGTGTTTGCTTGTGTTTTACAAGTATTAAAACAGCAATTAACACAGAAAAATTAATTATGTAGGAATATATCGACATTTATTAGGAACACCATGAATTAATGATTACTGTTAAAATACCATTAAAAATAAAACTACAAATAAAGTAAACGAATACTAAAACCTAAAACATACTTACAAATGATGTATGATGATAGATCACGCGCTCCTCTTAAAAAAGCTATCACGCTATGGTTTCACTGGTAGTTTCCACGATACTATTGCCTCATTCCTGAAAAATCGTGAACAACGCACCCATATCCTCGACTCAAGATCGGAAATGGAACCTATAGGCAGTAGCTCTGTTCCCCAGGGATCATCTACGGGCAATAACCTGTTTTTGATCTTGGTTAATGACATCACATCTGCCTGCTCAGATACAGAGTATGTCATGTTTGCGGACGACACGTGCATTATTGTCAACGCTGATGATGTCTATGGTCTAATATCTAAATTATCCGCAACAATGCATAAAATATCGATGTGATTCTCAGCAAACGGGATGTTACTTAACGTAGATAAAACTAATATAATACATTTCAAATTAAAAAAGAATGATGGCCCGCAGTTGAACATTAAATTAAATAATATTCCAGTCACCCAGGTCCAAGCGACCAGGTATCTTGGTTTTATGATTGACTCCAGGCAGACATGGACCCCTCACATCGATCAGGTATGTAACAGACTGGCGTCAGCTTGCAATGCATTAACTAGACTAGCCCCTACTCTAACCATCGATAACCTGAAAAAAACATACTTTGGTTATTTCCATTCCGTCTTAATTCAGGGATTAGATCTATGGGCCACATCTGCAGACCGAGATAGACCATTTATGCTTCAGAGGCGTGCGTTACGAACCATTGCTCGTAAACCACCCGATTACCCCCCAGGGATCTTTTCAAGCGCTACAGAATCTTGACGCTGCCCAGTGTATACATTCTGACTGCTTGCCAATACGTAAGAGCTAACCAGCATGATTACATAACGTATGGTAATCGTAGCCAGAGGCTTCGTGAAAAAAACCTCCTTGCACCCCCGTCAAGACGGCTCGCCAAGGCGCGCGCATCTCTTAGCGTCTTCGGGGTCAAATTATACAACTGTATTCCGATGCATATAAGAAACTCACCAAGTGACACTATTTTCGTTGACTGAATTATCCCGTTTCAATGTAAATGAGTTTATGGTTCCTAAGGATCCTTAAAAAATGTTAATTTAGTACCTATCTACCAAATAGCTATCCTAAATGTATGTCTAATTGTAACTTTATATTTTGACCTTGACATGTAATCAACATTTTAATACCTAAACAATAACAACATTGTATGTATCAAATTAATTAATATTTAAGGAGGGTACTTAAAAAATGTATACCTACTCATGGCCTGTAAAATTTTAATTTTACCAATAAAATATCTGTATCTGTACAAATAAAAAATTGGCTCCAAGTCGGATCCGACCGGTAGGGTGCCCAGAAGGCTGGCGGCATTGCCGCCTTGCAATACCGATGCGCTGGGCAAAGTATGCCGCAGCCTTCTGGGCTCTTTGTATACTTGGTGAGCTCCTGGTCCCCCCAAGCGTCTCCACCCCAAACGGCTGAAATATTGTAACCAGTGTCAATGTCTACATACTTGCGCCGCTTGAGGTGTTCGGCGGCGTCGGTGGCAGTCCCGGCCCGGGCTGAAAGGTGGGACGGCACGAGGGTATCGACGCATGTGGCATCCCAAACCAAGGGCCGTATTCTAACTTTAAAACACGTATAGACATCCAACTTCAATACAACTCCAATGCATTATCAACGCAATACAGCTACGGCATAAACATCTGAATCAGAAATATCAGAATTTGCTTGAAAAATAATCCAACGCAACTCCAATACAACTTCAATATTGATTGTTTGTTGTGTGTTGGAGTTAGGTTGTGTTCTTAATGTATTGTTAATGTACCTATTTTAAAATTAGAATTCGGTACCAAGGGCATATTGTATTATGTAATGTAGGTATGTGTGTTAGTCGTAGCCACAGATCTAGTATAGACAGATGGATTGACAAATATCAAAAGTGCGACAAAAACTGAAATGCTAGAGTGTGGGTAAATTGTCTATGTGAGCGTAAAAAATAGTTGTGCCAAGTACAACAGGTCAATTATCTATCGATATTTGACTTTATTATCGATAAGTTGCAACATTAAATTTATATTCATGTTTTACACTAAACGGCATATTAAAATTCTAGAAAACTAAAATATATTTATTCAGAATTATTTTATATTTCATACGATTAAATATGATCTGTTAAAAAGCGGGTTCATGTTATTTTACAGAAATTAAGATGTTGGCACGCCTTTAGATTTGTCATTTTTTTCTCTCGCACTTGTGGAGTGTTTATATGCGTGATAGTTTGTTTTTTACATACTTCTTTTTTATAGCGTTATTAATTGTGACGCTAATAAAATCGCATGCAAATGTAGTCTTGCACCAATGCTATCTTGGTGGAGTGGAAGTTGGGTGGAAGTCGAAGTGGTAGGCGCAGCACACACTTAAGAGTGGAATTTAGCTTTCATAGATAAAAGTAAGCGGAAGTCGGAAATTTCTCTATGGGGGCTGAATTTTTGTATGGAGCACATAGACAACATTCAGCCTGATTTCCGTTTTTCGCCTACTTTTTGACTATGGTAGCTGAATTCCGCTAAGTATGTTTAGCGCCGTATTTAAATGAAATAAAGTTTAATATAAATCAGACTTTAATAATTACTATAACAATTTCTTAAATCAATATAAATCAGTATTTAATAATAATTACATTTTTTTTATGTTTAATATAAATCAGTCTTTAATAACAATTTCAACATTTTTTAAATGTTTAACATTAATCAGTCTAGTAATAATTATAACATTTTTTTAATGTTTAATCTTAATCAGTCTAGTAATAATTATAACATTTTTTTTATGTTATCAGTCTAGTAATAATAACAATTTTTTTTATGTTTAATATTAATCATTCTAGTAATAATTATAACATTTTTGAAATCTAAATATATAAAAGAAGAAACTGACTGATTGACTGACTGACATACCAACGCACAGCCTAAACCGCTGATTCTAGAGATTCAAAATTTGGCACGTAGGTTCCTTATAAGGTGTAGGGGTGCACTAAGAAAGGATTTTTCAAAATTCACCCCTTAAGGGGGTTAAATGGGGGTCCAAAATTTGTATGGCGAAACAAGATTTGTTAGACTATTTTATTTGAAACTTCACAGGAGTATTCCTAGCGATAAATAAGTAAAGTCGTATTTTAGGTTTTTTGAAAATTCAACCCCTAAAACGGGCAAATGTGGTCACAAAGTCTGAAAGTCAACATGGGTATCGTATCATTTTGACTACGGAACCCAAAAAAGAGATAAGAGGATAAAGATCGTGTCTTACAAATAGGTAAATGTAATAAATAAGCCCCTAAATCGGGTATTACAGTTTAAATTTACTATTTATCGTTTGTCCGAAAAGAGAAGTGTCGTGTTTTATATGAGAGCTCCTACATTCTACGATACTTCTCTTTCCGAATAGGCTCCATCGAGCAAGATTCAAAACGGGTACAAAAATACAATAAGAACACAATTTAACATTTATACGTAATTAATGACATAATGTTAATACGAGATTTATTTATTTATTATAATTCTTTCGAAGCTATAATTATAATTTTCATATCGAACAGTTATCGATATTATGTCCCTACGATATTTTGTCAAACCCTAGCGTAAAATGACAATTTTGATTTTTACACAAAATAATCTTTAATATTAACTATTATGATAAAATATTCACATAGAGTAAAAGAGACATTAATATTTAATGGTATCAAACGGTTATTTACATGATTTATTTGGCTAATTTGATAAAATATGGTTTCAAAAACATCGATCGGAATATCATATTTACCTGTGAAACAAGTGATTGTCTGGGGTTTTTCTTTGTGTAGTTGTGCAATCCGGGACGCAACACGACACCATTCTTCTTTTGTTTCATTCCAAGTAAATTAACAGCGGATAATATTATATTTTTCAATATTAAATATGAGCACTCACGACGCAGGTGTTTAAGTGTAAAGAGATACGTCAAAAGTCGTCCTGCTAGGAGACTGATCATGTATCTTTTTCGCACTCGCGGAATGTTCATATACGTGTTGATTTCTCTTTTGCGCACTTTGTTTGTCTTTTAGCAAAGCGCCATTTTAGGTCTGTGGTCGTAGCGTCCGTTTGGTGGCTTTTAGGGATAGGTACGTTTTATTTACTGTTGATACTGTTGATAGTTTACAAATATCAAATAGTATGAATATTTGGGTAGGTACTGTTCCTATTTACTATTCTACAATACGTGTAAGTATAACAGAAATATCTATTTGTACTTCCTACTGACGGGAAAGGTCTACTAGGTACTATATTTACACCTTTAAATATCTATAAAGATATGTACTACGTCGTTCTTTCCTAAAATTCATAAAATCATCACGCCACGCTCTCAACAATAACATAACATTCATGTATGCTATATTTTGCGTATCTAAATTTTTCAGGCGTTTTTACTAGTATTTGTGATGCGTAGTGCAGTGCTTACATGTTTCAAGAGACGTACTGCAAACATCCTCGTACTCTCTAATACCCAAAAGTTGACATGCTGCTGTCACATTTATTGCGAATGACTTAAGTTTAAAAATGACATGTACTAGGACAGTCACGAGCACTCAAACGTTAACCTTAGTATAGGTGACCAATATGGCATGGCATTAGCTTGCCATATATGCATGCACTTGTTTGCGGGATCTGGCTGGCGAACACATCCATAGGACAAATCCATTAATGTCAATGTATCAGCGGGTATTGGGCACGGAGGTGTTTGCGGACCGAGCGATCTGGCATATAACCGCGAACCACTTCGTTCTTCGAGCGTCTACAAGGTGTAACAAAGATACTGGTGATCCGTTTAATAATTTGTACCGTATTCTAATTATGAGGACCCAGCAAAAAAAATTTTACGCGCGAAAAAAAATATTTTTGTATGGAGGGCTGGCCGGCTGGGATGGGACGACATGTCCCATACAACAAAAAATACCAATTATGCCCTTCAACAGATCACCAGTATTTGTATTTCACCCTATATTTGTCGTCTATTTGCATCACTTTCTTTCGAATATGCAAGAGTGATAGAGACGATGATAATGAAAATTCGATTTCCGAAGTTGGCGGTAAGCCCGCTGAATAGCGCCATACATTAACGGATTTGTCCTTTGGATATTAGTCTAGTACACGAACAAAATCAGCTACGATAACTCACAAGTGGCCAGTTTTTTGTAGTCGGTTAGAATACTCTGAGAACTACTCCTTATAAAAAAATATATCGGATTTTGGTGTAGATTTAGGTATAAAGTAGGTATTTGTTAACAGGCCTTCTTAATTCAAGGTAAGATTATACAAGTGGCATTTTTCTTCATGACATAATAGTATTTGACTGTTTGAACATCGGCTGTCATTTAATAACGTATTTTTCAACAGATTAATTCATTATAATGTAAAACGTAAAATAAAATCATATTTCTACAAAAACATTTTTCAAGTGTTTTATGATGACTGCATTGTATTGAAAGCTGTGTAAAGTAACTATCATGTTTAAATTATAATAGATTCATCAATAGATTGATTTTATTACAGCATTTGAATTTTAAAAGCGGTGTCTTGACCATAAAAGAAATCTCCGAAATTTTCAAGTCAGCGTGTTTAGTTTATTATTATTATAGTAATGTTTATTAAAAAGAAATAACGAATTTATCAATCGCTGTATGTTTTATGAACTTATCAGTTCAATTCGTAATTTGAACGCATGGAGATTGGCGCGGGAGTCTTGTGCGCAGTAGGCAGCGCGAGCGGGTCCACCAATCACGACGCGCCGTGTCACTGAACCCCGATGGCGATGATCCTCTCAAACAAAACAAAATGTCGAAGATAAGTGCATTTTGTGGTCAATTATTGAATTTTACATGGACATGTATATTTATGTTTTGTGCCGAATTCAAATAGCTGTCTGTGGTGTTGTGGATTCAAATAGCTTTCATATACGATGTGAATATTATATTACTTATCCCAGTAGTGGATCGACAAGTTTAAAGAAGTAAATTGTAAGTCTTATCGTTTATTGATATTTTTGTTAAGTATATTCTCACCTGTCTCCACCTGTGGTCACGTGGGTTAGGCACAGATGGAAAACAAATTGTTCCCTTCGGTCCACGGTGGGCATAGATGGGAAAAGTTACATTGAAAGGCTGTTATCGTTTATTAATGAATGTCTTTGATTAGATGTTTAAATTAAATAAGTTATTCCAGTGGATTGACTAGTTCAACTAAATAAATATGAAAGACTGTAATCGTTAATTGATACCGTTACTTAAGATGTTCCTTAATTTGTACAGTCAGCAGCAGAAGTAGCTTAACGGGGAGGTGTTCAAAAATTTCTTGACACTACTTTATTGTTAAGAGAATAAGAGTGAGTGAACGTAATTTTGAATACCTCACCTACTAAGCTGCTTCTGCTACTGACTAGGCCAGTTGTAAATGACTTGGTCAAACAAATAAATATGCAAAGTTGTTATCGTTCATTCAGTCTTCCTTTAGATATTACATAACTTCGACTGGTTTGTTTAGTTAAAAATAATAAATAACATAATTTATTGTGAAACTTACAGTAGCCGAGCTAGTATCTCGTTAATATAAATATTTTTTGATACTTGCATCAAGAGATACTGCTCTTCCACAGATGGTAGGTTACAATGATAATGATAATAGTTTCAGTGACCACGAGGCAACCGGATGGCTCGCGGTATTTAAGCTCCTGAAGTGATGAGGAACCGCCCTGTGCAACCCGAACTGCACCAACTTGGACTGGAGCAGAAATAGAGGGGGAGAGCAAAAAAAGTTTTTTTATCGCGAGGCAACCGATTGAAACAGCGTTTGCTTGAAAGAATGTACCCAGGTTATATAACAAAATTTTAATGCCATCCCTCCTGGTTGGAGATGGATGAAGTTTCATAGGAGAGGGATGGCATTTGGGCATATCGTTTTCCACATAACACAAAACTCATAAAACAAATGCCATCCGATTTCAAGGATTGTAAGTGCGTTTTTCCTAAGTTCTCCTCCACCGATCGAAAAATTCACCTTGCGTCCGACTTCCAACTCTGATGGTTCGATACCTGCCCGGCCTGGGTGGATGGCAATTTGTTTCCGGTGTCTGTCTGTGATGAAGAACAAGCATGCTAAATTTCAAGCGGTTACCTGACATTTTTTTCGATCTCGTACAGGGAACCAGTCCAACCAGGAGGGATCGCAATAAAATTTTGTTGTATAACCAGCGTACATTCTTTCAGGCAACCGCTGTTTCAATCGGTTGCCTCGCGATAAAAATAAATTTTTGCACCCCGCCCCCCCCCCTCTATTTCCGCTCCAGTCCAAGTTGGGTCAGTTCAGGTTGCACAGGGCGATTCCTCATCACTTCAGGAGCTTAAATACCGCGAGCCATCCGGTTGCCTCGCGGTCACTGAAACTACGCGTCATTGCTTTAACTAGTAGTCCAGGGACTAATGTACGAAATAAGGGAGCGTCCATTAATCGCGTCATACGTTTTTGGCTTGTTTTAGACCCCCCCTCCCCCATGGTGATCTTTGGTGATATTTTCAGGACCCCTCCCCCCCCTGTCCAATATGACGTGTAATTTTTTGCTAACTAAAGTAAGTACAGTTTTCCAACACGTGAACCTATTAACGTAACGTACGTACAAGTAAAGGGTAAAAAAATGAAACTACACGAAAAAATAAAATTATTATCTTTAATAGAAAAAAACTGGCCATGTGCGTGTCGGACCACGCGGTTTCGTACCTACTATCGAAAATAGTAATATCAAAAGGTCGTACCTGCGTATGAAATGAGTTTTTAGGAGATAACTCAATAATTCCTAAACCGTAAAAAAAATTGAGATTATTCTTCTCAATTTTTTTCATATTTTTTGGGATCTCCGGTTCAAGGGGGAACACAAGCTTTTTAAACTTACGGGGTGATTTTTTCTTCAAACAGACCTCAATGTTATTTTGAAAGACCTATCGAGACATGACGATATTTAGTAAAAAAAAATTTTTGACAAATAATTACATGTATATCTTTTTTAGCAATTTTACTACAAAACTAAGTAGCGGCATACAAAAACACACCTCATATTTAAATATTTATACGAAAATACGTATCTTACGTTTTATAGTTTCCGAGTAAAATGGCTGTGATATACGGACGGACGGACGGACAGACGGACATAACGAAACTATAAGCGTTACGTTTTTGCCACTTTGGCTACAGAACCCTAAAAACCTACTTCACAAAATATTATGTCAAATGTCATTAAAAAATATTTACAATCATATTGCTAGTGCTAGTGCAATTTTACTCTGCTTTTGACAGATTGATTCATATAAAAGTTGATAATTTTTATATTATTGACCATAATATAGTAAAGCACAAGGAACAAAAAAATTACACGTGATATGTGTCCAGACCCCCCTCCCCCCTGTGGTGATCATTGGTGATTTTTTCTTGACCCCCTCCCCCCCTATACAATATGACGCGATTAATGGACGCCCCCTAATTGGGTGTAAGCGTAAATTAAAATAAATAAATATAAAAGACTGTTATCGTTTAATGATGCCGTTACTTAAGATGTTACATAAGTTGTACAGTCCGCAGCAGAAATAGGTAAACGGAAAAGGGATTCAAAATGATCTTGACACTACTTTATTACATAACTTGTACCAGTTGTAAATTGACTAAATCAAACAAATAAATATGAAAAGTTGTTATCGTTTATTAACTAATGTCTTTGTTTAGATGTTACATAATGTATTCCAGTAGTGTATTGACTAGTAAAATAAATCAATATGAAAGACTTATCGTTTATGGATACCCTTATACGCTGTATTCCTATCGGTTCGTCACATGTGGTGTGGAAAAATGGAAATACACTCTTAGTTTAGATGTCACAAAACTTGTTCGAGCAGTAAATAATAAATCTATACATATAATAATAATAAATATTATGGGACAACCTTACACAAATCAACCTAGTCCCACAGCTTACTCAATAAAACTTATGTTGTAGTTGTAGTTACTAGGCGACGATACGAGTACATACAACGTGTTACTTGAGCAACTAAAAACCCCAGACCGCCAAATCACTTTTATTATTGCTAATTAATCTCGAGTATTTATTTTTCAACCAGTTACTTATTTTGAAAGATATTCGTATGTTTCGTTTTCCTTGCAATTCTATTCAATTGTTAACTATACATTTGTTGCGTTGTTGTCACATCTCTACATGTGTAATGTCATGTCAACCTATCAACCCACTTTGTCAATTTGTATGACATGACATCAGATGATATACTTTGACAATTACAACCCATATAACGGCCTCCTAGCCTAGTCGGTAGTGACCCTGCTTACGAAGCAGGAGGTCCCGGGTTCGAATTCTGGTCAGGGCATTTATTTGTGTGTTTATCACAGATATTTGTTCCTGAGTTATGGATGTTTTCTATGTATTTAAGTATTTATACGTATATATCTATTATATACATCGTCGCCTAGTACCCACAACATTATTGAGCTTATTGAGCCTTATTGAGCTTACTGTGGGACTAGGTTTATTTGTGTAAGATTGTCCCATAATATTTATTTTATATGACACTATGTACAGTGAAAAAACAAGTTTGTCAAAGCTGCCAGCCTTTATTAAATAGTCAACCTCTATCTCCTAACCTCTCGATAAAATAGTAAACTGTAGTATTAGAAACTTTTAGACTCAACGCGTGTAAAATTGGAAAATTAAAGAAAAAGTATACCCATGTTAAGATATACTGCAATCGATTCCACTCTAGATTCTGAACAAACAGTTTTTAGGTTTCTAGTCTTGGGTATAACACGTTGTAAAATAGATAAATACTTATAAATACTTAAATACATAGAAAGCATCCATGACTCAGGAACGTGATAAACACGCAAATAAATACCTTATTCAGGATTCGAATCCGGGACTTCTTGCTTCATAGGCAGTGTCACTACCGACTAGGCTAGGAAGACGTTAAAGCAGTAAGTTGATTAAATCATACTAATGAATATAGATGGCTGTTATTCGTTTACTGATATAGTCAGTTCGGGTTGCACAGGGCGGTTCCGCAACACTTCGGGAGCTCAAATACCGCAAGCCATCTGGTTGCCTCTCGGACACCATAACTACGCGCCATGGCTTTAACTAATATCTTTGTTTAAAATGTTACATAATCATGTTTCCATCTGTGCCCGCTGTGAACCGATGGAAATATTTCCCTCCAATGTATATAGGAAGGGGTAAAAAAATCTTTCCATCTCCTCGCACATAAAAAGCCATATGGGAGCAGGTGAAAATGTTTTATTCCGCTATTAGATGTA
This sequence comes from Pammene aurita, assembly GCA_947086415.1. NCBI lineage: Eukaryota > Metazoa > Arthropoda > Insecta > Lepidoptera > Tortricidae > Pammene > Pammene aurita. Next base: position 2,406,609 of record OX352291.1, read on the forward strand.
TTCCCATCTGCCCCGGCTTCGCATGACCAAGGCGGGCATAGATGAGATGGGAACAACTCCTCTCGTTCGACGTCAGTACCCGCCGGGAACATAGGTAGCTATTCCCACATGTGCCCGCTAGGGACCGATGGGAATAGTTCCCTTCATGTAAAAATAGTAGGAGGCAATATAAACTTTCTATCTACTCCCACATCAGTCATGTGGGAGCAGGTGGGATTTTTTTATTCCCGTATTAGATTTATTATCTGTTCCCACCGCGCATGACCTTCATCAAGGCCAGCGCACATGCGAATGACTCCTCTCGTTCGACGTCTGTACCCGCCAGGAACGGATGAAAATACACCAATTTCCATCTGTGCCCGCTGGGAACCGATAGGAATATTTCCCTCCATATGAATATAGGAAGAGGCAAAAAAACTTTCCATCTCCTCGCACATAAAAAGCCATATGGGAGCAGGTGGGAATGTTTTATTCTGCTATTAGGTGTATTGACAGTTTTTTTCCTTCCCATTCTTATTTCGTTTCACCAAATCATTATAAATGTAAATATATAGTTTCAAAGTCACTTATAACTAAGAAGGATTGAAATATCGCAACTTCAAAAATACCAGTTTTTTACATTTTATACCTAAGCCAGCAATGTGGTACTCAACCAGTTTAACATCATACTCGAGTACATGCATAAGAGAAAAAAAGAACGTGTCATGAAAGAAGAAGTGACAATATGACTAATAGGTACATACGGGAACGCCTTTTTACGTATAAAAATGAAATAACTCACTGAGCTGTTGTAATACCTTTATATTATACTCTCCAACAAAAAAATTAAATCGTTATCAAAGCTCAAAACTGTTCGCATTCTGGGCAGTACTATTATTTACTCTGTGCCCTAAACTAAACCAAACGTCCAGATACAATATTCGCGTACCTACTGGTTTACCATGGAAACAGCGCAGCGGCCGGGCAACGGCGCACGGCGAACAGGCAACGTCGCGTGCGCGTAATGATTGGTCCCGCCGCTAGCGCCATGACGGCTGCCATAATCTCCGCGCGTTTGAATTAAGTTAAGAACTGATAAGTAAAAAAAACTGGGAGCGATTGATGGATTTGTTATAATTTTGGTGCAAGCTTTAGTAACATGATAATGAATACAACGCGTTGACTTGAAAATTTCGAGATTTCTTTTATGCCTATTAGAACGCTTTTAAAATTCAATTGTTAATTAAAATTTAAGCGATTGAATAATGTGTTATAAATCAAACCCATTACTTGCCTTCAATAGGTTTTAATATATTTCAGTTGCCATATAACACTTTAATTATCTTTTGGAGGGAGTATATATTTTTTATTTGTTTTAAAAACGGCTATCGATAAATCTGTTAGTAAATGTCAGGGGACATTCATATAGTTAAATACGATAATCTAAAGAAAAGAAATACCACTCGAATTATCTTTTGTTAAACTTATAAATGTCGCTAACAAATTTATTTTTAATACCTACAGCGACCTCAAAAACAGTTAGAAAAAAATTTTCGCCATTAGTGCTCAGTGTACTCTTATTGATACCAAAAAAAATCGGACTTGTGAGTTATGTTTTTTTCAGGGCAATTTTACCGTTCCCGTACTCCACTATATGTCCGCCGATTATACCTTACAATATGAAATTGTACATATAATGTGAATACGATACGTCAAACTATTTATACCAGGTGTTTCCTGTAACACGAGTTACACGAGCAAAAATTAAATCGTAGATTCTACTCTTAAAACAAGTTTTAACTTTTAAGTTGGATTTCTAAATGAGAATACCGCTCCAGAACACACAGATATTAAATGGGCACTGATCATGATTCTCTCTCTTTAATCGGTCCCTCATTGCTGAGGATCGTGACTCTGTTTGATTCCGTCAACTAGATAGTTGTCTCCATCGGTCCCATTCTGTAGCTTGGTGGAGTGCGTCGCTGACAGGTATTTTTAGTTCCTCCGCTATTTGGTCCGACCATCGTTTGGGACTTCTACCCCTAGGCCTTTATCCTTCAATTTTACCGGTCACCATAAGGCGTTCCAAATTGCTGGTATCCCTGCGTCCAACATGGCCAAAATACCACAATATTCGTTGTAGGCAGGTAGTGGATAGACGTTGATCATGATTACGATTCTAAGGGCCTGTTTCACAATCTCCAGATAAACTTATCTGCCAGTTAAAATGATTGCTATCCTTTTCTCCAGTCATATAAAAGAAAAGGACAGCAAACATTTATCTGACAGATATGCTTTAACTGGAGATTATGAAACAGGCCATAAATAACAGAAATATGTTAGGGATGGCTTTTCTATTACATGATAAAAAACAATCATGATGATTTTATTTTAAAGGAAAAACATCAAAGAATTATATACTTGTCAGTGTATTGCTCTGAAGTCTGATCACCGTTAGAATGCATTAATTTTTTGTCTCTTAAATTCGAGTTATCTACGTCGTCTTTGAATTTGAGCCTTCTGTTGCCTAATACAAAGTTGTTTTTCCAAGAGCATTCTGAGATACGAGTTTATAAAGCCAAAGTCACTGACACTGACAGTTAGATGACTGCTTAGCTTCAGTGTGGCACGAACGAAGAAGGAGGACGGTCGTTCATTTGTTTTTATGGTAAGTTTTCTTGATTTTCATTTTATTTTCTTCGGAGATACAAGAATACCTTACAGGTATTATAGGAAATCAATCTCCTTTTTGTATTATGCAGTTTTTCTCATAAACACAATAGATAATTATATGTAGGTAGACGTAATTAAGATATAAAAGACTGACGGTGTATATATAGGTACTTATTAGATTTTCGTCCCGTTTTGACATTAACTACGATAAAAACAATAACCACAGTAAAGTTTTTGTGCTAAAATAAATTTTATTATATTTATTTTGTTTAGGCACAAGACCGACCGGCCGGCTTATTATGTGAATGCAAGGTCATGGCAAATAGGTTGTTATTGTCGTCGTCGGGCAACGTACGGTCAGTCATGTTATCATGTTTCTAAGGCCCCATTTACACATTGATTGGTGTTATGTGCGAGTTCATACATTTGTTACTAAACACAAGTAGCAAATGTATGAATTTGCAAAAACACTAATCAATGTGTAAATGAGGCCTAAGACTAATTTAAATAGTATTTTAGCTCTTTATCATTATTTCAGGCAGAATTCAACATTGGTTTATCAAAGGCAGAATCACTTTGAAAACATTGTATTGGACTTAAACTGACAGTACAGTGAGACCAAAAATACATACAGTTATTTATAATTAAATTAATGAAATCGGTTAATTTATACAAAATACACTTAGCACAGTACAGTGAGCATAGTATAACGGCTTCCATAGCCTAGTTAATGGTGAGCAGGTTCACGAAGATGAAGATCCTACGTTCAAGTCCCGGTAAGGACATTAATAGTATTTTGTACAATCGTGAAACATTTGTAATAAACGTTATTTATAATAAACATTGGTTCGAAATTGATCCTTTTCATAATTCAATGTCTAGTCTAAAAATACAAGTTAAACGTAAACTCTTTTAGTTCAGTACTTATAGTAGCAAAATTATTTCTGTATAGTCTTGATGTTGCTATTCTTTGTAACTAGGTAGATTTTAGTATAGCAAACTATAGTAGACTAGGTAGTCTACCTACTTTTTGTTGTTATTTCAACCTACCTTATTTTGTTAACATTATGTAAACTCATGAACCTCCAGGTCTTTTTGTACCCTCTCATTGTTCTTGTACATTGTGCACGACATATGTTGTTTGTTATTAAGATTGTTTGTATTAAAAAAAATAAGAGCTTCTCAGTAGGGTACCGTGCCTATGTAAGGTACGAGATTGAAAAGCATAATTATGACAATATTCTATACAATACTTTTTCTACAAGTGCTCAAAATAGACAAACCGGTAAGAAATGAGTTCGACGAAAGCCTTAAAACCTACTGCTCCCATAAAATTTAGTAACTTCAATCTCCCGGTGGATTGTACCGGCGTCCGCGCCCGCTCAACGGCAGCGAGTGTGCTATAATATTATATGAAAATCCATAAAACTATAGGCGACGATGCTAAAATTTGTGACCATAAAAGCTTCCTTCCAAAAGTGTGCGCTAGTAGTTCGATCTACAAAGTCTTAATTCGAGCATTATAGTAAACGAGTTGAAAAAAATATTTGTGTGGTGACTTGATGAGCATCAATATTAGTGCCTGAGTTCCGGGTTGTTTCCATGCATCTAACGCATCTAAGCACTATTCTTACTTATTTAAAACCAGGGGCCGTATTCTACTTATAACTTTAAAACGCATTTAGACACGATCCTACTTCAATACAACTTCAATGCATTAACAACGCAATACAGCTAGCGCCTAAACGCTTGAATCAGAAATATCAGAATTTTCTTGAGAATTATACTGATGCAACTCCAATACAACTTCAATATTGGTTGTTTATTTGTTGTGTGTTGGGGTTATGTTTGAAATAGATTATGTTTTTAATGTATTGTTAATGTTTTTTAAAATTTTGAATGACCTGACACCGTACATTATTTAATCGAGAATATATCATTTATTTCAATGTTGCGTAAAGTCTGCAGTAAGAACCACGGATATCGGTATAAAATGAATGCAGTTTCATTCTTTATCTGTATGACTGTACTGTATTTATCAATAAATAGTCACCTAGTTACAAAATGTTATCTGTTAATTTGTTACTTGGTACGTATCTTAATGTTCCTTTTAATAAATAATTGCTTGTTTACTTGTGATAAAATTTTTAAATTTTTCCATACATACATATGGACCTACCTTTTGGACATTGTTATCGATATTAAATATTGGTAAGGACTTACAATAGGCATGATGAATTGTTTTTAACCGACTTCAATTTCATAGAAGGAGGAGGTTCAGTATTCGGTTTGGGCTTTTTTTTTTATGTATGTTCACCGATTACTCCGAGACGCGTGGTCCGATTTGAATAATTCTTTTTTTGTTTGAAAGGATATACTTCCAAGGTGGTCCCATATTAATCTGGTGCTGTTCTGATGATGGGATCTATGAAGAATTGAGGGAACTCCTCAATTTTTAAAGGCACATGTATGGTGATTTGGGTGTTTTCTTAAGCAACTCGAGAGTTTTCTCTCGAAAACCACCAATTTGATGAAGTGGACCTGATTATGATGATTGTTTTGATGATAATGATGATGATTTTTTTAAACGTAGGATGTTCAGCGATTACTCCGAGACCCGTGGTCCGATTTGAATAATTATTTTTATGTTTGAAAGGATGTACTTCCAAGGTGGTCCCAAATTAATCTGGTGCTGTTCTGATGATGGGATCTATGAGGAATTGAGGGAACTCCTCAATTTTTAAAGGCACATGTACGGTGATTTTGGTGTTTTCTTAAGCAACTCGAGGATTTTCTCTCGAAAACCACCAATTTGATGAAGTGGACCTGATTATGATGATTGTTTTGATGATAATGATGACGATTTTTTTAAATGTAGGATGTTCAGCGATTACTCCGAGACCCGTGGTCCGATTTGAATAATTATTTTTATGTTTGAAAGGATGTACTTCCAAGGTGGTCCCAAATTAATCTGGTGCTGTTCTGATGATGGGATCTATGAGGAATTGAGGGAACTCCTCAATTTTTAAAGGCACATGTACGGTGATTCTGGTGTTTTCTTAAGCAACTCGAGGATTTTCTCTCGAAAACCACCAATTTGATGAAGTGTGATGATGATAGTTGTTTTGATGATAATGATGATTTTTTTAAAATGTAGTATGTTCAGCGATTACTCCGAGACCCGTGGTTCGATTTGAGGAATTCTTTTTTGTTTGAAAGGAACTACCTATAAGATGATTCCACATTAATTTGGTGCTGTTCTGATGATGGGATCCATGAGGAATTGAGGGAACGTCTCAATTTTTAAAGGCACATGTACGGTGATTTGGGTGTTTTCTTAAGCTGCTCGAGGATTTTCTCTCAAAAACCACCAATTTGATGAAGTGGACCTGATGATGATGGTTGGTTTGATGATAATGATGATGATTTTTTTAATGTAGGATCCCGAGACCCGTGGTCCGAAATGAGCAATTCTTTTATTGTTTGAAAGGATCTACTTCCAAGGTGGTCCCATATTAATCTGGTGTTGTTCTGATGATGGGATCCATGAGGAATTGAGGGAACTCTTCAAATTTTAAAGGCACATGTATGGTGATTTGGGTGTTTTCTTAAGCAACTCAAGCATTTTCTCCCGAAAACCAACAATTTGATGGAGTAGACGTAATGATGATAATTGTTTTGATGATTTTTTTTTATTGTAGGGTGTTCAGTGATTACTCCGGGACCCATGGTTTGGTTTGAGCCATATTTTTTTTTGTTTGAAAGAAACTACCTCGAAGATGATCACACATCAATCTGGTGCTGTTCTGATGATGGGATCCACGACGAATTGAGAGAACTATTCAATTTTTAAAGGCACATGTATATTGATTTTGTTGTTTTTTTAAGCAACTCAAGCATTTCCTCTCGAAAACCACCAATTTAATGGAGTTTAGGTCCACTCCATTAAATTGGTGGTTTTCGAGAGGAAATGCTTGAGTACGTATTATGACCTTTTTCTTATATATCTCACCGATTATTCCGACTATGATTATATAACCACTAAAAATGGAAAAACTAATTATATAACCACTAAAAATGGAAAAATAAAAACTTTTTACAAAAAAAAGATAAACCGACTTCAAAAAGGATAAAATAAATGATTATATTATTTATATGCGTTACAAACTGATATGTTTGAAGTCGGTGCTAAGCCAAAAATTACTATACCGGTCAAATCAGCTTCAAGTATAAAAATCAAAAAACATCTATACTTCTACTTATATTGCAAAGGTGAATGTGATTCTATCTGTTACATTTTCACATCTATACTACTAATCCAATTTTGATGAAATGTGGTACCTATGTATGTATATATACTCTGATACACGTCTCTTTTTTCAATAATAACAAAAAGAATGTACCCAATCGCGTAGGGTTGACCTTCCATAGAAAATTTAAATATCGCGCCTTTTTCTACTGACAAAGTGGGTCCCAAACACCCAGTGTGTCTGAGTATAGAAAGATCAATCTAGCCATTGAATTCCTTTACACTTCGATATTAAACCTTAGATGAAGTAGGATAAATGATTCAAACCGTAGCACGGATATTCGTTCGAGATATGGTTAGTCCGAAAACTAGTAAAAAAAGTTTATTAATAAACATCATAATTCATAAGACGCATGATTATACTTTCTTTCTGTACTTGAATGAATACCTATATATATATAATAGTATCAAGAACAATTCACTGAACACAGAGCCTCGTTCTTATTAACTCTTCCAAATTTGGCTTGGCACCGACTTCAAACATATCAGTTTGTAACGCATATAAATAATATAATCATTTATTTTATCCTTTTTGAAGTCGGTTTATCTTTTTTTTGTAAAAAGTTTTCATGTATGGTATCAATCGATTCGTTTCGTTGTGAGGATCAAATGTCTATATGGGGCCAATTGCGTTAAAGCAACACAAAAGTCAGAAATGAGTTTCAAAATCTGACACTCGCTTTTGTTTCTCAAAACGCTCCTCACAACATGCAACAGTGACGTCACGATTGCATAGTCACCCTGTTCAAAGTATGGAAAAATTATGAAATTATTATTTTGACAGTGAAATATTTTATGTATATATTCGCCATACAATTTATTTTACAGTAATATATGAGAAATCGAATGCTGTCATTGTTTTTTTTTTTAATTTTGTACTTTTAAAAAATCTTTAAATTTTGAAACTTTGAAGCCTAATTTTTGAATCTTTGAACTATTTTGACAGATTTCTTTCGTTTTCAATTTAGTAGGATATATTGATCATTTTGCATCCATTCATCTAATAGACAGGAACAAATTTCGTTGATCATCGCGTCCCAGGCGACAACTTGTGAAGTGGTTAATGGCGATGTGTAATGGAGCCTCGTGAAGGTCAGCTGCCTCTCCGTTGGTGGGTTGAGGAACGGCAGACATTTAATCGATCTAAAAAAAATTATCATCGCGTCCCGATTGAAACTTTGTCAGATGATAGTTTATATCCTATTATAAAAATAAAAAATCGTCAGTCAGCTGTATCGCAGTGAAAAGACCGTCAGCTGGTCACGTGAACATACGATCTTCAGGGCATCAGCTGACGATTTTACATGTTTGAAAGAGCATATAAACTATCATTTGACAAATTTTCAATTGTGACGCAATGATAGTTTTTTTAAGGTGATTAAATAGCTGCCGTTCCTCAATCCACCAACGGAGTGGCAGGAGTTACCTTCACGAGGCTTCATTATACATCGCCCTTAACCACTTCACAAGTTATCGTCTGAGACGCGATTGGTCATGAAATTTGTTCCTGGCTTACGGTCCATAAATTTTATTAGAAAATTCAATAGGTGTCATCATCCCTATTGTCAAGGACAACAATCATTCCGTGCAAGTGGGAGGCTGGTCACCTCCTTACGTAGAATCTCATTATGACATTATTAAAATTGCCTATTGCAGTGACGTTACAATATAACTCACATTAACTATGACTTCTACTCTGGCGAGTCTATTATTTACATTTAAAAGATTTCTCGCATAATACGCCATGTTATATCAGTCCCTGTCCCTGCAACTTGAGGTCCTGCAGAATAGACTCGCTTAATACGCTTTACCGCTTAAGACGCGATTTCGGCTGACTTCCTTCAAAGTCGTCTTATGCGAGTTAAAAAAATTGCACAATTTGCATCACTGTAAGCGGGCCAGGATCTGATGTCTTGGGATCTTGGAGAAATGAGCCGTTTCTCTTGGAAAGTGATATTCGGTACTCTGGAACTGCGAACATGACCATGTGTATTATTATTATTTGACGATCGCTATACGAACACTAGTATAAACTTTAATGTATAATATGAAATTTGTATAATGAGATATTAAAACTAAACTATAACGGCATACTGATTTGTGGATTTTCTTTTCTTTCTATTTGGCTCAATCGAACATTAGATGGCATCAAAGAGCAATGTTAGAGACAATACGAGTACAATACAAATACTCTTTATTGAATACCTCAAAAAGAAAACCAGTACAGAAAATGCATAAAGTCAGAATAGAGATAAACAACAGGCGGTCTTATCGCTAAAAAGCGATTTCTCCCAGACAACCTTTAGGTAGTGGAATTGTGTTAAATAAACTAAGTCAGTAGGTGTTGTAAACAGTGAATAAAAGCGGAAAAAAAACTTAATATCACAAAACAATATCCTAATAAATAAATAAATAAATAACCATATTAACCCTTTATAAGGCAAAAGAGTGTCAGTAATTAGGCGAAATTGAACCCTATCACTTTGAAATAAAGTTCAAATAATAGTGGGAAATATATTCCCTCTGCCTTATAAAGGCTTAAGATACAATCCACTTAAACAAAATAAATATATAAGAGACGTTAATATTTTAAAATTATCTTTATCTACACTCATACTGTAAGTACTCTAAAATGCGTTCAAAAACCGTAGACAATGACAAGCATTACAACAAACGATTTAACTATGATAAGTTTCTTATCTGCGGCAGTAACGTAATTTTAACGTTGCATGCTCAAATATTGTTAAGCACTGAGTTTCAAATTTGGAACATCGAATTTGATAACATAATGTTACCGGCATGGCCAACTCGATTGGTCCCGCGCGAGCGCCGGCACAATCGAGTAGGCCATGACGGTACAATGGCGGTCATTCTATGGTTTCCGAACACTTAATTTAATATATATAATATGAGTGTAGATAAAGCAGTGTATGCAACTGTACGTAATTAGGCCTTAAAACACTCGTGTGATCTTATTATGAAATTCGCCTGCGGCTCATTTCATAAAACCACACTCATGTTTTAAGTTGTAAATATAAAGGTACATTATGCTAGTAGCGACCGACCCCAATTCTACCGGGACCAATCTGAAAATCAGCGCGGAGCCCTCTGGCACTGCACATGCTGAGATTGGGACCCTTTGCCTCACCATAGATTTAAGTTAAGTATAGTTATTATGTTAAGTTGATATGTTTAAGTTTATTTTGTATTTTTTTTATAATGTTCTTAAGGTGTTGGCAATAAAGATTTTTTTATTTATTTATTTATTTAAGGACCCTTATTACGTAACAGTTACATAAACTACTATTAAAATTTCAGATGGCACGACTACTATGTTTCGGCCTTTTGGCGTTGCTGGCTTCACCATTCCTCGGTGTCCTATACGTCCTGTTCCTGAGGAGTCCTCCTCCACTGCCCGACTTCGATGTTCAAGCATGGTGGGGACCCAGAGAGCTGCAGGCTAAGCAGGATACGAGCATCAAGCCTTTTAAAGTGCAGTTTTCTGCTCCAGTAAGATTTTTTTACATCTCTTCTTTTGGACAACAACTTTGTACTTTCTGCCTTACGCTGCTTCATCTTAATTTCTTTTCTAAAATAACTCAGGCAAAACATGCAAGTGGTCATTTGAAATCAAACCGCTTGATACATTTAAGAATAATAGTCCATCATAAAATAAGGAATTTACATGTTTCAATACTTACTTTAATAATTATCATAACTTCCAGATGATACAAGATCTCAAAGAGCGTCTCAAGAACCATCGCAAGTGGACCCCACCGCTAGAGAACATTGGCTTCCAGTACGGGTTCAATAGTAAACAGCTGGACAGCTGGGTCACGTACTGGGCTGAGAAGTACGACTTTAAAGAGAGGGAGAATTTCTTCAACAAGTTCCCGCAGTTTAAGACTAACATCCAGGGGTTGGATATTCACTTTATCAGGCTTCGACCAGAGGTATGAGTTTACCTTTAGCTGATAAAATAAGCTATTAAGCTATTATTAGTTTATACCAGACTGTAAAGATAAGAGACTTTTTGTATGATTATTTAAACTGCCACTTAAAAAAAAAATCAGTCTACTCTATAGCCCTCAGAGCTGGCTGCTTTAAACGAAGGGGTTATTTAGAGATTTACCACATGACATATAATCTGCCGTATTCTTAAACTATTTTCTCAGTTCATTGATATTGATATTTCTCTCACTTTAACCAGAGTGATTGAACGTGAGTGTTTTGCTTATAATCATGCTGTGGTTTGATGATGTCATCCATGTTGTTTGCAGGTTCCTGCAGGCGTGGAAGTGGTCCCCATGCTCTTCTTGCATGGCTGGCCAGGATCTGTCAGGGAGTTCTATGAGACTCTGCCTCTCTTGACCGCCGTCAGCAAGGACCGAGACTTCGCCATCGAAGCCATCGTACCCAGCTTGCCCGGCTATGGATTTTCTAGTGTAAGATTACCTGAAATCATTATTTTATAACACCATACATAGTGTTATTTTTAGATCTTGATTCTACAGCAAAAGACGTTAAGCTAATTTATGAGTCTTCCAAGCGGCTAAAAATCTTCATTTCATGGGGTTTCTAATCATGATGCCACTATGCTATGCTTTTTGGTATCGTTAGCAGATATTCTGCTTAATATAAAATTAATTGTATGAACTCAAACTCAAACTCAAATAAAATTAATATAAAATTAATTGTATGATGCCACTAAATTCACAGGCTGCAGTCCGTCCAGGCCTGGGTCCCTCGGAAGTGGCAGTTGTCATGCGTAACCTGATGAACCGACTAGGTTTCAAGAAGTTCTACGTGCAGGGCGGAGACTGGGGCAGCATCATCGGCAAGGATTTGGTGACTCTGTTCCCTCAAGTGAGTTTTTTTTAACTTCCTGTATTCCCTTGAATCATAAATACTCTCTAATGCACACCTCAAAATAAAGAAACACATAAAATACTTATTAATATTTTCATATTATCATCATCATAGTGACTCCTATTTAGATTGGATGTCAGCACATAGCTCAGGTGAAATGCAATGAAATCCCTAAGGAAATCAGACATATTTGGAGACTCTACAACCTTTATCTTTTTTAGGAAGTCCTCGGCTACCACACGAACATGGGTTCCGCCATGTCCACGTCTGCCAACATCCTCAACTTAATAGGCAGTGTGTTGCCTTCCTTTGTAGTGGAATCTCACCTGGCAGACCGCATGTATCCTCTTAGCTCGACCTTCGGTTACCTGATTGAGGAATCTGGATACATGCACATTCAAGCTACCAAGCCTGATACCATCGGTATGCATAATTTTTCTATGTCGAATATTATTCTGGTCCGGTTTTTCATCCGCTAGCCTAGTTAGTATATCCATTTCACCCAATAGGCTAATAAATTGCGTCTCATCGCACGGATAGGGACAGCAATCGCTTAGCATACCCCTACATTTTATTAAATTGTCGAAAAGGTGCGGTGGTTTCGGCACAATTTTTTGAGAAATCAGATCAAATCCTGCGGGATACCTAAATTAAAAACTCTTTTTCTAGGCGTTGCTGTCTCCGACTCTCCTGTCGGTCTCTTGGCCTACATCCTTGAGAAGTTCTCCACCTGGACCAGGAAGGAGTACAAGCTGTTGCCAGATGGAGGCCTCAATAAGCACTGGACCAAAGATCAGCTGCTGGATAACCTGATGGCCTACTGGTCTACTAACTCCTTTACCACGTCTGTGAGATTGTACTCTGAATGTTTCAACAAGAGATATTTTGGGTTGCAGTTGGATGAGTAAGTATTGCCTAATATTGAAACTGTACACAAAGGAAATGTTGAAAATTCCCACTGTTTGAGTCGTAAAGAAGAAGAAGAAGAGACTTTGTCTCGAAATGTTAATGTCTGTGGTGTGTTTGCTCTCATATACCAAAAACCTCCAGATTTCATTGGTGACTTTTAATTTCACATTTAATGACATCTATTTAAGTTAACAGAAAAGCCTTTAGATTTTAGGCGTTTGAACTTGGACTTACAAAACATTTTTTTTAGAATCCCAACCCCAGTACCAACCTGGGTGATCCAAGCAAAGAACGAGCTGGCCTTCCAATCCGCCAGGATCCTGCGTTTCAAGTTCGCCAACCTAGTCCACGCTAATGCCATCGACGATGGTGGCCACTTCCTTGCCTTCGAGTTGCCGAAGGTCTTCTCTGAAGATGTCCTGAAGGCTGTCGCGGCTTTCAGGAAGCTGAAGAGGGAAGCTAAGAAGACTGAGCTGTAGTGTTAGATCGTAGTATAAATACCAATGGAAGTTGTTTGATGAAGAGATAAAGCAAGATCAAAGTGATAACGACCCTTTTTACCTACGACAGAACGGAGACGGTATATGCATAGGTTGAGAAGCTGTTTGTTTATTAGTTTGAGCATACAAATTAATGTTTCCGTTTATCTCTAGAGCGGCTTATCCGATAATAGGTTTTATTGAATATAATATAGTGGTTTTTTAGATAGCGCAATTATAATATGTGCCATTTTCAAGTCAAAGGTACATCATTGTCGGTTGTCAATAAGGCGGTACTGCCATAAAAAAACATTTTGAAATACACTCTATTAACAACCGCAATAATGTACCTTTGACTTGAAACGTCAAACGTCACATATTGTCAGGTGTTTACAAAATCAGCATTGAGACTACAAGACTTAACAAACAAATTTTACTTCAGAGCATAAATCAATAGTGCGAGTAAAATGCACTGGATACTGATATCAAATTGATATCAAATCGAAGATTATTGTGATCTTCCAATGAAACTTGGAAATGTAGGTACTTATGGAAAACAAATAAAAAATGTTGTCATCGTTGCAAGGATTTTTGTTATGCCAGTTATGGGGCCCAATTCTAACTACTAACGAAAACAGACAGTCGCTAGTTAGACCACTTGTGCATGGCATGTCGGATATGGGCCATGGACCCAGACAAATCGTGGTTGTTATACACAGTGAAATTTTAACCACCGGTCATATTAAGCGAGATGCCCATAGAACACGACATCTGGTCTGCCGAAATGTATGAAACAGCAAAAATTTTCCACGATTTCAGAGTTGGCCCCATAGTAAACGTTGTTCAGTATGGCCTACCTAATCACCTCGCTCAATGTGACCAGTGTTATTTAGTTAAAGAATTTTCATTTACTTATGCATACATTTTTTTTATTGATTGTTGTGTAATTGTGTTTTATTTTGACCTTCTTTATGCCTAATATTTTGTTTTTAATTAACCTATACAAAAAAATACATATTTTTTCAGTTAGTTTTGCCACAAAACTTCTATTGTTTGACACTCTTTTGAGTGTCATAGATTAGAAGTTTTGTGGCAAATATCTATTAACTGGGGACTTCCTTCCAATATCAAATTTATCGATAACTTTCAAAGCGACGTTTCATAACAAATATTAAGTTTAATCGGTAAAGTAAAAATTTACGTGTATGGTGATAACTACCTATCGACGTTATGGTAATACGTTATATTTTTTAATACTATAACAAAACGAATGAAAACCATCTTCGTAATCTATTTATAATAACTTCATACTTTTAAGTTGCATATGTTAATATATGCAACTTACAAATATATTCATACTATATGTACATCCTAACTGTCATAAGAATATCGATAAATTTATGTCCTTGGGAAGTCCCTATGACATTTTCATTCCTACCACAAAAACATCTATGTATGTCTGATTTTGTCAATAAACTTGAGCCTAAATAAACATCTACCCGTGTCTTCTGATCACCAAAAGGTTAAGTTAAGGTTTATTTTATTTTGAAACATACAAATAACAAACTTAAATATCACTTAAATAAAATAAACAATAATGTCACTTAAATATAACAGTAAACTATCTAAAAAAACCGTACAATAAAATAACCTAAATTACCTTTAAATCTATTTCTAATGTTGGCCCCTGTGGCATGGTACCGAGGTTGCTGGCAGCATTTCCACGCTGGACCGCAATACTTAGGCGTTAAATTACATTATATTGTATTTAAAGTCTATATTTTTTATATGTAGTGCTTTTTGATTTTGAGTCTTAATGCACCTTTAGCAACGATGGTTCTTAAGACCAGTATGAGAACAAGTTTTTGAAGCAAGTCACTAACAAATGACTCGTTAGCTTCAGTGAGTTCCAAATAAAGAAAACGAGTGGACGTTTGTTTTAAAGTAAGTTTTGTTTTCTTTCTCGTTTTTACGTGGTTTAAGAATAATTAAGATAGGTAATAACAAAAGATGTCAGATCTACTATTGCATCGTTTCTTAGCATTATTAATAGGACTTACTAAGAAAATATTGTAAGCAGAGCCAATTCAGTTGCAGACGAATGATGATGTTATTAAGCGTTTTTCCTTAAGTAAGAACCTAAAACAGGTTCAATTATGATAATCATAATGTTATAATATAACAGCTACGTAAGTAGGTAAGTATATATATATTATACTACCCACAATACGGTACGGTACACTGTTTTTAGTTTGAATTGTAAATAGCATTTTAACGAGGCATAATACGATACGAGACAGTGCAATTTGTATACAAACCGACTAGTTAATAACGCGAACTTCCAAGGTTATGGACGCTATCGATCTGTACTGGGGGGTACAAGGTCAAGGTCTGACAAGGTCAGAAAAATAGAACGATGGACCAATTTCGCGCTTGTAATTTGGCATTTGAAGTAGCAAAAAGGTTCGAAGTGGTTTGTGGTTTCTTGAGTGCATTTTAAATAAAATCGCATTTACATTGGCATAGAAAATGCAATTTTAGCCCGTCTCAAGAATTTTCTTACTCTCGTTGACTGCTGGATGGGAGTGTAACAGAAACCACTGACGGGACGTAATTATATATTTGGATATACAATATAAGTAGGTAGGTATGTATGCTACAGCACAGAGGAAAAATAGGGATTAACGGCCAAGTAATTTATACTTGTAGATAGAATGGGAATACGAGACTGGGAATCAGTTTTCACACCGAAAAGTTCACTGTACTCTGAATCTCTCCACCAGCTGGGACTACATTTTGTCAGACATGGGCGTCTGACAAAATGTAGTTTTATTCTATATCCACATGAATATATCGTATTTTATTGAGAAGTCGCCTACCTCAGCTACTAATGTTATCTTTTAATGAGTCGCTATGTGATTGCTTGTTTCCTTTATATATATTTGGACTTTGCACGAGAACATAGTTAATGAGTAATGACAGAGCGATTCGTTTACTGATACCAAGACCGGTTTCGTGATGATAATATAAGGTATATACAATTATATAATGTGTTTATGAGATAAAATAGTTTTGACATATACTGAGGTGATCCTATCCTATAACATACCAAATATTTAATCGTTGTGACCAACTGCTAGTAGTTGCGTTTCCACATGAGATAAACAGGTCTAATACGGCTTTTCGAGAACCGAAGATTTCCTATGGCATGATAATTCCAAGGATGGATTTGAGAATTGGAGCCACCAAAATTTTTGATGTAAATTTTTAGGGGGGGAGGCTACCAAACTTGGCCTAGTAACTTAACTGATGTAGATATCAAGATAAACTTGAGACATCTACATTATATAAGCGACTAGGCCAAGTCTGGTATCGTTTTCGTATAATTCCTGAATGCCAAATTCATTTATGGTATAATATTGACAACTTTCCGAAACAAAAACATGTAAAGAATAAAAATAACTTAATTAATTTTGTACTAAGCAGAAACGTCTGCAAGCGAAATTTCAATTTAATTTTATTCTTGAAAGAAAATTGAAAAATTCACTGGGTCGAGCAAGATTCGAACTTGCGACCTTTCGGAACACCGGTCCGACCGCTCTGACCAATTGAGCCATCGACGCTTACTCAACCACGGTGAATATTTCCATCACTTCCTTCATTGCTTACGTCAGAGGGTGACGTGTAGCGACATCTACCGTAAGTGTATATATATATATACACGTGTGGTCGGAACGGTGTTCCGAAAGGTCGCAAGTTCGAATCTTGCTCGACGCTGATTTTTTCCATTTTTCTTTCAATTATAAAATTAAAAATAACTTATTTTCAAATTCCTTATTTCACAATGAAAACGGAGACTGGCATTTTTGTACATGTAATTTTTTTGTTTCACGAAAAGCCGTATTTTTTCTGCTACAATGGCCACTATAGGTATATACCCAAACGCTTCATATAGAAGGGCAGGCCTGTTTATGGTAATTCAGTAGAGAGAAAGGCTAAAGAAAATGCCTTAAAAATAAGTATCTGAATCACTACATCAAGTAAAAAGAAATTTAGTAAAATGTTGTCTTTACAAATTCAGATGGCGCGATTACTATGCTTCGGCCTTCTGACGCTGCTGGCTCTCCCATTCTTCGGGGTTCTATACTTCTTGTACCTAAGGAGTCCTGCCTCACTTCCGGACTTGGATTTTAAAGCATGGTGGGGGCCTAAAGAGCTGAAGACTAAGCAGGATACCAGTGTCAATACTTTTAAAGTGAATTTTACAGCCCCAGTAAGTATTACATCCATTTGTATTTATTTATTTTTCCCTGTCAGTGCGAATTAAGCATACATACCGTCTGATTTTGGTGAGCAGGGTGCGTAGCCAACGTGCCAATCGTTAACGCCCCGTAGCATATCGTAGTCACCTCTCTCTATCACTCTTCCATATTACGAGTAGAGTGACAGTGGCAGTTGCGTTTCGGTCGGAGCGTTAACGATTGGCACGTTGGCTACGCAGTCTACGCACCCAGTTACCGCCTATAAGAGCTTGCAGATCCAGGAGAATCACATGCGGGCTGCCAACCCTTTTAGTAATGTTTTGAAGGAGGCCCTATATTTCACAGCCGGAGCGTTCGCGGAAGGAGATTTTCATATGAATTACAAAATTTTATAGATGGCAACAGATCTGATTGGAATATACCTAAGGATCTATGTTCAAAGTTAACATTTTACAGTAAATTAAAACGTAGTGTAACAGTAATTCAGACATTGTGCTAAAATTGTACTGTATTTCTAGATGATCCAAGACCTCAAAGACCGTCTAAAAAAACACCGTATTTGGACCCCTCCGTTGGAGAACATGGCCTTCGAATATGGGTTTAACAGTAAACAGCTGGACAGCTGGGTCACGTACTGGGCCGAGAAGTACGACTTCCAGGAGAGGGAGAGGTTCTTCAACAAGTTCCCGCAGTTCAAGACTAATATCCAGGGGTTGAATATCCACTTTATCAGGGTTCGGCCAGAGGTGCGTATCGGAACATATTTTACTTTACAAACTATACACTCAAACATTGCTGCTAAAACAGTCAGCAAAATCGCACTTTGCTTAGCGCGTGCCACCAGGAAAATGCAATTTCCCCCACGCGGCGGGGTTTCACTGCAAGACTATAATATTTTTTTTTTACATATTTTTATTTTCTTTCCATACTAAACTTAATATACTAAACCCAGGATAAGACTAAGGAAGGTCGCTCATTGCTACTTTTTGTAGCGATACAGTCGCGCGTTCCGTCAACGCGCGGCTGCATCACGACATTCACGACCTGTGGCTCCCTTTCGCGTTCGCAACGCGCGACAATAGCGATGCAGTAGCGATGCAAACGCACGAGTGTCGCGCTTGTGTATCGATGCAAACGCGCGACGGGTGCGATGCACTCGCGCTTCTGCGTCGATGCAAACGCGCGACCCTATTAGACGGAAAGTTGATCACGCCAGATATGACACAATGATGAAGGAACGAAATCCTTCCTTCTTCAGTTTATGAAATTTCTGTGGCATTCATGTTATAATCCTCCAGGTACCAGCAGGCGTGGAAGTAGTCCCAATGCTCTTCATGCACGGCTGGCCAGGGTCCGTAAGGGAGTTCTACGAGGCTTTGCCTCTCCTGACCGCCGTCAGCAAGGACCGGGACTTTGCCATTGAAGCTATCGTGCCTAGTCTTCCGGGTTACGGCTTTTCTGATGTAAGTGTAGAAGAGAGGAATAAAAACAATATAATGTCCTTGAAATGTTTTATGATTAAAGTTTTTTACCTATAAGTTATAAAACCATTTGAGGCGATATGCCACCATAAAAAGCTGAAACCAAGGACCGTTATTTGACTATCGAAGTCATTGTGTCCATTTTTCTGGGTTACGTTACAGGTCCTTTGGTGTATGTACTTACTTTCTATGGCGCTACAAACTGGTCTGATTTGGCCTCTGCCACGGTGCCGTGCCTAATAAATGTTTTACCCGCTTTTCCCAATTACTGTACTCCACAAGTCTTCCTCTACTCAGTTTTAAAACGGCTTTCACTTAGTACATTCGACTACAAGAAGATGTATCCATTTTTGGACCTTATTATGATGCAATAAGGTGAAATTTGGTTACATCTTTTTGTAGTCGATTGTACCTAGTGTAAGTACGAGTTTATTTACTGTGATATAACTTTTTAACGTGCGAGCAACAGATATTAAGCCAACTTACAAGACCTCGGAAGAATTTACTGTTTTGGAAGGAACAAGAGTGTGCCTCGTCGTCAACACACTGGTTCCTCTTTGAGCTCTTTTGCAACCTTACTCACCAGCAGGAACACAACACTATGAGTAGGGTCTAGTGCTATTTGGCTGTGGTTTTCTGTAAGGTGGAGGTACTTCCTCAGTCGGGCTCTGCTCCAGATTTGAGCGAGATGACATATATTTTCCTTGCTAAACATGTTACAATTTATAGGCTGCCATCCGGCCAGGCCTGGGCACCGCGGAGGTGGGAGTGATGATGCGTAACCTGATGCACCGTCTGGGTTTCAAGAAGTACTACGTGCAGGGAGGAGACTGGGGCAGTGTAATTGCCAGCAACATGGCCACCATCTTCCCTGATGTATGTTTCTTTGCAACCAGGAATCCTAATTAATTAATAAATATTCGAGGACAATCTTACACAAATCAACCTAACCCCAAACTAAGTAAACCTTGTACCACAGTGTATTTTAATGTCTCGTTTGCTTTAAAACCTAAATACTTAAGCTTAATAAAATGTCAATAAATAGTACTATTTATTGGTTATAGCAGTTTAGGTGGGAATACTCCCACCTGTTCATACGTACATACTGCCACCAAACATGCTGCTGGAAATATGAACAAATTTCCACATTTTTCAGGAATTCCTCGGCTACCACACGAACATGGGCCTTACCACGTCCATCTCTGGCAACATCCTGACCCTGCTGGGTGCAGTACTGCCCTCTTTCGTCGTGGAGTCGCACCTGGCAGACCGCATGTATCCTCTCGGCGCAACCCTGAGTCGACACATTGAGGAGACCGGTTTCTTGCATATGCAGGCTACGAAGCCTGACACTTTGGGTGAGTGTTATTCAATTTATTAATAACCTTTCCTATTGTCACCCTTAGATTACCGTGAGTAAAACTATAGTGTGCAGCGACACTTTTTCGCGGGCGAGATAGACAACTGTCACTTTCTAGAAACTGACAGATGTCTATCACGCCCGCAAGATTTTGTCGCTGCACACTTATGCTAACCGTGCAGTTCTTAAACTACCTATTTTCGCTTAAATAGGTTCAGCGGCTTACACTTGAAGAGTTAAGAGATATTAGACAGTTACTTTCGCATATATGATACTAGTGGGGATTGGTAAGCGTGCATGTAGGGGGCATGCGTGTGCTCTTATACCCAACCTGACAAGGACTGTAGCCCCCCAGGTGCAAGTTTTCTTGATGTTACTTTTAACAAAGCACCACTGGTAGTCACGTGGTATTTCGTACATAAATTCCGAAAAAAAATTTACAAACCGGAATTTAAAAGCCTCTCACCTTGTCGCTCAGTTACCAATACTTACAAAAAAATCGTATAATAATTTAATTGCCAAGACTAGCTATGGTTTTCTGGCTAAGTGTGCTAACAAAAGGTCATGATAAAGAATACCTACATACCTAGTTAATCCTAAAAATTAAACTTTGTGTGCAGGTGTAGCCATGTCCGACTCTCCCGCCGGTCTTCTAGCCTATATTTTGGAGAAGTTCTCCACCTGGACCAAGAACGAGTACAAACACCTGCCTGATGGTGGCCTAAGTAAGCACTGGACCAAAGACCAGCTGCTGGACAACCTCATGTGCTACTGGTCTACAAACTCCTTCACAACGTCTGTGAGGCTGTACTCAGAATTTTTCAACAGTAGACATTTTGGACTAATGTTAGATGAGTAAGTATTGCCTCAAAGACAATTCCACGAGAGTGGCACAACGATCTTTTTTTTTATTATTAAGAGAATAATAGGCGGCCGAGTAATAATTTTGTTTTTAAACCAATTCATAGAAAATCATTAGACCGAAATTCGAAAGCAACACTCTCATATACGTATGATTCTTAAATTCTTAAAGTGGAAAGGTATATTTGGCTTAACTGCCATAACCAGGCACAAAATTGTAACAAATAAAAGATTATGTTATCCTAATAAGTGCTAAACATAACCTTTCCAGAATTCCAACCCAAGTTCCAACCTGGGTGCTCCAAGCGAAGAACGAACTTGTCTTCCAATCCGCCAGGATCCTCAGGTTGAAATACCCTAACCTGGTCCAAGCTAATGCCATCGAAGATGGTGGCCATTTCCTTGCCTTCGAGTTGCCGAAGGTGTTCTCTGAAGACGTCCTGAAGGCTGTTGCGGCTTTCAGGAAACTGAAGAGGGAAGCTAAGAAGATTGAACTGTAGATTGATTTAAAAAAGTTAGGCCGAAGAAAGAAGAACTTAACTGTTATGTTACCGCTTAAAGGGTATTTGTTCTGTATCAACATACATACATAAATATACATGAAGATTAAGTAAATAAAAAATCAAGATAGTTACTACATTATTAAACATTTTATGAATCTTGGTTATATTTTGTAAGCGGATTTTCTATAAAATAAACTTTTGTTATTGTAAGTAAACCATTTGTATGTTTTCTTTTTAAACCTCTTTTCTCTTCTGGGAGACATGACGAAGGAATACGTTATTCTTCCTGTTGTTTCTATTACCACAAAATCTTGAAATCATAAAATTGTGAATGACCTTTTTTTGGTTTCATTTATCAAAAACGTCATTAGCTATGAACTCATTTTTGATTGCAAAACGTGATAAGTTAACAGTTAATGAAATTAAACTTAATCTAATCTTATGGGCATTATTCCGTCTAATGGGCCGTATTTTAACTTGTAAACACGTTTATATACGGGCCAACTTCAATACAACTCCAATGCCTCCAATTATTCCGACTCTACTCCAATACAACATCAATATTGGTTGTTTATCTGTTGCGTGTTGGAGACGTTGGAGTTATGTTTGAGATAGATTGTGTATTTAATATATTGTTTACGTATTTTAAAATTGGAATACGGCCACCCAATAAAATGATCAATTGGTAGCCGGGTGTATATACTACATTAACTGTTTAATAACAGAAACTTACGAATATTTGACATTTAAAACGAAAATCAGCGCACAGCAGGGGCAAGATTTTTCGAGCGCGTAAAATCAAAGAAACTCGGCGAAGATCGAAATTAAATATTTCAATATAGATGAAATGTAACCTTACCTACCTCATCGAGTAGCTGAATACGGCTCATGTAGGGTAAAAATGCACGGTAAGAGGTTAAATTATGAATTTTAGTATCTGGTAGCCGAGCTAAATTTGGAGGATTTTAGTACTAGGTAGTAGGTACTCAAATACATAAATTTTCAACGTGCATTAATTATCCTACGAGTAAATAAGCCCAACTCTGCTACTCGATGAGGTATTAGGGTTGCCTACGACCTACTCTTGATCTAATAACCCTTGATTTGAAACTATAGCTCGTACTTCAAAAATATCATTTCAGACAGAGTTAATAGTTACAAATTCGGAATTCAAAAAATGTCTCCTAGATCTTATCTTTTTCGACAGATATATTCGCAGGGGATCGATTTCACTCAAGAAATCGAAATCTTGTCCCTCAACACAATAAATCCTCCTTTATATATATTTCTCTGGAGTTGAAGGCATCCATAGGCTACGGTAGCTGCTTCTCATCAGGCGAACCGTATGCTTGTGTGCTACCGTCGTAGTATTAAAAAAAAATAGCGGTCGCTCCCATACTGAATTAAATAATAGTACAAGTACCATTATAATCGATTTCACTAACGTAACGTAACAATCGCGTTTGCGTTAGGTCTAAATTTGTATGGGATTCTTAACAGCGCACCGAGCGGAACATATTGAAAACTAAACCACCAAGTATCTATAGAAGTCGGTGATTTAGTTTTCGATATGTTCCGCTTGGTGCGCTGTTAAGAATCCCACGACAGTTCAGACCTGACGCAAACGCGATCGTTTTCGTTACGTTACGTTTGTTGATGCCAATTATACTTGAGATACAGGTGCCAGCGGGTGACGTGTTCGAAATTACCTTAACACGTTATTTTATTAGTCAAGTCGTGCTCAGATCATTTTGGTTTATCCACTTCTGCTTCTGTTCGATCCGACGATTTAAATGGCCTTTAGAATAAATCTCTTTCATTTTATTTTGTTAGGTGTACCGAAGATGAATAATTTATTCTTCAATTTAGGCACATTACAATGCACTTAATGAACGATAGAGAGAAAAAACTACCACCGACCGGTTCTAACCCTACACCTCTGACCCGAGAAGTATTATGACCGGCAAGAAACTCGGTGGTAGTTTTTAATTTTTGTAAAACAGATTAAATCTTAAAGATACAAAATAATGCGTAGTTCTACATATAAGAAGACATATCAAAACAGCTTGAGAGAAAGACAATAGTACCTATTGTTCAATTAAAATTAGAAAAAAAATCCAAATCTGACTGCTTCACAAAACGTTTGATATGCTTTCCTATCTGAACTGTGTCCTCTAAATCTTAGATGATTTTGTAGTAGTTTCTGGTTTGGGTCATGCATCTTTGTCCGTCATATAGTCCTCGATCCTGTAATAAGTTAATAACGCTTTGACACTCAAGTTTTTATCAAATATTTGTTAAGAGCGGCGAATGATTTTAAAGCAGCGACGGGTAACTTGTTATAAATGTGAATACCTTGACCAACTTCTGATAGCAAGCTTGTTTTTATTTCTAGCTTATTTTGTGTTTAAAATAATTTCTAATAAATAGGTCTATAACCGCGAGCCACTTCATTCAATCGTCTATTTGCATTACTATCTTTCGAATATGTAAGAGCGATAGAGACGGAGATAACGAAATTTCGAATTTCTACGATCGCGGTAGGCCCGCAGGGCTATCAGTAAATCAGTATGAGGCAGAAGCTCAACAATAGCGGTACTTCACGGTCAGTGATTTGATTACAGAGTGCTAGAGAGCGAGGCGGACTTATAATATTAGGTGAGGAAAAACTGATGTAATTAAAGTTACTTTTTTGCGTTATGTTATAAAGACCTCTATATATCATTCGGATATCTTTAAAAAATGGATTAAGTAGCTGCTTAGTCAATAGTTACAACAAGTTTAGTAGTCATTTTTCGTTAAAGTCGCGAGTAAAAAATAGGGTTCTCAAGAATACATAATACATCAATGGGTTCTCATTACTATTTCGAAGAAAAGGTGTAGTATTAAGTACACGTCTGTGTATGTGTATCCGTTTATGTTGGAGCATATGTCCCAAACGGTCCAAATTAATGAAGTGCCGGCGCACTTTTAAAGTATTATCTATCGAGATGAATGTTAGATTCCAATCCTGGGTTCGAGTCCTCGCAAGCTCGCTGGGTTGAGTGTTTATCACAGTACAAATATTGTATTTGGATGGGATGTTTTCTAAGTATTTAAGTAACTATTTATCTAAATATATTTATCTGTCTAGTACCCACAACACCAGCTTTATTGCGCTTATCGTGGAACTAAGTCGGTTTGTGTAAGATTGTCCCATAATATTTACCGATTTATTTATGTATTCCAATGCACTAGATGGCTCTTTTTTGGTTTTGTTGAGGGCTTTACGTTTTCAACCGACTTCAAGATTTCGAAAGAGGAGGTTATCAATTCGTCGGGATCTTAGTTTTTGCTATTTTTTTTTTGTTATGTATGTTCACCGATTATTCGAAGACGGCTGGGCCGATTTGAAAAATTCTTTTTTTGTTTGAAAGAGTATACTTCACAGTTGGTCCCATTGTAACCATGTCAGGGTCTGATGATGGCATCCTGGAGAAATCGAGGGAACTCTTCAACTATTACAGGCAAACCTATAGTGATTTGAGTATTTTTTACAGCAGCTCGAGCATTTGCTGTTGGAAAGGTGGATGCTAAGTGAAGTCAGTTCCTTTTTGTTTAAAATTGTTTTTACTAATATTTATCGTTACCTAGATAGCGACTCGCCCCGGCTTCGCACGGGATAAAAAATGGTTATTATGAGTTATCCCTAAGAGAAAGACATATACAATCCCGGACTTTTTTGTAGACCTTTTTAAGATGTACAATACTGTAGTACATTATTTTGATCTATCTCTTAGGACTCAGCCAGCGTTTGCAATGTAAGCGCAAAAAATGGGTTTATTTACGACATCACATTAGAAACCTCTAAAATCATCAGTGTTTCCCTACTATATTATGCATGTATTATACATGTAAACCTTCTTCTTGAATCACTTTATCTATTAACAAAAACCGCATCAAAATCCGTTGCTTAGTTTTAAAGATCTAAGCTTACATAGGGACAAACAGCGGAAAGCGACTTTGTTTTATACTATGTATTGTAGTGAAGTGATTGTGCTTCCTGACTTAACCCATTTTTGACTCACCTAAATAATATCCAATAGATAAAACCCAGAAAATTACTGATAAATGCGTATCAGAACTTCAAAATAATTTCAGATTAGTATCTGATCTACTAATGTGTATACGAGTAGGTACCTAATAGGAAAGCAATACGTCAGCTGTTGACATATTTTAGCTAGTAACAGAGAGTATCTATTTTGTAGAGACGCACAGTCTTTTTGAGGCTCTAAGTCTGAAGGGCCATCTGAACTAGAGCAACCCAAAATGTAGGAGGAACCGTAGTAACGCTACTCGTTACTAGATAGCGCTGCAGTGCAGATGTCGTTTCCTCCTACATTTACGATAACTTTGGGTTGCTCTCGTTCAGATGGAGCCTCAAAAAGTTCTTACACTGTGCGTCTCTATAAAATAGATAGGTACTCTCTGTTAGCAGTAATATAATGATGAAGAATGTATATTGTCTTTTATAAACAAATAATAAATAATTATTATAGGACAAACTTACACAAACCAACTAGTCCCACAGTAAGCTCAATAAGGCTTGTGTTATGGGTACTAGACGACGATATATATAATAGATAGATATTGATAAATACTTAAATACATAGAAAATATCCATAACTTTGTAACAAATATCTGTGATAAACACAAAATAAATGCCCTTACCAGGATTCGAACCCGGGACCTCCTGCTTCGTAGGCAGTGTCACTACCGACTGGGCTGGGCTAGGGGCTGGGTTAGGAGGTCTTTTGATACTAAATGTTAGGTAAATGTTTCCAGGTGTAAGAATGCTGAAGTTTCTCCTAGCACTAGTAGGCGGCGTGACCTTCGCGCTATGGTTCGTCTCCAGACCTGCTGACCCCTCCACCCTGCCAAAACTGGACTCGCAACAATGGTGGGGACCCGAGCGGAAGGGCAAGGTTGATACCAGCATCAGGCCTTTCAAAATCGAGTTTACTGACAAGGTTTGTTCTGTTCCTGGGCAAATTTTTGACATGCTAAACTAAGACAGGTGGATATCCAGGCGAGATCACTTCTTTCTTGACACATGTGTCAAAGTGGTCCGACCGGCAGTTTTCGGTAGTCGTATTGGACCCCTGGTAAAGAGGAAGCCACCCGACTACGTAGGAAACTTGGCACTACGGCTTTCCATCCCAGGTATAAGAGGTAGAGGCAAACCCAGGATAAGATGGAAGGACGTGGTGCTAAAGGACATGAGTGAGTGTCAGGTGTCCGAAAAAGACGTCGAGGATAGGGCGAAGTGGAGAGGAAAGGTGCGGAAAGCTGACCCCACCACCATGTGGGACACATAGCTTGGAAGAGAGACAGAGAGTATTGGACCCCTGGTTGCAAATATTTCAAAGTCAGACATATTAGACGGAGAGCTGGCGACGTCAGATATGACACAATAATGAGAGCAACGAAACCCATGTAGTTAGTTTGCTATACTATGCTTATTTCTAGATCCGGACATCTGGCAGCTGTAAAGTGGTGGAGGGTAATGGTAAAGCAGTCTAACTAGACAGGTTTAATTGCTTTCATTATTTTGTCACATCTGACGTGGCCAGCTCTTAGACCATATGAAGCACCACACGTCTTAGTGCCGTGTTTTGAACATTGATTTGGTTAATTCAAATTCGACTCAAGGTTGCTTGCGTTAAAGTAGAATATTCAATGGATAACCAATTCAGTGCAATATTTAGAAATAAAGGAATAATGCACAGCCTCGGGCGAGATTCGAATTCGAACTTGCACCTTCGGGATATCAGTCCGTCGCACTACCAACTGAGCTACTGAGTCTTACCCATTGGCAAAGAATTTGATTCACAATATTCTTCATATGCACATTTTGAGCTGGTATCCTGGAGTTGCGAGTCCCAGTAAACCTGATATTTTCATACTAAAAATAATCCGTTTGTATTGCCTACAGTTGCCCAATGCGTGATTTATTTCTAAACGCATCGTTAGCAGATGTCCTCTCGCTTATTACAAAATTAATTTACTTACTTAGTGTTATCTCGCTGCAACTGATATAAAAAGGGATTGGTAGTAATATCAAAACATGTTTACATTTAAGGCTCCATAAGACTGACGCGTTTTGTTAGCGGGGCGCGCGTCGCGCCCGCATCAGGCACTCGTCCCACGGGCGGCGAGTAAGCGAGTAGCATTACATCGCGGGGGCTGAAAGGTCGATCGATCACTCTATACCTCGACAAACCGCAATGTAATGCTACTCGCTTAACTTTATTCGCTTACTCGCTCTTGGTGGGACCAGTGCCTCACGCACGCGGCCCGCCGACGCCGCGTTCACAACTCGCTCTCTCAAGGGGCGATGCGCTCTCATCGTGCCCCGCTTCCTCCCCGCTAACAAAACGCGGCAGTCTGACGGAGCCTTTAAATAGTTCAAGTGCGGATGCCGCTCATTATTAGGATTCAGCTGTTTGATTTGAACAACTGGCATAGGTATTCGATATTTCTCTACGAGAATGTGGTGTTTGTAATTAGCTTGTCAGTCATTATTAAATTTTGTACATTTAACAGAACAACATTTAATTAATATTTTTTGATAATTTAATTTGCTCTTTCAGATGATCGAAGATCTAAAAAGACGCCTAACAAACTTCCGTCCCCCGCCCCCTTCTTTCGAGAACGTAGCGCAAAGCTATGGCTTTAACAGCAAACTGCTAGAAGAGTGGAGGTTGTATTGGAGAGACAATTACTCCTTCAAGGTCAGAGAGGCCTTCTTGAACCAGTTCCCACAATTCAAGACGAATGTACAGGGACTAGATGTGCACTTCATACATGTGAAGCCTAAGGTGAGTAATCTATCTAATATAATCAAGTAATAACGTCAATTGGCTGGAGAGGTCCATAACGTTACTTATCTATGGAAAATTATTTTTTGATAAGCCAATTCGCGTCTCTTAGCTGCCCAAAGGTCTTCCCTGTTTTACGCTCAGTGTCAAACCATTATTGAATTTGAACTTTCGTATGACATAGAATAGGTTCGAGCCTAGGTCTTCAAGCACTTAGGTTACAAGGCACCGATGCATAAGATTTGCGTTGACGGCGCGCTACCGACTCCAAAAAGCAGTTTATACTTGGAAGCGGTTGAAATACTTACTACTTTAATGAACAAGCTTTCCGATGTTTCTAGCCAGGGGACACGGTCAAAACAAAGGGAGCGTTTTGCCCGTGGCCCTTCATTAGGGCTTCATACGACCGTTAAGCGTGTTGTAGCCAAATTGCAGTTTCCAAAACATATTGCTTTGCAGGTCCCAGCGGGGGTGAAGGTTCTACCTCTTCTGCTTCTCCACGGCTGGCCTGGTTCAGTGGTCGAGTTCTACGAGGCCATCCCGCTCCTGGCCCGACAGGCGCCTGGATATGACTTTGCTTTCGAACTTGTTGTACCCAGCCTTCCGGGATACGGGTTCACTGACGTAAGTACGGTATATTTGCGTTGGATTTGATTCCTTAAAGACTGTCCCATTTTGCTATTTGTATTAAAAGAACAAAATGCCAAAGAAGAAAGAACTCAAAGTGGACCCAGTGTGTTGACGATGAGAGACCTTCTTGTTCCTTTAGCCATCAATACAGTGAATCCTCTTTTTTGTAAAGGGTCGGCAACGCGCATATGACTCCTTTGGAGTTGCAGGCGTCCATAGGTTACGCTAGCTGCTTACCATCAGGCGGGCCGTATGCTTGTTTGCCACCGTCGTGATATTAAAAAAAAATGGTACTTTTTTATACGAACTACATTTTAATTTTATTTTTGGTTAGTTTTCTTTTATAGTTTACACTCGCATAACTTGCAGCGGATAGGTTGTTAGTTAGGGATCTCCTAGTTGGGGGTCTCCAGCGGGAGCAAAAATAAGACGTTTGCAATGTGCTACCCGAACCTTCCGACTGCCCAATGATTCCATCAACTCCTACATTTATAAATACCATTAGACTAAACGTTTATTTACTCTTGTACTTAATGGGTGTGAACTTCTTTTACCGTTTGCGAGGTCTGGATTCAATCACCCCAGAACAAAATGGGTCACCAGAATATTACCTTTATTGATTTATGACCACTTAAGAAAGCATGGGACACGCTATAAAGCTTTCTTTTCTAATTTCCAGGCCGCACTCCGTCCAGGCCTTGGCTGCGCGCAGGCCGCTGTACTGTTCCGTAACCTGATGCATCGTCTGGGACACCAGCAGTTCTACATGCAGGGCGGCGACATGGGCTCTATCATAGGTACCAACATGGTCACGCTCTTCCCCAATGAAGTTCTGGGCTTCCACTCCAACATGCTTTTCGCTAGGGTAAGCATTTCATTGACATACAAATTTATAGACTTGAATAGAGTTGAGAATTTCAGTATCTTTTGTTGCAACTTCTTTTGCACAAAGGAAAACTTACCCCTTTAAGAGATCTTCCACTTAACTTTTGTAATGTAAAGTAGCTATTCCACATTATGATTTGCTGTTCAAACCTAGAATTGGAAAACATAACATTGAAAGAGATCGTCAAGAGGGACGGCAAACTAATATTAGTTTAAGTTCAACCCAGAGAGGAAACTAGACCTTATTGGAGCTAGGTTCAATTTTCATCACCGAAAAGTGACTATTAAATATCAAATAAACCCTCAGGGCGCGAGTCCGACTCGCACTTGACCGAGGAAACCGTACATCACACAATCCTATAAGAGTTCCGTTTTTTCCTTTTCAGGTACGGAAGATGAGGTTTAATTGGGAGGTGAGGTAGGTTCCGAAAACCTCACCTCCCAATTAAAGTCAAATAGATATGTCTTACCGCAAAGCTACCACCACTTGCTCGTGAGATCCAGTCTCCAGATATTCCACTATCCGTAATAATCTTCAGCGAGATAACCAAAGTGTTTTTCCATCAACAGAACATTCGTTCAAACCTGCTGACGTTGTTGGGAGCTTTGTACCGGCCCCTCGTGTTGCCTGCCGACCAAGCACACAGAGTAAATGAATCGATTGGCACGTCTATCGCCAATATCATGCTGGAGTCGGGTTATTTTCATATGCACACTACCAAACCGGATACACTTGGTTAGTTCAAAGAGATTCGAAGACAAAGTTCTTAAAATAATTCAGGTCATCAATAGGTTTCATAAAGTTTGAAATGTTTGGCGTGATGTCTAAGTCAATAGAGTCAGACTAGACTAGGCCTTTATTGTAATTACTACGCAAAACATTACCGACGCCAATCATTGTCGAGAATAGATTCAAACCGGCAAGTTCAGTATTTGAAGCTAATACCTTAACCCCATAACCACCCAGAATTTTCTTGAGTACGTATTTAGATAATTAAGTAGGCATATATTTAAACTAAATATTCAAACGTCTTATCGTCTTAGCCATTAGCCATGTTTAATAAAATATGAACTTTCATTAGTTTAAATTTAACCATGGCATTAATTAACATCAACCTTTTCCCAGGTGTCGGTTTATCTGACTCCCCGCTCGGCCTCCTAGCTTACATATTCGAGAAATTTAGCACCGGGACCAGATTCGACTTCAAGAGACGTGAGGGCGGAGGTCTACTGGAGTACTACTCCAGAGACCAGCTCCTCGACAACGTGATGATGTACTGGGTCAGCAACTCGAAGACGACTGCTATAAGAATATATGCTGAAACCTTTAATAAGGCTCATGCTGATCTCAATATTGACAGGTCAGTGTTTCTTGATATTGCTATTGGATCCTCTATTTTTGCTACTGCAGCTAGTGTAAGTCTCATTATGTCAATAATATTAATAACTAAAAACGATTATCTACAATCATGTTAATTGTAAGTCCTCTAAAATGTGTTTAAAAATGGTAGGCAATGGCCAGCATTGCAACAACCGATTTTATTATTATAATTTTTTTATCTTTACGTTACTGCTAACGTAATTTTAACATTACATGCTCAAATATTGTTAAGTTATGAGTTTCGAATTTGGAACATCGATTTTGGTAACGTAATGAAAACCCAGCCTTCCTCCCCGACCGCTGGCACAAACCAGTTGGCCATGGCGGTACAATGGCGGTAATTTTAATGGTTTCCGAACTGAACACGTCATTTCGGATTTATAATAAATATATGTGTACATAAAACAGTGTATGCAACTGTACGTAATTAGGCCTTAAAACGTAACAGTTACATAAACTACTATAGTCTGAATCTTTCGCAGTGTCACCTCACCCACCGATGCCTATAGATTTCGAATTGAATACTCTTTTTGGTATGCTCTTCTGTATACCACTATCCCATTAATCAGAAACTTTTTCTTCTTTGGGCGCCGTCTGCTACCACGATTTTAAAATTACGAGAATCATAGTAATTTCATCCTTCGACACAGCAGCTCTAAATGGTAAACGAGCGCTTTTTCGAAACTATTGCCACAGACATTCTTCTTCCTGTGGTACTTTACGCCTTGGTTATAGAGGCGTGGTTACATATTTTTGTTACATTGAATGTATCCACATTTTCAGACGTGACTGTACCTCTCTCGTCTTGAACATTTCCCCGTATCATCATAATAATCATAACATAAACATTAATATTCTTTATTGCACACCTCAAATTAAAGAAACAAAATATACACGAGTTACAAACAGAAAAGAAGAGGTAAAACAATATGATGATATAAAATAATAATAAAAAATAAAATACTCTTTATTGTACACCTCAATAAAAGAAACTAAGACAGAAAAATTACAAAACTTAAGGTAAACAACAGGCGGTCTTATCGCTAAGAAGCGATCTCTTCCAGACAACCTTAAGGTAGCGGAGATTGGTTAAATTATGAATGTCAGTAGGTGATGAAAATCATGACAAGATCTTAATTTATCATACACATAGTAATTATGGCAAAAATATTATATAAATAATCCATTAAAATAAACATATACATATTACACAATTTACACATATCACAAAATAAACATATCTACTTAAACATACTTACATATACATACTCTTACATATATAAATAACAGTGCTAGACCATGGAGAAAAGGACTCATACAAAAGTATCACGACGGAGAAAGATAATGAAATTTAAGATTTTTTTTAAATGAAGTGGGAGACTGTGCGTACCTACCTTATGCCCACGGGCAGTGAGTTCCAAAGGCTATATTATGATATATTATAATTAGCTCTTGTCTTTAATAAATTTGATTATTTCAGTTACCAGACCACCGTCCCCACCTGGGCCCTCCAGGCGCCCAACGATCTCTACCACCCCCCACTGCTGCTGCGCACCAAGTTTGTGAACCTCCTGGGCCACACGGACTTGCCGGAAGGTGGCCACTTCATAGCCCTGGAGAAACCTAGCGAGTTCAGCCAAGACGTGTTCAAGGCTGTGAAGGCGTTTGTGGATTATCGTGGAGGCATTAAGAAAACTGAGCTGTGAAAGATTTTTTAAAAACACAAAACTCACACTGCCTTTGGACATCTTGAGTGACAATTTTTTTAAGTCAAACATACAGTTATACTCAAGGAAAATGAATACGGGATACTTCGTATGGAAAATACAGTTTTTAGGGTTCCGTATTCAAAATGGCAAAAACGGAACACTTATAGTTTCGTCATGACCGTCTGTCCGTCCATCCTGTAACACCTGTTACGGTTGAACCAAAGAAAAAAAAAATGAAATAAATTGAGAAGAAACATCATTTCCGCGTTTTTGTGCTATATCCAGAAACTTCTCTTGTAAACAGATACGACCTTTTGATATTAGTTTTTTCGATAGTAGGCACGGGACCCTCCATTACGCGTGGTCCGACACGCACTTCGCCGGGTTTTTTATTAATATCCATGAGCGTATGACGATATTATTCTTAGATCCTATCTAATTGTATTGTGTTTAAATATCTACTTTAAATTATGCTAGTATGTCGGATGTGCCTGATTCGCCACCGTGATTGTTTTGGTGTCTTCATGTCTTGAGAATGTATGAGTTCCCATAATTATAAACCATTATACTTCGCTTTCCGCACAAACTCTAATAGAAATAGAAATCCTTAGATTTAAGTTCCATAAATACTTCTAACTACTTGTAAATACTTATTGCGAAATAAAATTTCTACCTTTTTGGTTACTCAATTTATCGTACCGCTAGTAGCGTTTATCCCGGTTTTTGCTAGGCTGAATGAAGCCTGAGGTTAGCTCGGTTAATCCGGTGACGTTTGAGTTTTCCAAACATAAGTTGAGTCTTTGAATCATTATTCGACATATCAAGAAATCGCTCCTTAGCGATAAGATCGCCTGTTGTTACCTCTACCTAAATTTATGTAATTGTATGATTTGTACTTGTACCTATACTGTATGAGGTGTGCAATAAAGAGTATTTATTATTATTTATTTGTATCTCCTTTGAGAATCACGGGCCTTTATATCCCGGTCTTTTGGTAGGCTTGCATGGGGATACAGATCCAACACGCAGAGGCCCCCTGGAGATATTTGCTACGTGATACACCTGTTAGAACCCATTAATAGATACCCGTGAACCGGTTCCAGGAGGTGTTGTGACTATTGTAAATAAAATGGACAGATAAATGGGCTATGGTATTGAAGTTTGGCTGGTCAAAGATTAGGCTATTGAAAAGAGGTCCGGACACCTGCCATAACAATTTTATAACATGTTATCGAGGCAGGCGGTGACTCGCCGCCGACTAGATGGGCCCCTGAAACTGCCGTCGCAAAAACGGCCAGGAGCAACATCGGTGTGAGCGGCTCAGGGTGTGGAGAGGTGTACACCGCTTTCTTCCAGTGACTGTAGGAAGCCCAGCCACTGTACCAACTCGCGACTTATGCAAATTTCACTTCCACCCTGCGAGCATATAGCTCTGACGGCTCCTCTCTGGACGGCCAATTAAGGCAAGCAAGAGCCGAGAGTCCTGCGGGTCCCCTTGGGGTCCACTCCGACCGACAAAGACACGCCGGAGACGGAGACCCTGACCGACTCTCTGGAGCACTCGGGTCCGCGGGGTCGTCACTCCCCAACAGCTCGCCACAAGCTGCCCTGCGGGCTTATTATTATCAAATTGAATAGTGTGCAAAGCGTTTTAATATTTGGATCCTGTTGACTGGAGCTGGCCAGACGAGTAACGTAGGCTCGGGTTTTCACGAAATCAGTTAAGCATTTAGCGTTAAGGACCCCGCAGCAAACATAGGGAAAAAGTGGTTTCAGTCAAATCGCATGAAATTTTAGTACGATGTAGATTCAGGTCTCCTTATTATTTGTATATAAGGACGCAACTCCCTCAGAAGTACACTGTCAGAAATAATCAAGTTTATATTATTATTTTTCTATGACGTGTTTCTTGAAATCGATATTTTGAATTGACTCACACTGAGACTTACTGGCGTTAAATATGATCTTAATAACGTTTCTGTCACGTTGAAATCGCATTTTGTTAGTTATTTATATTATGCAAAAGTAAAGAGAAATATTTTACGAAAATTGGTATGTTACATATGTTTTGTATGAAACAACTATAGTTGTTATACTTCATTATTTCTAAAAGTATACTTCTGAGCGAGTTGTGCCCTTATAAAAAAATAATGAGGAGACTCGAATCTACATCGTACTAAAATTTCGTGAGATTTGACTGAAACCACTTTTTCCCTATGTTTGCTGCGGGGTCCTTTTTAATCTAAAGTGGAAACGAGGCCGTTATATGTTTAGTAATCGTGATAATATCACGGCGATATCGCTATCATTTCGATCGTTGATCGAATGCTTATTATAGCAAAATAAAAATTTAACCCACGTATCACTGCGCGCGATATGTTTTGGAGAGTCTAGGTGTTATTTTCAAGCACTGAGAGTTCACAAATCAACTTGCGCATTTACTTGTAGACTGAGAGATATTAAAATATAGGCCCTATTAAGTAGTTAGAGGGCTCATGACACTGAACCTAGTTCGATAAGTCTCCTAGATGAGATATATATAACACGATAATGCGGTGCTGCAAGCCCCCATGCGTGGCCTTTTGTCAGTGGCAGCAGCATCAAAAGATTGTAGATGTCTAACTATACCCGCTATAAATGACACAACTTCGGCAGTTTTTTCCTATTTTTTTAAGTATTACTTTTTTCTAACTAAGGTCCGGTTGCACTAATCAGTATGTTAACGTCAACGTCATCGTTAAAAAAATCTTGTATGAAAAGTTTGACAGTTTTCTATGGGAAGACAGCTCCGTCGCCTTATTTAACGTTGATCAGTTCGTTAGTTATGCGTGATGCAACCCGCCCTTAGTTTTGCTGATCTGTCACTCTGACCCCTTAAAAGCTGCCCGATACCCAGATCTAGAAATAAGCATAGCATAGCAAACTAAAACGCATGTCTAACTAGCATGTCAAGCAAAAAATAACGTCCATCACTAAAGCCACACTACAGCCAAGCATGCATCGGGCCCTGGATCGTGTGGCTTGGAGAGCGTTGGTGAAAAGTCTGCAGAATCGTCTCGTCCCTCAGCCATGAGGATACGACAGATAAGAAGAAGCAAACTAACTAGAGGGGTTTCGTTTTTCTCATTATTGTGTCATATCTGACGTAGCCAGTTCTCCGCCCATATCTGCGGGTTATAGCTTACTATCAGGTTGGTAGTCAAAAATGACGTAGGTAATATTACCCACAGACAAATAAATAATAAATAGATACTTTTATTATTTATTTACAAATAAGGTGCAAAAACTGATCCAAAAAACTACCGGCCTATTGCGCTTCTGCCAGTAGTCTCAAAAATCTTCGAGAAGTTAATTAAGAAACGACTTTTAAAGCACCTTGAAGAAAATAGAGCAGATGCTGTCGATGCTCTGATTGATGATGTAATCACTAAATTACATAATCACAAAAGAGTTGCAGGTCTATTTCTGGACCTTAGCTCTGCGTTTGATACGGTGGATCATACGATTCTTATGGAAAAGCTTAAATTCTATGGGATTAGGAGAAATTCGTATCTTCTCTTAAGCAGCTATCTACAATACAGAAATCAATATTTAGAAACCCAAGCACACTTGTGTAATTTGTCATCGCACGTCTCGCTGGTTCTGCTTCGGAATTGCTTTGCAATGCCTCGGACGATGTACATTCTAAGAACCTCTCCTACTTGGATGTTTGAAGATGACGTATGTAAATTGGACGACACACTGAAATTAGCATTGGAGTCCATATTGAACGTACATCTGAACGGGGCGCAGTGGTGTCAGACTGCTCTTCCAGTGCGTTACGGTGGGCTTGGGATACGTCGGTGTCGTGAGGTAGGCGTGGTCGCTTTTCTTGCCTCGGCTCATGGAACTTTGGGACTAGTCGCTCAGATATTGTCTGACCACGGCGGCAACCCCCAGATACCATTTGTTGCGGAGGCATTGGTCGAGTGGTCTACCATTTGTCAGGACAATGAGCGGCCAAAAAGTCCTGCTGCTCAAAGAGGCTGGGACGACATTTTGTGCAAAAAATCGTTGACTGATATGTTGGAAAAGGCAAGCGGCTCAGATTTAGCGCGTCTCAAGGCAGCCTCCAGGTGCGAATCAGGAGCATGGTTGCACGCGTTGCCGTCCCCCCAGTTAGGCACGATTCTAGACAATGACTCGTTAAGGATAGCGGTTGCCTTACGGTTGGGCTGCAAAGTGTGCGAGGTGCATCGGTGCGTTTGCGGGGTCATGGTGCAAGAGGATGGTCACCATGGCCTTAGCTGCCAGAAGTGTGCAGGGCGTTTTTCGCGTCACCGTGCGATCAACGAGATAGTTCGCCGGGCTTTGGTTTCAGCCAACGTACCCTGTGTTCTGGAGCCTCCAGGGTTGTGCCGCTCGGATGGCAAGCGGCCTGATGGCCTTACGTTGGTTCCGTGGCAGAAGGGCCGGTGCCTCTTATGGGACGCTACATGCGTCAGTACCTTTGCCCCATCCCATCTGGGCCAAACCATAAGGGCTGCTGGGTCGGCTGCTGAGTATGCAGCTAAGCAAAAGCATGCTAGGTACTCTGCCTTGGAGCCGTCGTATGACTTCATACCGGTTGCGGTAGAGACTGCAGGGTCATGGGGTGCGGAGGCCATGGAGTTTATCAGGGGCTTGGGTCGTCGACTCAGAGAGAGGGGTTGCGATCCTCGCTCCGGATCGTACCTGGTTCAACAAATTGCCTTGGCGATTCAGCGTGGCATATCTGCTAGTGTCATGGGGACGTTTGAGCCAGCTACGGTCCGGAGTAGTCAGTGTTACTAAGGTTAAGGTTAGTTCAAATTGACAAAGCGTGTGGCGGATATCATCTTTGATTGTTATGTGCACGAAACCTGGGGTTGATCTTTTTTGTGTATACTCGTACATCTGACGAAGCCTGCGTTGCGGATTATAAAATTGTAGTTAAAATAGTTATGGATTAAATAAAATATTTAGAAATAAATAATGTAGAATCTAGTGGTGAATTTAGAGTTGATATACCCGTTAAATCAAAACTAGTTAGAGTAAAGAGAGGTATACCGCAGAGATCAATTCTGGGTCCTATACTTTTCGTCATATTTATCAATGACTGAGTAAACTATGTGCCTAGTGTTGTGCAAAACTGTTCCATGATTGTGTTTGCGGATAATACAAACGCGGTCATCTCTGCAAGTAACATGGCTGAGCTCAATAATATTACTGATAGTGCTATCTCGGCCTATAAATATTGGTTTTCTTGTAACAATCTGCGCCTGAATTCGGACAAGACTCAAATCATGATATTCAAACAAAACACTAAAAAGACTGACAAACTTGCCGTTACTATGGACCAAGGTTGTTTGAATACTGTTGACCATGTAAAATTCTTGGGAATATACATCGACTCCAAGCTTAATTGGAAACCAGAACTAAATGCTCTA
The DNA here is from genome assembly GCA_947086415.1 of Pammene aurita. Lineage (NCBI taxonomy): Eukaryota > Metazoa > Arthropoda > Insecta > Lepidoptera > Tortricidae > Pammene > Pammene aurita. The sequence goes on from OX352291.1 coordinate 2,445,206, forward strand.
GAAAACTCAATTGATTCTGCTTGCTATGCCCTGAGAAGCCTCAGGGATGTTTTAACATTAGGACAACTCAAAACTGTCTATTATGCCCTAGTAGAGTCTAAAATACGATATAGCATAAGATTCTGGGGTAATAGTTTTTTGTACAACACCAATAGAGCTATAATAGACCAAAAAAGAGCGGTCCGGACGATGGTGCGTATTCCTCCTTGGGCCTCATGTAGAAAACATTTTTCTTAATTGGGTATTCTCATGGTCCCTAGCTTATACGCCCTTATTATTGTTATAGAATAAATAAACAAACCAAATAAACAAATAAATAAATATTTAGAGACAATCTTACACAAATCAACCTGGTCCCACAGTTAACTCTATGAGGCTTGTGTTGTGGGTACTAGGCGACGATATATATAATAGATAGATAGAGATAAATAATACTTAAATACATAGAAAACATCCATAACTCAGGAACAAATATCCGTGATGAACAGGACCTCCAGCTTCATAGGCAGGGTCACTACCAACTAGGCTAGGAGGCCAATAAAGCTGCAGACAAGGAGATTGAGGATCAATGTTACTCTGCGTCCGTAGAAAACACGTTAGACAACCCTACACGTGATCCCTGGGTGGTGCTAAAAGAGTAACAAACTTGGCAGCTGCACTGTCCTATCTGGACCTCGCAGCACTCACTGGATTTTCTTCAACTGCTGTCCCTCTACTGCTACCTGACAGAAGAAATGCCTATCTATATCCAGTGATATGACGACATGCGATAAATAAATAACAAGGAGATTCGAACCCGCCTTCATTTGCTTTACCCGGTTGAAGAAGAGTGTTTTCAATCGTGATTCGTATATAATGTGTATCTCTCTTCAGGTTGATACTATTTACATATGGAAAGTAGCTAGTATCAAACGTCGAATCCACCTGACGGCTGCTGTGGAGCTTCTGAGAATAATCTGGTGAAAAGGGATGAAAACTCTAACATAACGTCTTAAATAATACGGCCGTCTTTCCCGCTTTAAACTTTGCTTTAAACTTTTCTTAACCCAAGTGATATTATTCGGCTGTCCCAAATCAAAACCTAGCATTTTGGTAATACACTTACACCGTTGGCTCGTTGGGTAGACGACGTTCGAAAGATTGCGGGTCACTCCTGGATGAAATTGGCACAAGACCGGGACAAGTGGCGTACACGAAGAGAGGCCTATGCTCAGCAGTGGGCGATAAAGGGCTGATGATGATGAATACACTTACTAGGTTATGTGTCGGGACAGCCATATTTTCGACCTTAATTCATTCCAGTTAGGTCCAAAATATACTTTTCTCAAACATGCAATGAAATATTGATGTTATGTTCCTTATAATAGGCTGCGAAGTATCACGTTTCGGGTGCGACTAGACGTGAGGTCGTTAATGGAATTTCATATAAATTTGGAGGCCTAGGCCGGCAAGTGCCTCTTTTTTAATTTCCATTCCACATATATTTATGGCACAGGATCATGGCATTCAGCCACTTAAAACTCGGGCCCAATCTGTCGTGCACCCTAAATAGTGCCCGAAAAAATGCAATGTCTAATACCGACTTATATATTTATATAAAATCGACATTAACATAACAAATAATACAATATTAATAAATTGCAAATATAACTACACAAATACACATTTTTTTTTCATCTTTCTAAATCAAATGATAGCGGTAAAAATGTCTACTCAAACCGTAAAAAAAAACGCGTAGGTATTTTTTATCATGTTCTATGAAAATAAAATTCTTTGAATCTTTGAATCTTTAGGTAGATGTACGAGTCAACAACTTCGAGTACCGAGTTCCCAACAGAGACTGGGATGGGCACAACATTGGCATTTGACATAAGTTTCGTCTTGTCCATGTTCATTTTCAAGCCCACTCGTTGTGAAACTCGGTTGAGGTCATCGAGCATCATGCTGAGTTCCTCCATCGACTTTGCCATGACTACGATATCGTCGGCAAACCGAAGGTGAGTGATGTATTCGCCGTTGATGTTGATGCCAAGTCCTTGCCATTCCAGGAGCTTGAAGGCGTCTTCCATTACGGCAGTAAACAGTTTTGGAGAGATAACGTCTCCCCGCCTTACGCCTCTTCGCAATGGAATCGCCTTCGTACTCTGCTCCTGCACTCGGACCGACATGGTGGCGTTACTATACAAACACTTCAACACTTCGATGTACCGATAGTCAATATGGCATCGCTGAAGGGACTCAAGCACCGCCCATGTTTCCACCGAATCGAAGGCTTTCTCATAGTCCACAAACGCTAAGCTTAATGGCAAGTTATACTTAGTTAGTTAGTTATCCTGGGCGTTTTTCCGCAAGTCGACATCCAGTGTGCCTATTTTGCGTGAAACGGGGGTATACTCTTCCGTCTTCTGTATAACTTGCCGCAGCGTATGGATGATGATGATGATGACAAAGGTAACTAAGCCTACTTCTATAATTTATTATAATCATATTTTATATTTGCATAAAAAACAATGGCATGGGCTAAAAACTTTATTTATATGACTATCTTAAATATATACCTATGTCATACTATTTACATCTTTGCCTATACTTAAATCAAAAATATATTAAAATATATTTCTTTAAAATGTACGACTATAAATTTAAATATCGATGGTAAAAAGCGGAACTGCTGTAAACGCCAAAATGCAAAGTTTACACCAGAGCCAAAATACTTTTGGATTTTGAAAAAAAAAATCATAACTTCTTTGTTTATTAACAAAAATACTTGTACTCTGGATTTAGCTTATAACTTATACATTTCTATCAAATGTCATATTGAAAGTTTGACATAAGTGAATAGTTTACAGTATAGTGTCACTTACGACAATGGCGCTCTTTTTTTCGTAACGCGGAAACGCTGTGCGTACAAATGGTAAATGTACTAAAATAGTGAGAGGGGTAGACATTTCAGAAACCATAAATGCCGTAACCAGCACATATTTTTATTTCTAAGATTAAATAATTTTGACATTAATGCCAAATACGTTCGTTAGTCGACTTACTGAATTGAGGTAAGTGCCAACAGATAAAAATAAACTGTGAAATTAATACGACTTAAGTATCAATCAGCCTTTATTAACACTTTTTTTTTAAATGTTATCAAAGTTTAAGTTTAGTTTCATAATTAATAAAAAGGTTTATAGGAATAATTACCGTCTACAAACATGCAAAATTTTCAAGTCTTTATAACTCTTACTAAAAACCATTCAAAAATTTGCTTAAAAACCAAACTTACCAATTTCAACTGGCCTAACAATTGACTAACATTACAATCATCTTTACAACCTTGTAATGACTAAAATCTCACTATAAAACTGAGCAACTATTTGAAACTAAACTATACCATTAATTTTGTATTAAAGACTTTTAAAAACGCAAAGAGTCATTTTCTTAAGTATAATCTCACTTAAATTTTAAATAGGAACTTAATGATTTTACTTATAAGAGCTACTGAGTATCGGTTTTTATCATTATAGACTTACTAACTTAAATAATTGCACTTATTAATACTTTAAAATATTAAAATTGCAGTCAAATCAAAGATTTAGAAGCGTAATAATTGACTTAGGAACGAAATTGCACTTACATAAAAATTAATGTTTTTATAAAATCTCAACAGCTGCTGAGATTTTCGTTATAATAATTAGATTTTGTTTATTGCACTTCTAAATAAAATATTTACTTTAAAAGTCAATTACACAGCTAAATCCTACTTATTTAAAAAAAATTTAAGGTTATTAATAGTCGAACTAGTTATTCATCACCCTCATAATCAAAATGCACACTACGCACTGCCTATCGTTCCGGCGATCGCCAACCGACTGATTCGCAGGCAGTAGGCACTAACGACACCGCCGCGAGCGCACATTTGAATGGTATTATTGACGAGCTGCGCCTGATTCCCGCCATTTTTCAAATATCGTAACTGCGACTTGATGAGATATTATATTCGAATTAAACGTAGTATGCGTCTATGACAGATAATTTATTTTACTTAAATTGCAGTAATCCTTAGGAGTCATTTTTTCACTACATGCATAAATGGTGTATACGCCACAGGACAAAATTTCGGCAGCGGTGTAAACACCACGCTCATCGGGCCATGAAAATCCGAAATAGGCGTAAGTGTAGTTACTCGTTTAAAAATTTGCTAATATTTGGGCGTTTACAACAATTAAGGGGACATGGTCAAAAAAACACATTCGTTTTGCAATGCTGTCCAGTTTTTTCCAAGTGTCTTAGAGCCATGGGACCCAGACGTTTCGACGCGGAAAAAATGACTGATATCAAATATGTAAAAAAAATTTTTTGACCAAGTGGCGGTTACAGCAGTTCCGCTTTTTGCCATCGATATATAAAAGAATAAACTGACTGACTGACTGATTGACTGACTGACTGACATATCAACGCACAGCCCAAAACGCTGGTTCTAGAGATTCCAAATTTGGCACGAAGGTTCCTTTTAAGGTCTAGGGGTGCACTAATAAAAGATTTTTTTAAATTCACCCCCTAAGGGGGTAAAATGGGGGTCCAAAGTTTGTGTGGTGAATCAAGATTTTTTTAGATTATTTTATTCGAAACTTCACAGGAGTATTCCTAACGATAAATGAGTAAACACGTGTTTCAGATTTTTTGAAAATTCAACCCCTAAAAGGGGCAAATGTGGTCACAAAGTCTGATAATCAACATGGGTATCGTATCCTTTTTGAGTACTAATAGTACGCAGGCGAAGCCGCGGGAAAAAGCTAGTTACTAATAATAACAAAAAACGTCTTATATCTATTTGTATTTACACTTATCAACATAATATCATTTACAGGTTGCTTTGATCTTGGGAATCAATGGTGCATGTAGAGGTATAGAGCTGACCAATATAACTACCAGTGACATTGAATTTCATCGCGAAATAGCGATATTTAAGCTTCGAGACACAAAGACTAAAATAGACAGATCCTTTGTGATCCGGGACGAGTTCGTGGATATTTTCAAAAAATATTATGCCCTACGGCCTCAGGACATCCAATATAATAGGCTTTTTCTAAACTATAGAAATGGAAAATAAAGTGATTGGACGCCAGAAAATGTTATCCATACCGAGACAAATAGCAACATTTTTGAATTTAGAAAACCCGGAGCTCTATACTGGACATTGCTTCCGCCGTACATCCGCGACGTTCCTAGCAGACTCTGGAGCCAGTCTACTGGTTCTCAAAAGGCATGGTGGGTGGAAGTCCGACAAAGTTGCAGAAGAGTACATAGAGGATTCCATTGAAAATAAACAAGAAATCACAAAAAATATCACAAAGAATATTGTCCTAGTATCCAAAATTAGCACAGCCGTGTCTTATGAATCTGAACACCACCCATCATTATCACACCAGCATCCATCACTGTACACAAATCCACAGCCAGGCAGTTCCCGTGACCCTCCAAATTTCATTGAGCATCATAGTCTTCCAACATTCGAAATTGTTAATCTGCCAAAATCTGGCCCTTGTCCACCGCCAGTACACATCAAAAAACACACTCCGGATTTGCACTTGTCTGCACAACAGTCTGCACTTGGTGAATCATATCCTCAGCCACCGTTGCCTGCTCAGGAGGAAATAAGAGCAAGTGAACAATCCACCACTCGCATTGTGTCATCACAAGCTGGTTCATCGGCAGAAATTCAGCAATAGTAGTTTATGTAACTGTTACGTAATAAGGCCTAATTACGTACAGTTGCATACACTGCTTTATCTACACTCATATTATTTATCCTAAATGCCGTATTCCGAAACCATGGAATGGCCGCCATTGCACCGCCATGGCCAACTCGATTGTGCCGGCGGTCGCGCGGGCGCGTGTCGGCGGACGCGCGGGAGCGTGCAGGTGTACATTATGTTATCAAAACTCATAACACATCAATAGTTGAGCATGTAAAGTTAAAATTACGTTACTGCCACACATAAAAAGCTTATCATAGTAAAATCGGTTGTTGTAATGCTAGCCATTGCCTACCGTTTTTGAACACGTTTTAGAGGACTTAGAATGTGAGTGTAGATAAACAAACATTAGCGTACCTGGCAAAACAATTACAATAACTAACTGTCCTATAACAGTCAAATTAATGTTACCATTTAATGTTACCTAAATGTCAATAACTTGTTAAATAATCTGTTTTTCTTGCATAAGTTAAGTTTACCTACCCATCTAGGGATAAATAATTAAAGTATTCATATTTATTAGCGCAATCATTGGAGCTTAACCTTACAAAAGGTGGAGTAGAAAATGTTTTAATGGTTATTGGTAGGCTATAGGGTGGTTATTAAAATACTAGATTTGAGACCTTGAGGGGCCAACGCTCCCCGTTGGCCGCCATCTTGGTTGAAACGTGCCATAAGTCCGTTTTTAGGGTTCCGTAGTCAACTAGGAACCCTTATAGTTTCGCCATGTCTGCCCGTCCGTCCGTTCGTCCGCGGATAATCTCAGTGACCGTTAGCACTAGAAAGCTGAAATTTGGTACTATTATGTATATCAATCACGCCGATAAAGTGGTAAAATAAAAAGTGGAAAAAAATGTTTTATTAGGGTACCTCCCCTATACGTAAAGTGGGGAGTGATTTTTTTTTTCGTTTCAACCCTAACGTGTGATATATAGTTGGATAGGTAGTTAAAAATGAATAGGGGTTTACTAAAATCATTTTTTGATAATGTAATACGTTCGGAAATAATCGCTCCAGAAGTAAAAAAAAATGTGTGTCCCCCCTCTAACTTTTGAACCATAAGTTTTAAAAATATGAAAAAAATCTCAAAGTATAACTTTTTAAAAACTTTCTAGGAAAATTATTTTGAATTTGATAGGTTAAATAGTTAAAAAAAAAAAATTACAAAATAAATTCTGAACTAAGTTTGTAATTTAACCGTATAAGCAGGTGTTTATTGTACCTGTAATTTCTTCAAAATCACAATGAAATGACTTTCAAATAAAGTAAAAACGGTGAAAATCGGTTAACGCAATAAAGAATTATCCCATAAAAATCATCTTCCATACTTTAAGCGCACTAGTTTACTTAATTTGCCGATAGATGTCGCTATACGTGGAACGCTCATATCATATCCTACATGGCGGTGTTGTTTTAACTCTTAAGTGGGGACACTTACTGTGACGGACGGAAAACTACGGAACCCTACACTGAGCGTGGCCCGACACGCTCTAGGCCGGTTTTTTTTAACCTTGGCGCTTAAACGGTTATCAGTATGCCTAAAATGTCTTTGGAACGTATGAAGAAGATAAAATTGTCTACAATATTTCCATACACAATATATCTGTAAGTCTCACAGACATAAAGATACAGGTGGTGAGAATGTGTATATTTTATTATATCATATGAATTTTATTTATTAGCTTCAAAGCTTTGTGCTTCGAGATAAGGAAATGAAGTCTCTACCACAGTTTTGTCATCTTTTGATGATTCTTTCAAAAGATATTGAAAAGTTGAATTCATCCCTAGAGCGCTTATAGAGGGGGTGAAAGTAGTAGGTCTCACACACAAAATCAATGTTCTATTACTCATCATAAAATACTACTAGGCGTTGTCAGGTATAGCTATCGATCAATTCGGGTATAATTAATTTAGATTTGACAAAAAACATATATGCTTTCATACAAAAAAAAATGTTTTTTAAAGAAATTGTGTGAAAATATTTTTATTTTTTTAAACTTCATATAACTGTCAAGTTATTATTAAAATATCGCATAGGCTTTAGCATTTTTTACATAATGCTTGAACAGTCGACTTTATGACAAAAATGTCTACGACAGGTATAAAGACAATGAATATAAGTAATATTTTCCTTCCTGTAACTTTGTAACTAACGGATGTCCCAAAAAGGACGCAAGATTTCAATTTGCCGCCATTTTTGTATTTTAGTGCTGGCAACCCTAAAAAAAAAACTATTTGACAGCTGAATGTTTAGGATTTGTAAAAATTGCGGGTTATACGAAAGATCAACGCGTTTTTATTATTGAAAAATATTTGAAAAGTAATGAAAGTTTGGCGGGTACGGTTCGAAAATTCCGTGCAAAATATGGTCGGAATATTGACTTGACTTCATCAACTGTGAGCAGAGTGGTTGCAAAATTCAGGGAGAGTGGATCAATTCATGATTTTCATTCCACTGGTCGTCCAAAAACAAGCCGTTCAAATGGCAATATCGAATCAGTGCGTCAGAATGTCCGTGAACATCCAGGAACAACATTAGGCATCGTGGACAAGAATTGCAAATTTCAAGAAGCTCTCTCCAGCGTATACTCACAAAAGATCTGCATCTCCATGCTTACAAAGTTCAAATGACACAGGAACTGAAGCCTCATGATCATGGACAGCGAAGAGAGTTCGTTGAATGGATTATCGACCGCTAAAACAGGGATGCAGATTTTTCAAACAAAATCATCTTTAGCGACGAAGCACATTTTCATCTCGATGTCTTTGTTGATCTTGCGATTTAACGCCTTTAGACTTCGTTTTATGGGGTTATTTAAAGTCTAAAGTCTATTCCAATAAGCTCACAACCACTCATGCTTTAAAAGAGGAAATTCGACGCTGCATCGGAGAAATTCAGCCGCATCTATGCAAAATGGTCATAGAAAATTTTGACAAAAGAGTGCGTATGTGCCAGCAAAGCCTAGGAGGACATTTGCCTGACGTATTATTCCACAAAAAACCCTTTTTTATGTATTTCAAGATTGTATATAAAAATATATTATAGCGAAAAAAAAAATGTGTTTTTCATCAATTTCAAATCTTGCATCCTTTTTGGGACACCCTTTATAAGACGTACAGAATAAATACTAATACACAATAAAATTTAGTCTTTATAATGCTCCTAGACATTTTTGACATAAAGTGAACTGTTCAAGCATTATATAAAAAATGCTAAAGCCTATACGATATTTTAATAATAAGTTGACAGTTATATGAAGTTTAAAAAAATAAAAATATTTTCAAACACTTTCTTAAAAAAAAAATTTTTTTCTATGATAGCGTATATGTTTTTTGTCAAACCTAAATTCATTATACCCGAATTGATCGATAGCTGTACCTGACAACGTCTAGTAGTATTTTATGATGAGTAATAGAACATTGATTTTGTGTGTGAGACTTACTTACTTTCACCTCTCTATAAGCGCTCTAGGGGTGAATTCAACTTTTGAATATCTTTTAAAAGAATCATTAGAAGATGACAAAACTGTGGTAGAGACTTCATTTCCGTATCTCGAAGCACAAAACTTTGAAGCTAATAAATAAAATTCTTATGATATAAGAAAATATACACTTTTTCACCCCCTGTATCTTTATATCTTTTTTGTCTATTTTACTCTTAGTTTGTCTAGAAATAAAACTTTGATTTTTTTGACTTTTTTATTTTATTTATTTCATTGTATGTTTGAGAAAAGCACTATACATACCTCGGCGTGAAAAGGGGTTGCCAGCCTCGTAACTATCCGTACTACGTCTATATGTACTCGGCCGGCAACCCCTTACTTTCCGGCCTCTGTAGTAATGTACTATTAGCTACTCGTCGACTATAATGCTTGAATTGAGATTGAGACTTTATAGACCGAACTACTAGCGCATACTTTTCAATGGCCGCATATTTTAGCAACGTCGACTATGCTGAAATGGATTTTCATACAATATAGCGGAATATAACAATCCACCGGAAGGTTAAAGTTACTAAATTGTATAGAAAGAGCAGGTTGTAAGCCAATCTTCGAACTTAATTCTTACCGGCTTGTCTATTTTAAGCACTCGTAGAAAAAGTATTGTATACAATAGTGACATCATTAAGCTTTTTAATCTCGTTTCTCAAACACGGTACTCGACTGAAAAGTTCTTCATTATGTCACGATTGTATAAAATACTATTTCAGTTAACATGACGTAAATGAAATTAACGAATTATTTATTTATTTATCGTATGGCTAAATGTCACTAGGCATTTCTTCCCTGGGGTAGCAGTAGTGGGAAAGCAGATGATAAGGAAAATCCAGTGAGTGCTGTGAGGTCCAGATGGAACAGTGCAGCTGCCAAGTTTGTTACTCTTTTAGCACCACCCGGGGATCACGTGAAGGGTTGTCTAAGGTGTTTCCTACGGACGCAGAGTAACATTGATCCCCCAATTGATGAATTGATGAATTGATTGATGAAATCAACGAATGATGTAACTTAAGAAAAGATAACTTGGACGTACTCGTAGTTCTGGAAACGGGAAAGAAATCAATTTTTTTTTTAAATCGAACCTTTGTATTAAATTAAACATGAAGAAATGTAAATGTTTATCTTAAAAAGTTAAATCTTAACAAAATTCTATGTTGTTAGATAATAAATATAAAGGTAATATGAAAGTATTCAAATTTTGTTTTTTTTCTGTTTTATTTTTATCATGAAGCTTTGTACCTAATAATTAAATTACTTAATTAATACACGTTTAATTTTAACTTTATTGAATATTTTGTTATTCTTATCTACACTCATTTAATTTTAAATCGCTTGAGGTGCCAATGCACCTTTTCATAAAACAAACATATTAACTGTAAATTTCCCTCGTAAGCTCCTTAACGCCCTTCCAGCCATCTGATTGGCTGCCAGCCGCCCCGCCCTCAACCAATCACAGCTCGACTCGACAACCCCTTGAAATTGCATTTTTTATCAGTCTAGAGCCAGCTTCTGCTGACAGCACTGTTGTTAAATTGAACTGAGAAGTGAGTTAAATAGTTAAATTAGTGTAAGTGTAGTGGATTATTGTTGATTTTATGCCAACCGTGACGAAGACTGGTGGGTGTTTATATTAGATACTCGTATACTGTCCTTACTTAGACGCAAAATTGGATCAAAAAACTTTGTGGAACAATATGATTTTGCATTTTTAAATTTTTTACGTAAATTCAACAAGATGTGTTATGACTTATGACATTTTTGTAATATTTGTACCTGTTTTCTATCGAAACTACATAGTAGATTTTGATATAACCTTCATCTTTACCAGATCTTAACCAAACAAGAAAAGAATGAAAATGTCCAAAGATTGAGGTTGTGGGCTTGTACCTACATTTTACTTCACAAACACGATCTTACTGGGAAAGGTAAACGTCCTAGTTCTCGTCACGCTAATTCCCTATATTTGACACACTGCTGTCATCTTTATTGCGAATGACCAAGTTCAAAGCTGACGCGTACTGGGATAGTAAAGTTACTTATAGATTGGGTGTTTTATAAAAGTAGTCTTTATTGTGATGACTATCAGACTTTTGAAGTAAAGCTTAGGTATAAAGAAACGGAGGATGACCGTGAATTAATTTCTCATTGTTTAAATATAGCGCGTCCGCTGATAGTGGCTTCCTGTAGATAGTGTTTTATTTAGTTGCTATGTTTTTACTAAACAGTAAATACATAAGGAGAACTTCACGTAAATACATATTGCTAACCAATTTAGCATTATTTATTTAGACGTTATATCTGTTTAAAAAAAATAACTTAAAGGATGATAGGCTCTAGGGGAGAGGGTTGACCATGTCTTACGTCTCCTTACGAGATGAGGATTTTTGTTTTTTTACGTAGGGGGGAAGGGTCAAAAAGTAGATAAAATTGTCTTACGTATTTAATGAATTACGCTTATGCCGAACCAGCGAGTCGGTGGTCAACTGCCCCGTCCTCCATCCACATTTCCAACCACAATGCGATTTTCGAAACTGTCTGGCTTCCGTCTGGTCACTATTCTGAAGTACTGGAGGATTCGCTGGTGGCATACGGTTGATAAGCGGCTCGGGACGTTTAATTCCGCTAGGATTGAGACATTAGGGTGGCGCGCTGTCTAATCTCTGTTAATTTTTGTACATCAATCCCTAAGGGGGCGGAAAGATGGTTGAATGGAAAATGCTGTGTTCATGCAAAGTTTTGCGGACGAAGTTACTATAAAATTAAAACCTTAATTAAAGGTGTTTATTTATGAACAGCAAACCCGAACGCCATGGCATCGGATCAGGAATCGTGCTCTGACGAGGAGCCAGACAGTGAGATGCTGAGCGACGATCTTTGTCTGCCGGATAGTGATGATGACCGACAAAATTTACAAGTGCAGGTATGTCGTAAAAGAAGGTCTAACTTCGTTTTAATCGTATATCTTTTGAAAGATTAACCAAAATTACTGGACACTAACCTTTGACCCTGCTTTTCTATACTATACTATGGAAAAGTAGTGTCAAAGGTTCACAGTAGTTTGTGAGAGATGATTAGGTAAGTCATACTGAACAACTTTTTCTATGGGACTAACTCCAAACTCCCAAGAAAAATTTTGGCCTTCCTATAGAAAACATCGACGTCTGATCGGCCAAAAAAATTGAAATTGGAAAACAGCCAAAACTTTGTGATTTCGGAGTTGGTCCCATAGTAAAAGTTGTTTATACACACACACGATGTGGCTAGTTATTAAAAAAACAGCCTGTATTTTTCTTATCCAGAATCATTAGGATTATTGTGTCCCAAGGAGGCTTAATAGAATGTATAAAATAAAAGAATGTTGAAAGTTATCTCTTATTATATTCTTCTTGTGATCTCGAGACGAGATCTGAAAACTCCATCTCAATTATGATCCGGCCTATTTTCTGGTACCAACAAGACTAATACAGAAGACCTCCAACACATTCCATGCCAGTCCCACATTTCAAACTATTATCTTCAAAAATATTCCTATCAAAATTAGTTTGCTTGAGAAGCTTCAGTACACGACTAAGCATAGTTCAACTTTAGTAATAAGCGATATCTTACTGTGATGTTTTACTTTGTTTTAATTTGCAACTACTTTTCCCTTCCAGAATCTGCACGAAGACTTGCCGCCCCTCAGTTCCTGCCTGCTCCGGCCTCCTCGCAAGCTATTCACCAACTGCCGCGAACGTTGGCGCCAGCAGAACGTCAGTGGGGCCTTCGCGGAACTGCGTCGACTGGTGCCAACTCACCCACCTGATAAGAAGCTTTCTAAGAATGAGATTCTACGCATGGCTATCAGGTACCATATCTCTTAAAGTCAACCTGCTTCGGCCTCTTTAGGAGCTGTTCATCAACTACCGCTAAGCGCTGACTGACGTTTAATAGACCTTATGTGGAGCTCTAACTAATTATACCTACACATTCGACTGGCAAATATCCAGATTTATTATTTAACTAGCTTTTGCCCGCGGCTTCGCTCGCGTTAAATTCGGGGTAACACGGTTCCCCTTTCCTGATTGCCCCCCGGAATGCTCCATACAAACTTCCACCCCCTATTTTAGGGAAGTGGGGGGTTAGAAAGAGACAAAAAGTAGCTAATGTCACTCTCCATCCCTTCAACTATCTCCACTTAAAAAATCACGTCAATTCGTCGCCCCGTTTTGCCGTGAAAGACGGACAAACAAACAAACAAACAAACAAACAAACACACACATACACTTTCCCATTTATAATATTAGTATAGATTGTTACATTCTTCTTTTCCATCTATATTGAATCTATAAAAAGCGAGTTACAAAACTTACATAAACTTTTCAGGGAACATGTCAGAAAGTCTATTTATATCCTAAAAAATATTTTCTTTGTTTTAGTTTTAAACCTATTCAGTTGTGATCAAAATAAACTCTTACGTCAAGTACCTAATTAAAACATTTTCACTGCTTCGTCTAGTTTGTCCCTCAAGTTAGAAGTTACAAAATTTGAGAAATTATTTGTCTTTGTCCATCAGGTACATCGGTCTTCTCTGCGAAGTCCTAGAATGGCAGAAGAACCACGGCCTCACCAACAAAGAGAACACCGCGCTCGCCATCAAATGCGAGTCCCCTCTCAGCCCACAATCTCGCCGTCTCCGCCTCAAGAGACCCTACTTTGAAGACGACGGACCCAGACCCAAGGTCTTCATGGAAGAAGCATCCAAATACGGGAATGAAGAGAACGAGGAACGCCGAACCCAACGCGCCATCACATGCACGAAGACCGAATATATCTTCGGGAAAGATCACCTCCGTGTACTGAGGAACCATTATTATTATTACCCTCCAAGATGGCGGCAGAATGTACCGTTCAGGAATCTGACGCCGGACAAGAATGGGAATAATTTGCTGATGATCGCGCCTCAAAACGGAAAAGAGGATAAGTTTAAGGAGAAGGAGGATGGGAAGGAGGGGAAATAAGTTGTAATAAAGTTTGGGTAGAGAGTTTTAATCAGAAAGAACCCCGCAGCAAACAGGGAAAAAGTGGTTTCAGTCAAATCTCACGAAAGTTTAGTACGATGTAGATACGAGTCTACTGATTATTTTTTTATAAGGGCACAACTAGCTCAGAAGTATACTTTCCTTTAACGGTGTCCTTTAACGATGAACAAAAAAAATTGAAAATAGATTATAGATATGTAGGTATCTACTATAGACTAAAATCTAATGCTTATTTATATATTTTTAAGTAATTAGGTACCTAAGGTAGAATTCATAATTCAGTGGAGTTATTTGACAGCTCCCAGGAGCAACGTGGTTGTCAGAAATATGTAAAGTGCTGTCAAATTAATCCACGGAGTTATGAATTCTACCTTAGATTAACATGTGAGTGCAAATAGTTTTATTTGCGATGCCCACATATAATTGAACCTAAACTCAGCCGGAATATATAAGCAAGTATGCTTAAAGTATGCCGTATTATAATTTTAAAATACAAAAACAATACATTAAAAACACAATATATATATCTCAAACATAACTTCTGGTGCTGTATTCCAATTTTAAAATACACTAGCCTTTTCCCGCGGCTTCGCCCGCGTACTATAAGTACTCAAAAAGGATACGATACCCATGTTGATTTTCAGACTTTGTGACCACATTTGCCCCTTTTAGGGGTTGAATTTTCAAAAAAACCTGAAACACGTGTTTACTCATTTACCGTTAGGAATACTCCTGTGAAGTTTCGAATAAAATAGTCTAACAAATCTTGATTCGCCATACAAACTTTGGACCGCCATACAAACTTTGGACTGCCATACAAACTTTGGACCCCTTAGGAGGTGAATTTTGAAAAATCCTTTCTTAGTACATATCTATTTGTAATAACGGGACTTAACCGCGTATATATTTCCAAAAATTACCTTCGACGTTTCGAGGACGACATTGTCCCCGTGGTCCCGAAGAAAGACTGGCTCCAGTTGACATCAACATCTTCTAGCCGCGCGAATTTTTCGAACTACCCGCACATGGTCTTGATTATCAACTTGACCGTTTTGCACACTAGGGATGTCACTCGGTCGACATACAACACTCACAATGTCCGGCTTTCGAACCGGCGGTATTCGTTGACGCTTACATTTACTAATGACAGGATTCCATGTAGATGAGATCCTAAAACCATCGTCCCGATTGAAATTGCAGTGTTTTTTTATTTCAATGGCTTCACGAACTTTTCTACTGTAAAACCGACGATCCGTAGAAAGGATTTTAGGATTATGAAGCTCAATCCAATGGTCCGGTCCTGACTCTAGTAAATGCTCAGCAACGGCAGACTTGTTCACCTGACGATTTTTGACAGCTGCTATATGTTCCTTGACTCTTTCTGCTATTGTTCTCTTCGTTTGTCCGATGTAGGAACTACCACAACTGCAATCGATCTTATAAACGCCAGGTGACTGAAAAGGGATAACGTCCTTCGGTGACCTTAGATTTTCCCCGATTTTCGACAACGGTGTGTACAAGGTCCTTATAGAGTACTTCTCAAGTACTGTACCAATCTTATCCGTTATCCCTTTTACATAAGGCAAAAATGCTGGTTGCCTTGACACATTTGGACGCTTCACTCTTGCCTTTCGTCTGGGTTGCCACTTTTTCACCTTATACCCATTCCACCTAAGTTACGCGCCTTAAGGCGGACAAGGGAAACGCCACCGTAGTGATGGACTCAACTGACTATGACAGCAAAATTCGACATCTACTGGATAACAGGCTCGTATACAAACCTGTGTCGTACAATCCTACTGCTAGGGTCACTCGTCGCATTAGGGCTGTAATCAGGGACTACAGGGAGTCATTCGAGGAGGACGTTTTCAATCGTTTGTATAGACCAAAGATCGTACTACCGCCTAAATTATATGGACTGCCTAAAGTACATAAAACTAATGTGCCTTTGCGGCCAATCGTGAGTCAAATCTCTTCCCCTACTTACGACCTCGCAAAGCATGTTGCGTCAGTACTGCAGCCTCTTGTGGGTAAAACGTCGTCTTATGTGAAGGACTCTCGTCACTTTAAAGACATCCTCAAGGAAGTAACTTTGGAACCGGAGGACGTAATGGTGAGTTTCGACGTGGAGTCGCTGTTTACCAATGTTCCAGTGAAAGAATTTCTTGACGTTGTCAGAAAGAAGCTTAGCGATAGTGGTATGTCGGAGTCAATTATGGTGTTGCTAAGAAACTGCTTAGAGGGTAGTTACTTTTTATATTGTGGAAGACATTACCTCCAGATCGATGGGGTTGCCATGGGAATCCCTGTAGCACCGGTTTTGGCAAATATCTGGATGGAACATATCGAAGCCAGTATAGATCTGCAGCAATGGGCAGTGAAGTTGTGGAAGCGGTATGTAGATGATGTGTTTTGTATTATGAAGGGTGGGAGGCAGGAAGTAGAGCAACTACTCCAACATCTAAATTCAATTCATCCTAAGATTAATTTTACGTATGAGTTGGAAGCACAGCGCAGTTTACCCTTTCTGGACGTCAAAGTGATTGGTCATACAGGTGGAACCCTAAAGCATACCGTATACAGAAAGCCGACGCATACAGACAGGTATTTAAACGCTCTTTCTCACCACCATCCCCGTCATCTACAATCGGTTGTCAGCTCATTAGTGAACAGAGCACATGATCTGTGTGACCCTGAATATTTGGAGAGCGAGATGTCGCATATTCAGGAGGTACTTAGGTGGAATGGGTATAAGGTGAAAAAGTGGCAACCCAGACGAAAGGCAAGAGTGAAGCGTCTAAATGTGTCAAGGCAACCAGCATTTTTGCCTTATGTAAAAGGGATAACGGATAAGATTGGTACAGTACTTGAGAAGTACTCTACAAGGACCGTGTACACACCGTTGTCGAAAATCGGGGAAAATCTAAGGTCACCGAAGGACGTTATCCCTTTTCAGTCACCTGGCGTTTATAAGATCGATTGCAGTTGTGGTAGTTCCTACATCGGACAAACGAAGAGAACAATAGCAGAAAGAGTCAAGGAACATATAGCAGCTGTCAAAAATCGTCAGGTGAACAAGTCTGCCGTTGCTGAGCATTTACTGGAGTCAGGACCGCACCATTGGATTGAGCTTCATAATCCTAAAATCCTTTCTACGTATCGTCGGTTTTACAGAAGAAAAGTTCGTGAAATCAAAAAACACTGCAATTTCAATCGGGACGATGGTTTTAGGATCTCATCTACATGGAATCCTGTCATTAGTAAATGTAAGCGTCAACGAATACCGCCGGTTCGAAAGCCGGACATTGTGAGTGTTGTATGTCGACCGAGTGACATCCCTAGTGTGCAAAACGTTCAAGTTGATAATCAAGACCAAGTGCGGGTAGTTCGAACAACTCGCGCGGCTAGAAGATGTTGATGTCAACTGGAGCCAGTCTTTCTTCGGGACCACGGGGACAATGTCGTCCTCGAAACGTCGAAGGTAATTTTTGGAAATATATACGCGGTTAAGTCCCTTTATTACAAATAGATATGTGTAAAAACCGTGAAAGTTTAAATCAGTGTTTCCTTTCTTAGTACTTCCCTAGACCTTATAAGGAACCTACGTGCCAAATTCGGAATCTCTAGAACCAGGTGGTTTGGGCTGTGCGTTGATATGCCAGTCAGTCAGTTTCTTCTTATATATATTTAGATAAACAAATACATTAAAAACACAATCTTTCTCAAATATAACTCCAACATACAACAAATATTTAAGTTGTATTGGAGTTGCATCGGAATAATTAGCAAGCAAATTCTAATATTTCTGATTTAAAGCTTTACGTGTACTCCGTATTGCGCGGTTAATGCGTTGGAGTTGTATTGAAGTTTGATCGTGTCTAAACGTGTTTATGTTGATTATTTGTTGTGTGTTGGAGTTATGTTTAAGATGGATTGTGTTTTTAATGTATTGTTAATGTATTTTAAAATTAGAATACGGCACAGTGTCTCAACGAGTATTTTTTTTATATTACTTACATTTAAAGTTAGGTTGGCTTATTACATATACCGTTCGTAAATAACAGGTATGTGTCATGTTTATTATTCGTTTTAGTTAAGCTGTTTAATGGAGTTTTATTTTCAATTGCTGTGATCTGTCTTACCTATAGTAATTATTGTACCTATTTATAGTTACGTATACTACTTAATTTCAAATTAGTTTGAGCTTAAAGTCCTGACTCCCTTCTTAGTTATAGACGGAGAGCTGGCCACCTCAGATATGACACAATAATGAGAGCAACGAAACCCCTCTAGTTAGTTTGCTGTACTATGTTTTTTCCTAGATCCGGACATCTGGCAGCTGTAAAGTGGTAGAGGTCAACAAATGCAAACCACTTCACGAATACAAAACCTTGAGCTCTGGGTTTGATGAAATATTATAAATAATTAGATGATATAATTGACAAAAGTTTCTGTTGCGAGAAAGTAGTGCCAAACGACATATAATGTAATTCGTACACTTGTCGTCTACCTACTGTCGTTATTTCAGCAATAATACAGGCTTTTTTTGTCCTTATGTTAAAATATAGCCTCTGTTCTCTATAAGTAAGTCAACTTCGGCAGTTTTTACCTATTTTGGTATTACTTTTTTTTAACTGAAAAAAATTGCAGGTCTTTCACTCTGATCTCCACTTATAAAAAGCTGCCAGATGCCCGGATCTATCAAAGAAGCACAGTATAGCAATCTAACTAGACGCCTTTTGTTGCTCATTATTGTATCATATCTGACGTAGCCAGCTTTTAGTCTATTAGGTATCTGATATAGCTTTTAAGTAAATAATGTATCTTATAAAAATATTTTTAGTTAAAAAGATATCTATGTTGTATATTATGCCAGCCAAGATGTTCAATCAGACAACATATCATGAATGTCTTATTTTTAAGTAGACATCGTAAGTCTGTATAATATAAAAACGATGAATAGGTTCCGTTGGTCTTTGTTCGTCATACTTTAACATTTTAAGTAATTAACTACTTTTTGTGCAAATTAGTTTAAAATTAACCAACCTCTTAAGATATAATATTATTACAATACATATAAATAAACATATATGACGTATGTTCTCTATTTTTTAATTAAATACCTACCTATATTATCTATTCCTAATCCTTGTATACTAAAGAGTATAAGTAACAGTTTGATTAAAAATGTGATAAAAAGCTACTTGGGCACTTTAATTTCTGCATGACTATTTACTACTAACTAGTCAAATTGTATTAGTAGGTAGGTGTAATACAATTTGACTAGTTGTTTTTGATCCTCCATTAAATTGTTCTAAAATATTTAGACATATATAAGTTTTTTTTTCATTCAACCTACATTGAACAGCACACTACTACATCCTATCTATAGTTTGGCCAGGGTATGTTTCATTTTAAGCATAGACGGAGAGAACCATAAGCATTTTTAAGCCTGTAGCTTGATATGGTTAGTACAATACAAATTTAGAAATTATTAGGTACATTACTCTATGAAGCAGCTTTACTAGTGTCCAGTATTACCTGTTTTTCGTTTTTATTTTTTTGTTTTTATTTAGTATTTGGACACTTAGAGACGTTATACATCTCTAAGTCTTGCATTCGCAAATATTTATATGTATAGATATATATTTAATGATCCTGACGCTTAGAGACATGTACATCTCTATGTCACTTTTATATTGTAATTTAGTTCACGCATGGAAAATACGAGCACAGAATATTGTTTCTCACCAGACTAAACATGGCTAGTTTTTATTAATTAATAAAGCCCGCCAGCTTGAACATGTCATGCTCGCTTTAAAGGCTCTGCTTATGGTGGCGTCGTTGATCGGGTCGCCACTTTCCCGAAGAAAGGTTGAGGGAGGCGATGGCTGAGATATGCGTCATACTCGTGAACGGGTGCTGTTTGTGGAGACAGGTCTGTTTAGGCAAACTGGGGCAACACATTTACGTAACTTTTTATTGATCATATTTAATTTTAATTTAATTGGCTTTAGACACAACATTCGGTGCTTGATTATCCATATTTTTTATTATTATATAGAATATATAGATCAAGACACTTGAAGACCTTATACATCTCTAAGGATAATTTAGAAATAGTATGTTTATTGTATACTAGAATCACTTACTTTTTTTTATTTAAATTCAAAATTATTTTGTTTCTAACTGTTGATGATGGATTATTATAATTTGGAAATTTATTTAGAAGACACAGTTCAGGTAAGAAAGTATATCAAACTTGTATGTAATTAATTTTCAATAGTCAGATTTGGACTCATCTTTTTTCTTTGGTATTTTTCTTAAACTATAACCTATTGTTGGTTAATCTAACCTTGGTTTGATATGTTTTCTGTTAGAACAACGCACTTATATGTATTGTTTAGTTTTGATGTACTGTTGTTTTGAAAAAATAAGTCCCGCCGAGTTTCTTGCCGGACATAATTCTTCTCGGGTCAGAGGTGTAGGGTTAGAACCAGTGTAGTTTGATTTTTTTTTTCTCACTTTTACTTTGACGTGTAAAAGAGCCCTTGTGGCCTACTTACTGAATAAATGTTTGAGTTTGAGTTTGATACTGTCTCTTTCTAATGCTAGTTATTCACCACTAAAAAAAGGAATGAATATAGCTTCTTATCTTATCTTATCTTATTTGGCTCGGGGGCCCATATGGATACACTTCGACCCAAAGGGATCTTTTGTGTAATTGCCCCCTAGTTCACTTACTCAAGAGCTTTTTCAACCATCTCCATGTGTTGGGTGATAGAGCTCAAGGGTAGTGCTTTGAGGTCCTCTGGATCTGGATAGCCAATTCCAAAGTCCCTCATTCTTAGTCTGGCAAGAGCGTGACATTCACACATTAAGTGTTTCATTGTTTCTTCCTCTTCGCCACACATTCTACAATCAGTATTGTCTGACAGTCCCATTTTAGCCAGTACTCCTTTCACGGCGTAATGGCCTGTAAAAACTCCTGTTATGATTTGGAGCCTTTTTCTACTAAGTTTCCAAAGCTTTTTGCTCCAGCTTGAGTCAACTCTATGCATGAAGAGCTTTGAATGCCTTAGACCTGTCAAACTACCCCACTCTTGTTGGTGTTTATGTTTGGTGTGGTCCTTTATGGCCGTTGTTATGGTTCCCTTTGAGAGCCCCACAAATGGTTCTGGGCCTAAGAAGTTATTCATAGAGCCCCTTCTAGCAAGCTCATCAGCATTTTCGTTGCCGATAAAGCCCTCGTGCCCTGGGATCCACATCAGTTGCACTTTGTTTTGCCTTCCAAGCCTGTTGAGGACTAGGATACCATTGAATATCAGTCTGGACTCCACTTTGGGCGCTATAAGTGCTCTAAGCGCTGCCTGACTGTCGCTGAGTATATAGATATTCTTTCCCCGGGTCTGTCTATCTATATTCTCTTGTGCACAGGCAATAATGGCATACGTCTCCGCTTGGAACACTGTTGCATAATTGCCCATGCTTATACTACTGCTGTAGTCATTTGCATAAATGCCAGCTCCCGTACTCGATCCTCTTTTGGAACCGTCTGTGTACCATATGCTGTCTTCACCATCAGAGATTGGTGGTTCAAGACCCTCGGCCCAATCGGCCCTTGTGGGAATTTTTACTTTAAAATTCTTTTGGAAAACAAACTTGGGTTGCATCTTGTCACAGCCCATGCTTGTTAGCCTGTCCATGAAATTGTCAGATTCCATTTTTGTGTGTTTGGTCTTCGGCTTGCTGTCGTCCCAGAGGCCTACAACAGCCAATTTGTGTAACGATTTGCGCGCTTCAGACTGTAGCA
The DNA here is from genome assembly GCA_947086415.1 of Pammene aurita. NCBI lineage: Eukaryota > Metazoa > Arthropoda > Insecta > Lepidoptera > Tortricidae > Pammene > Pammene aurita. The sequence continues at coordinate 2,467,284 of OX352291.1, forward strand.
CTAAGTGTAACGGCGGTAGATCAAGTAATACATCTAGCGCCGCCGTTGGCGTCGTTTTGAATGCGCCGGTGATAGCCATGCATGCCATTCTTTGTATTTTCGTTAGGGCTTCTCTGCATGTGCTCTTTAGTGTCCTTGGCCACCAGACCAGGCTCCCGTACAGTATGATAGGTCTTACCATCATGGTATAGATCCACCTCAGTACCTTCGGGGTTAAGCCCCAGGTTTTGCCATATGCTGACCTGCACATGCCAAACACTCTCATAGCCTTAGTTATGGTGAGGTCGGCATGCTTTTTCCAATTTAGTTCTTTGTCCAGTGTCAGACCTAGATACTTTACGTCATTGGATATTTCTAGTACCCTTCCGTAGAGCCTTAGTTGCTTCATACTATTCAGGGTCTTTTTCCTGGTAAATGGTATTACCACTGTTTTGCCTGGATTGATCGAGAGTTGGTGGTTATTGCACCACTGCTCCACAAGCCTCAGTGCTCCGTTCATGATTTCTGATACCGTGCTGGGGAATCTCCCGTTAACAAGTATCACTAAATCATCTGCATACCCTACCGTATAAGTTGGGCCTTTATTCAGTTCCTCCAAGAGTGAGTTGACTACCAAACACCAAAGAGTTGGTGAGAGAACCCCTCCCTGTGGGCAACCTTTTGTGGCCGTTGCAATAATTTCGTCACCCATAAGAGAGGACTTAATAAGTCGGCTATTTAGCATGTTTCCTATCCATTTACATATGGTCGGTTCTATGCCGTGTTTTAATGCTGCAACACTAATTGCTTGGTAGGTAGTGCGGTCAAACGCTCCCTCTACATACAGAAAAGCAGCAAGGCATAGTTCTTTGTTTTATATTGCCTGTTCTGCTCTGGTCGTCACCAGGTGCAGTGCTGTCTCCGTTGATTTGCCGGCCTGGTAAGCACATTGCATCTGGTGCAGAGGATGTCTTTTGAGCGGCCCATCTCTTATGTGTCTATCCACCAGTTTTTCCAACGCCTTGAGGAAGAATGATGAAAGACTTATTGGCCGATATGATTTGGCCTCTGTGTAATCAGCCTTGCCCGGTTTAGGTAGGTACGTTACTTTTACCATCCTCCAAACACGCGGAACGTGTCCGAAGGCTATGCACGCCCTGTACAGTCTACTCAAGTGTGGTATAAGTACATTGGCGCCTTCTTGTAGTAGGATGGGGTAGATTCCATCTGGGCCCGGGGTTTTATAGGGCTGAAATGTCGAGAGCGCCCATTTTAGCTTGTTGTGATCTACTACTACTACCTTCTTTGACGTGTCCCAATTGTGTCTAGTAGTTCTCGTTGACTGTTCTACAACACTAATTGTACTCTCGTCTGGTTCGCCCTGGTGTATTACCGAGTCTGGGAAGTGTGTCTCACACATTACTTTGAGAGTTTCTAACCCCGTTTCTGTCATCAATCCGTCACTCCTTCTGATTGAGGTGAGCGGTACTGACTTTGTCGAGGCTAGCGCTTTTGTTAATCTCATGCCTTCCGGTAAAGACTCTATCTGATCGCAGTGGTTCCTCCACGCTTTCCTTTTTGCTTTTCTCACGGCTTTGTTAAATTCCGTGAGTTTGCGTGCATAATGCTCAAAGTTGTTAGTTCTTTTAGCATCGTTAAAGATGGCCCGTGTTTCTTTCCTGAGTTTTACGATCTCTGGATTCCACCACGGTGTCTTCTTAGCCAGGTTTTTCTTTTCCGGGCAGTTGCTGGTCCATGCCGTTAACACAGCTTGGACGATTTTGTCCGCTTCGAATTCTATGTCAATAATAGAGTTTAGCTTGCCTTTTGGATCCCCTAGATCCGCCTTCAGGTCGCTCCTAAAAGCTGACCAGTCTGTGTTTCTGGGGTTCCGCCTACGTACAGTTTCTACTGGGATTATAGTCTTGTACTTAAAGCATATATATCTATGGTCTGATAAAGAAATTTCTTGAGATACATGCCATGAGTTAGTATTATTACTAGCATTGTTAGAAGCTAACGTTATGTCAATAACCTCACCTCGTCCAGCGTTGACGAATGTCGGTTCATTGCCTTTATTTAGTAATTGTAGAGAAGAACTCACCAGAAAATCCAGTACTTTCTCCCCTCTTCTGTTCACATCTGAGCTTCCCCAGATGACGTGGTGCGCATTAGCGTCGCAGTCAATTACGAGTATCAGGTCGGTGTTCGCCCGGCTGCCGTACGCAACAAGATCTCGCAGTTGTGGTGTAATTGGATCTGTTGCCTCATAGGGAAGGTAGGCTGATGAGATGATGAGTGCCGTACCCCCCCCCCCCCCCTTTGTTATGGATCTTGACCGTGGTCAGATCCCTGGAACAGAAAGCGTGTAAGATCATAAAATCAACGCCATTTTTAACATATATACATGTCCTCATATTACTTTCGGGGCAAAGGTATATTATTGTCCCTCCAGTACCATTTAAGCCTCTTATCTCACCTTTATAAATGTATGGTTCTTGAATAAGAGCAATATCAAACTTATCGCATTTTAGCTGCCTTGCCAGAAGGGCAGTGGCCGCTTTAATATAGCTTCTTACTTCTACTGCTACTGCTAGTTGCGTTTGCACACGACATAAAAAGGTCAAATATGGCTTTTAGTGAACAAAAGATTTCCTTGTGTATGATTATTCCTTAGATTTCGAGGATGGATTTGAAAAGGCCAACAAATCATTGATGTAATTTTTAAGGGGGGGGAGGCTCTCAAGTTTATCTTGATATTTACATCAGTTAAGCTACTAGGCCAAGTGTGTTATCGTTTTCGTATAAATCCCCATGCAGAATTTATTTATCGTATCAGTTTGATACCGTTCCGAAGCAAAAACATGTTAAATAAAAAAATACTTAATTTGGTTTTCCCTATTTCGCAAGGATCCATAACTTATAAACATTTATGAATCATGAAAAAATTAAAGGTGCTTTAGAGAGCCCTATTATTCGTTCTTTAACAAAGATGTAATGTCAAACTAAAAGGTTATACATACGAGTGTACTAAAAAGACTGTTGACGGTGCTAAAAAAAAAAGAAAGTATTTATTTTACCACAATAAACGAATTCTTATTCTTATTCAACCTTATCATTCCACGATCGCAAAAAACATTTTGATTAGATTTTTTCCATTTCAATTTTTAGCACGGTCAACAGTTTTTTTAGTACACCCGTATATACAAACTTTTAGTTTGACATTACATTTTTTTTAATGAACAAGTAATATGGCTGTCTAAAGCACCTTTTGTTTATTCATGATTCATCATAATCATCATTCTTTATACGTTATGGATTTTTCCTTGTGAAATAAGGAATTCCAAATTAAGATTTTATTTTTATTTTACATGTTTTCTGAACGGAACGGTGTCAAAATGATACCATAAATGAATTCGGCATCTCCGAAACTTGGCCTTGGGTCGTATTCTAACTTTAAAACACGTAAAGACACGATCCAACTTCAATACAACTCCAATGCATTAACAACGCAATACAGCTACGGCATAAACATCTGAATCAGAAATATCAGAATTTGCTTGAGAAATATTCCAACGCAACTCCAATATAACTTCAATATTGGTTGATTGTTTGTTGTGTGTTGGAGTTATGTTTGAGATAGGTTGTGTTCTTATTGTATTGATAATATATTTTAATATTAGAATCCAGCACCTTAACTGATGTAGATATCAAGATAAAGTGGAGAGCCTCCCCCCATAAAAAAATACATCAAAAATCTTGGTGGCTCCACTTCGCAATTCTATCTTTGAGTCCTTAGGAATTATGGTGCAGAGGGAAATCTTTTGTTCACGAAAAGCCGTATAATGAAACACTTGTCTCTTTCACGTTGAGTGTGATGATGACTTAAAAGACAAGAGTTTTTCCTGGTCTAGTCATAGTCAATGTAGTCTACATTAGTTCTGAGTTGAGAATGTTGCTAGGTAAATTTTACCATCTAAGTTACAAAGGTCCCTATAGGTATATATTTATGAACTTGACTGGTACATACGGTGACGTCTGAAAATATGGATACATTTAATGTGACAAAAACATGTATCCAAGACTTTACGCCATAATAGAATCGTGGTTACATAATTTTGTCACATTAAATGTATCCACATATTCACAGGTGATTGTACACTATTCCATTTCACTTCCATTTTCAGTATTTTCACATGACTGACATTCCATTAACGACCGGCAAGTATGGTTCCCGTAAGACATAAGGTCGGTTTTCGCCTGGCTGCAGTATATTATGGAATTAGGAGGGCTGGTCGCGTGCGTTTTGCTGATAAGAGGTGTGCGGCGCCTCTTGTAGCGGGTGTAATATGTAGCATTTACTTCACTCTGTGATGTTCGAATTCTTTAAAAATTAAGGATTTAAATATTTGCACATTCTCATATTTCGTAATTTTTCGGAATATACATAACCGAACGAGCGGAGCATAAGCGAGATTTTACAGACAACTTCGCACAACTGTCAGCTGGCTACCTAGACGTCTGTGCATTTCCATGGCTTTTGGATTATGAATAGTTGTTCCGCGATAACTTTAGTATCGTTTTTCTGATCTTAATGAAATTTAGTGAGGTTATAGCAGAGATAAGTATAATTTGTCAGTTCGTTTATGAGCAGGATCTATTAAGGGGTTATGGCGCTAGAAGGCGCGAAACAATCTTCCTAGAGGTCTTGTAATAATGGTGAATTCGTTTGCAAGTAAATCGCGAGTTCTCAGTTCGAGGCGGACTACTCATATGTTTACTGCCATAATTACGATATCGACCTCGAAATTTCAAATGTCGTTCACTGAAAATTTCGTTGAAATCGTCAGGCGAAATAATGAAAGTAAACGAAGCCCCGTATTTCGCAAATAGTGGCGGCATGCTGACAACTATTGGGCATTCGATTGTCGAGCACCGGGACGTTTACCGAACGTAAATAATAAAAATTCTGTGAATTTATATTAGTGAATGAATTTCATTTCAAAAGCAACTCTTAGTCAAGCTTTTTAACGCGAAACCAAAGTGTTGGTATCAAATCCATATCAAAATTATGCCATATTGACATTCAATCAGTCGTTCCATACAAATTTCACTCGTGGTTTATCTTTGATCTAACGCATTGCCACGTGCCATCACGCAACGATATGGCAAATCTGCCGCGCGTAGATGGACCGCTTTGCAGATAAGTTATTCCAATAAGTTTAATAAAATTCACGTTAATAATGTTATACCGACTTCATAAATATTACTTATGTACTTTATTAATATAAAAACAGGTTTCGTCTAAATTAAGATAAAAAAATATACAATGTCCAAAAAAGCAAAAAAAGAAAAACAAAATTATTTAAACAGTTTTATTTTGTATGGACGAAACCTGTGCTTTATAAATATTACTTATGCAATGTTTTGTGAAATAAATTGGAGTATTTCTAAGTACTTAAGTAATAAGTTTTGTCCCCTTTTCTAATGTAAATTTCATTCAATTTAAGTGAAACCAATAGAAATCTTTATTGAATACACTATTACAAAATATTACATGTCTACATTTAAAAATCAAAACAAATCACAATAATAACACACTAATAAATACAAAATATGAAAATCCAATAATTGACCATTTCTAACATTAATTAAACACAAAACCAAATACCTATACAAAATAATAACTTATGATCTATCCTAAAAGCCCACCCCGCGACCCTCCAGATGCAAAGGTGCCCATCACGCTCGCCGCGTTGCCACGTTGAACGGCGATAGACAACCTTTGCATCAGGAAAGATCCGGAGCGAGAGTCTAGACCTCTCTCCCGTAAGCGCCTCCCCACTTCCCTCAAAAATACCTTGGCCTCGGCACACCAACACCCGGTGGTTTCCACGGCAAGTGGAAGAAACAAGTTCAATTTAAGTGTTCTGTACAAAAACTAGTTTAACTACTATAACTACTATTGTAATTAGGGTCTTTTTTCGTCAACACGAGTTTTATGGTATGATAGCGCCGACAGACAATCTTAAGCTTTTCTCATTTCGATTACGTCTTTGCGCGGACTTCAAAACAATTACTGGGCTTCCACTGGTTCTTCTCGCGACACTGCCTTCGTCAGCCCAAAAAACGGCTGTGACCATTCGTACGAATCTATTTTATTAATCTAGTCGCCCCTGCCGGTTGCGGTATCAGTATTAGTCCACTCAAGGGTAAAGTGATTGTTATTACCCTTCAAATGGGGTTGACGCGTCGTCGGGGTGCGAAAACTGATTTTATTGCAGCCTTAACGAGATTTATTTAAAGGGGGCGTAAATGGCAGATTAAGTGAGCTGAAAGCTGATGTGGATAAGTCCTACAATTTGTTATTTGTTGGTTAGACCTGTATAGTATGATATGTTGACGGATCTGTCCGCCGGGCATATCTGCTAGACAGATCCGGCGGGCAGATGTGTGCATTTATCCCTAGGTAATGACTTAAGTTTATAGATGACACGTACTGGAACATTGATGAGCATTCAGACTTTTACCTTACTAATACTATTTTAATAATGGAGTTTTGGATATAAAATACAACACTTTTAACCTACTTATACTTTATTGTCTTTTAAAAGTCAGAGACCTTTCTGTCTCTCGTAAAACTCCCTCGCCGCCCTCATAGCCGTGAAGATATCCTCAGCAAGAGTAGCAGGCTCCTCGAGCGCTATAAAATGGCCGCCTGTATGCAGTACGGTTATATTCAGCAGGTTGACAAACTTGAACCTGATGGCTGCTGGCGTCTGGTACAGGATCTCGTGCTTGGCTTGCAGGACCCAGGTCGGGACTGGTGTAGGTTTTCTGCAAAAGAAAACCTTAGACTTAGATTTATTTTTCGTACGGCTACATGTCACTGGATATAGATAGACATTTCTTCCTTGGGGTAGTAGTAGTGGGAAAGCAGATGATAAAGAAAATGTAGTGAGTTTGTTACTGTTTTACAACCACCCAGGGATCACGAGTAGGGTACTCGTGATCCCTAGGTGGTGCTGTCTAAGGTGTTTCCTACGGACGCAGAGTAACATTGATCCCTGATAACTTTTAGATGTACCTAGTAGATATGACATTCTGTCCCTATCAGGTAGCGGTGCATCAAAAATTTTGTTAGGCAAACCAGAGCTAGTTAACCCCTTAATGCCTTATCTTCATAATGCTGTAGGAAAACTATTCAACTATCTGAATTCTAGGGATTATGAGGAGAGGGATGGCCGATTGAAAACATTTCCTAACTTTTTTTTGAGTTTCAGCGATATTATTGTGAAAACTTTTTTCATTAATTTCAAAATCTTTACAGTTTTTAAAACTTTTGCTAATAAACTATTCTGAGTTATATAAGTATGTTTATGAAAACGTTTGTAACTGACGATAACTTTCTATTGAATTTTAACTTGAATTTATCGCTTCTACTTCTAATCTATCTCTTGTGTATCGTAATACAGTTCTTAATGATTTACGTCTTTGTTATTTCTGTTCTGTTCTAGTACATGAAGATATAATATAATTAGAACAGATGTGAAATTTCCCATCTTGTTTCGACTTGCCCTCCTCCTCCTGCTCAGCAAGTTATAATGATTACATAAGCAGTTTTGTAATTACTTACACAAGCAATCTCCAAGACCTCATCCTCTCTCTAGTGGCTTCAACATAAATCCTGGCCGCAGTTCCGCCGCCGCCAACCCAGTACGTCATGGCGTTGTCCAGGAGCTGGTCCCGCGTGAACTTCTCCAGCAGACCCTGGTTGTGACGATGTTCAAGGCTCGGGTCTGTTCCTGATGTAAACTTCTCGAGGATGTAGACTAGGAGACCGAGGGGTGATTCGGTCAGAGCAATGCCTGAAAGAACGTTATTCATGTGGTTAGTATTTCTGTTGTCCGTATAAAAGGCAAAGGCCAAGGGCGGGTTTAAATCCAGCAAGCTGTACCCGGACCTTTTTCATTACATGATTTTAATTAAATATGATTCATATCCTTAAATTGTTACCTAACTTTTCATAACTAACATAGACTACTTACTTGCCTAACCTCGATACCTGTAAACACTGTGTACTGTAAAAAGTAATGAAATAAACGCATTTGTATTTGTATAATGGTAAGAAAAAAAGAGTGCAGGTTTTTACTAGCAAGTACTACTTGGGGCCTATGGATGCTTGCAGTTACATAGTTATAATTATTACCCTATGGACACTGCCAATATTACGTTTTGCCATACCAGCTAACTTTTTTAATAAAATTCTAGCCAGTGAACCCATTCGGTAATCAAATCGGTTCTAGGTTTACAATTGTCTAATCCTAGTGGTGATTTTATTTGCATAATAATGTGATAAATTTCTCACGAGTATTATTTAATTCAAGCTTCACGAGAAGTGGATAGCTTCTGTTATTCGGCAGCATAACTAAAAAGTCGGTTCGGCCAATCATCCAGAAAAATAGCCAGTGGGATAAGCGTGCCGTGTAGAAAGAACCTAGTAACTTACTGATAGTGTCGGGTTTCGTGGCCTGTAAGGTCAAGTAGCCACCAGCTCGCCAATACAACTGGAGACGGTTCGTTCGGTCCACCACCTCGGGGTCTACCAGCCAGGATGGGAAAACCACACTAAGTGCTGTTAATGCTACAGCACATGGATGCTGAAATGATATAGTTTGAGTTATGTTTTCAAACGACTTCAAGATTTCGAAGGAGGAGTTTATCAATTCGTCGGTCGATTATTCGAAGACGGCTAGACCAATTTTTTGGAAAATTCTTTTTTTGTTTGAAAGAGTGTACTTCACAGTTGGTCTCATTGTAACCAGGTCAGGATCTGATGATGGGATCCTGTAGAAATCGAGGGAACTCTTCAAATATTATATGCACACCTATAGTGATTTGAGTATTTTTTACAGCAGCTCGAGCATTTGCTTTTGTAAAGGTGGATGCTAATCGAAGTCGGTTTCTTTTTTGTTTAAAATTATTAGACGTCGCTATTTTACACGTTTTACACGTCGATATTTCATTGGCTTATTTGTCCAAATACTCTTGTCGTCTTTTTCTTCAATATGGAAAGTGTGAGAATATTTGGACACCTGGTGTGTAGCCAGCATTTAAGTTATGACGGCTGCAAAACTGCCTTGAAAAGTAGTCAATTGCTGGGTAAAAACTTGTCAATCATGCCACGAAAATGTTGTCTGTATTTAAATTCCAATTCTTAGCCGTCATTCAATAAAAAGTAACGAATTGTGATTTTATTGACGTGATGCTGTAATAGTACCTGAACAAATGGTAAATTTGTGTGATACCCTCGCACTGCTTCGGGGTAGAGAGTGGCAAGGTCTGCGGCTATTATCCCACCCAGGGATCGGAAACCGGTTCTATTTTCAAAACGTTCTCGGGTCAATAACCTAGACCGTTCTCTATAGCGTTCTCGTTTGCGGTGAGCGGTTTGTACAATGGTTTTAGGAAAGAACATTTCCCGAAAGAACAGTTCCCAATAAAGAACGTTATGAACCGTTCTTTCGATAGCGTTCTGTTCTGGTTACCGGTATTTACAATGGTTTTGGGAACGAACGTTTGCAAGCTCGTATCGTTCCAAAAGAACGTAAAAAGAGCGGTTCTTTCGATAGCGTTCGCAGGAACAATATAAACCGGTTCTTTTGAATTCAACGGATATGAAATGAGTCGTCATCGCCAACCAATGGCCATTAGTTATTTCAGTGTATGCCTTAGCGTAGTGTGTTAAGTACCTATTTTCGTTTTTACTCAGCAGCGATGTCCATTAGTTCGAACTTAGACGTGAATAGCGTGGAGGTTGGTTGAGTTGATTTGATTGCTTTTATATTGGTTGCAAAGTACTTTTTGTGTTGCACTGCGTCGAGAAAGCTCTTCCGTTTGAAGTAAGTAGGTATTTGTACTTTCATAAAATATCCGTGAAGTGAGTAGGTATATGTGCGTGAGAAGAGGCCCTACACGTCTATGGTCGCTCCAAGACCATTGTATTTTTGTGTATGTATTTATGCAGGGACCAGCCGGACCCGCTTACTCTAACCCGTTTAAAACCTGCGTTTTTTTAACGCTGGGTTTCAAAAACAGCTTCATTTCGGTAAGCTTTTGGGTTACTGGTGAATAAACTAATCCCTTTATTTGAATTAATTTAGGTTAGCGCTTACCGATATCAAAAACTCAGGCAAGGGTTATCGCTTCAAGCGCTGATTAAATACGAGCAAGTTGTTTTAGCTTTTAAGTCAACTGCATATGGACTATTATCGCAGCGCCCAACGCCAAACACGGCGGTTCCCTGCCCGCGCGCGCTACGTTGTAGTAGGTATAAGTACCTACCAAAAAAAGAGTTCGGCATACGCTTCTACGACGGTGAGTATTTTTCACTCCAACACATAACAAACAATCAATCAATTTGAAGTTGTATTAGAGTTAGATGCATTGGAATAATTTTCAAACAAATTCTGATATTTTCCATTCAGACATTTAGGCGCTAGCTATATTGTGTAGTTAATACATTGGAGTTGTATTGACGTTGGATCGTGTCTAAGCGTGTTTTAAAGTTAGAATACGGCCCAAATTATATGTATAAATTAAGTTTAATAAAACTTAAAAAGGCGGAGCGGTCAAGAATTTGTTCAAGTCAGTGTTAAAATCCAACATGGCAGAAATGCACATATTTAAGCCGTACTGCCGCCATACGGAAAAAGGCACTTCTACATGAACATAAAAATGGAAAAAATAAATGTTTTGTTATTAAAATTTAAAAAATCCCCGCGAGAAATGGAGAAAATATGTAATTTTTATAAATACAAAAATGTGTATTAACACTACCGTATGAACTATAGCGCTGAAGATGCGAATTTTTTATTTATTTATGTTATGTTAATGATAAATTAAATTTTATGTTTCTTCTTAGTATAAAAAATACCAAAAAACACTTGTAACTCCGAAGAAAGGACGTTTCTGGCTCGATACGTTTTTTCTACGTATTAAACTGCAAAACGTCTTTTCTATTTAGGAATGATTTAGAAACAAGTGCTAGTTAACTAAGAAACACTGACCCATTTGCTGCTTTTCAACGAATTTACGCCAGTTAAATTTTCATCAACTTAAAATTATATGTGGCTTTCCATTAGAGAAGGGCCGTTATGCTAATTTCTAGTTACGGAAATATGAAAGATTTTCTGAAATACTTAAAATCATCATTTTTTTCTTCTTTTCGTAATAGTAGAATATAGGGATACAAATCTATATCTAGCTTAGTTTCACTCGCATACGTTAAGTTTTTTTAGTGAAAGGTGGCTTCAAATTTTAGTAGAAAAAGGCCTTTAGTATACTAGAGTGCATACAAAAACGATAAATTAGACCCGTACCGATAAGTTATGAAGTTTCGATAAAATTAAAGATGCTTATTATTCACATACAGAGTTCAGCCATCCAACTTAGCTAATAAAGGTTAGGTGGAAGAGATCCCTTAGAGGGATAACTTCGCCTTTGTACACACTCACAATATTTTTGTTGGTCATGTATTTGTTTTGTGCAATAAAGTGTTTTACTACTACTACTAATAATAATAATAATAATTTGTGTCATCTTAGGTTGTTGCTTAGGTAGAAACTTAGACATTTCTTTTTTTAAACATTATTCGGTAAGTAGAAAATAAGAGATCAAAATTGTTTTTTTCACTGTAACAGCAAAGTTGTTACTGACGCACGCACGCGTTTTGTGTCACTATCGTCAACGGGAATACTGACGTTCAATCAGCACATATATGTGGACTTTTATAAGCCTATATAAATTAGAGTTGATCGATTAGGCACTGTGCTTTCTAAAATATCGGTATCTATTATTTAAATAAATTTGTGCCATATTAATCAATGATATTTATTTATTTAATTTTTTTTTCTTGTATGACCCTGTTAACAGTACAATAAAATAATAAAGTTTGCGTCAATATTTTTATAAAAGCCTATCGAAACAATGTTTGCAACGGCAGATTTGTGTGCCACGGAAAACTTAGTGTACCATATAAACAGTATTTTGACAAATTATCACAGACAATTTAAAACTAATAAATGTATAATTTATGCACCAAGGCGGTTTGTTTACAGAGTGCCTATCGTGAAACGCGAAAATCGAAATTTCGTTATCTGCCTCTCGGTCGGACTAGCAAAGGGACGGGGCTGGACATAATACATTTTTCATCAGTGTGATGTCATAATACGGCTATGTTTTATATAACTTATCGTATAGAACACATAAAAATAAGCAACCTTTCTTTAACACTTTTTTTTTAGTTCAATAGTTTCGAAGTTATGGGGCTCTAAAGGTTGAGTACAATTTAGACTATTTTGGTTGAATGGTGTCATTATGACACATACTTTTTTTGTTTTACTGTGTAGTAGAATGTGTTAAAATAAGCAAATTTTATTAAAAACATTTTTTTTACTCAAAAACTTCGAAGTAACCGGACTTTGAAGATTGACTACATGTAGTAAAATTTGGACTTAAAAAATAAAATGGTGACGGGGCATCAATATAACGTGTACTTTTAAGATTGATAAAATAAGCGTGTATTATTTGAGAAACTTTTCTCTTAAAATCATAAATGGCCGAGATAATGGACTCTGAACTTGTATATAATTTGGACTTCGAAAAAGAAAACCAGCGATGGGGTATCATCATAAAGTATATTTTATGATTTTACTGTATAGAATACACTAAAATAAGCGTGTTTTATTTGAAAAACATTTCTCTTAGATCAAAAATGGCCTATTGGACATGGAACTTGTAAAAAAAAAACCATCGACGGGACGTCATTATAACGTGTACTTTTTATGATTTTTGTCGTATAGAATATGCTAAAATAAGCGTGTTTTATTCGAAAAACTTTGGTCTTAAATCAAAAATGGCCGAGATAATGGACTTTGAACTTGTATATAATTTAGATTTCGAAAAAAAACATTGACGGGAGGTCATTATAACATGTACTTTTTATGATTTTTTTTCGTATAGAATAAGGTAAAATAAGCGTTTTTTAATCGAAAAACTTTTTTCTAAAATCAAAAATGGCCCAGATAATGGACTCTGAACTTGTATATAATTTGGACTACGAAAAAAAAACCAGCGATGGGGCAGCCTATGAATCATGCCCGCGCGAACGAGTTATATACCTACGTTTTGCGCCTCCGCGCAGGGAGCTAAAGTCAGTAGGCTACCAACGCGCTCACTGAACGCACGTCGTACCGCGCGCGACGCTACTCGGAACTCGGAACAATGTCATCACGAGGGGTGAGGCAGGTGGATGTCATATCCCCGAAACTGTTCACATGCGCATTGGAAGACATGTTTAAGACGCTGGACTTTTTTTTTTTTTTGAACCTGACTTGGGCTTTATGCTTCTGAAGTGCTAAAGCGGGCGGACTGTTCGGTGGGATGGTTGCCCGGGGAAAATCCAGGACCCTTCCGCGACCAGACGTGATGTGGTTGCTACGCTGGAATGCTCCTACCGAGCTTGCGCTTCCAGCGAGATCAGTTGAAGCGAGTTCAACCTGATCTGGGTGAGTGGGGGGGGATCGAGCTAGTGGGAGTTTTGTCGCTGGTTTGCTATTCCTAGCCTAGCTGAGAAGACTCCAGCAAGAAACTCAGCTAGGCCCGACGACTGTCGGGGTGACTCTATCCGGTATGCGGCGGTACCGGGTGGATAAGGGACTGAACGTGTCGATGTGGTCGCGACTGTTCCGAGGTGGGCGTCCCCGCCTGCCCCCGCCGGCGGGGACGCAGTGTACATGTGGGGGAGGGCGCACGCACAGCGTTCCATTTCTCATGAATGGCCGCTGTGAGTGCGTCGTCCTGGTCCGTGACGTAGTGTCTAGGCCTCCGAAGCGAGCGGCCCCTAATCAGTGACTTACGTGTTAAGAGTCCGGGGGGGGGGGAGGGTTGGGAATGTAGTTCGCAGCCTTCCTAACTAACGGATTACTACTGTGTGGAGCGTTGTCAAAATAACGCCATTAAAGAAACCATAAAGGGAGTCAAGCCCCGCATCATGGTGCAAACTGAGGGTTGTCTGGTACCACGGGGCACCAGTCGCCCTACGGAGGAAACGATTCTGAAAGGTCTGAAGCGGCTCGAGACTTGACATACCCACGTGGGTAAAAACCACACTTGAGTATGCCATGATTGGACGAACACAAGTCTTGTAGAGTGTCAGCTTATTTCCAAGTGACATTTTACTAAACTTGTTAATCATCGGCGCTAGCCTTCCTAATACGAACAGCGCTCTGTTGCGTACCCTACGGATGTGTTTTGAAAGTCATACGACGGTCGAGAGTGACGCCTAAATATTTGACCTCATTAACCCACGGAATGGGCTGGTCAAAAAGCCGGACCGGAGCCACCTTCCTGCCTGTCGGACCTATGGCAGTAGGGTGGAAGATAATCGCTGCGCTCTTGTCCGGATTGACTTCAATACGCCAAAGACGAAACCATTGACCTAGGCCATTGATTGCCTCTTGGAAGTATTTCCGAACAAGAATGTAGCGATTGTGCGTCGTGAAGAGCGCGGTGTCGTCCGCGAACAACCCTAGTTCGACACGCGGGTGCCTAGGAATATCGTTCATGAACAACGAATAGAGTGTAGGCGAGAGGACGGAGCCTTGCGGGACTCCTGCCCTAATAGGATGTGGAGGTGGAAGCGTTCCCTCCAGTCGGTAGCAAAAGCTTCTGTCCGTAAGGAAATCTCGTATTATGAGTACGAGTCTGTCCGGCATACCGATCTGATATAACTTGTATATCAACCCATTATGCCAGACCTTGTCGAAGGCTTTCGCCACGTCAAGAAAGATCGCTCCCGTCTTCAACCCTGTTCGACGCGAGAAGCCGTCCAGCACGTGCTCCGTGATGCGGTGCACCTGTTGGACGCACGAGTGTCCGGCACGAAAACCGAACTGCTCGTCCGTGATAATTGAATTCTCAGTCGTGAACCTGAGAATCCGAGCGAGGATGATTCGCTCATACAGCTTAGCAAGCGAGCTGAGTAAGCTGATGGGCCTGTAAGAGGCTGGCGAGGCCCGGGGTTTGCCGGGCTTCGCTATTCCGATGACCGTGGCACGTTTCCACGCGGCTGGAAAGTGACTATTGGACAGGGCGGCATTGAAGATGCCGACCAGAATGAGTAAGAGATGTTCGGGCAGAAGTCTCAGCATGCGGTTGGAGATGCCATCCGCACCCGGGGACTTCCTTACTCGAAGATACCTTACTCGATCGTGGACTTCCTTAACCGACACCGGTACGAGAGGTGAAGTTACGGGGAGACGCGATCTCCTGTCCACCTCAGAATTTACCCTCTCGACATGGGCTTCATCGGCAGGCAGGAGGCTGGCCGAACATTGAGACTCTAAACTATTGGCGAGACATTCTGCTTTCTCGTCGTCCTCGAGTGCGCGGGTTGGACTACCGGGGCGTTCCAAAGGGGGGATAGTCCAGACGGTATCTGGACGCTGGACTGGAAAGGTAAGGGCATAAGCATAAACGGCGATTACATCTCACACCTGCGATTCGCTGATGACATAGTCATAATGGCGGAGTCGCTAGAGGAGCTGACCCAGATGCTGGACGGCCTAGCTTCAGCCTCGCGACGCATCGGTCTTGGCATTAATTTTGATAAAACCAAAGTCATGATCAATGGCCACATTGATCCGGGACCGGTCGTCGTACATGGCCATCTTCTTGAAATTGTTTCTGAATACACCTACCTTGGGCAGATCCTGCAGGTAGGTAAAAACAATTTTGAGAAGGAGGCCAAGAGAAGGATCCAACTAGGCTGGGCAGCATTTGGGAAACTACGCCGAGCCTTCTCGTCATCCATCCATACTGCAATGCTTGAAAACGAAAGTTTTCAATCAGTGCGTCCTACCCGTAATGACCTACGGAGCTGAGACGTGGGCACTCACGGTAGGGCTGGTTCACCAGTTCAAAGTCGCTCAGCAAGCTATGGAAAGAGCTATGCTCGGAGTTTCTCTGAAGGATAGGATTCGTAACGAATACATCCGACAGAGAATCAAAGTTATCGACATAGCTCAAAGAATTAGCAAGCTGAAGTGGCAGTGGGCCGGCCATATCTCGCGAAGAACCGACAACCGTTGGGGTAAACGTGTTCTTGAGTGGAGACAGCGTCTCGGCAAACGTAGTGTAGGACGCCCTCCGGCCAGGTGGGATGACGATCTGCGAAAGACTGCTGGCAGATGCTGGATGCGGCAAGCTGAAGACAGGGCGCTATGGCGCTCATTAGGGGAGGCCTATGTCCAGCAGTGGACTAGTATAGGCTGATGATGAGGCAAGACACGCAAAAGTTCATTGCCCCACTCGCCGGCTTCCCGCGCCCCGCTCCTCCGCTCAGTTCCTTTGTCGAGTATGTCAGCTTTATCACCCCGTGCGCGCCTCCGTGAGCGAGCACCTACATCGTAACTACTAAGATGCCAGCGCTTGGTTGACCTATGTTTTAGCTGGTTAAGAAACGAGCCGGGGGTCTACTTCTAGTGGTCATACAGAAGTACGCCGAATAGGCTATCAAGGTCACGCGCTGTAGTTAGGAGGATTTCCTCTGAACGCAAATATTGTTTCTGTTTAATTTTTGACGAAATATCATTGAAGAAAGTGACACAAATTGAAATATCTACTTTTAAATCCATTTTTGATTATTAGAATGTGAACTCTGATGACATTAATAATTTATTAAAACGATAACAGCCTAAAAAAACTTAATTACCAAGAAACTTAAATTTTCATTGCTTCATTGGATACATATTGATTTTATTCACATTTTTTATGGTGATAAAAGATAAAAGATATTTATTCTTGAATTTAGGCACATTACAATGCACTTATGAACGTCAGAGAGAGAAAAAAAAACTACCTCCGGTTCTAACCCTACACCTCTGACCCGAGAATAATTATTTATGACCGGCAAGAAACTCGGCGGGACTTATTTTTTCAAAACAGTAATACAGTAATATTACATCTTAAAGATACACAATAATGCGTAGTTCTATAAGAAGGCATATCAAAACAGCTTAAGAGACATACAATGTACTTATTATTTAATTAAAATAAAATAATAATAATAAAATCCAAATCTGATTGCTTCACAAAACGTTTGATATGCTTTCCTATCTGAACTGTGTCCTCTAAATGTTAGATGATTTTGTAGTATTTTCTGGTTTGGGCCATGCATCTTTGTCCGTCATATAGTCCTCGACCCTGTAATAACCCTTTGACATTAAACTTTTTTTCAAATATTTCTTAAGAGCGGGAAATGATAAATTTAAAGCATCGACGGGTAACTTGTTATAAATGTGAATACCTTGACCAAAAAATTACTTATATGCTTTGCGGATACGACTACTTCTGACAGCAAGCTTGTTTTTATTTTTAGTGTTATAGCTGTGGATGTCAGAATTTTTTTTAAATGTATGTATATTCTTTACAACAAAAATAATATTGTCATAGATATATTGGGAAGCAACAGTTAAAATATTAATTTCTTTAAATAGTTCTCTAACTGATGCACCTGCCGTTAAGTTATACAGAAAGCGGATGGCT
This sequence comes from Pammene aurita, assembly GCA_947086415.1. Classification (NCBI taxonomy): domain Eukaryota; kingdom Metazoa; phylum Arthropoda; class Insecta; order Lepidoptera; family Tortricidae; genus Pammene; species Pammene aurita. Next base: position 2,484,870 of record OX352291.1, read on the forward strand.
CTTTTTTGTAAAACAAATATAGTCTGTATGTCAGCTGCTTTGCCCCAAACCAGAATACCATATGACATTACACTATGAAAATAACTGTGATAAACTAAGCGAGCTGTCTCAATATTCGTTAATAGTCTAATTCTCCTAACGTCATGAGCGGCCGAGCTTAATCGAAGAGCGAGTTTTCTTATATGAGGACTCCATTGTAGATTTTTGTCCAACGTCGAACCAAGGAACACTGCTTTATCTACTATCTCTAAACATTCACCATTCAGGAGAATCTTAGTGTCCACCGGTGCAACGTTTGGCAAAACAAATCTAATACATTTGGTTTTCTTAGCATTAAGTAGCAAATTGTTAATAGTAAACCAGTTCAGTACAGCAGCTAGTGTGTTATTGATTACAGTAAAATCGGTAGATTGCCGGTGCTGATATAGATAATCCTTATTTTATGAACTCAAATTTTTTATACGTAGTTTTTTAGCGTTGTCATACTTATATCAAATTGCACTCGACGTAAATGACACAAACTGGTTTTGTACAACAATAAAACTGTTCTAAATAAAAAACGGTTATATTTTTTAACTCTAATATTATTTTACTCAAGTTATGGCAAGCTGAAAAAGTTAACCTCAAATTATTGAATAAAAAGCAACAATTGAATATATTATAAAACGCACTGAAAGCTTCTCATGTACACACTGTATTTCCAACTTCAATACTAAGTGACTTTAGAATTTTCTAAACTTAACCCTCAAAATATTGCCAGCGCGACGGGACTAAATATAATGATTAAAATGTATTATTTTGAAACTATTGAAAATGAAAAGGAAAATGGAAATGAAAGCTGAAAATGAAAAATGATTTATTTACTATTGTTAATGTAAATACTTAAGGGGCTCCTGGCGCCAATGGCTTTCGTTTTGAATGCCTTAGTTTTCTAGCTTATCATATTAACAACAACAACCTTAAACAAAACATCATTACTTTCCCCTCTGCTTTTTTTTCGACCCGTCGCCCCCTCCATGAAATAAAACCGGTCACTTCGTACACTGAAGACAATCAGGAACACATTCATACCAGTTTTAGGTATCGAGGACTTTTCTCCAACCAAGCCGGTGTCCTCCAGTCTATTAGGAAAAATCTTATATTTTATAAAAAAAAAAAAAAAATTGTAGCTTTCAAATGATACCTATCACGAATTGATCCGTTACATAGATTCTGAGAAATAATGAAAATACTCAAAATACTACGACGGTCGGCCACCATTTATATGACGAAGCGCAGTGACCCATGCTGAACAAAATTTGCCATTACTTGGTTATTTAATATTATATACAAATAAAACTTATGTTTTAGAAAGCACATAAAATTTTCTGTATATTTTATAATGACATTCATTGCGGTTAAGTGATACTTTATTGAGTTCTAAGCATGTTTTATCAGTACTTACGCAAACATGCACAGTAAAAAAACATATTTTTCAAATATTTTAATCTCACACGCACCGATCGGTCCCATAGGACTCGAGATATGAACAAATTTCGATGACGGTCGGCCGCCATCTTTCCTCTCCCCCTTTTTTTCGACTAATCCCCCCTCCATAAGATAAAACCGGTCACTTCCTATTTTAGAGACAATGAGGAACATATCCATACCCCATACCAGTTTTAGGTAGTTAGAAGAGATGTCGACGACTTTTCTCCAAACAAGCCGTTTTCCTCCATTCCATCAAATTTCAAAAAAGTCGTCGTGACAAAATGTATGACAAAAACTTACAAATTTCATGTAAGCTCTAATAAATATCATAAGATAGCGGAACAAACACTGTTGTCATGTATTAAAAACAAACAAAAACTTAATCTAAACCCAATTTTTAAAACGATTAAGTTTAGTGATTTTCTTTAATAAAATTATAGGTAGGGTACCACCATGTCGATGTACTAAAATTTTGTGACTCGTTAGTGAAATATGATTTTTTTAATGCATTTTCGTTATTTCAGGCATGTTAAAAAACTTTTTGATATGAATAGGGTAAAAGCACCAGTAGTCAGCCTTTTAACGAAATGTCTATGTTCAAGATCGTATAATTTGCCCACTTATTGACCAATAAGAGTTATCAATGTTTCTATTGTTCAATAATTTAATCTAGTTTAATGTTTGTAAAGAATAAAACTTAATTAAATCTTGCTTTTGAAATTATTTTATTAAATATAATGAAAGGGCATTTTTGCCAGTAATCAGCCCTCTGTGTACCAATACACAGCCTTTAAGAATCCAGTGCCCAGCCATCCCATTTTAACGGCTGATTACTAGGTTCGAGTTGAGCGATCTTATTGTCCAGTGGTCAGCCACAGGCTGACTACTGGGTATTTAATGTATTTCAATCAAATAAAGTCGTAATAACGTAAATATTTAAAGGGGCTTGATTTAACGACTTACACTTCATTTGATGATAAAAAAAAGTCTTAAATCCTATAGTCAGCCTCCCCCGGCTGACCTCTGGGTTTACGACCTTTTTAAAATTACTGCTTCAAACCCAATAGTCAGCCAGGGGAGGCTGGCTATTGGATTTTGTACATAAAGTAGTTCCCAATAGTCAGCCGCCTTAAAAATGTTACTTTCATATGGATTTATACATATTTTTTACGTTTTTCAGATAGTTTAAGTAATAATTAAGTGCAGCCATCCACATTCTTTCAACAAGAAATCACAATTCGGCTGCTATCATCTTACCAAAATATCATGTGACACTCCATAAAAAATGGCGCATTTAACATAAGCCGTCATGTCAGAAGACACCACTTCTTTGAAATAGTATTATTGTAGCTCATGCTAGAGATTTTTTAAAGAGTTAAGCTATTTTTCAATTAACAGTTCATTAATTTATAATATTGCATATTTTTGACATGAAAATTAGAAAAACTTTACTAATTACAGTCAAAAATAGGTAAGAAAGGCTGACCACTGGTGCATGGCTGAGCACTGGTGCGTTTACCCTAATTAATTGCGGATTATTACTTTTATAGTTCCTTTGTGCATTCCGATTCAGATCGGAGTACATATTAAACGATTATTAGATGGGTTTAACGCGAATTAAATTATATTTACCTTGAGTTTCGATGTTTCGAGTTTCGACACAGGTTACACTGGTAATTTTTTCAGGACTTAATTCACATGAGACCCGTCAAATGTTCGTTTAATAAGGAGTGGTCCGGAAAAAAAGTAGCAGTGTACAATCTTGTGTATTTTTTAATTTAGTGCTAATTTTGAAGCAGTATATTTATTTTATTAATCCTTAGATACAATACTAATAAAATAAATACAATCATAATAGAATATGTGAGCATATTTATGTTTTCGCGTTTTTAATTCAACATACTTTGTAACCTTTTGAACAACATAATTTGACAATCTTCAATCGACATCCGCTACAATGCCACAATTGTATTTCCATTTTCACAACCCGTTTTTTTTTTTTTTTTTTTTATTGCTCAGTAATAAAAATACTTAAAACTACTACAAAACTTCGCCAAACTGCGAAACAGTTTGTTGGTGAATGGAATACACCCATTGTACATATATTTCCTTACATTACCTAACTTAACTACTACTTACATCCAAGCACTATGAAAACGGGTCACTTTGTATGGACACTTTTATGCTTTTCAGAATTTCATCTTACCAAGAAGCTACATTAATTAACTGTATTTTAGCTAGGATAGTCAGGAAGACTCTCTAATCTAACCTCTGACAAAGATTTTTCTATGGGAGATAATTTTCTATGAAAAAAGGCAAATACATTTAATTAAAAATTACTGTAACTACCTTAAAATGAAGCCAGATAAAAAAGTTGACTATTGAAGAAAGACAATTTATTAAGATATAAAATAGCTCATCAAATCAAACTATAAGAAAAAACATGTTTTTGAGAAACACCTCAAAAATTCTGTCAGAAGACGCTGTTCAAAAAACTATGTGTATGATAGAATACAAAAGGCGAAAACTTCCAAACGCTGTTTTATTTAAGTATGATTGTATTTATGTTTTGTATGATTATATTTAGAGATTATTTAAATATAAACACTGCTTCTAAATCGGCACAAAATAAAAAGATAAATTTAAAAAAGGCACGGCTACTTTTTTTCCGGACCACTCCTTATTATGCTCTATTATCTGTAATACATTTTGAAATAAAATATGGATTCAATCAAATGTAGTTCGTAGGTAAAAAAGCTGCCGCTTCTGCAGTAAAAATCTATAAGAACAGTGTGTTACTACACAAAACGTCGCAAGCGCCGCGAAATTCGCGGCGCTTACGATGTTTTGGTTGCAAAAAGAATGTACTCTTTAATGCCCCGCGCGTCGCTCCACCGCACTGGTTGTCACGAATTTGCGACACTATTTTTCTTTGGTATAGCTTCTCTGAAATGGAAATATAAGCCGTCTTCGTATGGAAAAGAGACAGTGCGAGCACAGAATAACTTTACTAATAGTATGGTGCGACGCGGTATCAATGCGTCGGCGCCTACAAAGGAAAACGGTGGCCTTGGCAAGGCCGACTTGCGATCGAGAAGGGCGCGCGGCTAAGAACGGTTTATAAAGTTCTTGAGAACGTTTAAAATATCGTTCCTGAATGATTTTGTTCTTTGCGAACGGTTCGAATTCCGCTCCTAAAGGATTTTGTTCTTTGGGAACATTTCAAATTTCGTACTTCAATATCGGTAACCGAAATGATTTTGTTCTTTCGGAACGTTTTAAAATTTGTTGTTCTTGAGTACCGGGAACCGAAATGGTTTTGTTCTTTTAGAGAACTTTCTTGTAATAAACCGGTATACAGTGGGAACGAAATTAAGAACGGGTTCCGAACGATATCGAACGGTATTTTGGGAACCGTTCTCGATCCCTGATCCCACCCCAGTCCCCTCCCTGCATGTAGAACTGCTGGTGTCCTAACCGCTGCATCAGGTTTTTGAGCATGATGGCGGTCTGGGGTCCGCCCAAGCCTCGTCGTACTGGTGCCTATGTGGAAAAATACAAAGTCAAATATTATTCTGAAGCTTTACCTTTTTCATTGGCGTCTCTACTCAAAAAATGGAAACTAATAGAAGGAGAAGAGCAATACAAATGAAATCTTCTTTGTATATAAGTAGGTATATGATGATGATGATCCTTCCGGCCAATTTTGACCATGGCGATCACTTCAACTTCTAGTTATTTGTTCGGCGCTTGTGCGCCCGAAGATGGTTGACGTAGCCGACCTTCGATATGAACCCCCATGCACACTGAGGGCATGTGAGGACACCAGCCAGCATTTAGTGGTAGTGAATGGTAGCAGGTTGGCATGTTTTTAGCTGCGTGTGTAGGTATGTAACTAAGAACTAATACATAGTTCTTTCCAAACAAACTAGCTGTTTTCTTCAATCCTTTTGAGTGTTTTGTGACTTATTTATGGATTTGAAACCAAACGAAAAAACTTTAGTAACGTTTTAAATTCGTAAGATTTTCTTACAAGTAGATCACGTTTGCGCTTACAAAAGAAGCAAATTTTAAACGTAAAGGCAACCACGTCACGTGTCTCGAGAAGTCTTATTAATAATGCAACTTGGTAAGAATTTCCTCCCTTCTTTTACAATTCTAATATTGGATCGAGACGGTACCTATTTGTGAAGAAATTGCCGTCGGAAAAAATTTTTGATTTAGATATAAGAACTCGAGATTTAGCTTCCAGGGATGAGATTTAAAAGTTGAACTCTCACACTAACCAGTGCTTCTTCAGGGCGAGGCCTTTAAGTCCTAGTTCTTCCATAAAATATTCAAAGAAGAATTACTTACATCAGAAAAACCGAAGCCTGGCAGACTGGGCACTATGACCTCGAATACCAAGCCGTATGAAGGTCGAGTCAGCAGAGGAATCAGCTCGTAGAACTCCCGCACGGACCCTGGCCAGCCGTGCAGCAGGAGAAGGGGAACTACCTTAACTCCTGGTAGTGCCTGAGTACGGATACGAGATAATATTTAGGGGTACTCTCTAAGGTGTCCCTAAATTCCCTTATTTTGCGATTTTCAGATATTAATATAAGGCCCTTTAAATATATTTCTTTCTATTTGGTAGAAATCCAAAAGTCGTAATCTGAAAATGCACAATACGAGTAGATTAGGCACAACCTTAAAACGCATAACGCGTACAATCACTATTATGCGTTTACAAATTAGGACATCTAATGTTGTGCTAAATAGACGCCACGTATTGATGAAATTTTAAACATTGAAAGAAATGCCTTTGCTTTGTTTTCAGTCCCCAAAGGGGCTGTCACTCTTTTAATAAAGACAAATCACTTTTTATTTTTGTTGTTGGTATTTTCTTGAATAAAACTTGATAGGGACAGAGATTTACACGTAGGTTACGTAGGTAGGTAGGTAGGTAGCTACTTATCAATTAAAATAAAAAAAAACCTGACAGGCTTCATTTAGGTAAATAATTATAAATGAGAAAATGTTTTTTGTAACTTTCTCAGGTTACTAAAGATGGTAAGTATTCCTACCAGTAGAAAAAAAATCTAACGTTTTTTTTAAATATCATCCATTCCCACTTACTGCCATTAAATATTTAGATTTTATAAAAAAACATATCGACACTCCACAACCACAGGAATATAACAACCGAAACAAGAGGAAAATGTTACGCTTTGATCCATGTGCGGAAAGTATATCACTACTTTACAGACCCCGAGATGTCGGACTTAGGACGAGTGATGAATTATATTTCCATGCGTGTATCAAACGACGTTTTATTTTACGTACAAAACTTCACGTTTAAGTACGATTATTCCTTGAACTTACACCATATTGCAAAATATTCCCATTTAACGTATCTAATGAGAATTGGGGTCACATAACTGCAATTATAAAGCTGGATAAGTAACCATCGAAACCGAACTTTCCGCACGTGAAACAATTTTTTTTTATAAAAATTGAAATTAAACAACACGTTCTTCTTCTTCTTCTTTTTAGGGGCTATGTAAGGCTCCCAAGCCTATGTATCACTGCGACCATTAGGTACTGATCTATTGAGATCGCCACCTACTACAACTCTCGGCCTAGCCCTGCAACTTCAAACAGTTCCAGGATCTTTTTGATCTCGAGATACTTTAACTCCTCTGGGCGTAGTGTATGCCTACCCAGAATTAAGTTACGAGTGCGCATTAGGGAAGGGCAATCTGCGAGGATGTGCAAGGGCGTCTCCTATGTCTCCATGCAGAGTCTGCACCGCCCAATATCACGTTTCCCCATAGTATACATGTGTTTATTTAGGCCGCAGTGCCCAGTAAGCACCCTTACCAAGTTGCGCAATTGGTTCCTGGACAGCGCCAAGGCGTTCATGGACGCCTTTTTGCTGAAGGCCTTGATAAGCGCTTTGGAATGGTTCATACCTGGTGTTTCTATCCTGAGTTGAATGGTTTTATATTAACAGTAGGTCTTCAGGGTGAGCCTCGTTAGGCTTTTGGGGATGCCACAGAAGGGCTCAGGACTACAGTGATTCCCCTTGCCCCCGCTCGCGCAAGTTCGTCGGCTTTTTCATTTCCTACGATACCCGCATGCCTTGGGACCCAACGCAAAACGACCTTGTTCCTGGCTCCAAGGTTGTTTAGTAATTACCTTCAGTTCTCAACCAGCCTAGACGTCATGACGTCAGAGGTTAGGGCCAAGAGCGCCGCCTGGCTATCCGAATAGATATAAATGGTATGGTTGACGTAGTTGCATTGCAGGTTGGTTGACGCACATTCCAAGATGGCGTACATCTCCGCCTGGAATATAGAGCAATATCTTCCTAGATTTAGGCTGATATCCTTCCTAGGCGCCTCGCCATATATTCCGCAGCCTACGTCAGACACGGATTTGGAGCCATCAGTGTACCACCTGAGGCTTCCCTCTTTCCACTTGATTTGTCTGTTTAACCAGTCCTCCCTTTTGGAGAGTTCCACTGAATAGATTTTCTGTGGACAAAATTTGGGGGGCATAGTATCCGATGGCATCCCCAGAACAGGAATCTCGTGCATTGATTCATTGAATAGTCTCAGGGCATTTGATAGCCAATAACCTTTCCAAACAAACAACACGTTACTCCATTACTATATAAGAAAACCTGATTTACCCCGGGTCGGACCCAGATGAAATGCAGATCCAATCCTTGAACATTCATCTTGAACTGCGGGAATTGGTTGAAGAACCTCTCCCTCTCCGTGAAGTTGTACTCCCGGATCCAGTACTCCTGCCAGGACTTCAGGTTGAGGCTGTTGAAGCCGTATTGGAAGGCAACGCCCTCCAGCGGTGGTGGGGGAGCGCGGAAGTTCTGGAGACGGCGTTTTAAGTCTACTATCATCTGAAAAATTAAGGCATGTAGTTTAGATAACTTAGCGGCGTTGACGTTTCCAGTTTGAATCCCGTTCAGAACTGTTCCAATCTTCCAATTTTACTTCATTTTTTTTTTAAGTTTACGTAAATTATAAATTGTAATTTCGGTAGCAAACTAAACTTATGTCGAGTAACAATTTACCAACAATCAATAGAAGATTTTAATTACTTAACTATGGATCAAAACAATACATGCAAATTAGATTTTTTTACTAAAATAATTAACAGGAAAACCGCTACAGGTAAAGTAATTTCTCAATCAATCGTTTTGCTTTAAAAATCCATCGTAATTGAGTTTTCTATAGCTAATCTACCTTTTCTCATATGGGATGGGCAAAAAATCTTGTGAGCTGTATTCTAATCACCTAAGTAAATATTAACAATCAATTTGAATTTTGAACCAAAAATATAACAATGTTTATAAATAAAGGAAAAGTAGAAAATTCACTGCCAAAAAGTCTACTTAAGAAATTCGAACTCACCTCCTCACTAAATTTAACTTCAAAGGGTCTCACTCTCGTATTATTGACCCCCTTGAACTCCATCGGCCCCCACCATTGCTCAGGGTCCAGAGGTGGTGAAGGATCATGACACCAGAGCCAGGATAACCATCCTACTGCAACGACTACTAGGATTGATATAATTGTTAATAATCTGCCCATTGATAATATTAAAACTAATTCCAAAAAATCTTCTGAACTAATTTTTTTAACACAATTATCAACGGATGAAATATCAAGCCTGGTTTTCCTACTTAAAATAACGCAAATAAACATATAAAACAAAAATAAATCGATTAGTTCCTAGTTGTATAAGTAAGTATATAAAAGAAGATTGGAATGAAAATCTTTAAAATATACTCGTAGTTGCCCCTATAAGGTTTAAATAGTACTGAATCAATTTGCCGTTATAATGTGGTTGTTTTGTATTTATTATTAGAGTTACGTAGCCAAAAATCAAAAACTAAAAATAATTGTCTCGTCATGTTCATGTTTCATGATATAGTTACGTCAAATGTCTTGTCACAGACATTAGACGTAACTATAACAGATGTAACTATAAAACTTATGTAAATTAAATTTCCGCCAAAGGTGTGTTTTATGTGTGTGTGCCGCTAACATAAATGTCCAAAAAACTAATATCTAGGCACTTACCTGTTGCATGTCAATCGACAGGTCTTAAAATATGACTTTGAGGTTTCTAATATCACTTTTATAAAGGTGAATGTTTCCAGAAGTAACCGCTTCTCAAGTCTAAAAAAAGTGTAAGTCTCGTCCCTCTATTGTTTGAACCAAAAGTACAAAAATGAAAGAAAATTAAAACACATTATAACTCTAATTTAAGCACAAGGTTTACCATTTTAGAATTATCTGCAAAAATCGTAGATTAAGCTTTTCGCTTTTACTTTTTTCTTAAGAAGCAGAACCCTCCACTATGCACTATGTGTAGTCCGACAAGCACTCGGCCGTTTTTTTGTACATATTAAAAGCAAACAATAGGTAGGTCACCTAGGTTTTTACTCGTTTACATAAATTAAGGAGGACCCAGGTTACGTCGACAGTCTCCGACGCAGCTTCTGCTGATTTTTTTCCGTGCAGTTGGTTTTTGATTTGAATACAATGACAATTGAACAGTATAATGATAATTTATTTAAAAATAAGACAGTTCATTATTTAGATAAAATTTAAATTCGTAAGTATACCTACTTAGTTAGGTACTTATTTCTTGAATATAACTATTTAATGTGCTAGGTCAAACGCCTTTGGATATTTTGCCTACTATATACACGGTGAATCTGAGTAACCCGACAGATTTTAACCATAAATTCCTGATCATAATTCGAGACTAAAATGTCGTATAAACGGGTTACCCTCACCTGGCAGAAAATTTTTGGCCAGAAATACACTTGGCATAACAAACATGTTTCGCAGAAACACTTTCGGTTGAATGGTAATTTTGCGTAAAGGTTTAGTTGACATAACTACTACTACGCATACGACACGTTTTGCAGCATATTGTTTTGCAGAACACTACTTTGGCCATTTTTGGTTTAGCATCATTTTATGTACCATAATAATCCTATAGCATACTATAAAATAGCATAATTATTTTCTGCTAGCAGAAAAGTGGATTAGGTCAATTTTATGTAGTAGAATATAAGTCCCACCAAATTTAAATTTATTTAGGTTAGGTTAGAACTGCGACCCCTGCGGAAACAAACTGTTGCCAGAAAAATGGATTAGGTTAGGTTAGAGTTGCGACCCCCGCGGAAACCACTGTCGCCAAAAAAGTGGGTTAGGTTAGGTTAGAACTGCGACCCCCGCGGAAACAATCTGTTGCCGGAAAAGTGGGTTAGGTTAGGTTAGAACTGTGACCCCCACAGCAACAAACTGTTGCCAGAAAATTGGGTTAGGTTAGGTTAGAGCTGTGATCCCCGCTTAGGTAAAGTAAAAGTACTTGTGGCGGCCGCAACGGGCCATTGCTCTCTGGGTGGCTCGAGAATGCCGCGATCGGTCGCACGTAACAGCCTGGCCGGGAAAGACCTCCGCCTTAGGAAGACAGAACAAATTACCACAGACAAAATTGGCAGATAACAATTTTATTCACCGGAATACCGACACCAAATATGCTCATTATTACAGCGCCTGCACGTTCTTATGAGCAATACATCCAATCCCGCATAGTTCTTGTACAATATGATAAGACAATGAAGATTATCTTGTAATAAAAAAAATTCGGCTTCACAACTGTATCATCATCATCATCATCAGCCTATTTTAGTCCACTGCTGGACATAGGCCTCCCCCAATGAGCGCCATAGCGCCCTGTCTTCAGCTTGCCGCATCCAGCATCTGCCTGCAGTCTTTCGCAGATCGTCATCCCACCTTGCCAGAGGGCGTCCTACACTACGTTTGCCGAGTCGCGGTCTCCACTCAAGAACACGTTTACCCCAGCGGTTGTCGGTTCTTCGCGAGATATGGCCGGCCCACTGCCACTTCAGCTTGCTAATTCTTTGAGCTATGTCGATAACTTTGGTTCTCTGTCGGATGTATTCGTTACGAATCTTATCCTTCAGAGAAACTCCGAGCATAGCTCTTTCCATAGCTCGCTGAGCGACTTTGAACTGGTGGACCAGCCCTACCGTGAGTGTCCACGTCTCAGCTCCGTAGGTCATTACGGGTAGGACGCAATGATTAAAAACTTTCGTTTTCAAGCATTGCGGTATGGATGACGAGAAGACCCGGCGTAGTTTCCCAAATGCTGCCCAGCCTAGCTGGATCCTCCTTTCGGCCTCCTTCTCGAAATTGTTTTTACCTAACTGCAGGATCTGCCCAAGGTAGGTGTACTCAGAAACAATTTCAAGAAGGTGGCCATGTACGACGACCGGTCCTGGATCAATGTGGCCATTGATCATGACTTTGGTTTTATCCAAATTCATGCCAAGACCGATGCGTCGCGAGGCTGAAGCTAGGCCGTCCAGCATCCGGGTCAGCTCCTCTAGCGACTCCGCCATTACGACTATGTCATCAGCGAATCGCAGGTGTGAGATGTAATCGCCGTTTATGTTTATGCCCTTACCTTTCCAGTCCAGCGTCTTAAACATGTCTTCCAATGCGCTTGTGAACAGTTTCGGGGATATGACATCCCCCTGTCTCACCCCTCTGCGCAATTGGATGGGTTTAGACTGCTGGCCCTGTACTTGGACACTCATAGTGGCGGCTTCGGAGAGACATCTCAGCACCTCGATATAACGATAGTCTACTTGGCATCGCTGTAAGGATTCCAGAACAGCCCAAGTTTCCACGGAGTCAAAGGCCTTCTCATAGTCCACAAAAGCGAGACACAGGGGCTGATTATACTCTTCGGACTTCTGTATAATCTGCCTCACCTTTCTCAAGGAAGTTGACAAGCATTTGCCCCCTGTGATTCCTAACTCCATAACCATGCGGGCCTATTCGGGATTCGTTGCCAGTCCGGATTCCCACCTTGCCGTTAAAGTCCCCCATAACAACGTTGAAGTGAGCCTTTGTGGTGTTGTGCAAGGCTTTGGATATGTCTTCATACATATCCTCCACTTCATCATCCGAGTGTGCCGAGGTCGGTGCGTAAACCTGAACTACCTTCACGCTATACCGCTTGGAAAGCCGAAGGATCAGGTACGCTACCCTGTTCGACACACTGGAGATTTCTTGAACGTTGCTAGAGAGGGCCTTATTGACGAGAAAACCTACGCCACCCTGGGATGTTTTATCACCCTCGCGAAAGTAGAGAAGATGGCCTGAGTCTAGGGTTACGGTGTCCTCCCCCTCTCTACGGACTTCACATAACCCAAGAACATGCCATTTAATGTTCTCTAACTCCAACTGCGCTAGATGATGGTCAAGCCTCAGAGTGCGTCCGTTGAACGTAGCCAGGGTCAATTTAGGAAGTGTGTGGTAGCCTGTTGTAGCCCGGGGATTCCTAGCACCCCCTGCCCCGCCGTTACCGTGGCCGCTACCATGGCCAGGAATAGCGAGGCGGCCGGGAACTGGGGGCCATTTCTTGGCTGAACTTATCATAAAGGGGTAATGCCCATAATCCCCACGCTGGGCATGCGGGTTGGGGATCGCAGTTTGGTGGTGGGATTTTTCTGCAGGGGCGCTGCTGCCCGCCCCCCGGTATGTCCCTTAGTCGCCTCTTACGACACCCACGGGAAGAGTTGGGGTGGAGCAATTCTAAGCCGGCACCACACGGCAAGCACAACTGTATGCCGCCTAAATATTATGCAAACAAAAAATTCTGCGAAAGTACTATTCGCTTAGAAGACAATTATGCTCATTAACATTATGCCAATATAAGATTTGACATTATAAAAATCTGCGAAATGATTTATGCCAAAGCATATCTGCGTAAGGTGTTTCTGCCAAACGTTACTTCTGCTAAGTATCATTATGCAAAACAAATATATGTCAAAAAAGTTTCTGCAAGACATTAGTGAACCCGTATAAACTTTTCTGGAATTGGCCTAGTTTCAGAGTTACGACCAATTAAATAAAAAAACATTTTTTATTGTGACTTAGTGCAAAACGCTTTTTTGATGGCGATTTCACCGTTTACGGGGTCTAGTCTGGACATTTCTGGAATTGGCCTAGTTTCAGAGTTACGACCAATTAAATAAAAAACATTTTTCATTGTGACTTAGTGCAAAACGCTTTTTTGATGGCGATTTCACCCTTTATGGGGTCTAGTCTAGACATTCTCGGCTTCACAACTCTATGCCGCCTAAATATTATGCAAACAAAAAATTCTGCGAAAGTACTATTCGCTTAAAAGACAATTATGCTCATTAACAATATGCCAATATAAGATTCGACAGTATAAAAATCTGCGAAATGATTTATGCCAAAGCATATCTGCGTAAGGTGTTTCTGCCAAACGTTACTTCTGCTAAGTATCATTATGCAAAACAAATATATGTCAAAAAAGTTTCTGCAAGACAATAGTGAACCCGTATAAACTTTTCTGGAATTGGCCTAGTTTCAGAGTTACGACCAATTAAATAAAAAAACAATTTTTATTGTGACTTAGTGCAAAACGCTTTTTTGATGGCGATTTCACCCTTTATGGGGTCTAGTCTAGACATTCTTGTTGACAGATATCAAAGTGCCAAGGAATACTTTACGTAAACTATTTTTTACGAAAAAAATGTACTAATTTATTTTAATCGACAGCTTTACCAATAACATTTATATTTTATGTTCAAAAGCATTAAAAAAACGAAAAAATAAATAAAAATAAAAAAATATATTTTTTGCGAAATTGACCTAAAGTCATATAACATTTATTATTCCTTATGACCTCAGGAATTGATGGTTAAAATCTGTCGGGTTACTCAGATTCACCGTGTATAAGTAGTAATTTCAAAATCGAATAAAAAATATATAAAATATATTTAAAAAAAGCTATCTTTCTCTCTTTTAAATATGGTTTTGGTGTTTTAATACTTTTAGGTTAGCACTTATAAAATGTTTTCATTTGTAGACAAAATAATTGATTAATGGGTAAAACTTTTAAATACAATTAAGCCTGTGTTTAAAAATTGCGGAACTAAGCATTTAGCAAAAAAAAACTACCTTTTCAGTCTACGAGTTAATTGGCTTAAGAGGTCTTTGACTCTGGGAGCCCGTGTTAAAAGTAAAACCGAGCAGTTTTTCCTAGTTCGATTTATGTTTTTTGTATATCTTCTTGTTCTACTCGTTCACGGTAATCACGATCACGGTGTTAACGAAGGGCTTTATCACACTTGAGCGATTTCTATACAAAAGTCGTACGCGGCGAACTCGTGGCGTGTTCGCTCCAAGTGTGATAACGCTCTAAGGGGTTTCTTAGAGGAAAATCTTGGAATTAATAAGTCTAAAAAGCAATCAAAGTAATTAACTAGATCCTAAGCTGTTTCAAGCCATACAAAGTTACAAACAACATAATGGATGGCTAAAAGAACATAAATACACGACTATGTCTCCATTTATGAACGTTAACCCTTTAACCATATGATAGACACTTACTATGCCTAATTATTGTTAATAACAATTAATAAATATTGTACGATTAATTCAACCGTTTCATTCTCTCAAGCAGGGGTATCAACCAAGCAAATTGGTTACAACTAGTTCCTATTCGATATGGGCGGTAAATATGAATTTCAAAAATAACTCCAGAACTAAGATCTGTGAAAGGTTAAGAGATTTTGGATTGTTTTGTGTTCTGGTAAGGCAAATCCGAGTTGGTTTTCCGTGCCTAGGTCCGGGCAACCTAATCCAATAAATTGGCGTAAGTATTACGTTTAGGTTTTAGGAAAGGCACCTTCTATCGAACCCAGACGGGGAAGTATACTTCTTTTTTTTTTGAGATTCGAATAAATGTGCGATTGTCGTAGCGCGATTACTGGAAAAACGATTTTAAAACTGTCCAGTTTGCCTCTTTTTGTCTCAAACATATCACTAATAATGGAAAGAAATATTATGGTGTAAAATTTTCCCTGATGTGGCTGAGAAAAATAATAGTACATTATTGTCGAGGAGGCGAAGTAGAACATTGCGGGCTGAGTATTATGTTTTTTTAATACGAAGCCAGCAATGGCCCTTCGCGCCGAGTTCAATATAGTATTTTTTTCAAAAATCGTGCAAAATAGCCAATACGACCCCACGACGTTGGTGTATAACACTCAATATTGACATAGAAAATGTACCTCAGGATAACCTCTAGGTTAACAGGTTAAACGCTACCCATGAACATCGAATTTAGAATCGAATCAATTATATCTCCAATATCTCCATCTCCATCGCTTGCCTTTTTGAGTGACAGGGACAGATATAGTAGATAATTCCATTTTCTATGTTCGCGGTACACGCTCAGTTTTGCCGCCTTTATATCTTTTTAATTAAAAAGTTGGAAGTGTATTTTTCATCTGCAATTACCGCAAGCTATTTAAGATAACTCAAAAGTTGCGGTACCAACATTATAAATACCGATGTTATGTTTCTGCTGTTTAGGAGTTTGGATGGCTGTAGAACTTTTTAAAAAGTTTGTACCTCGACAAAAATGTAACTTTTTAATTTTTATTCTATATTTGAAGTGAACTTAAATGTCAACTTTTTGGAGCATTTAAAAAAAACTTATACATAGGAGACATCAATCTTTATTTTTTAAACTCGAAAAAAAAAGATATAGGCCTTATTGTTATTATGTCTGTCTGGTATCCATCATGATCTTTACCAAAAGTGTCTTGTAAACTTCAGATGACATTTCTTACGTCAGTTCTGAGAAGCTTTTTAGTACGAGCCGGAAATCGAACCTGCAGCATTCTGCAGGTTCGATATCCGGCTTCAGGTCCGATTCAAATTCAGTTCAAACCTCTCGGTAGCAGGTACCGAGAGGTTTGAACTGAATTTAGCAAAAAAACAGGATGGTGTTGGGAAACTCCTCGAGGAACGAGGGAGGCTGGTACACCAGCTCGTGTTTGGCTTGGAGAATCCAGGTGGGGGCACATTTTAGGGGATGACAAGAGCTAAATTCCGTCCCTATCTTTTTAAGCGCGAGTGAAAGAGAGACACTGTGTAACGATTAGTATGGGAGCTCATCCCAAGTTAATGAAAATGATGAATAAAAAAAAAACTAGGCAGTCATGGTAAAATACAAAATAATGAAGTTTTAAGTAATAGTGTGTTGGAATTTCGTTCTTAATTACAGACGTATAAATCAAGAAACTAAAGACATTAAACTGTTAAAT
Source organism: Pammene aurita (assembly GCA_947086415.1). NCBI lineage: Eukaryota > Metazoa > Arthropoda > Insecta > Lepidoptera > Tortricidae > Pammene > Pammene aurita. Next base: position 2,501,545 of record OX352291.1, read on the forward strand.
GCTAATTTTAAGACGTAACTTCGGAATTATATTCTATAGAGCCGATTTCGTCAAATCCTGTATCAAACTTAACGAAGTTCTTCAAAATATAATGAATATTAATTAATTTCTTAAAACAAATAGATCCAGTTTAAAAAATACTTAAGTGAGGTCAATTTCAAATTCAAGATTCAAGATTCAAGATTCCAGCTTCAAGATTCAAGATATTTATTCATGACGTACACAATATTACATAAAAATTTACATACAAACAAAATAAAGACGTATAGGTGTAGCACCACGAAATGGACCCTGCTCAGCAAAATGCTAGCTAGTATGTCAGCTAGCGCTGGTCTTCCGTAGGGCCCACTTAGTGATGCCACGACAGATAACACAAACTGAAGACAAAAAAATAGATAATAAAGTTATACTTAACACAAACTCAATGAAAAAAACTAGACATGTACAGGGGAATACAAAATACATATGGGACAGTATAAAAACATATAAGGGACATACACTACAGGTAAGAACATTAATTTATGTACTTCGCAAAATTCACAATTCTTTCCCATTTATTAATTAAGTCATTTCCCAAGTTCTGTTTCAGACTATGCATACCTACCACTGGATTGTTTTGATTTCGGGTTGATAGATAAATAGTATAAATAGTAAATTGTTAATAATAATTTCAAAATCAACACAATCAATTCAGCAGTTAAAGTTGGTCTTTGCTATGGCTTTGTATTAACGTCATATACCTATTCCCTTCAAAATTCCTTTTAAATATATTTGTTATTGGGTATTCACTGATGTACAGGCTTTCAATGATTTAGTCACGGTACTAGTGGAAACATATCTTGTTTATAAAGTTATAACATCTCTTTATGTGGTCAATTAATTATCTTACTTGCGATGAGCATTTTATTTGACTTTTTTGTACACTTCATTTTTGTACTGTTTCCTAGCAATGAATACTTACCTACATTACTTATTTATGTACAATGTAATTTATGGATAACTGTTATTGGCCATCTGTTATATAACCATTTATATGTAATACTCTTATTTAAGGCTGTTGGTGTCCTGAACATCAATAAAATAAAAAAAGATATAATCAGTCAAAGCAAATGTGACTCTGATACCAAATTCCAAAAATTGGCGTAGGCTCCAGTTTTCACGTTTGCGTGATTGCCATATTATGACCAACACAGAGGGGAAATTAGGCCCTATTAGTATTAGGTCCGGTTTATTCATGCTATATTTCTTTACTAAAAGCGACTTGTAAATTGTAAATTATATTCCTTACGAAAGTTCCTAGCAGCTTAATAGTACCTATTAACCCAGACAATAACCTGCGATGTAAGGGTTCTTCATTATGTTTTTCTTTACCAATATGTGAAATAAATACATTCCTAAATGATATTTATTACATCATTTCATAGAAACTAAGTACGGTTCGCAACTTAACCCTACACCAAAAGGTTTGTCTAATAAAAAACAGATTTTTCAAACATTTTATTTTTGTAATAAGCTTTTATTGCTAATTGTAATATTCATTTTACAATCCCTAACTGCTCACCAAGACAAATGCAACGAGCCCAAACACGACGGGATACTGTTGAGCAGTTGAGGAGTTCCTATGGTCACCTTCCAGATCCATTATCAGATCAGCTCCATATCATAATAATATTGCACCGTCACGCGATATACATATGAGTAAAAATTTTCAGCTCAATTGGAAACTGGGTAATGGGTCAAATTTAACTTGCAAGATTTGATTACAGACAACGGGAACGGGACAGATGAAACGAAATAAAAGCTTGTAAAAAACTATTAATACAAAAGTATAAAGCTTTATTTACAACTCAGTCTTCAGTTTACTCCTGTCTAGTTTCCTAAACGCACTGATGGCCTTCAGCACATCTTCGGCCAGGGTCTCTGGCATCTCGAAGGCGATGAAGTGACCGCCATCTTGCAGAACCGTCACTCCGACGGTGTTCGGGAACTTCTCCTTGAGGATCGAGGGGGGCTGGTACATCAGCTCGTGCTTGGCTTGCAGGATCCAGGTGGGCACGAATGTTGGAATTCTGGAACGAATATGGTGAGACATTGGTGCTATGCTGATAGCAATATTGCAATTTTATTATGATGGTACCTACAAACATGTTGAGGTGCTCCTATAATAGTGTTTAATAGCAATCATTTTACAATGGTTATAAGGAAATTTTAAGAATCCATTATTTCAAGGATTGCAAGGCTTCATTAGAATAATTACACTGCGTGAAGAACTAAATACAAGGAGTGACCTACATATAGTGGTCACGTCTGTTTATTACAGATACTACTGTTTTACTCTTAACCGTGATCGTGGGACGTTTTGTCTTGTTGCCTTCGGCATAAGTGTATTCCGGAGTAATTTATAGTATATGGCTATGACATCATGCAAAAGAACACTTCTAAAACGGGTCTCTTTCGGTTTTTTTCAGTCCAGAACGTTTTCCATCATAATTTTTATTAGTCATATTCTACAGTCATAAAATTTAACAATCTAAATTGCTGGTCCGATTTTAGCAGGTCATCATTATTGTTAGTCATTAAATCTGTTACAAATAATATTCAAATTCCAGATCTATTACATAATGTTGAAGGCAATAAACTTGCTTATAATAATTGTTTTAAGTTCTTTAATCGCAGATTATAATGATAACTAGGGGTGTATATTGGTTTCCACAAATTTTATGGTCCGATTTCTTTATAGTCCATAACGTTAGCCATCATAAGATAACAAGATCGTCAGATAAGATAATCAGAATCGTTTTCTTGGGGGTCGCAGTTCTAACCTAACCTAACCCACTTCTGGCAACAGTTCGTTTTCTTGGGGGTCGCAGTTCTAACCTAACCTAACCCACTTCTGACAAAAGTTCGTTTTCTTGGGGGTCGCAGTTCTAACCTAACCTAACCCACTTCTGGCAAATTATGAATAATGATATTTATGTCCATAAATCATAATGGATCATTTTATGACTATCGAAATTCGAAACAATAAGTTTATGGGAAACAAAGGGATGACATTAAAACGATATGATTAACGACTATTAGTACGATAAAATATATGCCTCAAAATATTTCTGAATAATTCTTGATAGACCTTCGAATGTTATACTCATCAATTTTATGCCTTTTGCGATCATAGTGTTTAAAATTATAGATCTTTATTATTAGAACTATGAAACGTTATGCTTTACAAAAATTATGACTATTGATGTTTATGCCCATAAATAATATGGATATCAATTTCTGACTATCGAAATTCGAAACAATAAGTTTATGGGAAACAAAGGGGTCCCTTCTAAAACATCAGGTAACAATTTACCAGGACATATACCTATACCTGATAATGGGGGTAAGAGTATCTGATCCCTTTTTTCTGAAGCTCTCAAGCTTCACAGACGTAGTAATGAAATTTGTAGACCCAGTACACCGTACGGTTACCAATAAGGTGGTTACGTAAGAAATATGGGTCCAGCCACCGTCGGAGACTTACTTGTTAAGGGTCTGCCCGATCTCGGCCCCAAAGCTCTCAGCGTACAGCCTCACAGACGTAGTTATGGAATTCGTAGACCAGTACACCATCAAGTTGTCAATAAGCTGGTCGCGGGTGAAGCGTTCTCCGAGTCCACCGTCAGCGCGAGTCTTCCAGCTTGGGTTGGTCCAGGTTGAGAACTTCTCGAGGATGTAGGCTAGGAGACCGGATGGGGAGTCTGACAGGGCTACGCCTGGAAAGAAGGAGTTGTACATGTATTTTAATGGAGTTACTTTTATATAAGTAATGGATGAATTGCGATAAAAAAAATGTAATCTGTTAATTTAGAACGCTTTATCTTATCGAACGAGCGTAGTGAGTTCTTACAAACAACTTCGGCTACTGGGACGTCCCGGCATTTCGATGGCTTTTTGATTTTGAGAGTTTGTTCCGCGATAACTTTAGTATTCGTTTATCTGATCTTTATGAAATTGGTTGAGGTTGTAGCAGAGATCAATACAATTTGAGAGTTCGTATATGGGCAGGATCGGTCTACGGGTTATGGAGCTAGAAGGCGCAAAAAATCATCATATGGGTCTTGTTATATTGGTCAGTTTGTTTGCAAGTAAATCGCGAGTTCTCAGTTCGAAGCGGACTTCTATTGTTATGAGTGTTTTTAATTACCTATCGTTGGACACACATATAATTTTCACACACATATGATCAGTTTAGTAACTATTAGGTATGAATACCATTTGAAATTTTCGTGGGTTTAATATTAACGTCATCCATTTTTGATGTGTCCCACTAAAACGAAATTTGATTTCCAGGATTGTTTCTGGGTAGTACGATAGTACGAGTAAATAATTGAAAATAATGTAAGATAAAATTATAATACACTCAGTCAAACACACCTTAACTAAAATTATTGCTACCGTTCGTTGTCGTTTCCGGTGCAAAAGTGCCCATAACGCTTGCAGCATTACCACGCTGAATAGCCATGGACAGTCTTTGCACCAGAAACGACTCAGAGCGGGGGTCCTCTCCCTTTTGCCGAAGTCGATGGCCTAAGTTTTCATAAAGATAAAATTATGCATCTAGTATCACAACATTAACTATGTTACAGTATTTATATTACAGTTAGCCAATCGGCTACCTAATTTGATTCGGTTCATAGTAGTTTGTCCGTAGGTACTCACCAACAGTATCTGGCTTAGTAGCCTGAATATGCATGTACCCCGACTCCTCGATCATGTACGAGAAGGTCTTCCCAAGCGGATACAGGCGATCGGCCAAGTGAGGCTCCACCACAAGGGAGGGGAGTACGGATCCGATGAGCATCTGCACGGCAGCGTAGGACGACTGGACCATAGCAAAGTTTGTGTGCCAGCCGAGGACCTCCTGTCAACACAATGAGTTTGCACTTTTTAAATCCAAGTACTTGGCAAACAAAACTGTACAGTTCCCCAACTGGTGAGTAGTTCACTTCATTGTTTTTGGAAAGGAAAACTTTCAATGGGAGAAATTTCCACAGTGAAATGTGTTTCTTAGTTCGAGCAAGATTTAGGAATAATGTAGTGTTCTTGATAGGATTCGAATCTTATATATTATCTTGGCCCTACATACCTATACTAGCCTTTTCCCGCGGCTTCGCCCGCGTACTATAAGTACTCAAAAAGGATTCGATACCCATGTTGATTATCAGAATTTGTGACCACATTTGCCCCTTTTAGGGGTTGAATTTTCAAAAAACCTGAAACACGTGTTTACTCATTTATCGTTAGGAATACTCCTGTGAAGTTTCGAATAAAATAATCTAACAAATCTCGATTTGCCATACAAACTTTGGACCCCCATTTTACCCCCTTAGGGGGTGAATTTTGAAAAATCCTTTCTTAGTGCACCCCTAAACCCTAAAAGGAACCTACGTGCCAAATTTTGACTCACTAGAACCAGCGGTTTGGGCTGTGCGTTGATATGTCAATCAGTCAGTCAGTCAGTCAGTCAGTTTCTTCTTTTATATATTTAGATACTAGCTGTGCCCGCGGCTCCGCCCGCGTGGAATTCGGTCTGTGTCAGTAAGCGGCTAATTCACCCCTAATTTCTCTCCCGCTTCTCTGGAGGCGGAACTTGAAGTACAGTTGACAGATGGATTTATCCTATTAATTTTTATTGGCATGATTTAAACGACATAGAATAGTAGGTGTATATCAGACGATACAGGACCACTTTTGTATTTATACGTTCATGTCCACGGCAAATATCATCCAAATCGATCCTCCCGTCAAATCAGTCGTAAGAACAGGCGCGGTTGAAATGGGGGGGGGGGGGTGTCACAAATGCAGAAATGTTTTTTTATTTGAGGAATTAGTAACCTTAAGGGCTGAATCCTTAAGGGGGGGGGGTAGACCTCCCGCAAGGTGGACTGATGACACCTGGTGAAGGTCGCGGGAGTCCGCTGGATGCGGGTGGCGCAGGACCGGTCATTGTGGCACCCTTTGGGGAAGGCCTATGTTCAGCATCATAATTATGATGATGATGATGAAGGGGTGATTTCCGGGATAACAATGCAAAAAAAACCGGCCAAGAGCATGTCGGGCGATGCTCAGTGTAGTTTCGTAAATGCCGCCCTGTTACGAAACATCCGTTCAAACGGTCGTTTATTAAGGGATATTTGGCGGTGCTTACGTCAGTCTACTGTCCGGCACATCCTTTCACTATGCGATTTTGACTGATAATTCAAACACGGCTGAACCGATTTTATTCAATATAGTTTTTATTGAAAGTTCTTATCAGACCTCACCAAATTTCAGCTTTCTAGTGCGAACAGCAACTGAGCAAGACCGTGGACAGACGGACGGACATGGCGAAACTATAAGAAAGAGATAAATAGTAGTTTATGTAACTGTTACGTAATAAGGCCTAATTATGTACAGAAGCATACAGTGCTTTACCTACACACATATTAGAAATACACTGAAACCATGCGTGCCGGCGGTCGGGGGGGGGGATTTTTGATTACGTTACCGTAGGTAATGAATTTTCATACGTTTTTACCACACTGTCACAGATAATACACTGATGTTACGTTACTGGTTGCAATAATTGTGGTAATTACATACTTCAAGGTAAGCACATTACAATGCACTAATGAACGTCAGAGAAAAAAAATACGTGAGTGTCGTGGAACACTCTGTTGGAACGAAGTTATGTTATTTAATTTTATTTCATTTTTGACTTTTTCGTAAATTTTGTGGTTTTAATTTTTTTTGTATTTTTTTGACATTTTTGAAATTTTGGAAATTTTGGAAATTTTGGAAATTTTGGAAAATTTTTGAAATTTTTGAAATTTTTTGAAATTTTTGAAACTTGAAATTTTTGAAATTTAGAAATTTTGCGATTTTTTACTTTTAGGTTCTCGACTTTTTTTCACTTTTATCAATTTGTTACTTTCCCTACAATTCACTTCACTTCACTTTATTCTATTTTATATATTTTTTATTTCATTCCATTTTACATGTTTCTCAATCGTATGGGTGTACCGTTTTCGTGACGTGACGCTTTTTCGTACCGGTCACGTGACTTTTTTTCACCTAGCCCCCCATCCGCGAACCGTCCAATAAGGAACTTCGTTCCAAAACTACCACCGGTTTTAACCCTACACCTCTGGCCCAAGAAGTATTATGACCGAAAAGATACTCGACGGGACTTATTTTTTTCAAAACAGTAATACATTATTAGATCTTAAAGATACAAAATAATGCGTAGTTCTTCAAGAAGACATATCAAAACAGCTTGAGAGACAGATAATGTACCTATTGTTTAATTATAAGGAAAAATAAAACCTAATCTGACTGCTTCACAAAACGTTTGATATGTTTTCCTACCTAAACAGTGTCCTATAAATGTTGTAGTAGTTTTTAGGTTTGGGCGATGCATCTTTGTCCGTCATATATAATACTCGAACCTGCAATAACCCTTTGACATTCATGACATTTTCAAATATTTCTTAAGAGCGGGTAAAGGTAAATTTAAAGCATCGACGGGTAACATGTTATAAATATGACCTTGACCAAAAAATTATTGAAATTAATTATTGAATTATTGAAATTATTGAAATACCAAATTTCATCTAAATACGGACAGCGGTTATTGGTTGTTTCTTCCCCATGTAAACTTTCACCCCTTTTGTATCCGTTTAAAGGATAATTTCCGAGATAAAACTATTTTATTTCCTTTTTTAATTAATTATCTTCATACCAAATTTTATCTAAATCGATTCTGCGGTTAATAATTCCCTATACAAATTTCCAACTCTCTTTTCACCCCTTTAGGGTTGATTTTCGGAGTGAAAACTATCATTTGTCCTTTCTTGAGACCCATACTATACCAAATTTCATCTTTATCAGTTCAGCGGTTAAAAAATCGTCATACCAACTTCCAACCCCCTTTTCGGGGTGAAAGGGTTTATTTTCGGGATGAAAATTATTCTGTCGTTTCTCGGGACTCAAAATATCTGCATACTAATTTGTATTAAAAAATCTCCATACAAACTTTCAACGCCCTTTTCACCCCCTCCAGGGTTGATTTTCGAGATGAAATTCTTTGTCCTTTCCCGGGACTCAAACTATCTCTACACAAAATTTCATCAAAATCCGTTCAGCCGTTTTCACGCGATAGATGTATAGATAGATAGTTTTTATTGAAAGTACCTTTCAGGCTTCACTTCCATTATTTTTTTCTTGTAAAGTAAGGGGGGGGGGGTTCAAGATGAAACTATCCTTTGTCCTTTCTCGAGACCCATACTATCTCTCTATACCAATTTTCATCTGAATCTGTTCAGCGGTAAAAAAATCCTCATACCAACTTCCAACCCCCTTTTCACCCCCACAAGGGTTTGAAAACTATCCTTTGACGTTTTTCGAGACTCAAATTATCTCCATACTCATTTCTATATAAATCGTTTCAGCGGTTAAAAATTCCCCATACAAACTTTCAACCCCATTTTCACCCCCACCAGGGTTGATTTTCGGGATTAAAACTATATATTATCCTTTCCCGGGACTCAAACTATCTCTATACAAAATTTCATCGAAATCCGTTCAGCCGTTTTCACGTGATGCGCGGTCAAATAAACAGACAAACAGATAAACAGATAAACAGATAAACAGACAAACAGATAAACAGACAAAAATTCTAAAAATTGTTGGAACGTGTTCTGTTATCGATTCTAAGTATCCCCAGCCAACTTTTTTTCGATTATCTTCCATGTACAGACTTTCGACCCTCTTCAGCTTTATTATATGTATAGATGTTAATTAAGAAAACTTTATTGTATGACTTATGGCTGTAAACTACAGGATGTAACAAAAATACTAGTGATCCATTTAAGGGCATCATAATTTGTATCGTGCACCTAAGAAAAAGAGGAGAAAAAATGTTTTGAGGTGAAAAAAATTTTTTTTTGTATGGGGCACGTCGTCCCAGCCGGCCATCTCTTCATACAAAACCATTTTTTAGGGTTCCGTAGTCAACTAGGAACCCTTATAGTTTCGCCATGTCTGCCCGTCCGTCCGTCCGTCCGTCCGTCCGCGGATAATCTCAGTGACCGTTAGCACTAGAAAGCTGAAATTTGGTACCAATATGTATATCAATCACGCCGACAAAGTGGTAAAATAAAAAGTGGAACAAAATGTTTTATTAGGGTACCTCCCCTATACGTAAAGTGGGGGGTGATTTTTTTTTTCGTTTCAACCCTAACGTGTGATATATTGTTGGATAGGTATTTAAAAATGAATAGGGGTTTACTAAAATCATGTTTTGATAATGTAAATATTTTCGGAAATAATCGCTTCAGAAGTAAAAAAAAATGTGTCCCCCCCCCTCTAACTTTTGAACCATAACTTTTAAAAATATGAAAAAAATCTCGAAAGTAGAACTTTATAAAAACTTTCTAGGAAAATTATTTTGAACCTGATAGGTTGAATAGTTTTTGAAAAAAAAATACAAAATAATTTCTGAAGTAAGTTTGTAATTTAACCATATAAGCAGGTGTTTATTGTACCTGTAATTTCTACAAAATCACAATGAAATGACGTGCTTTCAAATAAAGTAAAAACGGTGAAAATCGGTTCACGCAATAAAGAATTATCCCATAAAAATCATCTTCCATACTATAAGCTCGCGCGCAATAGTTTACTTAATTTGCCGATAGATGTCGCTGTACGTGGAACGCTCATATCATATCCTACATGGCGGTGTTATTTTAACTCTTAAATGGGGACACTTACTGTGACGGACGGAAAACTACGGAACCCTACACTGAGCGTGGCCCGACACGCTCTTGGCCGGTTTTTATTCTTAGGTTTTCATAATTAGAATAGTGTACCAATTACGCCCTTAAACGGATCACCCGCATGTTTGTTACAACTTGTATATCTTGGAAAATAAACTATTCTAGGTATTCTATTCTAATTAAAAAGCAAACATAACATAACATTACATAAATACTCTTTATTGCAAACCTCAAACAATAGACACAATGTATACACAATACACAAACAAAAAAGCAGAGGCAAAACAATTGGCGGTCTTATCGCTAAAGAGCGATCTCTTCCAGACAACCTTTGGGAAGCGGAAACCTTTGTAAATTAACAGGGAAGCTGACAAAACAAAAAAAACACTAGGTTATTGACTGTGTAGGAAATGTATAAATTTAACCACCTAATAGTATAGTTTTATGTACATTGTGAGTGCGTGTCCTAGCGCAATCGTGACATGACTATTTTCCTTACCTAACCTAATAATATACGATGATAGTTAGGTATGTATGGTAAGTTTAATAGGTAGGTTTAATAATTATACTTCGTTATTTCAATTATTCTTCTCATAACGGACACGACCTTCAGCAATCAAGAATAACGACTAGGAAGAAGATTTCAATCATTTACAATTTTTGTATTGTTTGCAAGTGGTTTAACAAATTGCCAAGCATAATGATCGGTGTTGCCAAGGGTTAATATAGTTCAATATACCTAATATTAAATTGATTTGTAAGAAGAGGGCTTCTTGCTTACTACATTAATTTTAAATATTAAAGATTCCAACTAAGTTTAAGAATCTCATCATATCTACATGATATGTAATTTATTTATATATATTTATTTATTTGTATTTATTACGTATATGTTATACTATCTTTGTATATTTTATATCTTATTAAATATATAAATTTAAATGCTATATATTTATTTAAATGCTTATTTATATTAGACAACGTTCTTGCTATTTTTAGTTATTAGTTCTGTGTTCTTTACATACCCTGCACCAATGATGCTTCTCTGTTTGGCCTAAAGGTTGACTGGTAGAGAATGCCTTACGGCATTAAGTCCGCCTTTTGTAACTGTATATTTTATACTGTGCAATAAAGTTTAAATAAATAAAATAAATGATAGCAATGATATAAGCAGATCTTTTTAGGGTTCCGTAGCCAAATGACAAAAAACGGAACCCTTGTGGATTCGTCATGTCTGTCTGTCTGTATGTCTGTCCGTCCGTATGTCACAGCCATTAACACACACCTCGGAAACTATAAGACGTATCTGAATGAAATTTACATATAAGGTGCATTTTGTATGCCGCTACTTAGTTATGTAGTTAAATTTGAAAAAAAAAAATGTTTAGGTGGAGCGGCTCCATACATGTAACTAAATTAAAAAAAAAAATTGACCAATTATCAACATGTGACATCAATCAATAGGTCTTTAAAAATAATATTGATGTTTTTTTGACCATTTTGTGATTAAGTGAATATTTTCTGAAATAATCGCTTCGAAAGTCAGACAATTCGTGCCCCCCCCCCTGTAACTTTTGAACGGTAAGTCCAAAAAATATGAAAAAAATTGAGAAGATGCGCCTTATCATATACTTTCTACGAAAAACGTTATCGGTTAAGCCATTTTTGAGTTATCTCCATAAAACTTGTTCCATAGGCATCAGATACGACCTTTTGGTATTAGTTTGGTTCTTATTCCTTTGAAGGTACGGAACCCTCCTATGCGTGGTCCGACACGGACATGGCCGGTTTTTTATGAACTAACCATGTATAATTTGATAGAAACAGCTTAGACTGCGTGGAAAATACTCTTCGAAAAATCTAACATAATTAACCAATTAAAAAAAGTACATGCTGCATAATTTCTATCTTATATCTACTGCATCTATAGAACAAACAATTGCCCACAATTGAATCATCAAAACTCAGCCAACTTACATCAGGGAATAGTGTCGACATGCTGGTACCAACGGCGCTGCCCCAGTCTCCTCCTTGGGCGTAGAACTTCTTAAAACCGAGACGGTGCATCAGGTTTCTGAACACCACCGACACTTCCACTGCCCCGAGGCCTGGACGGACTGCAGCCTGAAAACCCAACATAGTTTTAGGTATGACCAACCAAAGCCATGTATACTTTTGTACTACAAGTTTCTAACAGCAAATTACCATTACAAGACCAGGGGAAATATGTAAGTAGTGCAACAAGAAATGGAATGGCCGATTGCATGTCATCCGACGATGATGTCGAGGATAAAGCGAAATGGAGAAGGAAAGTCAGGAAAGCTTACGCAACTATCATGTAATATATATAGAGAAGAATTATAAGACCAAACTTACATCAGAAAAGCCATAACCGGGCAAGCTGGGTACGATGGCTTCGATGGCGAAGTCCCGGTCCGTGCTGACGGCAGTCAGGAGAGGCAGAGCCTCGTAGAACTCCCTTACGGACCCTGGCCAGCCGTGCATGAACAATACGGGGACCACTTCCACCCCTGCTGGGACCTGTGGCAGAGAACATTTGTAAAAATAAAATTATACGAAGTAAAATATAAACAACTTAGTAAAAGTATAGTTAAAGTAAGTAGAAGGCGGAGGATAGACACAAGTCAAACGTCCGAATGCTTAAGTCACTTGCAATAAAGTTGACATCACTTTACATGGAATTGGCTTTCCGTCACGAAGTTCTTAAGTGATAATGAAGGAATAAAGAGAAGTGGACTCTCCAGTTACCTGAGGTTTAACCCTGATGAAATGGATATCCAAGCCCTGAATATTGGTCTTGTAGTGAGGGAACTTGTTGAAGAACCTCTCCCTCTCCTGGAAGTTGTACTTCTCGGCCCAGTACGAGGTCCAGCTGTCCAGCTGTTTGCTATTGAAGCCGTACTGGAAGCCGATGTTCTCCAGCGGAGGGGTCCATTTTAGATGATTCTTAAGACGCTCTCTGAGATCGTTGATCATCTGAAAAGATTTTAAGTATATTAAATGCCAGCCGAAAGACATTTACCGCTGAACAAATGCATCATTCAAATATTGTGCACAAGTTGTGTTATGTCCCAATGTAAAGGCGCCCTGTGATCTGGATCAGATCGTGGATTTATCTTTTTAACATCGTTTTACCTCCTCTTGCCAATTAAGAACCTATCTAAAAATGGAAACTCATCTAAAAACATATTTTGGTAATGGTTAGGATTAAATGATTAATTTATTTTATCTACCACAGCAGTCATTAGTTGTACTAGAAATTGCCCTGCCCACTGCCACCTAAGCCCGAGAACACTTAAGTCACTTAAATCTGTTTATCGGGATTCATCTCTCGAGTTTAATTAATTATATGTACCTATAAATAAGGCAACTGATAGCACTAAGTATCAATCTAGCTAATCATACGAGCATATTCACATCTCAACAAGTCGCTATGAAATCTCACCGATTCACTGAACGTGACCTTGAACGGCCTGATGCTGGCATCTTGCTTGCCCTTCAAGTCGTTGGGTCCCCACCAGGCGTTGAGGTCCGCCTCTGGTAGAGGAGGAGGTTTCTTCAGGAACATGTAGTATATCCCCACCGCCGCCAGAGCGTAAAATGGGACAAGGAAGAGAATTCGAGCCATCTGTAAAAAAATAATACTATATAGGTACAGCGCGCCTTTGTCGGTGCGTGTCGGTAGCGCGCCTTGCAGCAGCTAGTCACGGACCGGTTCAACCGGCACTTTTAGTACTTGAATAATCATTTGTGTAATATGTGTCACGAAAGTTTAAATTCAAAAAGCAAGTAACAAATAATCAGTCATTGAGAGATAAGCTATATTTGATCGTAAGAACCAACATGCCGAATTTTACAAAACGCTATTGTAGGTATCTATACCTAAAGCAAATCATTCTTAATTATGTAATGAAGTAGAAAGTAGCTATAAAAGTATAATTAGCTATTGTTTGTTTACTGGTGCGATCTCAAAATAATATCCAATCAAAATCAGATTTTAAATACTTATAAAGCTACTTCTATGTTACGAGTACAGCTATATCACCTACAGTTATGCGAGTGCATATTAGTTAACTTAGTAAAAATATTTTATCAGAATGTTCTCGTTCCTTATCAACCTAGATTTAAGGGATAATTTTAGTTGGTTCCATAGACATATAAAATAAGAAGACGGAATCCCACGAAGATAAAACTGTGATTCCATAATGAGCCGCGATCTCGTGCACACACACTCACTTTTGACGTTTGAACCAATCACCGCTCGTCCACGAGTTGTATATGTGTGCGTGTCGCGCGTAAACACGTCTGAACTCGGCTTATTGTGGAGTCACAGTTTTGTCTTCACGGCGCTACGTCTTCTTATTTTATATGTCTATGGTTGGTTCACATACTTTATTGTATAATAGTAAGATAGCAAAACTGATAAGGAATACTCACATGAAACTAACTGTAGCTATAAGTTTCGCTAATGTAGCAGTAAAATAAGCCAACATTTTTCGGTATGATATGGCTCTCTATTTTCGTAATGAAAGTATAATCTATGTTCGTACAAGTAAATAGTTCTATTTCATAAAGGCTAAGGTTATTTTCAATTAAATATACCTACTACTGAAACTGTCCTGTTCTCATTGTTTAAGATATTTGAATACCCAACAGATAAAAATAATAATGTACTTGCGTGACCGTAGTGCAAATCTACTACTAAATAATCAGATAACTTGAAGATACAAAACAACATAAAAAATTGTTACCGAACTCTAATTTCAATATCTACCTCTACTATGTATACCCAGAGTATACGTATCATTTCAAGTTGATAGAATTTACTATGAGACTAAAATCCAAAGATTTCATTCCATATACTCATCAAAGACAGTAAAAATATGATAATATGTTACCTTGTACGATTCGTACGCGCACCTCCAACGATGAACGAGAACTGACTTGTTGTTAAATTACCCATATCATTTGTCTGCATCTGACTGATTTGTAAAAAGACTTATCTTACCTATTACATCACTTCGAAACTAGGCCGTACCAACCAGGATATTACGGCTATGTTTAAAAAGCTAGGCGGTAAGGGATATATACCTTTGGAGCAATCACGTAGTGGTTATCGTAACCTTGATAATATACATCGCGTATTTTCATCTAAAGGTATTTTTAGTATGGCAACCGGTGTCAGTGCTGGTGTCTGATTGTCTGAGTAGGTACCTAAAGCATATTTCGGCAACCAGCATATTGAAATTAAATTGAAACTTAGTAGGTAATATATTTTGAAATTGTATTAATTTAGTATTCAGCTCATGAAGTTATTAAGGTAGAGAGATTGTTTATTCAATGACATGATATGATACTAATATGTTATCTAAAATATGGTCAAATGGCAAATTTGTGACGTCTAGAATCATCCTGATTGGTTATTTTAGTTCATAAATACTGATTTATTTGCTAGGTGTCATGAGTTGTAAAACTACATTAATAAAACTATGACGCGTGCGTCAAAACTATTTAGATATATTTTAGTTTTTGTATGTAAGTACTAATTTTGAGTTAAAGTTTTTAGTTTATAATCGCTATTTGGTAAGGAAAACATCGTGAGGAAACTTGCTTACATCCGCGGAAAAATTCAAAGGTGTAAGTGAAGTTCCCAACCCGATTGGGGTCAGCGTGGGGACTATAGCCCAATCCCTCTCATGCAGAAGAGGCGTGTGCCCAGCTGTGGGAGGTATATTAAGGCTAAAATATTATTACTAAATGCGTTCTTGGCATCAGTACCAGAGTGGCAGAGTGTGATACGACTATACGATATGGACGACTGTTTATAGTGAATGTTTGAAGTTCTGTTAAGGGATGGATAAAATATTCAACTGTTATGTAATCTGTTATTATGTTGTTGTTTAATGTTGTTTTAATTTTATTAGAATATAAGTTTTATGGCGCATTAGTTATACTGTAATTTCATGTAAACGTGTTTTTGATTAAATAATAATTATTATTATTATTGGTAAGAGAGTGTATATATTTGAAGTCTGGAGACTTAAAGCCCACTCCCTCTCGTGCATGAGAGGAGGCCTGTTCCCAGCAGTGGAACGTATATAGGCTAACATAGTATTTAATATATTATTTTAATAATACTTTCTGAAATATAATATAATATAATTTTAAACAAAAAAGATCCGACTTCACTTAGACTCCGACTTTCCAAAAGGAAATGCCCGAGCCACTGTAAAAAAATATTAATATTACTATGTGTGGCGTGTACATAATAGTTCCCTCAAATTCTCCAGGATTCTATCATCAGATCCTAACCTGGTTACACTGCGTGGTCGCACTGTGAAGTATACTCTTTGAAACAAAAAAATAATTTTTCAAATCGGTTCAGCCGTCTTCGAATAATTGTTGAACATACATTAAAAAAAAAACGCAGAAACAAAGATCCCGACGAATTGAGATCCTCCTCCTTCGAAATCTTGAGGTCAGTTGGAAAGAGTTTTGTATCAATCTTTCGCGTCGCATAATATAATTTGGCATGTTTTTAACCAGGCTGCTAAATAATTGAATTTGGGTACCTATAAAAAATAAAAATGGGTACCAAAATTAATAGGTTGGCGACTAATTTGGGGCCGTACATTATCTCAATATGGGCTATTTTTTAATGTCTTAATAGTCATTGTTTAACTATGGGTAGGTATCAAATAATTATATTGAAAACTGAATTTATAACTGGGAAGGATTTTAAGAAGCCTTTTTTTAATCGAAAACGATTACCTTATAAATTAAAAATAAGGTACTCTTAAAACATTTAGGAAGCAATTAAAATGAATTACATATTCAATATTAGTACAACGGGCAACTTTACACGAGCTGTAATTATAAGGTAAAATGGATTCTTAAAAAGTTACTAGAATCTTTAAATATTGGTAGTTGGGTACCTATAAGTAGGTAAGTATCTATAGTCAGATATCTAGAACCGAATTCATATGCCACATATGATTTAGAAAAAATGAAAGGTGCCTTTTGTATAGTATTACCAAAATACCAAACTAGTTAATAGAGCATAATGAATGGTGCCTTTTGTGTAGGTATTACCTAAATACCTACCTATACTTCCTTTTTATTAGATTAGGAAAATCGTGCGATTGTCGTAGTTTTCCCTCATAGGGTTGAAAAAAAAGATACATAGGCGAAATGGATCGTTAAATAGCCGATGGTTTGATGGCTACCTGCGGATTACGTGCAAAAATCAAGTTTACGTTGCTACCCGTTTTCATAAAACAAAGTTAGATGTTTTATTAAAAAACCGGTCGAGTGCGTGTCGGACCACGCATAATGGAAGGTTCTGTACCTTCAATGGAATAAGAACCAAACTAATACCAAAAGGTCGCATCTGATGCCTGTGGAAGAAGTTTTTTGGAGATAACTCAAAAATGGCTGAATTGATATTCCAAACAATTTTCGTAGGAACTATCTAATAAGGCGCATCTTCTCAATTTTTTTCATATTTTTTGCACTTCAAGAGTTACAGGGAGACACAATTTTTCTGAATTTCGCAGCGATTATTTCTGAAAATATTCACTAAATCACAAAATGTTCAAAGAAACCTCAATGTTATTTTTAAAGAACCATTGATTGATGAGCAACATGTTGATATTCAATAATAACTTTTTTTTAATTTAGTTACATGTATGGAGCGGGGGCAGCAGAACCAAAGTAACCGATATAGCCCTCCGAATCGCTAAACTAAAGTGGCAGTGGGCTCGTAGAACCGATGGCCGTTGGGGCGGAAAGGTTCTCGAGTGGCGACCACGAACCTGAAGGCGCAGCGTCGGTAGACCCCCCGCAAGGTGGACTGATGACCTGGTGAAGGTCGCGGGAGTCCGCTGGATGCGGGTGGCGCAGGACCGGTCATTGTGGCACTCTTTGGGGGAGGCCTATGTCCAGCAGTGGACGTCTTTCGGCTGATATGATGATGATGATGATGATGATGATGATGGAGCGGGGCCCCACCCGCCAAAATATTTTCTTTTGCAATTTAACTACATAACTAAATAGCGGCATTGGAGGCATACAAAATACACTTTGTTTAAATTTTAGGATGATACATGTTATAGTTTCCGAGTAAAATGGCTGTGACATACGGACGGACGGACGTACGGACAGACGGACATGACAAAGCTATAAGGGTTCCGTTTTTGCCATTTTGCCTACAGAACCCTAAAAACCGGTCAAGTGCGAATCGAAGTCGGGCCCCGAGGGTTTCATACATCACACAATTTTAATAATATTTTTTCTTGAGTCCGATTCTTAACTTCACCACAAGATATTTATGACAAAATATAAAAATTTAAATTCTCAAAACAAGCCCTTTAATTTACACACTACCAATAAAGTTGAAAGCTATAACGGCCAGAAATGGCTTGGTATGCAGTAAAGGGTTAGTTTTTTAAATAATGTGAAACACGAAGTGAAAAACAAAATTCACTACAGGGTGTCAGTAAGCGGACATTTGTCCGCCAACCGGGTTACCTAACCAACATGCATATCGGTCGCAATTACTCCCTTAAAGCACCAAAGGACATACAACCTACAAAATTTCAGCTTAATCGATCTAGCAATTTCGGATCAAATAGACATTGTGACAAGACAGAGTAGCACATGCTTCCTTTTAAAAAATTTTGGTACGGAACCTTAAAAATATTACAGTTTCCTGAAATTTTAGTGCCCTCGTAATTAAAATGATACCAGCAATTGATACCCAAAAAATGGTTAATTAGGTAGAAACCAATAGCTGGCAACAAATATTTAAACCAAGCCTGCTTTGAATAATAGATGCCAAGTTAATATTTTTGTTGCCAACCTATTATTTCAAGTTCCCGGTAAATTTTTTTGTCAACTATATATTGCTGCCGTTTTTCAATAATATGATGCCACATGTTTGACGCTTATAAAAACATATTGTCGCTAAAATATTAATTCACGGCCAATTTATATTATTATATGCCTTAGAAAAGTTGCCGATTCATGTTTTAGATACCCGGAAAATTATAAGCCGTATAATTTTTCGAGTACTTGCTGATAAATAAATCTCTTGTTATTAAAAAAAATACTCATTTAAATAACATTTTAATCAAATCTTTGTCATACTCAAAAACTTCATGATTTATTAAGCCTGTACTTAATTGAAGATTTTCTAGAGCTTCACTTTATTAATCACCGCGAAAAAATAATCTTTTCTAAAGAAGTTTATAAAAAGTAATTAAGATCCGTTCAACTCCAAAACTTTGTTAAGTTTTTGCAGCGTTACAATGGTTTATTGAGTCCAGAAATAAAGTTTAAAGGTTTTGTAAGATTTCCACATTTTTGTTACATTGTTTCTTTTGATATTTTGCAAATCATTAATGTTTATTTTAAGTAACAAACAATTAACAAATTTACATCTACATCAGGTAGAGTCTGGCTGCAAAGTGAAGTGTGGTAGAATTTATGAGATCCCATATAAACCACGACACATCTGGTTCCGGACAAGCTATACATAGGTATAAATAAATAATTATATTAGTCATATCACTTGTAAGTTACATCCCGATGTTAATTCAAATTAAAAAAAAACTTTGTACAGTTGTGTTCTCCAATATCTATACGATGAATTGTACAAAAATATAGAAATACAACCTTATTTATACGGTTTAAAGTCGTGTAGGTAAACATATTAATCTATATATATATAACTCAAAGGTGACTAACTGACTGACTGACTGACAAAGTGATCTATCAACGCACAGTCTAAACCGCTGGTTCTAGAGATTCCAAATTTGGCACGTAGGTTCCTTATAAGGTCTAGGGGTGCGCTAAGAAAGGATTTATCAAAATTCATCCCCTAAGGGGGTGAAATGGGGGTCCAAAGTTTGTATGGGGAAACAAGATTAGTTAGTCTATTTTATTCAAAACTTCACAGAAGTATTCCTAATAATAAATGAGTAAATACGTGTTGCAGGTTTTTTGAGAATTCAACCCCTAAAAGGGGGAAATGTGGTCAAAAAGTCTGAAAATCAACATGGGTATTGTTTCTATGGTTTATCGGGTCGTTGATTACGAAAACAACAACGATTTTAAAATCCGACGTGGCGGACGTGAAATACCATCTCCCCTGTTAGGGTACAATGGGGTTGAAATGTCTAAATATCCATATGGGTGTCGTTTTTGTGATTTTTTGGGACGTTAATTAAGAAAATGGCATCGATTTTGAAATTTAATATTGTGGACATAAAAATTCTTGAAAGTATTTGTGCCAAATTGCAATCTTCTTCTAAATATATAAAAGAAGAAACTGACTGACATATCAACGCACAGCCCAAACCGCTGGTTCTAGAGATTCCAAATGTGGTACGTAGGCTCCTTATAAGGCATAAGGATGCACTAAGAAATAATTTTTAAAAATTTACCTCCTAAGGGGGGAAATGGGGTTCAAAGTTTGTATGGGAAACGAGATTAGTTCAACTATTTTATTCGAAACTTTACAGGAGTATTCCTAACGATAAATGAGAAAACAAGTGTTTCAGCTTTTTTGAGAATTCAACCCATAAGGGGGAAATGTGGAGACAAAAATTAAATATCAACATCGGTATTGTTTCTATGGTTTATCGGGTCGCTGATTACGAAATCAACACTTAAGGGGGTGAAATGGGGGTGTATAGTTTGTATGGGGAATTTTTAAACGTTGAATCAATTTAGATGAAACTTGGTATAGAGATAGTTTGTGTACCGGGAAACGACATGGGACAGTTTTTATCTCGAAAATCGATCTTTAAGGGAGTGAAATGGGGGTTGGAGGTTTGTATGGAGATTTTTTTACCGCGAACCGATTTAGATAATTTTGTTGTGGATATAGTTTGAGTCCCAGGAAACAATATAGAATATTTTTTAAGCCGAAAATCAATCTTAGAGGGGTAGAAAACATGTTGGTAGTTTGTATGGCGAATTATTAACCGCTGAACAGACGATTGAAATGAAACTTGGTACATATTATATAGATTGAGTCGCGGTAAACAATATAGGATAGTTTTTATCTCGAAAATCAACCCTCTAGGGGGTGAAACGGGGGTTGAAAGTTTGTATGGGAAATTAATAACCGTTGAACCGATTTAGATGATTTGGTATGGAGATATTTTGCGTTCTGGGGAAGGATATATAATAGTTGTTATCCCAGAAGTCATTCCTTAAGCGGGTAAAAAGGAGGGTGGATTACTAATTCCACGCAAATGAAGTCGCGGGGAAAAGCTTCTATTCAAGAGTAGAAATCTGTATTAATCATAATCTCTCAGTAGTAAGTCGTTGATGGCGTAACAATTAAACAATTATTGCAATAATTTCTTTAAAATAAAAAATGAGGGAACCGCCGTCTTCAAAACGTGGTATACCGAAACCTCCAGAATGTAACGAATACTTTTCCGAAAACCGCTTCTAAATCAGTTCAGCGAAACGCAAGATGATCGCGGACAATCATACATTCCTACATACAAACAATAAACATACGAGTCTAACTGAGAACCTCCTATTTTAGTACTTTTAGTACGCGGGCGAAGCCGCGGGAAAAAGCTAGTTGTATATATATTGGAGAACTCATTTCAACTGTACCTACCTACTTAGGTAACTAAACATACTACACAAAACACAAAAACTAAATACAATTCAAATAGGTTTATCATTGGTCTCATCTCTCATCATCATTGGTCTGTAACATCTATTGGCAGACGATTAGACGCAATGTCCGAAATCAACTTAGACACTTTCTTTGGTGGCTGTACAAACCAATATGGGACTGGCAAGGCATTTTTTTTTTATATTACATACACCACACAAAAAAAATATAAATAAAATTCACTACAATAAAACATTGCAAAGTATGCCCCATAATATAACACTACACACACGCACGACAGTGCGCACGCCAAGCCCAGATTAAAAAACTTATCTCGATAAAAACCAATATCAATTTATTTATAAGCCCCTAATGATATAATAATGTTTCCCATCCCGACACGTGCCTGTGCTTTATCGGACTTGACTTGTGCCTTGTGTCGGTAAACCTCATGGGAAATGCCACCCTATTTTTATTTTAATCCTTCAATCGTATGTGATGATGCAAATTACGGATTAATATCAAGATGCTGGTGGACCTTGTCTTTCGTACGATCTTTGTTTACATAGTTGGTTTTTGTTTTATACGGGTACTGCATTAAGTCTAAAAACCATAATAATAATTAAAAAATAATACTTTATAGAAAATAAACCTAAATAAAAAAATTACTTGTCTTGATGAAATAATTTGGAATTAAATAAAGTGTGAAATGAAAACGTCATTTTGATATTTTGTTCAATATTTTGTTATTTTTTCCATTTGTTTGTATGGTGCCCCATGTAGCCTGAAATATTTTTTTTCAATTCTTTACAATTTTATTTTCATTTTCCTTAAAGTCATAAAACGACAGACTTTGTACGCTACATACAACTATAAATAAGTTTGCTATGCAAAAATTAAAATCATGAAAGCAATTTATGAACTAAATAACATGTACTTCCAATATACTGAACCTAACTAAATCAATATTAATATTTTTGTTTCAAATTAAATACCTACTACCGACATCTATTTCCATTAATAACAAAACTAGTGCTATAATATTGTATGGTTCGGATAGATGGCGCTGCTAAAAGGGGGAACACTCTTTTTAGTTCAACAGTTTTGTCTCGATATTTTGTTGCCATAAGACGTCATTAGTGTTTGAGGTATTTGATAGATGGCAGCACTTAACGACTACGACTGTTTATTGATTTTTGTGGTTACGATGGTATTTGCGGTTTGAGTATCAGGGTGTAAAATTAAATCGTATAGCGAAGTTCTTATTTCCTATAACGTCTTAAGTAAAAACTTAGGTATAAAAAATTGATGTTGTTAATAAATTTATGATAAGGCAGACAGAGATCAGATCAAATATATTATAAATGTATAACTTAATAAAAAGAAAACTATGCAAATATTTAATGTATTAAGTAGGTTTAATCATTTAAAAAGGATCTGTAATTATTTACTTATAAAAAATACACCTAGAGGGGAATCTTCTTCAATGTTCAGTAGAAATAAAACACGAAATCTAACAAATCAATCTAACCTAATTAGGTATATTTATTTTCTATCATTTAGGCATTTTTTTCAGCGCTTACATTAAATCATGTAGACTATAAATTATTTTAATCAGTAATAATCACTTGAATAAATTTCAAAGTACTAATTTTGATTATATTATTATTGTCATAGACTTATTGTCACGTGATATTAATACAATTATTATGCCTGTATATAGTTGTTGTTATATGAGTGATTGTAATATTTTCAAAATAGGAGCAATTTACTTTTTGTGTTGATTTGATTTCCACCCTAGATAAAGTAAGTGCAAGGGCAGCCAATTGTCAAAGCAACTTTGTCAACAAATTGTTATCATTTCATAATCATAACATCGGCATGTTCAAAAATTGGCGCCAATGTCTGTTCAAGTGTCCAATGCTACTTTCAAGGCCGAGCCACACCGGCTGCGTGTGCGTAGACGTGCGCCGCGATTCGAAAAATAAACATACACACTGGACAGACACAGCTCCAACCCAACTCAACTCAACGCTATAACGACATTGACATTTGCTATTCGAACAGATTTTCATTCAACATTGGTATCACATTGGTCTCACATTGGTCTCACATTGGTACAACATTGCTACAATGTGCGACCAATGTGTGACCAATGTGAGACCAATGTGATACCAATGTTGAATGAATATCTGTTCGAATAGCAAATGTCAATGTCATTATAGCGTTGAGTTGAGTTGGGTTGAGTTGGGTTGGAGCTGTGTCTTTCCAGTGTGTGTGTTTATTTTTCGAATCGCGGCCGTGCATGTAGACGTACACGTTCCACTGCGTTGTAAAATAAGAATTCTCATAAGAAGTGACACCGCTTGCGTGACATGTGACATGTCTTATGAGAATTCTTATTTTACAACGCAGTGGAACGTGCACGTCCACGCACACGCAGCCGGTGTGGATCGGCTTTTATACTTTGCTGTAGACGTCGACGATCACATCAAATTTTACCACCACGTTAACAGGGGAGCCAAATTTATGGAGTTGTATACAAACGCTTTATAGTCGACGGTAATGGCAAATCGTGAACGTGCACGTCCACGGTAATTACAAAGTAGAGTTGGATTACGTTTGGCTCCCCTGCAATATAGTGATGGTAAAATTTGACGTAATCGTCCATGTCCATGGTAAAATATAAAAGCGATCAGATATTAAAGGCAGCATAATGTATTGAGCAAAAATGCTAATAATTCTATATTAAATACAAGATATGACTGGAGACCAGCATTTAAATGTTAACACTTATATGTATCTTGAATTAGATTCATCATAGATTTTGTTTTGTTTTTATGAATAAATATCTTCTTTTCATATAATTTTTCGTGATAATTCAAATCAAATAACTTAAATCGTAAATTTGGTTTAGAATAGACAAGAAAACAATTATTCAAACAACACATCTTACAAATAATACAGCAGTAAAGATAATAAAATAAATAAATATAGATGTGAAGCCAAAATGGTTTCCACTCAGCAATGCAGTTGGCACGGCTAGCGTGGTCGGTTTGTTGGTTGTATTTACTTAACTTTTATGATATACCGTGTAGTCTTTATAATTAGATATCTAAGTTCTTGACTTATACAAATAAGTGTTAACATTTTCTCATAAAGCAACACTCACACTACCAGCCTCCAAATTTTAAACAGTGAATTTGTTGCGATCCTTGCGTTTTAGCATAATGCAGAAGAGTAATGTGTATCGTAAAAATCTTTTATGTCTTATAATTGATTATCTTGTACAATCTAAAGTCTTTTGAGGAAACACTAAGCTAGTTAAAGCCTTTCTATCTTAATACCTACATTTTTTCTAACGGAGCTGTTTAAATAAGATATGGGAAAAATTTATGTTTTACCCATAAACTTTTTTGCCTGATATGTTATATCATTGACTATAAGCGATTATCAATATTTCTGCCCATATTAAAAACAGCTTTACAAAAAATTACCAAAAGAAAGTTACTAGAGAAACAAAATACCTTTTTAAAGTGAATTTCAACATTAGGTTAATGACTAGTATGATATTGAACCACAAAATAAGAGCTAAATTTAAGCTTCTCTACAAAAATTATTTAGTCTAGGAACAGGCACACTTCTACCACATCACAATAATCGCTAAAAGGCTAAAATTAATAGTTTTGTATTCATTTGTTTTTCTTAAACATGGCGTTAATAGTTTTTTTATATAAAATATTGGCAATCTAATAGGTATGTTGTTTATGTTTTCTTTGCATAATGTAGGTGATGGTTACATTGACAGCTATACGAGTATCTAAGTTCTAATTTTGATTAAAGTAAAATAGTTGTTTTGTATGTTATATTGTGTGAATTGTCTGAAAATATATGTTTTCAACCGTTGCGGATTATTTACATAATTAAAAATTTAATTACTTTTCTACTGCAAGCAAGCATTTAATTAACGAAATAAGTGACTATTATTTGTATTCTTTAGGAATATGTATTTTATTATTATAAAATCTAGAAAATGTATAAATTCACAACCTATTATTTGTCTATTAATTTATTCAAATTTTAATCCAATTTAATTGTTCATAACCCACTTGCAACCAATATTCCTAGCAATATTTGTAGGGCAGGGATACTAGATATCATTAAAATAACATCTGCCCATTCTTTGTTGGTAATACTTCCCGGCACTATCCAAAACATGCTAGTTTTTTTTACATTCTCATTATTTTAACCAACGCTGGTTGTTATTATTATTTTTACATAATATTTTACTAATTCTTCTCGCATTTTATAAAATGGTGTTCCATTCCCTTAGTTTACCCTAGTAAAATAATAATATTTTTTTTGCTTAAATATAAAATTAAATAAATTACATTAAAATATTGTACATGAATTCAACTAAGTTCTTTACTCAATAAACTAACATTTATAGGATTCCAACGTTCAGATATATTTTAACGTAATATCTTTAAGCTTTAATATCTTCCAGATATTTTAAGTAAGTACATACCAATTGTGAAAAATATATGCCAATAGTAAATAATAGTTATACATTTTCTAAGAACTAGTGGCAGGCGTAAAACAAGAAAGGCAACCGTCTAATATGGACTTATACTTAAGAATAAACAGTTCTAAACTACCTGCTTTAAAAGCTTGTTATAAAAAACAAGTATTTTTTGTTAATGCATTCGAGGCAAAATACTTCGACCTGTTTATTCATCGTATAATGGCATTTTTACGAAATTTAAAAGTTTAAAAATGCAATTACGGAATAGCTAAGCCCATTTTTCTCAAAAATTGGTACTATTAGTTTCCTAAAATTCCCTTTTTAGTATTATCGTGCTTTTTATACATATTAAAACAAATAAATTCCGAAGATTTAAATTTGTGTTATTGAAAGAAATTACTTTATACCGACATTTAATTATAAATACTATGTTGCTAGTCATGTGCAAATACAAATTATAGTCATAAGTAGTTAACATACTACAACTGCGGATCAATTTGCCTAAACATAAACAAGTACAGTTTATACCGATTTTTTTAATTGGAGTAAATGTCACTAATTAATGTCATTTAAATAACTTAGTAATTTAAGAATATCAAAAACATAGCTGTAGATTCTAGTGAATTCATAAAATGTCGGATTTTAACAAATATTTGTAGAAAATAAACAATAAATCAATAACAAGTATGTTGTATTTCGTACTAGATACTCGTGTTCCAGTTTTATTTTATCGTCGTAGTACCTACTCGTGGTATTGGTTTATTGGGCAAGGTAACATAATGTAATATTTCTCAAAAATGTTAACAGTTACCCAGAATAAAACTGAATTTACAATCCAATAGCTACCGAGCACAACTTTCTGACAATAGATTAAACTCAAAAGGAACAATCAAAGTATGAAATCTACAAAAAGTATTATAAACTAAATTATAACATAAAATATTTAAAGCTATTGAGTTCATATGAAACATATAAGGCAATCGTTTAAATCGTAATTGACTTAACTAACCATTTGACAATTACACAATACAATTTTTTAATCTGTTGAGATTTATTTAGTATACTTAAGAAAAATAATGCCATATTAATACATGATCTAAAGGAATTTTAGGAAACTGAAATACCTTATTCTAGTTAAATACATTGCTTTTCACACGTCGCTTTATGCACAAACATACATCTAAGACAAAATCTTATTTACATCATAAGTTCATGCGCTAAACAAAACAATTGTTCCCCTAGAACATTAAATATAACTATTATGCTGAATTATGCTTTCCTAATTATGGAGATATAGTTAGGAAGGAATTATGGAAGATTCTGAAGACTTATCAAAATATTTATCTATATAGTTAACGTAATTTTAAATACTGCCCAAGATACTAAGTTTCCTTTTAAATTTCGCATTGCCGACATATTATTATTTAGACAGAAAAACTGTTGTTGTTTGATACATAATGATTAATAAACATGTACTTGATTTCTTGGACAGGATTCGTCAAAAACATATTGGTTAAATAGGTATACATTTTAATTAGGTACTTTATGTATTTTTACGGTCCTGTAAATATAAATAACAGTTAAATAGGGGGTTTTAAATAACAAGTAAATGTATTATGAAAAATATTGACAATATGAGGGCTTACCCAAGTTGATACTGTTGCTGTTGGTCATATTTTTGCAGACCAGACACTATCAGTTAGAATAACATTATTGTCTTTAATTTGTTATATTCCAATTTTAATATTACTTATTTATGTTTAGTCCAATTACTATACTATTAATATTAATGCATTTTATTCAATCAAATACAAACACTGAAAACATTGAAAAAATAATCAACCCAGCAGGATTTGAACCTCGCATCGATACGCCTTACCGGGGCTCGATCGCTTTACCAATTAAGCTATGGGTTCAGTTACTGAGTTGACGAAATTCTCAATGCCTTCAATCATCTTTTTGCATTTATTTTTTACATCGACTTTATAGCCGCCGTAAGCGACATCTAGGTGCTAACTACTAGAGTTAGATACCCTTCCCGCCGACCCTATGCATTTATTAACTATTATTTATAAATAATTGCAACTGTGCCGAAATATCGGTTGCTCGTAAACTAGTAAATACCCCGTTACAAATAATAGTTATAATGCAATTATTACTGATAGTGCCTGATCGATTTTTCACATCTTTGCAAAGGATTACTTTAGGACTCGTTCACACCGATTTATCGCACGGAGATACTAAATCCAATGCAAACATCGTCAGACCGAATGAAAGCATCAGTTTCTGCAAGCCTTACTCTACAAGGCGTCCAATACTATAAACGGACAAAATTAAGCACTACCTAAATGATCATCTAATAGAATTTCAGAAAGTCAACAGCATCTATACTAAATATAAATAATGACAACATGTCATGGGCTTTACAAACTTGCGTGTAAATATGCACACTCTTTTAAGAACAATCTTTATTTTTATGTCATTCAAAATATTTTGAGTTCGAAAATTTGCATGTGCATAATTACTCGTAAAAATTCCCACTTTTGATGTCAATTTAATTAAATTATTATTGTCATTTGTTATTTGTATTGTCATATAGTAAGTCGGGAAGCTCGATAAAATATCCAGTATTTATAAGTTACAAGTACAGAATAAACTTTTAAGTATTCGGAATTCTGGAAAATACTCTTTACTAACATTAAGAATTCTAAAGGGATTTAATTTAGAGAGGTAAAGAATGGACCACTGCAATCTTAAAATAGATAAACTAAAGATATTTTAGATATGATTCGACTAGGATATGCGAGTATTTTTCACTAAAAAGTTTTGGGAACCACCGAATACGAGGTGGATGTTTATTTTAAAAAATTGTAATAAGCACAGCCAAAACATTGCGGTGGACTCAATTTATTTGTTCCTACATGGTTGCTACATCTTACTGACCTCTCACCGTCACAAGCCCTTCTAAATCCGCTAATTCGATATATTTTATGTCCAATTTGACTAAATCGGAATTGACTTTCTACCTTCACCTTAGTTGCGGTTTTTGTAAACAGTAATTCTAAAGTAAATATTTTTGTTGGATTTTGCAGTTGACGTTTTTTCTTGTATTAATGCAATCTCTTATTATACCCACTGGGCCATTTACGTCCCTTTTTTGACTTCACTGTAAAATTTAATCTTCTTTTCAAGCTATTAAATTTATTTAGAATTACTGTTGTCTCTACTTTCCTACCGTTTTCCAGTTCTCCTTTCATTCTCATCAGACTACGAAACTCTTTGCTATTTCCTCTTTACCTACGTCTACCCAAAACATTCTACGCGACACATGATTTAATCGTGATCCGTTCACATCTTATCAAGTCCAAGAGACACCACCTCACTTTTCTGTGACCTATAAACTATAGAGTTTATCTTTTAGGTGACAAACTTTGGACATAATTCGGATCCATTTCATCCAAGTCTTTTCCTTTCGTCTCAGGCACACAGCAGACGACAAAACAAAGACCACCCACACTTACTGTTGCATATAACCAGAACGCCCCGTGAAGACCTAACGCTTGTTGAAAATCGACGAAAGTCTTGACGCCTACAAATGCACAGAGGTAGCTGAAAGCTGTTGCCATGGCGCTGCCAAACGCCCTATACTCCAATGGAAACAATTCTCCTATAAGCAGCCAGGAAATGGGGCTCATCCCTAACGAGAACGCTATTGTAAAAACCAAGACGCAAAGAAGGGGTATCCAGTCATTCTGACCGGTCTGGTGGAACATCACATTCTGGATCCGTTGGTTCCTGTGCACCTCTTCATAGTACGCGTAGCTCCCAAAACCGGCTAAAGCCATCGACATTAACACTGAACTAAGTATCAGTAAAGGTAAACGACCGACTGTGTCAATTAAAAGCCCAGATAGACAAGAAGCTAGTAGCTGCACGAATGATACTGCTATAGCGGCTCCATGAGGATTCATACCACCAAACGTCTTCCGAAATATAGGTACAGCATAAAATGAAAAAGCATGCGCACCTGAGAATCTTTGAAACATCATTAGACCGCATGTGACTAAAATCGGACCTAACAATCTATTCATAGATTTAACGTCCAAGGAATTAATAAATTGGCTGCTAGACATTTGACTCTGTCGTTGACTGAAGTTTTTACTAGCTAAGACATTCGTTCGTATTGTTGCTAGTTCCTGAGCGACGTCTGAATTGGGGCCTCTAAGCCAGAGAAGGCTTTTGTATGCTTCTTCATCTTTTCCTATAAGGACGAGATAGCTTGGTGTCTCTGGTATATAAAGAACGGTGCAGAAGAGGAGCAAAGGAGCGGCGGATATGCAGAGAGCGAGCTGCTGCCAGTCGAGGTAGGCACCGATGGTGAAGGAGAAGAGCACTCCAAGATGACCGACGATCTTGAGAACGGCGCTCAGGCACCCGCGGATGTCAGGGACCGATATCTCACTGATGTACACCTGGAATGTAAAGACGAATACAATTAATGATAATCAACCTAATTATAAAGTTGGCCAATGTAATATCCACTTCTGCCAATATTTTTTTACAAATTTTACAAGATTTTTCGGAACCATAAATACAAAGTCATGTTTGCAAATTTCTCAACGTCGGAAAAGAAGTAACTAAATTATACGCGAATAATGTTTGAAAATCAGAGAACTCCAATTTTGTTTATAACTAATCTCCCAACATAGGTTAAACGTCTTAAACTTAGTTACGCGTTAAACTTGGTTAAGTTTGACGTAACAAAAGACTATCGTATTACAATGAAGACGTTTTGGGTTATTATGACAAATAAATAAGATGGTCGATGGTCGCAAGTTTATATTATCTTTTTTAATAAAGTTATAGAAGCCGGTTTGTATTCCATAAGACAGGCCATTATACTGTCCATATTTTTTCTTCAGACGCTAAAGCGCCACAATTTATTGTGTCGATATTTTACTGCTAGATAACCACACATTTTCTTAGTAACAATATTCGCCTCTCTCACGTTTGAATACATGAATCTCACCCTAAGTTGCCAGGTAACTAATTTAAACTTTTAAAAGCAATAAAAGTTTAATAACAAACAAAGCTGTTTTAATTTCGTTCCGACGGACTAATAAATAATAATTTTATCGTAAACACGAAAGTTTCGGAGCAAATTTCTGAATTAGCCGCTCCTTAGAAAAGCGTCGGAAAGAAGCTTAAGCCAGGACAAAGTTTGAGACTTTATCAATTATAAGTAGGGTGTTACGAGTGATTATTATTAAGGCCAGTCCTTAAATGGATTCAATATTGAGAAACTGAGCAAGTAATGTACAAAATTATGTGCCATTGGAATAGTTGGAAACAAGGAGGTTTATCGAAGAATATATTTATGATTTTAATTTGATATTGAACAGGATTGGACCTGCCAATCATGACGATAGCCTTATTCAGATCTTATTTTTCTTCTTATCAATTTGTACGATGCTACATTTCAATCGTTTTAGTGGCATTGGTTGCCACAATCACGATTTGTTTAGATGTCATTTTGATCATAAAAGAATATTATTTTGATAACAAATCATGAAAATTATACTTACCGGTCTATTTTATAGCACCAAATAACGAACTAAACATATCACGGTAAAGGAATACGATGTTTTGAACCGAAAAGTTTGGTAAAGTTTTTTTTTCGATTTCGCTCACATTTCGATACTATTTTACAGTAACTACTATTAGTCTACGACTACTATTAGTTTGTATACATATTTTGAAATATATTTTTTAAACTGCATAAGGGGAACACTTTTTTCCATTTATAAATATTCACCTTAACCTAACACCAGTTTCGAGATTTTTGTTTCAAGATGTGAAAAAAGTAAGATTTTTATTGATTAAAGTGATCTTAACTATAAAACTTTCGTGAGACTCTAACATATTAAAAATATTTATAGCGGGTTACTCACGTAAAATATACTTAAATTACGTGAGTAACCCGCTATAAATATTTTTAATATGATGAAAGTGATGTTAAACTAGTATGTTTAAGAAATAAGTGGAACAGTTTTTTTCATTTCAAAGCGACAAATTTGCACGAATCAACGTCCTCACTATGTGTAGCTCGGCAAGAATTGAGTTTTTGAGTATTAAATAATAATAAATGTGTATCAAAAGTATTTTTTTTTGCAATAACAAGACTTCAAACTATCTTATCAAAAGCAAATCATGTGCGCTATTTCATTATTAGCGATTTTCGTTTTCAAATCCTTACCGGACTCCTAAGGTAGCCGTTGAGTTCAGAATTGTATTTGCTTCTATTAAGTACTTAGTACGTAGGTACTATATTTTTTAACATATGTCTCCTAAAAACTAATCAAGAGATAAAGTAATGATCGTGATTTAGTACAATGGAATCCATCAAATCAAATACGGGCGCCTGATGAAATATTCAGAAAATGTTTGATGTCCTAATTGTGTTCGCAAAAGTTTTCTAAACGTCTCAGCAAAGTTTCTATATGGCCACCCTAGCTTAAACGCCAGCGCGTCTCAAAGAAGAAGGACGTAACTTCTAGAAGGATCTACTAAAGTTTGTCATTTTATCAAAGTAAAATATTATGCGGGTGATTTGAGCATTAGTTTCACAAAGAGTGCTTTGTTTTAATGGTTTGAAGTTCATTTTCCTTTGATTTAAAATGCTTTGTAGATAAATTTTATCGCAGAACTGTGGCCTATTGAACGATTAGGCTTATCTTCGTGATCTCGTCCGTGAATTCTATTTTGAGGATAATTTATAATACTTGTTGGGTGTAATTGAGCAACGTTTAGGAGCTCGGATTAGGAAGACTCGTAAGTCCGCGTAATCGTTTGATTTGTATTTAATTTGCTTTAAAATATATCCACTTTGTTGCGGATTAACGACTCTACTGCAGAATTAACTTTAAGCTTTACCTTGTTTTTAAGTACCTACATACTTTCATTGGGTTACACTCGTCCCCGTGACGAGGCGACGTAACAAAATAGAACTATGTCAGTCTGTCTGCAATTTTTAGTCTTGCTACTTTCCAATACAAAAAAAACGTAGGTTTGCCGCCATGCGGACAAACATCGCCAGCACCGTGGAGATAACAGCAGCATCCAGGAGAGACTGCTGGATTCCGCGGCGTTAATCAAAGACAGCTCTTCGAATTATTAGCTGTACAAGCATGGTAAGGATGGAACATTAGACACTCCCCAAGAAGGCGGTGAGGCACATCATGCGGACAGAAGTCGCCAGTACAGAAGACACTGCCGAGATTCTTGGCGAGGGACAACATCGAGCATTTTACCAAAGAGTTTAAATTATCGATGCTGTCCTTCGAATTACTACTGAAACTCGTATTACATGTAAAAGCATGTTCACTATATAAAAACAGAATACTCCTTAAGATGGCTAATACACAGCATATGGACAGAAGTACCGGACCGGCTGCATGGTGCTGCGAATAGAGACAGTAAAAATAATTTTACTCGGAGAGCCCCTGGAGTTACCTGTGAAAGCATGGTCAGGATGGAACAGCAGAAACCCCCCAAGAAAGCGGTGATGCACATCATGCGGACAGAAGTGGCCAGCACTGTCAGGAGCCAGGAGAGACTGCAGGGTGCTGCGGCAAGAGATAGGACCCGCCGGCGACCGTGCCGCATCGCTGCTCCTCCAGCCATGCCACCGAAGAGAGCCCCTGGAATGAAGAAATGAGATGATGAAAAGGGTTTGACGATAGGAACAATCAAATTTTAATTGTATTGTTTTGTTTCGTCTGTCTTGCCGTCCACTGATTGCACTTAGTTGAAAAGTTTCGACAACTGCGAGGCTAAGAGGTTAATCTGAAGACGCTGGTTTGAATCCAGCCTGGCCTTGGTAACCTTTTCTTATGGCATCATATGGCATCTATTTCAGATTATTAGTTTACTATGCAGCATAGGCTAGGAATTTTCTGCAAATCGACTAGCATTGTGCGTATATTTAAGACCAGAGAGCACGTCGGCGACGTTTTTCATTTAAGAACAGTTGCTATGGTCGCATCCGGATTGGAGACGATGATGATCTAGTTACTTTAGAATTTCAAAGAAGACTAACATCACTTAAATTGCTTACTTCATTTCATTAAATAAAGGGTGAAGAACCAGGTTCGTTCTGTTAACAATCTAGCATGTTGTGTTCAGTTTTTTCTAGTAGCGTATTATGCTCCATTTGACGGGAAAATATTGCCAGAGCAAAAGAGTGCCTAATTTATTGAAGAACTGGAGTATTCATATTATATTCATATTCATACTTTATTGCTAATATAAAATTACAAGTCAGAGCTTAAAACTAGAAATAAATAGGTAACAATATTTGTCAATAGTTGCGACATAATTACGACTAGGTAAAATATATCATTGTGAAACTAAAATTACTTTACTAAGTATACATATATATTTGTCAAAAATTCTTCGACACTAAAGAACGACCGCTCTACAAGCCAGTTTCGAGTTTGGTTTTAAAGCTTACAAGACTAAGGCGCGTCTGTAATGGATGCTGGTGGGTTGTTATACACAGTGGGGCCCATAACGTTTATCTCTGCGGAAAACTCCCTCTAGTTTATGTCCATAGCGTGTAACACGGTCACTATTTTCACCCCGTCTGGCATAATTATCTAAATTCTCTCGCACGTACACGGCTATTTGTAGAATCAATAGACCCGGTAGCGTGATGATACGTAAAGAGGCAAAGTATGGCCTTGGACACTCGTGCCATGGTATTCAAGCTAGAGTTCTTACAGCTCGCCTTTGGAGCCGAAACACGCTGCCGATCGGCCGCGCGTCCCCACAGCTCAATCCCATATTGAACGAGGGACTGAATGCTGGAGTAATAGCAGCTGCGGACTGCTTGCAAGGGAAGAACGGTCATCAACCTGCCAAGGGCGAAACAAGCTCTTGCTAATTTGCCGCACAGGGAATTGATATGGCTCTCCCACGTTAAGCTTTGGTTTCGAGTAGGTGGACTATTAAACAAGCTATTAATTTTCAATAACTTGACACTGTATATGTAGTCTAGACGGAGAGTTGGCTACGTCAGATATGACACAATAATAAGAGCAACGAAACCCTCTAGTTAGTTTGCTGTACGATTTGCTTATATCTATATTCGGACATCTGGCAGCTTTTCAGTAGTGGAGTCCAAAAAATCAAAATACATATTGTGGGAAATTATTTCATTAATTAGATTATATCATTGCCAGGAGTTTCCGTTGGGAGGAAGTATTGACAAATGACGTAAAATGAAACTAATAGTTAGTCTCCTCCTGTTTTTCTTTCCGTATTATACGAAATATTTTGTGATCTTACGTTAAAACATAGGCCTTGTCCTCTATAAATGACACAACTTCGGCAGTTTTTACCTATTTCGGCATTACTTTTTTCTAGTATAATTTTGCTGGTGCTCATTGATGGCCGGACCTAGGAATAAGGATAGTATAGCCAGCTAACTAGACGGGTTTCATTGCTCTCATTTTTGTGTCATATCTGACGTAGCTAACTCTTAGTCTATAATCGACCAAACGTCACTTAGTTACCTACCTATTTAGTATGTAAACCGTCTTCAAAAGTTCCAAAGAAAAAGTTCTTAATTCGTCAGGATCTTTCCTGCTATTTTTTTACCAATCATAGGTTGGCAATGAAAATTTAAAGGGTAATTTTAAAATACATTCTCTCTCTCCTCCTTACCCAGGTTACCCAAAATAACGTTTCTTGTGACCTTACAGACAGCACCTCTACTCAAACTAAATATACATTGAACCTTCAAAAAATATTTAAATGGCATCTATTATTATACGACTTGGTTATTAACGCAAACTAGTAAAAAACGTATAAATAAGATTATTATTTAATAAAAAAGAAACGACTTTACAGTCGTAAAAAAATATATCATTTTATCAGTATCTTCATCAACACTTTCGCTTTAATAAATTTTAATGTCTCTTTCCAAGTTGAAATGCGTGAGTTATTTTATGTACCTACTATAATAGTATTTCATACAATCGTGACATAATTAAGAGCTTTTCAGTCGAGTACCGTGTTTAGGCCACGAAGCTTGCTGAGTGGCCTAAGTAAGGTACGAGATTGAAAAGCTTGGTTATGTCACTATTGTACACAATATTTTTTCTACGAGTGCTCAATATAGGCAAGCTGGTAAGAATAGAGTTCGACGAAAGACCTGCTGCCTCTATACAATTGAGTAAGTTCTATCTCCCGGTGGATTGTGCCGGCGGTCGAGAAGAAGGACACGGACGGTCGGGAAGGACAACAGTGTTACAATATTGTATGAAAATCCTTTGTACCATCGTTGGCGATGTCACAATATGCGACCATAAAAGCTCTATCGGAAAGTATGCGCTAGTAGTTCGGTCTACACAATCACAATTCAAGCATTACAGTCGACGAGTAGAAAAATAAAATAACCATATAGCTGTAGCACAGAACATACAGAGTATAACAAAAATACTGGCGATCCGTTTAAGGCCATAATTGGTATCGTATTGTGAATAAGAAAAAATAGGAGAAAAAGTTATTTTGACGCAAAAAAAAATTTTATCTACACTCATATTGTAAGTTCTCTAAAACGTGTTCGAAAACGGTAGGCAATGGCTAGCATTACGACGACCGATTTTACTATGATAAGCTTTTTATCCGTAGCAGTTACGTAATTTTAACTTTTCATGCTCAATTATTGATGTGCTATGAGTTTTGATAACATAATGTACACCTGCACCCTCCCGGGGATCCGCCGACAGCCCGACACGCGCCCGCGCGACCGCCGGCACAATCGAGTTGGCCATGGTGGCGGTGCAATGGCGGCCATTCTATGGTTTCCAAATAAGGCATTTAGAATAAATAATATGAGTGTAGATAAAGCAGTGTATGCAACTGTACGTAATTAGGCCTTAAAACACTCGTGTGATCTTATTATGAAATTCGCCTGCGGCTCATATCATAAAACCACACTCATGTTTTAAGGACCCTTATTACGTAACAGTTACATAAACTACTAGTATGTTACCCGTCGTCTCAGCCGGCCAACCCTCCATACAAAATAAATTTTATTTCTCGGGTGAAAGTTTTTATTTTCTTATGTTTTCGTAATTACACTACGGTGCCTACAAATTATGCCCTTAAACGGGGGCTTTCAGTGAAATAAAACCCATGTTTAAGCATGGCGAATACACTGTCATCTCCCTAGATATATACCTAGGTATTTCGCTCTAGATCTAGAATTAATGTGCCCATAATTACCTACGCAAACTCAAACATTCATTCACTAAGTAGGCCACAAGGGCACTTTTGCACGTCAGATAGTTTACCAAAATAAAAGAGAGAAAAACACTACATCACTTCTAACGTATTTGACGAGTTCCCTAAATTCTCCGGGATCCCATCATCAGAACCTAACGTATAATCAAAATGAGATTTATTGTAAAGTACTCTTTAAATATTTTATCTTTACCCATGTCAGTTCAGCCGTCCGTGAAAAAATCGGGGGAGATACATAAAAAAACAACATAAAAAGTTACGAAAGAATGAGGAACCTCCTTTTCCATGTTGGCTAAACATAAGAACTAGCGTTTGGTTATCATTATTAAACTATCAGTAATAACAGGTAACATGTAATAAAAGAAATCACTGAATTCAATCGATTTCGTTTCACATTACGTCATCAATAAGCCATTACCATTAGTGTAATAGCTGTATGGCTTTTAGCCAAATGAATCGGCTTCATCAGTTAAAATTCGTTAGTTTTCAAGGCACACTGAAATCTATTCAGCGAGTCGTTTTTTTCTTTTGTAACTATGAAGACTAAATTCCACGTCGGGGTATTCAATTCTACTGCAGTAATTCATTTAATACCTTAGATTAATTTATTTATGTAGAACTCATTACTGTACCTAGAAAGACTGTTGCTACAAAATCAAACAATTTACAAAGTGAAGGGCAAAAATACTGTAAAAAAGTTCAAAAGAAAATGTTCCTTGGCAATTCATTTCACTATTATATTATTTTGGGACTGATATAGATAATTTGAACGTCATTTTTACTTAGGTATTGCCTCATGTATTTATGAAATAAATTTTGCCATATCACTCAATCAGTCCTCTCCTCTGTCACAAGGCGGACACGTCATACTACAGAACTCGTTTGAGCGGCTTTGTGTGCACGGCACATCTGTACACGCTTGAATGTGTACGTGTGTCTTAGGGCGCTGCTTTCGCTGTCGGAAAGGACGTTTGATAATACACCGCCATTTTACTTTTTATCAATGCGCTACCAACCTAACGGATTAGCCTAACTAGTTCCCTACCAATCGGCTGCCGCGGGGTGAGATAATTCCGATTGGGTCGGGGCGGTGCGTGGCCATTCTGTATGAAATACAATTATTTATTCTATGGTCACAGTCTAGATCAAAGTAACCATTTGGCGATCGGCGCTAACGCTTTATTGCTTGAATACATTATTGAATCTGTACAATATTTATAACGCCAATAACATTTATAATAGCCCTAGACCCTACTCATAGTGTTGTGTTCCTTTGTGTGCACGGCACATCGGTACACGA
Organism: Pammene aurita; assembly: GCA_947086415.1. Taxonomy (NCBI): domain Eukaryota; kingdom Metazoa; phylum Arthropoda; class Insecta; order Lepidoptera; family Tortricidae; genus Pammene; species Pammene aurita. The sequence goes on from OX352291.1 coordinate 2,540,142, forward strand.
TTGAATGTGTATGTGTGTCTTAGGGCGTGGCCATTCTGTATGAAATACTATTATCTTTTCTGTGTCCCTGTGATGTTACCGTCAAAAAAGTTCTATAATTTTACTTAATCACTGAAAAACTCATCCGAGACAGCGTCCAATCTTCAAGTTGTAGCTATATTGTGATAGATCATGTCTAACTTTCCCGTCTTTCCCCCAGCACCGGGAATTTCATTATCCGGCATATTTCGTCCCGTCTTTGCCTTGCTTCCCCTGTCTTGGCCGCAATTTCGGAGACATTCTCATATTGACTTCGTTATAATATCGGTTTACAATTTTGTGAGATAGAGCTTTTTTCTATTTTTGGAGAGAGTAAGGTAATAATAACGAAAGAAGAATATATGGTAAAAACAGTTATTTCGAAATAGAATTATCGTAGGGCTGAAGCATATAACGATTTTGCGTGATATTTAATAGGAATGGTCACTTAAAACGTGAAACTTTAAAACAAACGGTCCGGCAATTGAGTTTCTCAAAAATTCTATTGATAGATGGGCTCACAAACGCAGCACTAAGACTAAAGTTGATTTATATTACCAGAGGTCTAAACGTCGAATAAAATTGATGGAATCGAGACGGAGAGACAGATAGACGGGGAGATATTACACAATAACGAAACCCCTCTTGTCAATTCGTTAACTTTGTTATACTATGCTTATTTCTAGATCTGGACATCTGGCAGCTGCTGGAGGTGAACGAATGCTCATGGCTCATAGGGTACCTGTATTTCTTTCTTAGCAACAACCAATTGAAAGTTACCCACACATTTCTGTGGTTCGTCTCTTATAAATGCTGAAATCCTAATAATGCGAAAACTCTCTAAATAAGTCTCGTTGGGAATCGTCCTCAGTCCCATTACATTCCTCCACCCAGCTTGATTTAAAAACAGTCATAAGCGACACGTTTTAACATTGAAACTCCATCCTTTCTTTCAACGTTTAGATACCGTGCAATGTCAAAAGGTCATAAACGCTGGGTATTTCCTTTAAAATCTTGTCATTTTGAATTTAAAAAGGTTAGACATATGTAATTTTCCCCACCATTTGACCAGTTTGCATTCCACAAATGTTGCTCGGAGTTATTTCGTTTAGCAATAACCGTTAGGGGCGATATAATGTCTATATATTGCGTTGCTTTGTGGGATTTCTGACAGAAACGCAAATTATGGAAAAGGGTCAAAAGAAATGAGTCACATTTGGATGTTACAGGCCGAGATTTGCTTTTACAAATCCCGTATGTGTCAGATATTTTTTTGTTTCCAAAAAAATTTTTGGTACATTTTGATAAAATAATGCGTTGGCCGAGAATCGAACTCGGATCAACTGCTTGGAAGGCAACTATGCTGACCATTACACCACCAACGCATATGCTATTATAACACATGAAACGGGGACAATGATATCATAACAAGGAACATACGTTTATTTGTTCAACTGTTTCAGTAGAAGAAACTAACGCCAGTACAGTGAACGCTAAAAATATGTAAGTATACAATTTTGAACCTTATTACAATGGAGTAAGCGGCTAAAGCTAAGCAGATGAGGTGCTCAAAATGATCTTGGCCGAACTTTATTTTTAAGAAAATACGAATAGGAAGTGTGTCATGTTCCATTCAAACACCTCACTCAATACTATAATAAGCTATGTTCTCGTGCTGCTATTTATATTAAAATATGCCCTTCTATTAACGTAGTATCCCCCACGCTGGAAACACTGGAACTACTGTACCTGGTAAGAACCAGTCTGGCTTAACTGGACGATTGCCGACCAGGTATATATAGCTGGGACTTGAAAGTCGTGATCCCTAAAACTTTTATGTTCGTTACAGGCTGCCTTTCCACTAAGATCAGCGGAGATGACAGGAGACGAGGCGGTGGAAACGCAACCTATTGGTTGATTCCCACACGACTTCTCTCATCTCCGCCTCAGTGGAAAAGAAGCCGAGATAAGCGAGGCAATGGGTTCCAGGCTCTTCCCAGACTCTCAGTTAAAGCCATGCAGAACAGCTTAGCAGTCGTACCCAAAAACGACAAAGAAGCTAGCCAAGAAGCCTGCTGGTCTGTCAGCTGGAAGTCTCTCCTAGTCGAGTTTCCAGGTCCTTGCAGCGATGCAATTGCAGGTGAGCTGTAGCCCTTGCCCAAGCCAGCTGAGAATGGAGCTAGGGACACCGCGAGGGCAGCTAACACCTGGAACAAAGGTATATTATCATCTGATGCGGTTTTACCTATTTTATGTTATACCACGACGGTGGCAAATAAGCATAAGGCTCGCCTGATTGTAAGCAGCTACCGTAGCCTGTGGACGCCTGCAACTCCAGAGGCCTCACGTGCGCGTTGCCGACCCTGTACAAAAAAGGAGGATTCACTGTGTTAACGGCTAAAGGAACAAGAGGGTTCCTCGTCGTCAACACACTGGGTCCTCTTTGAGCTCTTTGGCAACCTTACTCACCAGCAAGAACACAACACTATGAGTAGGAGGATCTAGTGCTATTTGGCTGCGGTTTTCTGTAAGGTGCAAACGGTGCTACAAGCAGTACGTCAGGGTAGGAGGTTTCGAGTCCAACGAGTACAGTCGGTTCCCCAACATAAGTATCCACTCTTTCATACAACTTTGTATGGCAATGTGGGTACTTAAGTTGGGGAACCGACTGTACTACACTCTGTCTGGAGTAAGTCAGGGCAGTACTCTGGGGCCAACACTGTTTCTCATTATGATAAATGATCTGCCTGAAGCGATTTATCCTGCTAAATGTCTGCTCTTTGCTGATGATCTGTAACTCTTCCGAGGCATGAGTAGTGAGGCTGATAGTACAGCGTTGCAGGTTGGTATTGATGCCGCAGCTGAGTGGAGTGTGACAAATCGGCTACCTTTTAACGTAAAAAAGTGCAAGGTGATCACATTCTCACGCAAACGGTCCCCATTCCAAACCGAATACAGTTTAGCTGACGCTCCTCTGGAGAGAGTTAGCGAAATCCGAGACCTTGGCTTAACATTAGATATAAAATGGGATTTCTATTCGCACGTTACATCTATTCGCAAGCATTCCAGTAAGATCTTAAGATTTGTTATGCGTGTATCTAAGCAATTTCATGTTAGAGTAGCTAAGATTCTTTACAATGAATATGTACGCAGCAAGTTGGAGTATGGCGCTGTTGTCTGGGATCCATATGAAGCCAAATATTCCTTAATGGTGGAAAGAATACAACGCAATTTTGCTCGTTGGTTGTATAAAAAAGCCTATGGATACTATCCTTACCTCTACCCCTCAGTCTTTGTCTCAGGAATGTTCGGACTGGACACGCTCGAGTTTAGAAGGAAACTATTGACATTGGTGCACTATCTCTCAGTTGTTCATCACCGAGTTGATAGTCCTGAGGTATTGGAGAGGATTGAGTTGCTCGTTCCCCTTAGAATACCTCGGGATGCACACGGGGCGGTGGCACCGCGCCGCCGGCCATGTCTGTTGCTGAAGCCGTACGCACGTACTTGCTACGCGAAGCACGCGCCCACCGTGCGTGCTTTATCGTATCTTGATTTAATGTTCACTCAGTACGTAGACGCTGACATGTTCGCTGACCCTTTGACACGCTTGTTTAATACTGTAAGACTATTTCTTAATTGTAATTATCTTAAATAATTGACTGACATTCTTATTAATTTTGACATATACATATTTTCTATTTTATTTTTTCTGAATGTATTAAGTATGTAAATTGTATTCGTTTCTGTTTCCTATTTTGACGACAATCTGTTTCCTAGCATGTAAGCGAATTGGTGTATACTGTAAGCTTGCATTGTTTTTTATGAATAAATGAAATGAAAATACATGGCTCTCAAAGGTCAGCATCGCATGAGCTCTTTTGATGTTGTTTATGTTCATGGGCGATGATGACCGCTTCCCATAAGGCGGCGTGTTTGCTACTTATTAATTACATTTAAACATTGAACCAGATTGGACTTTTGGTAGGTATCGAATAAAAAGAGTTTTCGATTGTATCACGTCAGCATTTGAGCAGATACCAGTGCTATCCTAGCAATCACACCTCTTTGTATTATAAGGACGCAGGTATGCTGGTTATTATTTTTTTATGCAACGCGTAGATCTTGAAAAAGGTCTTACGTGCCGTTTAGCCCGCACGTATCTACGTCGTTTGAAACCAAAGCTGCAGATGGTTAATACAGCCGATAGCATTCTGGGTCACGTCCGGAGATAAGTACAGAACGATACGGCACTCGAGAATAAATCGAAGCGAAACAAGTATCGTTTCGTGGACTGAAAGGATTGTTGCAACAACTCGTAAGAATAATATTCCCTACGTATTTAGTAAACGAAACCTTATGATTGCCGCCTCACGTATGCTACAGGCAAGCAGTGCGGGTAGTTCGAAAAGTTCGCGGAGTTGATGTTGTTGATATCAACTAGCTATTTATTTTCTAAGACCAAGTGCATAATGTAGTTCTTCATGATGGTTAAAGGGCGCCATTTTTTGGTCATGTTGTAATCAAAAGGTTTGTAGAACATTATAATGATGTATGTAACTCATAATGTCAGGGAATCCTAAAATTGACCAGCTGTCGTTAAAATCCAGAGCAATTAACGTTACCACGGCGATAAATCTGCATCGAGCCGAGTGACAATGAATTGAATGTGCGGATCATCCACAAGTCCATCAGGCTTTATTTGCACACTCTGAATTTTTGTATTTCACTAACGTGTTCCATTTTTATGATCTTCCCTGAGTACTCCCAGTCCAATAAATATCGCTATTCGAGGTGAATTGACTGTTCTTTGAGTGCTGTTAATTCTGTATAACAGGCTGTGCCTCTATTTTTTGTATAGATCCCTCGATTCATCTACGTATCATCTGTGAATGATAACTTTTTTTAATGTAAAGAATTTTAATCGATCCAGTTTCTTTCTAGTAATCAACGAGAATTCGGGACCAGAATCGTACATAGGTAAAGAAAACAAAGGTCCGACTAATTGGGAACCTCCTGTTTGGTTTTAAACTTCGAAGTCTTTTGATAAGAGCATGACATGAATTTTTGCGTGCTTCATTACGCATTGCAAATAACTTTTCAATCAGCAAAAGTAACCAAGTGGCCGAAATGCTCAAAAACATCTCAACACGCTCTTTTTTATCTTGTCAAGTTCGTTTCGAACACCTCAGCCGCATAGCAACTTCGGCTCCCGACTGTACCATCGTCATCCATTAGGCCTGGTCTTTGTAAAATGTTTACCTCTTGTAAAGTGGGCAAATGCTTTTTGCATAATTACGCAGTAAAATTTAATTTACTAAGCCTAAGGGGTTTCTTGAGGCCACGGGCTATGTTTAGTAATGAGGCGTGTGCCGCTAATATTTTAAGAGGCGAAGAAAATACCTATGTGTAAAAAGCCGTTTCTAAACTTTAACTCTTATTCAGTGTGAAAATTCAAAAATTTAATGGCATAAACACTTGTCAAACCTGACAGCTTTTTAAATGCTCGACAATACGCATGTGACACCTCAGTGCGTCCATTTACTCCGGTAACAGCTACAGTACGGGCTGTACGCTTTTTTCACTGACGTCGGGGTAAATCCTACCCTACAAACCATTGAAAATATGTGGCAACCCCATATCCTCTGGCGGGTACTACTTAAAAATAAAAGGTCAACATTCGGAGCGATTATTTTTTGTTTTTCAGCCCGATCCCAAAAAAGGCGAATCGAGGCCGAGTTCGGCCATTTTGGGCAGCTTTGCTCACGGCTCGTTAAGCCCCGCTAATTAGAGGGGTTTTCAGCAATACCGCTTCGTGGCAATATTAGTCATAATCGACAAAACAAGTAAATTTAAAAATCGTATCAATAACTGTATTTATTTGGGACTTATTAATTTATGAAATATTATTTTGATTTTACCAGGTATTTCCGGTAAGCACAACTGCAACATACAGTGTGTAAATTTTATACGGATATTTTTTTTCATACATAATAATTCAGCCCGTAATGTATTGCATCCATGACAATTAACTTACCGATGCGTCATGTCAGTTATGTCAGTTTTAAATCAGTAAATAGCGTACATTGGTGCCCGGTAGGACTTTAAAAAATCGTTACACATAATTAATAACACTATTTAACAAAATGATTATACTATATGAGTCCTATTGCTAGATACTATAGGTGGATAAAGTATACGCCCGTATAAAATTTACAGGCTGTATATATATTACAGCACAGACTGATCTTCATTCCAAATTTAAATCGCGTGGGGCCGTAACAAATTCGTACAGTCCGCAACAAAAGTAGCTTAGCGGATGAGGTGTTAATAATAACCACGCTCTTGTTTACTTAACAGTAAAGTCTAAAATAATTTTGGACGCCTCACACGCTTAGCTATTTCTGCCGCATACTGTACAACGAAAGATTCTGCCCGGAAATTTAAGTTAGGTACATTCATTGCCTACATTGAGTTTTATAATCCGTTATTAAAAGATCATACGCGAGTGGGTTGAAAATTATTTTAAATGAAAATATGATGGCTTAACTATAAGGAGAAGAAAAAACACAAAGTCATGTTTTTTCAATAAACACAATTAAGACAAAGACTTCTAAATGGAAGTTTGATTATTTAACTTCTCAAGATATTTTAATTAAATTTTGACGGTTTCGCATTTTTTGCGTTTTTTCAGTAAAACCTTACTTTATTATCATAAAATCTCAGTTATTATGCTTATTTTTGATGGGAATTTTCGCATAATATCCTAGGATGACCACAGACACGACCTCGTTTCTTTCTTGAGCTCCAACTGGGTTTTCTTAACAAGATTTCTCGCGGTCCGTCGATTTTGCTCGTAATATTTACTTTCTCAGTTATGCGGCTTCGGCTAATGAACTCTTGCGAATCTTTAGAAGTTTTACTCGAATAGTTTGGAATTTAATTACTTTAAGATCAACTTTAATTAAGTGCTTCTTTTAAATGTTACCTATAATCCAGCATGTGTCTAAAAAAATTGGGGTAACTGAAAAGTATTCTGAACTTAATGAAATTTTAATGGGTGTTTTGGGAGTATTCTAGGAACCCTTTTTCGACCATGAGGCCCATGTGCTTAGTCATCCTAGTGCATCTGGAGGCACTAGCCGTAACAGCCCGTTAAAGTTCCATTAAATTCAGAATACTTTCCAGGTAAAAAGTACATAACTAACTGCTGAATTAAAGAAAATGTAAGTAGTTATCTAGATTGACAGACATCCAATCCACATCACACAAACTAAACCGTTGAAGAAAATGATTTTTCGAAATAGAACTCGTAAGGGAATGATAATAAATATATAAGGTAAGAAGTGTAATCGACTTGTAAGCATACGAAACCGCGGGCGGAGACTTGTATTAGTACACTTTGCCTCCAAGGCAGAACGTATATTACGCTTTCATTTCATTTCATTTCATTTATTCATTGCTTTGTGTGTACAAGAGGTCTTATATATAAGTAATGTTTCAACACAGCCCTGTGAGGGCACTGCAATTCTTACATACACTTACACTAAGGGCGGGTTGCACTACGTCAAGTCCGTTTTTCCGTTGCACCATGCACTTTAGCAGTCAGAAAGTTACGTTTACCTTAACCAGCCGTCGAGCACTGGTTAACGTAAAATCTACGTTTAAATATGGCGGACAATTTGCAAAAATGTCTCGTATTTCAAAGATAAATGCTTGATTAGACAAATATACAGTGATATTTGATGAAAAATATTAAAATATTGTTTGCAGTAATAAATATATGCAAGTATCTGAACGTAAAAAGGCGCATACGATTGACGTTTGGTTTTATTCCCAATTTTCAGATCAGAAAACGTGTATCAAATAATAAATACATCATTCTTTGTAAACAGTGAGTTATTTAGTTAAAATCGAGTGCCGAGTGACTTCAGGTTGAAATAGTACAGACTTATGTTATTATCACAAACATACCAGAACCTACAGTCATTGTCATGAAAGCCGACAGCCGTAGAGTGAGCAATGGCAGAACCTGCAGAACAATCATGACAACCATTAAAAAACCACTCTGTTTTTGTGAATGAAGACCAATCCTTTGGAAATAACGGTTGATTGACTACAAGACTTTCAAGACACTGCAAGGTAGAATACAAAAGGGAACGTAAACCTCCGACGCGGTGCAGGAGCCAGGTCAAGAAGAAAAACAAGTTTTATGACACGGTAGAAATGACCACGAACTCGATGAGAGCAAGTCATACGATTCACAAGGTGCCAGATGATCAGAGAAGTTTCTTTAATGCTTTAAAGAGCATGAAATTATAGCACCAAAGATTTATCGCCAATATCCTACAGAAATCGAGCCTCGACACCTAACTACACAATGTTCAGAACAGTACATGTAAATAAAGTGTGATGCGGAATGTACAATAAAGTAAATAAGAGTGTCAAGTGTTGTGGAACAATAAAAACATGGTTCAACAATGGTTAAGTATCCACAAATTCAAATGTGTATGAACATTCATTATAGTAATTCATTTAATTCTTGTTATTTATTTGATTTTATATAGGCCTTAAAACAAGCCCAGTAGGTCTCTATTTAATGACAACTCGCGATAATGTCACAAAATGTCCAGTCCCTTGAGTGTTGCTATTTTAGTTTCATTTGTGAAATAAATTCACAACACAGATTTTACAGATCTATTGAGACATTAACACCATATAAATAAATAAATTATCTACTGACAATTTGGTAATAGCATGGTGTAACTAATTTGACTTCATGTGTATCGCTCATCTAAGGCAATTGTTACCTACCCTTTGCTGCTCGTCGCTGCAATCTAGTGGAGTACGGGAACGGTAAAATTGCCCTGAAAAAAACATAACTCACAAGTCCGATTTTTTTTGGTATCAGCAAGAGTACACTGAGCACTAATGGCGAAAACTTTTTTCTAACTGTTTTTGAGGTCGCTGTAGGTATTAAAAATAAATTTGTTAGCGACATTTATAAGTTTAACAAAAGATAATACAAGAGGGTTGCTACTTATATATCCGGAAACAAAAAAACAAACAAACGTACACGGCTGAAAATGGTTTTATTGTTTTTCAAAGTATTCCCCTTGATGATCTATGCACTTTTGCATTCGCGTGAACCAATTTTTAAAGCACTTCTGCCACTCCGCCTGAGGTACCTCCATAACGTGTTGTTTGAATGCGTCGACAGCATCTTCAGCGGTCGAAAATCGTTGACCGCGTAATTTATTCTTTATATTTGGAAATAAATAAAAATCGTTGGGTGCCAAGTCAGGGCTGTACGGCGGATGACCCGTTAATTCCACATTTTGACCCTCCAAAAATAGAGTTGTTTCGCGTGACGTATGACAGCTGGCATTGTCATGATGAAGAATGATTCTTCGTCGCTGGTTAGTTTTACGAATTTGTTCAAATACTTCCGGTAAGCAAATGGTCGTGTACCACTCTGAATTAACCGTTCTACGGTTTTCTAGTGGCACTGTAGCTACATGGCCATTAATACCGAAGAAGCAGGCCACCATTTGTTTCAATGTACTTTTTGCACGAGTAACTTTCGTAGGGTTCGGCTCATTTTGAAACACCCATACCGTTGATTGTTGCTTCGTTTCGGGATCGTATGCATAGATCCAGGATTCGTCACCTGTATAGATGTTATAAACGGCCTTTGAGTCACCACGGTTATATTTTTTTAACATTTTATTGCACCATTCGACGCGAGCATCTTTTTGCTCTTTTGTTAAGTTGTGGGGTATCCAACGCGAACAAATTTTTTTTACAGCCAAATAATTATGTAATATGCTATTAATGCTGGTCATAGAAATACCCAGAGTCGCCTCTATCTCGCAGTACGTAACATGTCGGTCGTCCATTATAAGTTTTCGCACAGCCTCGATATTTTGTTGTACAACGACCGATTTCGGGCGACCTGCCTTAACTTCGTCCGTAAGCATACTACGTCCACGATTGAACTCACTAAACCAGTGATACACAGTAGTTTTAGATGGGGCTTCATCACCAAAAGTTGAAGTTAGTTGATCTATGCACTGTTGTTGCGTTAAACCACGCCGAAAATCATAATAAATCATAGCACGAATATTTTCACGAGTGAGTTCCATTCTTGCTGCGAGATGACATTTAAAACCCGTCAAAAACAAAACACGAGCGTTAATAAGAAAGAAAAAATATACCGGCCAGTACTTAAAAAAGTTCAAATTTTACCATGGAGGTCAAATATGCTATTTAAGAAGATTGTAATTCCCGGTTTCCGGATATATAAATAGCAGCCTATGTATTTCTTTTCATTAGATTATCGTATTTAACTATATGAATGACCCCTGACATTTGCTAACAGATTTATCGATAGCCGTTTTTAAAACAAATAAAAATATATACTTCCTCCAAAAGATAATTAAAGTGTTATATGGCAACTGAAATATATTAAAAACTATCGAAGGCAAGTAATGGGTTTGATTTATAACACATTATTCAATCGCTTAAATTTTAATGAACAATTGAATTTTAAAAGCGTTCTAATAGGCATAAAAGAAATCTTAAAATTTTCAAGTCAACGCGTTGTGTTCATTATCATTTTACTAAAACTTGCACCAAAATTATAACAAATCCATCAATCGCTCCCAGTTTTTTTTTACTTATCAGTTCTTAACTTAATTCAAACGCGCGGAGATTAGATGGAGATTATTGCCCGGCCGCTGCGCTGTTTCCATGGTAAACCAGTAGGTACGCGAATATTGTATCTAAATAAATATAAATAAATAAATAAATATTTGGGGACAATCTTACACAAATCAACCTAGTCCCAAACTAAGCAAAGCTTGTACTATGGGTACTAGGCGACGATATACATACTTATATAGATAAATATATACTTAGATACATAGGAAACACCCATAACTCAGGAACAAATATTCGTGATAAACACACAAATAAATGCCCTTACCAGGATTTGAACCCGGGACCTCCTGCTTCATAGGCCGGGTCACTACCGACTGGGCTAGGAGGCCGTTAATGTATCTGGACGTTTGGTTTAGTTTAGGGCACAGAGTAAATAATAGTACTGCCCAGAATGCGAACAGTTTTGAGCTTTGATAACGATTAATTTTTTTAGTTGGAGAGTATAATATAAAGGTATTACAACAGGTCAGTGGGTTATTTCATTTTTATACGTAAAAAGGCGTTCCCGTATGTACCTACTAGTCATATTGTCACTTCTTCTTTCATGACACGTTTTTTTTTCTCTCATGCATGTACTCGAGTATGATGTCCAACTGGTTGAGTAACACATTGCTGGCTTAGGTATAAAATGTAAAAAATTGGTATTTTTGAATTTGCGATATTTAAATCCCTCTGAGTTATAAGTGACTTTGAAACTATATATTTACAGTCATAATGATTTGGTGAAACCAAATACACCTAATAGCAGAATATAACATTCCCACCTGCTCCCATATGGCTTTTTATGTGCGAGGAGATGGAAAGTTTGTTTCATATGTAGGGAAATATTCCCATCGGTTCCCAGCGGGCACAGATGGAAATAGGTGTATGTTCATCCGTTCCTGGCGGGTACAGACGTCGAACGAGAGGAGTCATACGCATGTGTGCTGGCCTTGATGAAGGTCATGCGCGATGGGGACAGATGATAAATCTAATACGGGAATAAAAATTTCGCACCTGCTCACACATGACTATCCATGTGGGAGTAGATGGAAACTTTATATTTCCTCCTACTATTTTTACATAAAGGGAACTATTCCCATCGGTCCCTAGCAGGCACTTAAGGGAATAGCTACCTATTTTCTCATCCGTTCCCGGGGGTACTGACGTCGAACGAGAGGAGTTGTTCCCAATCTCAACCATGCCCGCCTTGGTCATGCGAGGCCGGGGTAGATGGGAATACATCTAATATCGGAATAAAACGTTTTCACATGCTCTGCTCCCATATGGCTTTTTATGTGCAAGGAGATGGAAAGTTTTTTTTACCCCTTCCTATATTCATATGGAGGGAAATATTGCCATCGGTTCCCAGCACAGATGGAAACATGATTATGTAACATTTTAAACAAAGATGTCATGGCGCGTAGTTATAGTGTCCGAGAGGCAACCAGATGGCTTGCGGTATTTGAGCTCCCGAAGTGTTGTGGAACCGCCCTGTGCAACCCGAACTGACCCAACATGTACTTTGTTCCCCCCCCTCTTATTTTTCCCCCGGTTTCCAACACTAACGGATTGATCGACTGACTAGGCCAGGGTGAATGGCAATTTGCATGCTCGGTCTTCATCACATGAATACACTGGGAAAGAAAAAGTCAAAGTTGGGTTAGTTCGGGTTGCACAGGGTGGTCCTACAACACGTCGGGAGCTCAAATACCGCAAGCCACCCGGTTGCCTCGCGACCACTGCAACTACGCGTCATTGCTCTGAATATATCAATAAACGATTAACAGCCATCTATATTCATTAGTATGATTTAATCAACTTACTGCTTTAAGTGCTTCCTAGCCTAGTCGGTAGTGATACTGTCTATGAAGCAGGGGGTCTGGGTTCGAATCCTGAATAAGGTATTTATTTGTGTGTTTATCACGTTCCTGAGTTATGGATGCTTTCTATATATTTAAGTATTTATATGTATTTATCTATTATACAAGTTGTTATAACCAACCAAGACTAAAAACCTGAAAACTGTTTGTTCAGAATCAAGAGTGGAATCGATTGCAGTATATCTTAACATGGGTATACTTTTTCTTTAATTTTCCAATTTTATACGAGTCTAGTCTAAAAGTTTCTAATACTACAGTTAACCATTCTATCGAGAGGTTAGGAGATAGAGGTTGAATATTTAATAAAGGCTGGCAGCTTTGACAAATTTGTTTTTTCACTGTACATAGTGTCATGTAGGTTGTCATTGTCAAAGTATATCATCTTATGTCATGTCATACAAATTGACAAAGTAGGTTGATAGGTTGACATGACATGACACATGTAGACATGTGACAACAACGCAACAAATGTAGAGTTTACAATTGAATAGAATAGCAAGGAAATCTAAACATACGAATATCTTTCGAAATAAGTAACTGGTTGAAAAATAAATACTCGAGATTAATTAGCAATAATAAAGATCATTTGGGAGGTCTGGGGTTTTTTAGTGGCTCAAGTAACACGTTGTATATACTCGAATCGTCGCCTAGTAACTACAACTATAACACAAGTCTTATTGAGTAAGCTGTGAGACTATACTTCGTTTTTTTTGAGATGAGAAGACAGAACGATGTACAGGGTTCTTTATTAGGCAAGATACATGTCACAACTGTCAAAGTGCCTACGCCGTCATTGAACATACTTAAATAAATTTGTATTTAGAGTAAAGCCATCCTTTCGTATTTGTAAATGTTATATTGAGTATTTAACAATATTTTGATAATAGTTATAAACACGAAATATTTTATTTTTATCATTGTTAATGTTCTTGTGAATGTTGCACCATAAAATACCTAGAGAAGAAGAGGTTCGAAACGAATGGATCGATTTTTAAATATTTTCTCGCGTCATCTGTCATTAGTATCTCTCAGCTACACCTGGATAGTTTTTAATGTTTAAAGCTTATTGTGATTCTTATTTAAGTAAAGGTATTTGCTTGCTCTACTATTGTGCGTTTGGTTGAAGAGTTATGGAGCAATCAGAGGCAGGCCCGAGTGGCATACAACAACAAAAGCCACCTCGTAGTCCACCAAATCTTTTACCATCACCTAAGACAATTGTTTTATTATTTAGTATTATGTAATAAAACTATTCAATAAAGTTTAGAAGCACTTTTATTTAAGAAAAAATATTAAAAAGTGCATGTTACGATTGTCAATTAAATAACTTAAGTAAATACTGATAAAAAACTAGATGTTAAGAACGAATTTTATCGCGTGTAACGGGTCGACCCGTTGACCACGAACGCCGCAAAGTGTTCGAAACGTCGGGTTGTAATTTAAGCTCAGTACACGCGATAAAATCCGTTTTTAATTGTTTTATTTCATGAATAACTATCGCGGCAACCGAAGACAATATCATAGACGTTAAGTTTTCGTTTTAGAACGTACGTGCGTCCCCCCTGTCAGGTCAGTTTGTAATTTTTCACGTGTCTCTAACGTGATAATCAAGACGAAATTGTGTTTTTATTGTTGTATTGTAGGTATTATTTAATCTGCAAATTGTTATTATTTATTCACAAATGTGAACTCTTAATCATATTAACTAATCGTTTGTTAGTGTGCTTGCAGTGTGTATAAATTGAACATTTAGAACAGGTTGGCAACTACTGTTTCTATGTTTACTCAATTTCTAATCTCAAAAAAACGAAGTATAGGTTGATTTGTGTAAGGTTGTCCCATAATATTTATTATTTACTGCTAGAACAAGTTTTGTGACATCTAAAATAAGAGTTTATTTCCATTTTTCCACACCACATGTGACGAACCAATAATACCAATAGAACCAAAGGAGTATCAATAAACGATAAGTCTTTCATATTAATTTATTTTACTAGTCAATACACTACTGGAATACATTATGTAACATTTCAACAAAGACATTTATTAATAAACGATAACAACTTTTCATATTTATCTGTTTGATTTAGTCAATTTACTACTGGTACAAGTTATTTTATTTTTATTTTATTATACCTAGAGACACACCAACAGTACATAAACAAAACATGTAAATGACATTAAGAGCAAGCTGACTTGTAAAATATGTATGCACCAATAACAGGTGTGCAACAACACTCAAACAGTTTAAAGTCTTTACACTACATTTACATTTAATATTTAAACTAAAATTTAACTACACAGGTTAAAAAAACATGAATAAACAATGTGTTTAATTTACATTGCACATACAGAGTGAAGTGAGTGGTAGTAAACCAACTACTTAAAACAGTTATGTAATAAAGTAGTGTCAAGATCATTTTGAATCCGTTTTCCGTTTACCTATTTCTGCTGTAGACTGTACAAATGATGTAACATCTTAAGTAACGGCATCAATAAACGATAACAGTCTTTCATATTTATTTATATTTATTATTTGTTATTTTTAACTAAACACACCACTCAAAGTTATGAAACATCTAAAGGAAGACATTAGTTAATGCACGATAACAATTTTGCATATTTATTTGTTTGACCAAGTCAGTTTACAACTGGCGTAGTCAGTAGCAGAAATAGCTTAGTGGGCGAGGTGTTCAAAATTACGTTCACTCACTCTTATTCTCTTAACAATAAAGTAGTGTCAAGAAATTTTTTAACACTTCCCCGCTAAGCTACTTCTGCTGCAGACTGTACAAATTATGTAACATCTTAAGTAACGGCATCAATAAATATTACAGTCTTTCATATTTATTTATTTGAACTAGTCATCCACTGGAATAAGTTATTTAATTTGAACATCTAACCAAAGACATTCATTAATAAACGATAAGAGCCTTTCAATATAACTTTTCCCATCTGTGCCCACCGTGGACCGAAGGGAACAGTTTGTTTTCCATCTGTGCCTAACCCACGTGACCACAGGCGGAGACAGATGAGAATATACTTAACGAAAACATCAATAAACGATAAGACTAACAATTTACTTCTTTAAACTTGTCGATCCACTACTGGGATAAGTAATGTAATATTCATATCGTATATGAAAGCTATTTGAATCCACAACACCACAGACAGCTATTTGAATTCGGCACAAAACACAAATATACATGTCCATGTAAAATTCAATAATTGACCACAAAATGCACTTATCTTCGACATTTTGTTTTGTTTGAGAGGATCACCGCCATCGCGGTTGAGCGGTGAGAGTTAAACACAAACAAAGACAGTGACGCGGCGCGTCGTGATTGGTGGACCCGCTCGCGCTGCCCGCGCACATGACTCCCGCGCAAATCTCCATACGTTCAAATTACGAATTGAACAGATAAGTTCATAAAACTTACAGGGATTGATAAATCCGTTATTTCTTTTTAATAAACATTACTATAATATTAATAAACTAAACACGCTGACTTGAAAATTTCGGAGATTTTTTTTATGGTCAAGACAACGCTTTTAAAATTAAAATGCTGAAATGAAATCAATCTATTGATGAAACTATTATAAATTAAACTTGATCGTTACTTTACATAGACTACACTTTCAATATAATGCAGTCATCATAAAACACTTGAAAAATGTTTTGGTAGAAATATGATTTTTTTTTACGTTTTACATTATACTGAATTAAGCTGTTGAAAAATACGTTATTAAATGACACCCGATGTTCAAACAGTCAAATGCTATTATGTCATGAAGAAAAATGCCATTTGTATAATCTTACCTTGAATTAAGAAGGCCTGTTAACAAATACCTACTTTATACCTAAATCTACGCCAAAATCCGATGTATATTTTTATAAGGAGTAGTTCTCAGAGTATTCTAACCGACTACAAAAAAATGGTCACTTGTGAGTTGTCGAAGCTGATTTTGTTCGCGTACTGGACTAATCAGGATTATGGCCAATCAAGTATTTACAGATGGTGCCGGCATAGGTTGTAGTCTCAGTCCTACCAATGGTGTCAAATTCTTGTTTTATTTAGAATTTACTGGCATTAACTTTAGCCCTTTAAGCCAAATCTCACTGAACCAAACTAGTGGTAGGTACCTACTTATGCTGGCACCATCTAATAAAAACTTTTGGCAGATGCCTTCCCCATTAGTATATTTTAAATCGGACATTGACACAAATTGTACTCACAGTACACAAAATAAGTACATGCATTTAATTTTTTAAGTATAAAAAGTAGATATATTTTCATACTTACATTTCTATAAGGGAAAAAGCTTCCTTAGCTTAGCAAGATGATGTATTTCTGCGTGCATTTTTGATTAGTCTATAATCAGTGCTCAAAATCTCACTATGAATTTATGGGTGTTTGGGCTGAGTTATGAGTGTTTTCTATGTATCTAAGTATATATTTATCTATATAAGTATGTATATCGTCGCCTAGTACCCATTGTACAAGCTTTGCTTAGTTTGGGACTAGGTTGATTTGTGTAAGATTGTCCCCAAATATTTATTTTTATATTTTATTTTATTTATTAGTAATAAATAATGAAGGTCTCTCTTTATCATCCAGCATAGGTACCTATTTACAAATAAAACATAATAGTAACTAGGTACCTACATGGCTGTTTGTATGACTTGTAACATATATCATTACAAAGATACAAGTGATAATAAAATATTTTTGGAATCCTAGCCTAATGTTTTATGGTCACTTTTACCTGAATAATATTTGTAATATGTATCAATTGTAGAGTATTGTTAATAATCATCATCAAAGATCTGTGGTTCAGTATATGAAGTTTGTTCTCCTGTCAATAAGCTGGCTCACTTTGGCCAAGGGTTCGCTTCACACTATCACAGAACTGATTGGCCTGACCTTAAAATATTTCAATAGTTTCAAGTTTCATTGATTATTTATGTCAAGTGCTAGAAAACTGGTGAAAATAATAATTGATGAAATATGATTGGAGGGGGGAGCATAGGAGGAGGTATCTTGCTTCCATCTACAAGGGAAACCTATGTGAGTGTTTGAATAATAAATAAACAAAAATAAGGTAACTAAATAAATATAAACATGTATTTTATTATCAAAATGGAAACACTGATTAGGTTAATATAATTATACTTTATTTTACATTGAGATTCTACCAATTTCTTGAAACCACTGCACTTTTACTTTAAAACTCCCTTGAGTTAAGCACTGAGTAGCATAACAAGCCTTGATTTCATCTTGTCTTCAATACCAAAGGTAAATTCAAACCTGAAATAAAAAACATTGTGTATTATTAATGTAAGTAACATATTTGCTACTCATCATTTGTTAACGAAGATGCTTTAGAACGCTCTTTTAATAAGTAGGTACATATATAAGTTCAATATGTAGGACGTTGGTTTCAGTGCCAGCCATAATCAACCAGGTTTGAGGGATGAAGCACCCTATTTTTACGAATTTTCAAGAGTTAAAACTAGTGGTGCCTTTGTTTTGCGATTGGGCGCCTTCTCGCCATTTGGTGCTTCCAACAACGGCTTTACTTGTTTAGGATTCTGTAAATAGTAATAAACTAGCAGGATAATTTACTCACTATAATAAAATACACAATACACCAGTCCACTATTCTGGTTTTCGCTTTAAACTCCACTCACAACCCAAGTTGCATTATCCTTTGAAAAAATTTGCTAGTAAGGCGTTATGGATAGCCTACTTTTTAACTGAGTAATAAACATGTCCAGGAATAGCTAAAATTGTTGAATATTCTTGATTTTCAAGCTGCAGAGTGCAAAGTTAAGTTAAGTTCACGCTCCTTTCTTTAGATTTTTTTCTTCGTGTGACGATTTTGACAAATTTAGTTTGGCATTTATGGTTGGGTTGCCATATTAAAAATAAACATTCTACCATAAAAATGTGAGTAGAATTGCGTTTATACAGTGGCATCCCTCTTAACGCTTACGTTCTGTTATTTTGCACTTGGTGCAACCCATTTATGTTAGCAATCGTTAAGTAGCTCCGATTAGCGTAACATTTGGCTTACGTATACAGGCGGTTTGGTGCAACCCACCCTAAGTATGCATGCATAACAACATTAACTTAATTACTAATAACAATTATAATATATTTTAACATTATGGATATTAGATTTATATTACTTGATATAGATTATAATTAAATTCGCTAAATAAAAATAAGAATAATTAACATTTGTCATATAAGATTTTAAACTAACATGGTCACTATTTTAACAGAAAAATATGGGTATACATGGTAACCCGTTTCAAATAATAATTGTTGACATTTGTAATAGCATAATATTTTGGAACGAGAGAGACTTTTTGCAAAGAAAAATGTCCTCCACATTTTTAAGAACACAATGAAGATAAAAATGTTAATTTAGAATATGGGTATGGTTATTCATTAATATAATAAAAATATCTTTGGATACTTCAGTAACTGCTGAAACCATGTAATGTTTTCGTATATTTGTATGTATGTACTGTTACACATCAACAGTTTTTTTTTCTGACGTACTATTTGGCACCTTTTTAGAAAACAAAAAAAATGCCTTCAGGATGAGGATTAAACATATATACATCGGTTAAAGTCAAACCCATAATAGTCAGGTAAAAAAGATATGCGTTGGCCGAGAATCGAACTCGGATCAACTGCTTGGAAGGCAACTATGCTGACCATTACACCACCAACGCATCTGTTAAATCTGCTGTAATATTCAAAGATTACTGTTGAAATTTTAGGTAACAAACATCAACTTTATATTTGCACAGGTGTCAGTCATAAAATTTCCATCGTAGTGAAGTGGGTCGATTTTGTTATATCTATAGTGTGAACTTTATGAAAATAAAAGTAAAAAAGTATTTTCTAAAGTTATTTCTGACGTTTAATTTCTTATTCTGAAAATGTACTTGTTTGTGCTTTTTGTGTAAAACGAAATTGTATTTTTTTTTATTAATATTAATTACAATTCTAGTGACACAATCTGATTAAACTTACCTAAATTGAAGTCACAGAGAGACCAGAAATACGATAATTGGAAGACCCGATTGAATTATTTAATTAGGTGCTCGGTACAAACTTTTCTGTAATTAACTATGACTTCATTTTGAAAATGAAATTGGACTTAATTAATTTATAGGTATAAATCCAGGTACGTAAGTCAAGTTAATAATAAAAAAAACGGCCAAGAGCGTATCGGGCCACGCTCAGTGTAGGGTTCCGTAGTTTTCCGTCCGTCACAGTAAGTGTCCCCACTTAAGAGTTAAAATAACACCGCCATATAGGATATGATCTGAGCGTTCCACGTGCAACGTTGACAGCGACATCTATCAGCAAATTAATTAAACTATTGCGCGCGAGCTTAAAGTATGGAAGATGATTTTTATGGGATAATTCTTTATTGCTTGAACCGATTTTCACCGTTTTTACTTTATTTGAAAGCACGTCATTTCATTGTAATTTTGTAGAAATTACAGGTACAATAAACACCTGCTTATACGGTTAAATTACAAACTTAGTTCAGAATTTGTTTTTTTTTTTTCAAAAACTATTCAACCTATCAAGTTCAAAATAATTTTCCTAGAAAGTTTTTACAAAGTTCTAATTTTGAGATTTTTTTCATATTTTTAAAACTTATGGTTCAAAAGTTAGAGGGGGGGGCACATTTTTTTTACTTCTGGAGCGATTATTTCCGAAAATATTTACATTATCAAAAAATGATTTTAGTAAACCCCTATTCATTTTTAAATACCTATCAAACAATATATCACACGTTAGGGTTGAAATGAAAAAAAAATCACTCCCCACTTTACGTATAGGGGAGGTACCCTAATAAAACATTTTTTTCCACTTTTTATTTTACTACTTTGTCGGCGTGATTGATATACATATTAGTACCAAATTTCAGCTTTCTAGTGCTAACGGTCACTGAGATTATCCGCGGACGGACGGACGGACGGGCAGAAATGGCGAAACTATAAGGGTTCCTAGTTGACTACGGAACCCTAAAAAACTGAAATTCATTGCATTGAAGGCAGATTCGATTTAGGTATTAGTTTGGATTTTAATGTTTTTTTTTCAACTTAATTTATAAAAAAGTTTTATCAGTATGCGGACAGTAGTACTTAAGTTAATTAATTAATTCAAGTATATACTATTCTAATTTTACATTATTTGTTAAATTTAACAGAATTTTGGGGAACGAAAAGTTTCATAAATACAACGACAGTTATTTTATTCTTTATTTGAATTTTATTGCCCAACAAATGTACAAATGGCAAACTTAATGGTTAATGGCATTCTCTACCAGCCAACCATAGGGCTAAATATAGACTCGACATAGAGGTGCAAAAAAAAGTAAGAAAACGTTTAACGGCCTCCTAGCCCAGTCGGTAGTGACCCTGCCTACGAAGCAGGAGGTCCCGGGTTCAAATCCTGGTAAGGGCATTTATATGTGTGTTTATCACGAATATTTGTTTCTGAGTTATGGGTGTTTCCTATGTATCTAAGTATATATTTATCTACATAAGTATGTATATCGTCGCCTAGTACCCATAGTACAAGCTTTGCTTAGTATGGGACTAGGTTGATTTGTGTAAGATTGTCCCCAAATATTTATTTATTATTTTATTTATAAAACATTCAGTCACTATTCACTTTTCTTCCCGGACTATCTTTAAAATGACTGCAATAAAATGAATACATATTTTATGTGGGGTACGAAAATAAAATATGTATACAATACGCATATCATAGCGATACTTTTACTACTTTTGCTATCTCAAATTACTTATGTTGCAGTTGACGGAATAAATAAAGTTTAAAGTCAATTAACTGTTGTTTCAACTGAAAACCCAATCCAGGGCTCCGATACTCTGTAAAAGGGGTTGATTGACCGCTCCTAACCGAGTGAGGCTGTATGATTAATGTCTATCCTGCCGATAACAGGCTATTAATTATAACTAACCAGTCACAGGCGATAATTTACTCGCTGGCTGATATTTTTATTGAACTCTAGAGCCTAGGTAATAAAGGCTGGTAACCTGAGCTACCATAAGGAAGTGACTGGGTAATTAACTCGCCTTCTCTTTCACACTCTTTAGTGATTGAAAAGGGATGGATAGTGATCGAGGCTTTACTTGTTGTTTACGTGTTGTTACGGGATTATTTAATACTAGTGACCCGCCCCGGCTTCGCAAGGGATAAAAAATAGTTATTGTGGGTTATCCCTAAGAGATAGACATATACCATCGCGGACTCTTTTGTAGACCTTTACATATTTTAAGTACCTACATTATTTTGATCTATCTCATAGGACTCAGCCAGCGTTTGCATGTAACCGCAAAAAATGGGTTTATTTACGACATCACATTAGAAACCTCTATAATCATCAGTGTTCCTCTACTATATATAAACAATAAACC
This sequence comes from Pammene aurita, assembly GCA_947086415.1. Lineage (NCBI taxonomy): Eukaryota > Metazoa > Arthropoda > Insecta > Lepidoptera > Tortricidae > Pammene > Pammene aurita. The sequence continues at coordinate 2,562,222 of OX352291.1, forward strand.
TTCCTCTTGAATCACTCTATCTATTAAAAAAAACCGCATGAAAATCCGTTGCTTAGTTTTAAAGATCTAAGCATACATAAGGGCAAACAGCGGCAAGCGACTTTGTTTTATACTATGTAGTGATCAAGAGTCAAGACTAGTTATTACACGGTTTAAATTGGTGTCAGCAGAAGGCCTTATTTACCAAATAGTGTTTATTGTAGCATCAAAAAGTTTATCTCAAGCTTTGCCAGCGAGTCGAGTCTCAAGAAAACCGGCCAAGTGCGTGTCAGACCACGTATAATGGAGGGTTCCGTACCTACTATCGAAAAAACTAACATCAAAAGGTCGTATCTGCCTTTGAAAAAAGTCAGCTGAATAAACAAACAAATCAATAAGTAGGTAACGTAAGTATTTAGAAATTTAATCTTCTATGTCAGATGCGTTGGTGGTGTAATGGTCAGCATAGTTGCCTTCCAAGCAGTTGATCCGAGTTCGATTCTCGGCCAACGCATATCTTTTTCAAGTTGTTTAAATTTAATTAACAGGTATTTAAAGTGAAGTTTTAAAAAAAGTATCTAAAATATACTGTTTTGAATGTGTACCTAAATTGTCATAAACAATTCTGTACAATGTAATCTGTAATGTACTAATGCGTTGGAGGTGTAATGGTAAGCATAGTTGCCATCCAAGCAGTTGCTTCGAGTTCGATTTTCGGCCAACGCATATGATTTTGTTTTTATTCATTCGCTATTACTGAATTCGCTATTATACTCATACAAATTATTTACAATTCATTGTCTGAACGTCTAAAGGGTTTACAAAAATAAGTTTTTCACTTCTCATGCTCGTAAAGTTCGACTTTAAGTCGTGCGTGGACGACATAAAATCGCTCTTTAAGCTCTAGTGCATAAAGTAAAATTTTCTTCTAAGACTAAGAATGAGGCTCAACAGCCAAACAGAGTCAAAATATATTGCACAATTTAATTGAGCAGTAAAATTTCGTAGAATACTGAAACTTGTTCTTTTATTATAATCTTGCTATAATTATTTTTATTCCGTGTTTTCTATAATTAAATTAATGAAATCAGATAAAATAGGAGTTGATAATAGTTAATAAAGCCACGGAATGTTTTTATGCCTTGACAGAAAACAAGTATCTATGTCTAGATTCACATGTTGAAAAAAAAAAACATAAAAAAATTAATTGGCGTGAACCATATTTATTTTCATTGTAATATTTTTGTTACAACTTGAAATAGTTCCATGATTAGCGATAAATATTTTCCTCGCAATTGAAGTGAAAATTAGAGTGTAACCCTCGTCCATAAAACCCATTTTACACTCGACTTTATATCAATCCTCGCTCGCAAGCTCGCTCGGACGGATAAACGCCTCGCGTAAAATCGTGCGTTTTATGCACTTGTTGTACAATCTACTATTTGACCAGCAGCAATTAGCAGTGGGACGTATATAGGCTAACATCTTCTATATATAACTCAAAGGTGACTGACTGACTGACATAGTGATCTATCAACGCACAGTCCAAACCGCTGGTTTTAGAGATTCCAAATTTCGCACGTAGGTTCCTTATAAGGTCTAGGGGTGCGCTAAGAAAGGATTTTTCAAAATTCATCCCCTAAGGGGGTGAAATGGGGGTCCTAAATTTGTATGGGGAAACAAGATTAGTTAGTCTATTTTATTCGAAACTTCACAGAAGTATTCCTAACAATAAATTAGTAAATACGTGTTGCAGGTTTTTTGATAATTCAACCCCTAAAAGGGGGAAATGTGGTCAAAAAGTCTGAAAATCAACATGGGTATTGTTTCTATGGTTTATCGGGTCGTTGATTACGAAAACAACAACGATTTTAAAATCCGACGTGGCGGACGTGAAATACCATCTCCCTTGTTAGGGTATAATGGGGTTGAAATGTCTAAATATCCATATGGGTGTCGTTTTTGTGATTTTTTGTGACGTTAATTAAGAAAATGGCATCGATTTTGAAATTTAATATTGTGGACATGAAAATTCTTGAAAGTATTTGTGCCAAATTGCAATCTTCTTCTAAATATATAAAAGAAGAAACTGACTGACATATCAACGCACAGCCCAAACCGCTGGTTCTAGAGATTCCAAATGTGGTACGTAGGCTCCTTATAAGGCATAAGGATGCACTTAGAAATTATTTTTAAAAATTTACCTCCTAAGGGGGGAAATGGGGTTCAAAGTTTGTATGGGAAACGAGATTAGTTCAACTATTTTATTCGAAACTTTACAGGAGTATTCCTAACGATAAATGAGAAAACAAGTGTTTCAGCTTTTTTGAGAATTCAACCCATAAGGGGGAAATGTGGTGACAAAATTTAAATATCAACATGGGTATTGTTTCTATAGTTTATCGGGTCGCTGATTACGAAATCAACACTTAAGGGGGTGAAATGGGGGTTGATAGTTTGTATGGGGAATTTTTAAACGTTGAACCAATTTAGATGAAACTTGGTATAGAGATAGTTTGTGTACCGGGAAACGACATGGGACAGTTTTTATCTCGAAAATCAATCTTTAAGGGGGTGAAATGGGGGTTGGAGGTTTGTATGGAGATTTTTTTACCGCGAACCGATTTAGATAATTTTGTTGTGGATATAGTTTGAGTCCCAGGAAACAATATTGAATATTTTTTAAGCCGTAAATCAATCTTAGAGGGGTAGAAAACATGTTGGTAGTTTGTATGGCAAATTATTAACCGCTCAACAGACGATTGAAATGAAACTTGTTACATATTATATAGATTGAGTCGCGGTAAACAATATAGGATAGTTTTTATCTCGAAAATCAACCCTCTAGGGGGTGAAACGGGGGTTAAAAGTTTGTATGGGAAATTAATAACCGTTGAACCGATTTAGATGATTTGGTATGGAGATATTTTGCGTTCTGGGGAAGGATATATAATAGTTGCTATCCCAGAAGTCATTCCTTAAGCGGGTAGAAAGGAGGGTGGATTACTAATTCCACGCAAATGAAGTCGCGGGGAAAAGCTTCTATTCAAGAGTAGAAATCTGTATTAATCATAATCTCTCAGTAGTAAGTCGTTGATGGCGTAACAATTAAACAATTATTGCAATAATTTATTTAAAATAAAAAATGAGGGAACCGCCGTCTTCAAAACGTGGTATACCGAAACCTCCAGAATGTAACGAATACTTTTCCGAAAACCGCTTCTAAATCAGTTCAGCGAAACGCAAGATGATCGCGGACAAACATACATTCCTACATACAAACATACGAGTCTAACTGAGAACCTCCTTTTTTAGTACTTTTAGTACGCGGGCGAAGCCGCGGGAAAAAGCTAGTATTATATAAACTGGAAGTATCAGTGTTGACCCAACATTTAATATGTCGAATAACATGTGTTATATAAGCCAATATAATTCTTGGCACCGCTATTTAATTAAGTGCAGAGCCAAGCGTTAAATCATTTAAGCCACAGATTAAACGCCTCCCGAACTAACATTGCCGTCTGCCAGTTGGTAATGGTATAATATATGTATTATATTATATGTATGGTTTAGCCGAGCATTAATGATAATGATTCAGTCCGCATCAAGGATTGTTTCAGGTTCGGCCAAATGTGGCGATTAAAGCGATAATATCTAACGCATGAATGGCATTAAATATTACATACTACGTTATTACGTAAAATATACATACAGTAATAATGCTGAATGCTGCCACGACGCATTGAAGCCGTCAGCCAATAGAAATTTTATTGTGAAACAAATTCCAAATTCAAACTGTTCTTTCAGTGGCTGCATGTTACTTACGGCTATAATGGTCTAAGAGCTGGCCACGTCAGATGTGACACAATAATGAGAGCAATGAAACCTGTCTAGTTAGACTGCTTTACCATCCTTATTGCTAGATCCGGGCATCTGGCAGCTTTTAATGGGTGGATGTCAGAGTGACACACCAACAAAGTTTTTAAGTTGGAAAAAAGTAATAACAAAATAGGTAAAAAATGCCAAAGTTGTGTAATTTATTGAGGACAGGGCCTATATTTTAACATTAGATTAAAAACCTTTGTCTATTATTGCGGAAACAAAAATAGTAGGCGACTAACTAAAAATTGCATTTTACATCATTTGGCACTACTTTCCCCCAACAGAACCTTCTGGATATGATATAACCTAATTAATTACATAATTTTCCATAATATTACATTAAACCCAGAACTCTAGGATTTGTTTTCTTCAAGTTATTTGCATTCTCTGACCTCCACCACTTTACAGCTGCCAGATGTCCGGATCTAGAAATAAGCATAGTATAGCAAACTAACTACATGGGTTTCGTTGCTCTCATTATTGTGTCATATCTGACGTGGCCAGCTCTCCGTCTATAATGCATGGCAGGAAAAGGAGACTTATAAACCTAGTATATACCTAGAGACAGGTAAAGGTTATATAAAATTTGGACTATTATTGTATTTAACAGAGAAGTTGAAGTTACAGTCGGGCCAACGAGTCAAGTTATAAGGTTTTTTTTTTAATTGTAATAATTTTTCATATTAAATATGCTGTCAATTTCGAGCTGTCATTTAATTTCATACAAATTGTATTGCCAGTTAAGGAGTTTTCTTGAATTTACCACGTTTTTAGGGTTCCGTAGCCAAAATGGCAAAAACGGAACCCATATAGTTTCGTCATTTCCGCCGTCCGTCCGGTATATCACAGCTATTTTACTCGGAAACTATTACACGTATTCAATAAAATTTTAACATAAGGATATTTTGTATGCCGCTCCTTAGTTTTGTAGTAAAAATATTGAAAAAATAAATGTAACTAATTGTCTATTTTTTTCATCGAATATCAACATGTTGCACATCAATCGATAGCTGTTTAAAAATAATTTTGAGGTAAATAAAAAAAAAAGATTAGTGAATATTTTCAGAAATAATCACCCCGAAAGACAAAAATGGTGTTCCCCGCTGTAACTTTTGAACCGCAGATCCAAAAATATGAGAAAAATTGAGAAGATACATTTTTGTTATATTATTTCTACAACAAATATTTTGAACATTATCGGTTAACGCGTTTTCGAGCTATATCCGAACTTCACTTTAAATACCTGTTAATTTAAACAACTTGAAAAAGATATGCGTTGGCCGAGAATCGAACTCGGATCAACTGCTTGGAAGGCAACTATGCTGACCATTACACCACCAACGCATATGTTATAGAAGATTAAATTTCTAAATACATACGTTACCTACTTATTGATTTGTTTGTTTATTCAGCTGACTTTGGAATAATTGGAAATATCCTCGGAAATTTCATAAGAAATATAGAAAATTAAAAATGTATGAAATGGAAAGTTAAATCCCATACAAAAATGAAAAGAAATTTTCATATGTGGAAATTTCGCAATTTTGGAAACTTTCCGACGGCACATCAGTAGACACGACAGTATCCTTTTATCGAAAGCTATCACTACTGCGTTGGTGGTGTAATGGTCAGCATAGTGGCCTTCCAAGCAGTTGATCCGAGTTCGATTCTCGGCGAACGCATATTTTTAAGCCCCATTATTTTAATTTACTGGTAATTAATAAAATAATGGGCAAGGGTTTTAATTTTTATTGATTACTTCTCATTTACAAGAAGATTATTTAAAAAATAGGTATATTTGAACTATAATGATATATTTCTCCAAAAAACTACTCTATCCCATGAAAAACATAAATATAAATAGGTCAAGTTCGTAAATGGTCTCGCTAATGAAATAAGTGAGATCTAACTGGAGGCTTTCTTTCAAAGGTCTTCAGATCATAATTCTAGGTATTTGTAACGTGTTTCCACATCTCAAAAAATAATACGGCAATATTAAAGTAAAATAAACAAGAGGCGATCTTGGGTCCAAACTGACATTCGCTATTGAAATGAAACCACTTTGATTCACTTGTACACGTGTCAAATAAATAGTGACCTCGCATGGATATCCAAGTGACACAGTTTGGCATGACCCCTTGTCGCCTACTACTGTTCTTGGAAATAGTGAGTGTGTAAAAAGTGAGCAAAATGAAATATTTACGGCGAGGGCGTGCATTGTATCCCAAACGAAGCGATGGATGGATGGAAGAGCAAAGTGAGGGATTCAAGTGCAAAGTAAAATAGTTTTGCTCCTATGTGACACATACTGCTTTTCACACCTCCATAGAGAAAAATCATATTTTTATTGAATCATATTTTATTTTAACTTTATATGTGCTTAGTGTCATTCCTGATTATAATGAATCGATTAGTTTAACAATAAATTTGTTTGTAATGACGGACTGGCTGAAAAAAATATTTTCCTAAAACAGAAAAGTGATAGTTCCCTCCTAGCAGAGAATAAAAAGCTCGTATACGAATAGGTGGTGTGAAATAGTAGATTTTTTGACAAGGGTCTAAAGTAGGCTATATTACCACGGGGTGGTTATTTTCTCTAATGAAGTGAGGGAAAATAGGTTGAGTGGTAATATGGCTTTTAGACCAGAGTAATACATACAATTTTTCACTTCGATTGCTAGAAAATAAAATAATAAAATAACTAATAGTCCGCCTCGACTGAATACTTGCGATTTTCTTGCAAACGAGTTGACCAATATAACAAGATCCTAATGATGATTTTTTCGAGCCTTCTAGATCCATAACCCCTTGATCGATCATACTCCTGAACGAACTCTCAAATTGTATTGAACCCCAACAAAATTTATATAGATCAGAAAAACGTTACTAAAGTTACCGCGCGACAACAATTCAAAATCAAAAAGCCAACGAAATGCTCAGACGTCTATGTAGCCGACGTTGTTAGAAAGAAATTCAGTTTGCTTATGCTCCGCTCGTTCGATTAAATTATTTAAACAGTAAACGCACCAAAAAAGAATCCAGCGTTCCGATTAACTTCGATATGTGTTGTGATTGGTCAATTTAAAATGATTTATAATTCATAAATATGTATACATATTTGCCCCAGAGGCTAAATGGTACTTGAGACCACCTTAGTTAGCATAAATGATACACTTTTTGAGCATTAGATGTGAAAATAATATTTTCTTCAGCAAATTGATTGGTCTTATGGCTATTGAGTGGCGTTTACTTATATACGGTTCTAAATCAATGCCAAGTTGTCAACGACATGGCCACTACACTAAATTACTCCACATTACAGGCACTTCAGTCTACATTTCGTCTCGAAGGTACCATGATTAGGGTTGCCACAGTTAGCCTTAAATATAAATCAATAAGAACATCTTGGAAGAGATTGTATATGAAAAATGCGGTAAACGACAAAAAAAGTCGCTCGAAAATGAAATCGGTCGTTTTTATTCACATCTTGCGTATTGTCGGTATCTAATCCTTATTCAATTCTACATAATATGTTTAAAAAAAATTTTTTTTACATATTTATTATACTTTTTTACATGGAAAGTAAGTAGGTGCATACATTTTTGTGTATTGTACAATAACTTTATTTATTAGTACATTACTGCAGAGACCAGTAAGTAAGCTTTCCTGGCTGAGTATTTAGTAGCCGTCCGAGTCGAAGACGAGGACGGCTATAATACGAAGCCAGGAAAGCTGATTACGGTCGAAGCATGTATAGTGCTTTTCTCAAACATGTAAGGAAATAAAATAAAATAAAACACAGGGGTATATGGGTATAAAAATTTATTTTATCATATTAGGTATATCGCTAAAATTAACACAGGGTTATTTACATTACATACAAAATAGTTGCAGAGACAAGTCTTTATATAAACTCAAGAGCAAAAATATTAGGTCACTTTGTATGAGAAATCAGTACAAAGTGACCCGTTACTTTTGCTCTTGAGTGTAGATATATAGTTATTGTATTAGATATATCAGCCCATTATAGTTACTATAATAGTTCATAATTATACTAAACTATTTAAGGGCTCACACACACACAAGAGACTTTTCTCGGCTACTATTTTGCCCTTCATACCTAGGAAGAGTTGTGAAATGTATGGTGCCCCATACATTTCACGACTCTTCTCTTTGTATGCGCATAAAGTGTAGCAAACTGCGACAAAGAGAAATAAATCGCTCTGAAAATAAGTTGATCGTGCATACGCCCCCTAAAAGTTTTAATTATTTCAAAAGGTTGGCTGCTATTGCCAGTTTCGATTCAATAGACACTGCAACATGGTACACCGTCATATCTTTCAGCTCAACCTTTAATACAAAATATAATTTAGAAAATCATTATACTAGTTTCTGAACGATATGTCACAACGAGAACGACCCGACGACCCAATGGAAATTGACATTTATAATAACCTTAAATATTTTTTCAACATATCGGAACTCGGACGTCGCAATATTCGTTGGGAATAAGGGAACAAACAAACATAAAGTGGCTACCTATTTACATTAACTGTACAGTACAACATTCATAAAAATGAAATCATGAGGGGACTACCTACAGGTAAGATTGAAATGCAAAGTCTTACTAATACTCACTAAACATTCTTAGTGTCTAAGATATGACCACTTACTTATATTACGTACTTTATCATACATTTAGAATCAATCATAACGTGAAAACTTTGTCAAAGTTATTATTAATTTATGTTGAATGTGATATTGGACATGTTAGGACAGTTACTTATAGATATTTTTATTGTTTTTCCAGGAACAGAAATGTTGGTTTGTTGTATATCTGTTGAAGAACCTGCTTGTGATGGTACGATATGTGCGGTGGACTGCTCGCTATTTCCAACATCTTGATGAGAAGGCGGTGGCTGGGGATTTGATTCATGCAGTGATGGTTGTGGACAATCTGTCAAATTTTGTACCTGGCAATATGTACTTGAAGATGAAGGTTGAACTTGAATGGATGGAGGTTGTTTTACATTTTGCCGAATGAAACCTGGAGGATCTTTGGAGCAGCCTGGTTGTGGATTTTCATACAAAGATTCATAATTCTGATGCGAAGAGTTGTATTGATTTTCTGTGTTTGTGCTACTTCTTAATTTTATGTTTTCTGTAATGTTTTTTGATATTTTGTCCTTGTTTCCTATGGAGTCTTCAATGTAACCTTCTGCAACCTTATCCGACTTCCAGCCACCATGCCTTTTAAGAGCTAGAAGGTCGGCTCCAGAGTCTGCCAGAAGTGTTGCTGAACTACGTCGGAAACTATGTCCAGTATATAAGTGCGGGTCATCTAAATTTAAAAAAGTTGCAATTTTCTTAGGCATTGAAGCTATGGTATGCCGTCCAATTACTTGTTTAGTGCATTTGGAATTCTTGTAATTGAGAAACAATCTATCAGTAATTGTGTCCTTGGGCCGCAAGTCATAATATTTTTGAAAAATATTTTTAAATTCATCCCGGACCACAAATGATCTATCTATTTTTGTCTTAGTGTCTCTAAATTGGATTACGATTATATCGCCTTGAAATTCAATATCTTTGGTAGTAATCATACTTAATTCCAATCCTCTGCATGCTCCTGTTATGCCCAAGATCATGGCTACCTGTAATAGATAATAGTAGATATATATTTCATTACCTAGGCTTTTTTATTAAATTAATTAAGACTTTTTTGTAAATATTCAGTCATAAAATTAATATGTAGAATATGTTATTGGTGTCCTGATTAGTTTTAGTTAAGTTTTTTGTTAGGTAGGTACATTCATTATTATTTATTAAATTATAGTCAGACCAAAACTTTTTTTGTTATTTTTTGTATCTTATTAGTGCAAATGTGGTTTTGCTAGGACACTGGACAGAGCAGTAAATTATCAAGATTATGTAGTTACTTCATTTTTATGCAAGTAGGTATGTAAAATATGATTAAATAGTCAGATTTGCTTACCTTTATAGCAAGATATGTATCATCAGGTGCGCAGTTGAGGAAGGTTTCTATGTTTTCACTGCTAAATATTCTTGCTTTCTTGGCCTTGTACCCAGCTGAATTCCTTTTTAACCAAGCACGTAAGTTTGAAAAACTCTGCATGTCAATATTATGTTTCAGCTGCATTGTAGCCTTCATCATGGAATACATTGCCCATAATGATGATGGCTTTTTCGATTGAGCCATTTCTGTGAAATAGGCCAGGAAAACTGTTTCCGAAAAGCTATGTGCATTTTTATCTGCCCTCCATTTAAGGAAACTTTCGTAACATGTGATATACCTCTCTTTTGATTTAGCTGGCAGCAAATTGTTTAAAGCTAATTGCGCCTCGGCTCGTAGTTCCGGAGGGGTCCCATCAATTTCCATGTCGTTTTCGTCAGAAGTCATTTTATTAAAAATTTTAATACTATCCAAGTATCCAAGCAAGATAAAATTATTCGTTATCGATGAAAGAAAACGATGCAATAAAATATATGTATTTTCCCTCCAATTTTTTTTTTTTTATGTTCGTATTTTTCTTTCAACTTGTTACCGGTTATTCGAGATTAAACTGTCTTTGTCGATTTATTGTAACATATTCGGTTTTAAAATAAAGTTTTTGGTGTGTTAATAATAGTTTTATTTATAAGTATTACTTTTTGTACCTACATAAAAACCGGAAAACACAGAAAAATATTGCTGACCTTTTTTTTCTGGCAGAATGACTCGAGCCTTTGGCATAGTAAGATTGATCAAAAATTTAAAACAACTTCAGTTACTGGCTGAGTGATTTAATGTTGTATGAAAATCCTTTACGTACGTCGCGCTGAACCTGCCTTGGAATAGAGTCCCTACTGGTCTCTAATTACTAACGTAACAGGAACATTTCCGAGCATGTTTGAGAAAAATAATTAACTATATTATTAAGCAAATTTTATTCTTAAGTGAATAAAATGGCACCGAACCTCATTTGACCCTAATTATTGTCAAGCCCCAATCTCATAATTGTCATGGATACATTAATGGCCATTCTGTATCGAAATTATACATATTATACAAATACGACCCTTTTAAGTGACAACCCTACCCTACATGGGTCATAACTCAATGTAAAGACGCTATTACGGCACAGATCGGCCTAATGACTGTAATTACGCCCTACAATCTCATTCATGATCAATAACTGGGTCAAGTTGATGTATTATTGTCAACAAAAATGTCATAAAACAATTTTTATCTACACTCATACTGTAAGTACTCTAAAATGCGTTCAAAAACCGTAGACAATGACAAGCATTACAACAAACGATTTAACTATGATAAGTTTCTTATCTGCGGCAGTAACGTAATTTTAACTATGCATGCTCAAATATTGTTAAGCAATGAGTTTCAAATTTGGAACATCGAATTTGATGACATAATGTTACCGCCATGGCCAACTCGATTGGTCCCGCGCGAGCGCCGGCACAATCGAGTTGGCCATGACGGTACAATGGCGGTCATTCTATGGTTTACGAACACTTAATTTAATATATTAATATGAGTGTAGATAAAGCAGTGTATGCAACTGTACGTAATTAGGCCTTACAACACTCGTGTGATCTTATTATGAAATTCGCCTGCGGCTCATTTCATAAAACCACACTCATGTTTTAAGGACCCTTATTACGTAACAGTTACATAAACTACTAATTTATCTATCTTAATAATATTGTAAAACACGTTATTATTATTACACAAAACAAGTACATGACCACAAAACAAGTATCCACCTAATTGTAGTTTTGTATCTAAACTGCGTGTAAATTCAGTAATTTTAAGTATTACGTCCAAGAGAGGTATGGGTACTTCGAATATCATCTAGCTCAGTGAATGTAATCTCGCTCAAATCTGGGGCAGAACCCGACTGGGGAAGTGCCTCCACCTTACAGATAATCACAGCCGAATAGCACTAGACCCTACTCATAGTGTTGTGATCCTGCTGGTGAGTAAGGTTGCCAAAGAGCTCAAAGAGGACCCAGAGTTGGTGTTGAGGGACCCTCTTGTTCCTTTAGCCGTCAACAGAGGAAATTCTTCTTTTTGTAAAGGGTCGGCAACGCGCATGTGGAGGACACCTCTGGAGTTGCAGGTCCATAGGCTACGGCAGCTGCTACCATCAGGCGGGCCGTATGTTTGTTTGCCAACGTCGTGGTATAAAGAAAATCAAACGATTAACATTCGTAGGGTAAAAGGTAAATATAATGAAAATTGACTAACCTGAGGCAGATGTCTGGTGCGTCTTACTGGAGTAGCTTCCCTTCCCGGTGGCTTCCCATTCATTACTGGCTCTTCCTCCTTAACCGGTCTCGAAATGGGTATATTATGCTTCTCAAAATATCCGTTCTGGATCATCTGATCCAGTGACACCTCCAACTCTCTCACAGGAACTACCTTACGACCACAAACTGGGTCGTCTATCACCATTTTTCTATTGCAGCCTGATACTTCGGAGAATTTAACGTTTTTCTTAACTTCATCAGGGCGTTTTTTAGGTTTTTCTGGTGGATCAGTAGTCCAATACCTTGCATTTTTCTCAGTTAGTCTTAAAGGTTTGCAAACGGCCACGTTTTTCGCATCCATTTCGATTTTAGGTTTTCTATTTTCCATTTTGGGTCTAAGTTGTCTTTCAAATTTCGGCTCGTTGCTCATTTCGATGCGCTCTAAGCGTCGTTCATGTCTTTTTCTGTAAGGTTCATAAGTTTCTCTAGGCCGTCGCCTCTCTTGTTCGATTCTGAAATCGTAGTAATCTTTCTTTCTATGTTGTTGCCTGTCTTCGTAGTAGCCGTAGCGTGGAAGTGAGTTGTACTTGTCATATGTAGTGGGGAGATTAAGGTATTCGGGTCTGATGGGTCGAAATAGGGACAGGCGACCTTGCGCTTCGTCGAAATCTGAATAGATATCTTCATAGACGTATCCGTTTTTCCGGCGGGGCTGTGTTCTGTAGTCGTGGCGGTCGTATCGTCGCTCAAATCTATGATCCGAGTTGCGTTCGTAGAGTAATTTTTCTCGGGAGCCGGCCATCTTGGATTATTGGGTCTTCGCCTGAAAGGGAAAGCGTATTAATGAGGGTTTCGAAGGTTGGCTTAAGTCGGGTTGTAAAGTAGGGAGAGGTGGCGTTTCGGGTGCATTAAAATTTGATGTGTTTTGTAGCATGGAAATAAAAGCTGCACGATTTTATTTACTCAGTTGAGTTATATAACTATTCGTAATGTAGTGAAGCCAGCTAAATAAATAATATAGAATATCTTAAATTTTATTATAAAAATGTATGGATTAATTTTAGCCTGTATAATATATGCGTTGGTGGTGTAATGGTCAGCATAGTTGCCTTCCAAGCAGTTAATCCGAGTTCGATTCTCGGCCTGCTCGATGTTTTTGAACAAAGTTATTTGAAATAAAAATCGATAAAATAACAGTTTTATAATAGTACATTTATTATTTATATTTATGAAAAAAAAAAAATAATAAAGATCCGTTAATTTTAAATTTTTTATTACAAAAAACAATTATATTTTAATTATTTTTTGATGTTCAATAGTTTTCTTTATGCTACACGTCCCATCATTACTTTTTCGTCCTAATCGTCCAACAAATCTACAAAACTATATGTATAAGTAGTAAACAGTAACAGGACCTAGAGTAGTAAGCAGTCAACAAATCTAGTAAACCCGCCAACCAATCGGGGAACCGCTCGAGCTGGCTGCATCCAGGCCATGTATATTCATGGAGAATTAGATTAAAATGCAAAGCAGTGGCAGATGGAAATGGTATGGCTATGTAGCTTGTTACTATGGCATTAGTTAGCTTAGATTACCAACGATAGACTCCGCTTGTGGAAGCGTTTACGAAGACTGCGAGGGCAACAAAAACAGCCTAAGGTTTTTTAAAGACGTGAATAATTATAAAAAACTAGGCTTAGTAGACTAAATGTGACGTTTTCAAGTCAAAGTACCTACATAATTGTCGGTTGTTAATAGAATTCATTTCTAAATTATTTTTTATGGCAGTAACGCCTTATTTACAACCGACAATGATGTGCCTTTGAACTGAATGCATCACAAATTAGTGAAATTAGTAACGAATTACATAAACCACGTAGTTACGTAATTTCTCACCAATTTAATCGATTCCTTTATATATAGATAAAAAAATAAGCTAAAGCACTTTTCCCATGTAATATTGTTGTGTACCTACGGTTTACTTTCTAGTATACCTCATATATTTACTTAGCAGAGGAGTTAGAAGTCCAATTTCTCATATTTTAATGACAAATATAGGTAAATATGCCTGGGCATTCTCTTAGAAACCCTTAAAAGATTTATCTATGTGTCCTGTTTTTTTAGTCAATAAATAAGTATGAGATCGCCAGATGAGTAATGTTTGCGAGTCGCATGTATGCTCCATCTAGTAATTAATCTGTGGTTCGTTGGCTTAGGAAAAGCCTCAGCTTCGGCTTAGGGGGAGTTAAGAATGTTCTTTGGCTTATATATTCTTTATCATCCCGTATAAGCAATGTATTTAATGCCGTATATAAAAACGAGATATACGATAACACGTCGTTGTACTTACTTATGTAAGTTATCTAAAGGTTGTCTACAAAAGATGGATTTTTAACGATGGCCGCCAATTTATAGGAATGTATATCACGTAACGGGGAATTTGAAATGTTATCAATATTGAAAATAATTTCTTGAAGTAAAGGCCACAAGTGCCTGTTCTTGTTTTTGTGTTAGTGTCCAAGCTTCGCACCCGTATGTTAATATTGGCCTTATAATGGTTTTGTATATGCGAAGTTTCGTCTTTCTGTTCATTAGCTTGGACACTAACACCACCGCTGCACGCCTTCAGTACCTCGCCTTTCCAGCGGTGCGGGAAAGGCGAGGTGCTGAAGGACCTCACCGCGCTGGGCGCCGTTGACTGGACAGAGGCGGCTGTGAACAGAGAAGCCTGGCGATCTTTGGTGTCGGAGGCCAAGGTCCACTTTGGGTCGCTGCGGCACTGCAGTAAGTAAGTAAAGGCCACAAGGAAATACAAGTACCTACGGAATGGCAACGGATTGGACATATCCTTAGAAAACCTGACACTTATCCAGGATTGCATTGACCTGGAAGATGCCCGGCAAACGGAATAAGGGCCGCCTCAAATCTGCTTGGCGCCGTACCGTGGATCAAGAGATGGGTGTATTGGGGATGGGAGGAGGTGACCCAGACCGCACAGGACCGAAGTCTGTAGAACAATTTAATTAGAGTCCTACAGCCCAGCAGTAGGTAAAAGGATGTAAAGAAGAAATGCTATAAAAACTCTTAAATTTCGTTCTGGATGCTAGAACTGGTGCTAGTTTGGTGTTGAAGACTACTGGCTTTCTAGAACAGCTGAGATGCTGTCTCTAAGTTCTATATTCGTGCGGATGCATTATAGTCTCAGATTTCGCGTTTATTTGAGCATCAGACTGTCCATGACGTTAATCCTCTGAAACTCTTTAAGTTTAGGTCTAGAAGACAGGAACTGTTGTCCTGTTAATTAAGAAAGCTAGCTATCAAAACAACAAAAGACATTGGATCACAGAGCAAAAGTTTTTGGGATGCTACCTCTCCAACATTACATGTATTCGTGTTTTACGCGATTTTCGAAACTTATTCAAGAATCTTTACGATAACATCTTCTAGAATTAAGGACTTTTGTCTAGACGTGTTTTAGGAAGCTAGCAACCTGAGACACTGTCAGTAATAATGCCATAATTTCAGTACCTGTCCTGGTCTATAAAGGATGAAAAATACTGAGGAATAATATTAACGGCCTCCTAGCACAGTCGATACCTGTCTACGAAGCAAGAGGTCCCAGGTTAGAATCCAGGTAAGGGCATTTATTTGTGTGTTTATCACAGATATATTTTGTCCCTGTGTTATGGATGTTTTCTATGTATTTAAGCATATATCTATATATTATATATAGGGTGGGGCCTGTAACTAAAGCAAAAAATTAAAACGTAGATTCTAGTCCTCAAACTAGACAACTTTTGTGTAGCAACTTTTTAAAATCATAAAGTTTTTAGATTGTTATTTTTTCAAACAAAGTAAATAGTATTTTCAATGTACTTAAAACTCCGTCTAATTGATATCGCCTGTCAGTCTAGTCACTCTACAGACATAATCAATTTCATAGTACATTGCGTGTTCGAATTAACTTTAAAATGTAATAAAATTCAAACCGCAAGTTTTTTTTCAAAGTCGTCAAACAAACGTTGCGTAGTTTGAGGAGAAGAATGTACATTTTAATTGTTTGCTTTAGTTACAGGCCCCACCGTATATATCCTTTAACTAACGACGTGGGTTCAGAGTAACACTCACGCTGAGATGGTGTCTATCAGACGTCAAAAGTAAAATATATCATAAAAAATTTCAATTGCATTCTTCAGATACACAAGTTTTATATCAAACTAGCTTTCTGCCCGCGACTTCGTCGTCCGCGTATAATACGGTTCCTCGTACAGAGTTTCATATCCAATTGTATCTTCTTAACTAATTTTTGTTAATCCCCGAACCATCTTCTTAATCTATTTATTGCTATTTTTGCGAAAAAACGGGTAACGTAGACATAGTTTCAGTTACAAATAACTGTTAATATGCAAATAATAACCTAAATATTATATTATATTATAACTTCTTTGTGTATCTTCTTTATTTGGCGATACGATGACCAAACTATTGTCAGAGCTCACTCTGGAACATGGAAACAGAACGGAAATAGGAACAATAATTCCTAGTAAATCTCTATACAAACTTTCAACCTCTTATTAGCCCCGTTCTACAAGGGCTGCTATTTATATATCCGGAAACCGGGATTACAATCTTCTTAAATAGCATATTTGACCTCCATGGTAAAATTTGAACTTTTTTAAGTACTGGCCGGTATATTTTTTCTTTCTTATTAACGCTCGTGTTTTGTTTTTGACGGGTTTTAAATGTCATCTCGCAGCAAGAATGGAACTCACTCGTGAAAATATTCGTGCTATGATTTATTATGATTTTCGGCGTGGTTTAACGCAACAACAGTGCATAGATCAACTAACTTCAACTTTTGGTGATGAAGCCCCATCTAAAACTACTGTGTATCACTGGTTTAGTGAGTTCAATCGTGGACGTAGTATGCTTACGGACGAAGTTAAGACAGGTCGCCCGAAATCGGTCGTTGTACAACAAAATATCGACGCTGTGCGAAAACTTATAATGGACGACCGACATGTTACGTACCGCGAGATAGAGGCGACTCTGGGTATTTCTATGACCAGCATTAATAGCATATTACATAATTATTTGGCTGTAAAAAAAATTTGTTCGCGTTGGATACCCCACAACTTAACAAAAGAGCAAAAAGATGCTCGCGTCGAATGGTGCAATAAAATGTTAAAAAAATATAACCGTGGTGACTCAAAAGCCGTTTATAACATCTATACAGGTGACGAATCCTGGATCTATGCATACGACCCCGAAACGAAGCAACAATCAACGGTATGGGTGTTTCAAAATGAGCCGAACCCTACGAAAGTTACTCGTGCAAAAAGTACATTGAAACAAATGGTGGCCTGCTTCTTCGGTATTAATGGCCATGTAGCTACAGTGCCACTAGAAAACCGTAGAACGGTAAATTCAGAGTGGTACACGACCATTTGCTTACCGGAAGTATTTGAACAAATTCGTAAAACTAACCAGCGACGAAGAATCATTCTTCATCATGACAATGCCAGCTGTCATACGTCACGCGAAACAACTCTATTTTTGGAGGGTCAAAATGTGGAATTAACGGGTCATCCGCCGTACAGCCCTGACTTGGCACCCAACGATTTTTATTTATTTCCAAATATAAAGAATAAATTACGCGGTCAACGATTTTCGACCGCTGAAGATGCTGTCGACGCATTCAAACAACACGTTATGGAGGTACCTCAGGCGGAGTGGCAGAAGTGCTTTAAAAATTGGTTCACGCGAATGCAAAAGTGCATAGATCATCAAGGGGAATACTTTGAAAAACAATAAAACCATTTTCAGCCGTGTACGTTTGTTTGTTTTTTTGTTTCCGGATATATAAGTAGGTTGAATTTTGAAAAACGCTGAAATGGCGTTTATTTATTTTTTAATTTTTAGTAAACGTACGAAGTTTCAAATCTCTAACTCTAAATTTTAAACCCCACCGATACAAACTTTAAACCCCCATTTTTCCCCCTTAGGGATTGAATTTTTCAAAATCGCTTCTTGTTAGTTGTACAGATTGTAAATGTAACCCGTCCTACAAATTACAACTTTCTAGCTTCAGTAGTAAAGACCTTCCTATCATACAAACCTTTCAACCCCGTTTCTCCTCCTCTGAGGTGGAGTTTTGAAAAATGCTGAAATTATTTTTTTTGCTTTAAAGTTAGTAGCCCACAAACGAAATTTTAAGTCTGTCACAAAAAAAATGTTATCTTTATATAAACATTTAACCCCGTTATAGGTTGAATTTTGAAAAACTCTGAAATTATTTTTATTGTTTTTTAATTATTAGTAAACCTGTGAAGTTTCAAATCTCATACTCAAAATTTCAAACCCCACCCATACAAACTTTTAACCCCTTTTTTACCCATTAAGGGGTTGAATTATTCAAAATCGCCTCTTCTTAGTTGTACAAATTGTAAATTTAACTCGTCCTGCAAATTACAACTTTCTAGCTTCAGTAGTTTACGGCCTACCTGTAATACAAACTTTTCAACCTATTTTAAACCCCTGCGAGGTGGAATTTTGAAAAACGCTAAAATTAGGTTTTTTGCCTTAAAGTTAGTAGCTTAGAAACGAACTTTCAAATCTGTCACAAAAAAAATCTGTATACAAACTTTCAACCCCTTTTTTACCCTGTTACAGGTTGAATTTTGAAAAACGCTGAAATTACTTTTATTGTTTTTTAATTATTAGTAAACCTGTGAAGTTTCAAATCTCATACTCAAAATTTCAAACCCCACCCATACAAACTTTTAACCCCTTTTTTACCCATTAAGGGGTTGAATTATTCAAAATCGCCTCTTGTTACTTGTACAAATTGTAAATTTAACTCGTCCTGCAAATTAAAACTTTCTAGCTTCAGTAGTTACGGTCTCACTTTAATACAAACTTTTCAACCTATTTTAAACCCCTGCGAGGTGGAATTTTGAAAAACGCTAAAATTAGGTTTTCTGCCTTAAAGTTAGTAGCTTACAAACGAACTTTCAAATCTGTCACAAAAAAAATCTGTATACAAACTTTCAACCCCTTTTTTACCCTGTTCCAGATTGAATTTTGAAAAACGCTGAAATTACTTTTATTGTTTGTTAATTATTAGTAAACGTGTGAAGTTTCAAATCTCTTACTCAAAATTTTAAACCCCACCCATACAAACATTTAACCCCTTTTTTACCCATTTAAGGGGTTGAATTATCCAAAATCGCCTCTTGTTAGTTGTACAACTTGTAAATTTAACGCGTCCTGCAAATTAATACTTTCTAGCTTCAGTAGTTACGGCCTCCCTTTAATACAAACTTTTCAACCTCGTTTCATCCCCTCTGAGGTGGAATTTTGAAAAACGCTGAAAACAGTTATTTTGTCTTGAAGTTAGTAGCTTACAAACGAACTTTCAAGTCTGCAACAGAAAAAAAATCTCTATACAAACTTTTAACCCCTTTTTTACCCCGTTATAGGTTGAATTTTGAAAAACGCTGAAATCACTTTTATTTGTTTTTAATTATTAGTAAACGTACGAAGTTTCAAATCTCTAACTCAAAATTTTAAACCCCATCCATACAAAGTTTCAACCCCCTTTTTATCCCTTTAGGGGATGAATTTTAAAAATCCCCTTCTTAGTGGATACTAACGTTATAAAAACTACCTATTGTGAAAAATTCAGCTCTATAGGTCTGACGGTTTGGGCTGGGCGTTGATTTAAGTGTGTCAGTCAGTCAGTCAGGACTTTTATTTATATATATATAAAGCCTGACCAGAAATATATGATTATTGTCAAGAGGGCGCTATTATTCTCATTTATATGGCAACAGTCATAGAGCGTGTTATTCTTTATGGTATAGTGACATCTTGATTTGTCACTGATTTGTTTACCTGTCAGCTCTGGTGTTAATTTGAAAATGTTTCACAGCGAAATAGTATCATTTCCCGAGCATTATTTACATCAGTTTATTATATAGACTATTTACAATGTTTCGCTCTTGAATATGGATAGTTTTGGGAATTTTTTGTGGTTTATTATTTAATATTCAACACTTTATTTTTATTCAAGTAAACCGTCTCAATGACACTTGACAACAGTGACAGCCTATCACATGCACTCACACATGCATATCATTCTGTCATTAAAATTATTGCCAGTGTAAGAAATTAGTTCCATTGAAATTCCGCAACATGGCGCATGATCAAATATTTCTGGTCAGGCTTTATATATAGGGTTTAAAGTCTCTAACACAAAATAAAAATTTCTCCAATACGAACTTTGCACCTTTTACAAAGATTTAAGTCTCTAACTCTAAAACAGAACTTTCTCCCATACAAACTTTGCACCCTTATTTTACCCTCTTAGGGTTAGAATTTAGCAAAACGCTGAAAACACTTTCTTTGGATTTAAGTTCGTAACTTTTTTACGAATTTTTAAGTCTTCAGCTCAAAAAAAAAATCTCCCATACAAACTTTGCAGCCCTATTTGATCCCCTTAGGGGTGGAATTTCCAAAAATCCCGTCTTATCCCTTGCATACGTCATAAAAGTAAGCTCTGGACCAAATTTGATGTTTCTAGTTCCAGTAGTTTCGGCTGTGCGTTGATGATGATAATTAATAATTTTATGTATTTTACTATTAGATATTCATAATAAAACATACACATTTTAGAATCCATTCGACACTTAAGAAAAAACACCAAAAAAAATTGGGTACAATGTTCCAGTGACTTTTTTTCTTTAATTACTCAATGATTAAGAAACACAAAATCTTATATGTTAAGAAATGATCATTAGAGCGCTCAAGTGCAATAATTAATCATCAAAATAAAATAAAATAAACTGTTACACGCTAAATATATATCGTGTTTTTGTGCACAGTACAGAGGAAATTGTCAGAAGACACTATAAGTGATATTGGGAGGTTAAGGGCCCAAAGTTACAGAGTCGGCACGTGGACACGAGCTGTGAGGCTAATTAGTAAAACAAAAGCCGTTAAGACTGTTATTGGAAAGAATTTTCTACTCCTTAGCTCGTCACCAAGAGACGTGAAATACGTTAACACCGTGGTGGCGTCTATAAGACGTCGATGATTGTTACGAATGTATGTGCGTTAGTTTCACTTCCAGCATCTCAGGGATGCTAGATCAGTTCAATTAGAGCGGGATGCGTTTTAACAGAAACATTCGACCGAAATATTTGTATGTGTTTAACAAATTAGTACACGAACACCGTAGTGACGTCCGTGAGACGGCAATGACTCGGTTTAGGGCATAATGTGCACAAGTTTGACGGCCGGCATCGAATGGATAATAGCAAAAGAGGAAGGTACAGTCGAGGACAAAGAGATGTATACACTTTTGGACCTTATTACAACGCAATAAGGTCCAAAAGTGTATACATCTCTTTGTCCTCGACTGTACAAGAAACGAGAGCTTTACACAATATTCTCTAAAGAAAATTCAGTACGTCTGTGAGATGTGCACATCGTCAGTTAAAGGATATCATCGTCTAGTACCCACAACACAAGCCTTATTGAGCTTATCGTGGGACTAGGTCGATTTGTGTGTCCTATAATATTTATTTATTATTTTTCATCCTTTATAGAACAGGACAGGTACAGTAATAATGGCATTATTACCTGACAGTGTCTGGTTTACGTTTCCCTTTATTATGGAAAAAAACCTCCGTATCCCCTCCTCTAAACTTAATAGTGGTAGGTAAGTTTGTGGACATTTAAATCTCATGACACGGCCAGCTCGTCAATACTAAACGGCACAACGCGTGCCACTGCCAAATCGCAGATGCTCCCGCTATTGATCAACCCGCACGGATGCTGCTTAGCAACAACAGACAATACAAGTGCAGTTTTTGATAATAATATTATACTTGCTTTCTTCGTAATTTAAAATGATAACGATATTATCGTTCTCATAAAAAAATTGTACATAGTTAGATTCTTAAATAGGTGTATTGTTTTTAATTGATTGTAACAAGAATTACCTATACTTACGTCTTACATAAGTTAAAGGGTGATTTCGGGGTCTTGATCCAGAACGGGTAGCATTGTTACCATTTTATCGCCTATGGCGTCATGCATCACCTTCGCACTTAAAGCCTGACCAGAAGTATATGATTATTGTCAAGAGGGCGCTATTATTCTCATTTATATGGCAACAGTTCAGTATAGTAATAGAGCGTATGATTCTCTATGGTATGGTGTCTTGTTTTGTTTACCTGTCAGCTCTTGATGTTCATTTGAAAATGTTTCACAGCGAAATAGATTCATTTCCCGAGCGTATTATTTACAGCAGTTTATTATATACACCATTTATAAAGTTTCGCTCTTGACTATAGATAATTTTGGGAATTTTTATCGTTTATTATTTAATATTAAACACTTAATTATTATTCAAGTAAACTGTCTCAATGACACTTGACAACAGTGGTGACAACCTATAACACGCACTCACACATGCATATCATTCTGTCATTAAAATTATTGCCAGTGAAATAAATTAGTTCCAATGAAATTCCGCAACATGGCGCATGATCATATATTTCTGGTCAGGCTTTACATACTTGTTAGGATGTGACAGCTATAGCGACAGGCTATAAAAACCCGACCATATTAGGCTAGAAGAACCACTGTTTCTTACTCTGTTACTGATAAACATAATGGTGTGGGAATATTTGATGATAACAGAATTACTTAAATACTTCATATCCATACTAATATTATAAATGGGAAAGTGTATGTGTGTGTTTGTTTGTTTGTTTGTCTGTCTTTCACGGCAAAACGAGGCGACGAATTGACGTGATTTTATAAGTGGAGATAGTTGAAGGGATGGAGAGTGACATATGCTACTTTTTGTCTCTTTCTAACCCCCCACTTCCCTAAAATGGGGGGTGGAAGTTTGTATGGAGTATTCCGCAATTTTCAAGGTAGAAAGCTAAAAATTGGTATGCGGACTATTTGTGACTAAAACACACCGTGTTACCCCGAATTTAAAGCGAGCGAAGCCGCGGGCAAAAGCTAGTTTCTTATAAAATTAATCTTGGACTAAGAAAACCATGGTCACCCTATGACTTTTGACATACGTTGCAAGGGAAGTGAGAAGACGTTACGTTGAGTAGGGTGACCAAATGGTATGCAATAATGTCCTTTTCTACTTATCTTCTGAAAAATTATAATCAATATAGGTGATAAAATAGTACATTACTTACCAAGGACTGTAAAAGAAAGAAAGCCCGAAATCGCAGGTATTTGTGACCCGAGCCGCAGGCGAGGGTTGTAAATATGCGATAGAGGGCTTTCTCTTTTACTACCCGTGGTGAGTACACAATTTTACGTCTCCACCTGGCCATAATGCGAGTTTTACCGTACGCGTAGCGTGCGGTAAAACTCACATTATGGCCAGGTGTGACGTAAAAAATATGACCAACATCATTAGGTTCATCTTCAAATTCTGTATCATGCTTTGTTTTCTTGCTACATGACCCCGAAATCATCTTGTAGGTATTATTGTATTACCTATTTTTTACGTCAATTAAATATTATATGAATTAAGACTGTGTAACCGTTATATTTTATAGTGTTAGAATGTCTCATAAAAGTATAAAGGACCCCGCAGCAAACATAGGGAAAAAGTGGTTTCAGTCAAATCGCATGAAATTTTAGTATGATATAGATTCAGGTCTCCTTATTTTTATTTTATAAGGGCGCAACTCCCTCAGAAGTACACTGTCAGAAATAATCAAGTTTATATTATTATTTTTCTATGACGTGTTTCTTAAAATCGATACTTTGAAATGACCCACACTGATACTTACTGGAGTTAAATATGATCTTAATAACGTTTTTGTCACGTTGAAATCGCATTTTGTTAGTTATTTATATTATGCAAAAGCAAAGAGAAAGATTTTACGAAAAATTGGTATGTTACATATGTTTTGTATGAAACAATACTTATTGATTATTTCTGAAAGTATACTTCTGAGCGAGTTGTGCCCTTATAAAAAAATAATCAGGAGACTCGAATCTACATTGTACTAAAATTTCGTGAGATTTAACTGAAACCACTTTTTCCCTATGTTTGCTGCGGGGTCCTTTAATATGGTGAATAAATAAGTTCTTATAATGAGCCATTAAGTATGCCATTTGCCTTTTCAAGGATAAAAGTAATCGAACATTTTTGATTAAATACTAAATACATTCCAAGCGTCATTAACGTTCCAAATTACAAAGCTGTGCCAAATTAGTGGAATCAGAACGAACAAAGATTATAAAGTAAAAAACTTGGCCAAAGAGCTAAGCCTCGCTCGACGGAGGAAGCAAATCGCATTAGTCGCATGTCTGAGTCGGCCCTTATTTTAATTCGGATTTCTGGGATTCCAGCCTTCCTGGGGAACATTTTAGTACATTAATGGACTAGAATTTGCAGGATACAGAATTTTAGGTCATTAAGTATTGTATTCACATTGCTGTGTAATTTTATCAGGCACTTTAAGTGTATCTGAAAATTACCGTTAAAGGTTGAATAAAAAAATCCGATAAATAACTGTGATCAAAAAGAAAGTGTTAAATTTATATACTATGTGCGCGGATTTTTGCAGGTACTAAATTGTTGTTCATATTCTTCATTATAATCGTTCGACTTTCGTTTCACAAACGAATTAAATTGTAATAAAATTGCCAACACAATAGGCATGATGACACATGTTGAATTATGCAATAAAATTTAGTTGATAGGATGCAAAATGATCAAGATATCCAACTAAAGTGAAAATTTATACATTCTATTGAAATGGCTCAAAGATATCAAGCTGCAAAATTTCTAAATTTTACGATTTTTTTAAGTGCGAAATTAAAAAAAAACAATGATACCATTCGACTTTTAACATTTTACTGTAAAATAAATTGTATAGTAACCATATACATAAACGCAATATTTCACTGTAAAAATAGCAATTTCATATTTTTTTCATACTTTAAACAGGGCGACTATGGGATCGTGACGTCACTTTTGCACATCATTTTGTTAGGAGCGTTTTGTGAAACAAATGCAAATCTCGGACTTTAAGTCTCATTTCTGACTTTTGTGTTGCTTTAACGCAATTGGCCCCATATTGACATTTGATCTTCACAACAAAACGAATCGATTGATACCATACATGAAAAAAATTCACCATGCCTATTGCTCGTTGACAGCGAACTGGGTCAATTTTTTTTTCTGTAATTTTAAGTAGGTTAAATTATTAGGGTATATAATACTAACACATTACCGTTTATTCTGTTATTATCTAGACACGCGGCAGCGTGTCAAGCCAAGTTCAAGCAAAGGAACTGGCTAGCCAGCGCCAAGTGTATTACACGAACCACTTGGTGCCACTTTTGACCCTTCTATAACTCAAAACCTATTTAACATAAACACATAAAACTACGTGTGTTTAATTATATCCATAAGGACATCTAGAAGCCCAAATTTCATGAAGCTAGCTTAAACGGTTATAAAGATATGAAGGTCAAAAAATCGTAAATTTTAGCACTGACTGACTGACTGACATATAGTACCTAAATCTAACCTACTTCCAGATGACCTAGAAGGATGAAATTTGGAATCCAGCTCGGTAATTGTGTGTAAGCGTAGGAAAAAATCTATAAATAAAAAAAGTTCAAAAATTGGGGAGGTCCCCATGCAAAAAAATTTTTTTTAATTCTATCGTTGGAACCGTTACAACCAGATATTTGAAACTATCCCAATATATAAAACATAAAATCTCAATACCTGCCTAGTTTTCTTTACAAAAAGTAATGATATCCCACCAAAAACACAAATGTAAAAAAGGAGAGCCAAGTTCAATACAAAAATTATGCTTGGCTGTGGGCTTCGCCGCAAAAAGAATGGATATCTAAATGAGTGCCAAGTTCTATGCAAAATCCAAATATGTATTTATAGGAACAAAATAACATTATGAACAAGTATTAAACTCTATTTCTTTGCTTTATTGGATTCCTATAAAAATTGCTGTTATTTAAAAATGTGAGATCTTAGAGTAGGTTAGATTTGACTTGGCCAGTTTTTATCAGAATTAAAATATATATATATGTTGAATAACTTTATAAAATGACTGATGTAATGAAAACTGGTTCATAATGTTATTTTGTTCCTATAAATACATATTTGGATTTTGCATAGAACTTGGCACTCATTTAGATATCCATTCTTTTTGCGGCGAAGCCCACAGCCAAGCATAATTTTTGTATTGAACTTGGCTCTCCTTTTTTACATTTATGTTTTTGGTGGGATTGTATTTACATTAAAACACTTTGAACTTTGAAAACCTTAAACTGATATCAAAAGTACGTTACGCAATGAATAAAATCACACATACTATAGTAGTATGAAGATGAGAATTATAAATTTAAAATAATATGATCACTGTCCTGTGTCGTGTCTACCGAAACATTATTGTTTTCGTAGCTACTCTCTAAATATAGTTTAAACACATACCTATACCAAATCCAAATTAAATTATCTAGGAATACAACCCAGCTTGAAATGAAATCACCCCTACAGACATTCGTTACATTTCAAAAGACTGACAAAACCACCGTAATACATTTCCATTGTACAAGAAAATAGAATAAAATATCCGAGTGCCATTCCAGTCAATTTGTACGCCTCGGGGAGCGTATAACTCAATATTTGTCCCTGTCCCACATTTGCGTAATGCTTTCAAGGCGATATAGCCATCTCGCTCTGGTAATCTAATAGATGTTGAAATGACGCCTGTCTTTTATGCGACCCTGGTACATCAAATTTGTTTTAAGGAGAGAGACGATCAATTTAGCTGTATTGTGGAGGCTCGTGCGGTGAATAAGGCTTTGAATGAAATTTCAGAGACTTATCCGGTTTGGGGTTACAGTAATGACATATATATGATTGTATTGTAAAAGCTTTATGGTAAACATTTTGGTAGCACTATTTACCTAAAACTTTGTAAAGTAACACGATTTGAAATGGGGCTTTCCAAAGATGTACGGTTATGTGAACGTATCAAAACTTTCAACGATATAAATAATTACATATTATCTTAAAAGCCTAAATGAATTACCAAACAAAGTAGAAAGGTAACCAACAAAAAGGTCGCGATTTACTATGAGTGCTTCAAAAATAAAGCACAGTTATAAATTCACGATGATAGTCCTTACAATAGCACGAAATGAAATAGGAACAGCACGGTTAGCACAAGAGTGACGCGACAGTATTTCGCGGGCGAGATAGTCTACCCGTCCTTTTCTGACTGTGTCAATTAAAAAGAGACGGGTAGTCTATCTCGCGCGCGAGATACTGTCTCGTCACTCATGTGCTAACCGTGCAGAGAGGCGACGCTGATTCCAATTTTATAAACATCTGAGTAAATACTGAAATAACAGATCATTTCAGTTATACAGGAGCGCTATTCGAACTTAACAACCTTGATCTGTTACTGACGTGATTTGTTATCAATATGATCTTCTTTTTGGGACGTGACATTAAGTAATCAAATTTTTTATTTAGGGTGAATTGCAAATGGTTTGTACGTAAATTAAGGCCTTAATATGGTGAATAAAAGCTTGTTATTTTCTTAATTGATTTAGGAATCTCATCTAAACGTCATTTCTGACAGTTTCAATCCTGTTCTCAAAAAAAAATCATAGTGTTGTGTTCCTGCTGGTGAGTATGGTAGCCAAAGAGCTCAAAGAGGATCCAGTGTGTTGATGATGAGATGAGGGACCTCTTGTTCCTTTAGCCGTCAACACAGTAAATCCTCCTTTTTGTAAAGGGTCAGCAACGCGCATGTAACACCTCTGGAGTTGCAGGCGTCCATAGGCTACGGTAGCTGCTTACCATCATATGCTTGTTTGCCACCGTCGTGTAATAAAAAAAATAAAAAATAAATAAAATCATAAACAAATTATTTTCTTCGAACCCGAAATTCTCCAGGATATCATCCAAATTGTACAAGCTACGTGTTTTGGCACATTCCCTGCCGTAATAATATAGATATTTGTCTTGGGTATTGTTTCAAACTGGGGGATATTTGGCTAGGGGAATGTGGAATACAAACAGTTTGCTTATTAGTTTGGCGTTCGAGGTTAATATCTCTATAGTAATCTATGTTAATAGATACTTATTTTCTATACAAGTAGCTACAGATTTTACGACTTAATTCAAGATAGTATTAGCTACATACCAATATGTATGTACAAATTTGTCCGTTAGAGTTGTCTGGCAGTTAACCCATGCCATGCTATTTATTTTGTATTTGGCAAAAGAAATATACTCGTAATTCGTTAACGAAGAAATCCATATTGTTATAAAGCCTGACCAGAAATATATGATCATTGTCAGAGGGCGCTATTATTTTCATTTATATGGCAACAGTTAAAATATTGGGGATCAATGTTACTCTGCGTCCGTAGGAAACACCTTAGACAACCCTACACGTGATCCCCGGGTGGTGCTAAAAGAGTACCAAACTTGGCAGTTGCACTGTCCCATCTGGACCTCACAGCACTCACTGGATGTTCATTATCATCTGCTTTCCCACTACTACTACCCCGGGGATGAAATGCCTATTTATATCCAGTGAAATGTATGATGTTAATTTGGAAATATTTCGTACCGAAATCTCTCGAGAAATGTAACAATTTCGGTGAAATTGTTTAATTTGTCGAGCATTTTATATCCAGCAGTTTATTGTATAGATTATTTACAATGTTTCACTCTTGACTATGATTAGTTATGGGATTTTTTTGCAATTTATTATTTAATATTAAACACAATTAAATTATTGAAGTAACCACAATGACACTGACAACGTATCATTAAAATTATTGCCATCAGTGTAAGAAATTAGTTCCAATGAAATTCCGCAACATGGCGCATGATCATATATTTCTGATCAGGCTTTAGATATTTTGGGATTATTAATGAAGAAGTGAGAATCACAGATAAATAAACTCTGTTTTGTGCACACCTAGTCAAGGATACAATTTAATTAATTCCTTTGGGTAACGACATATTGTAACTGACATACATAAGTATGTGACGTGAGGTGATATAAGTAATATCGCAGACAAATTAATATAATTGTGGAGGAATCAAAGTCTTGCCACACATTTTTTGTAACACAAAGGAATCATTTAAATTATAGACAAATGAAGACCTAATTAAGATGTTATCTCTTTGTATAGAAAATTACGACGATAAAAGCACAGCGTTCCTTCGGTTTACTGTCAGTTAAAGGACGAAATATGAAGAAGGTGGGCTGGCGGTAAGAATGAATGAATGAATGAGCTTTAAAGCCAGACTCAAAATGTGGCTTGTTGAGCAGTCGTTCTTTAGTGTCAAAGAATTTTT
Source organism: Pammene aurita (assembly GCA_947086415.1). NCBI lineage: Eukaryota > Metazoa > Arthropoda > Insecta > Lepidoptera > Tortricidae > Pammene > Pammene aurita. The sequence goes on from OX352291.1 coordinate 2,591,767, forward strand.
GACAAATAAATATGTATACTAAAATAATTTTAGTTTAACAATGATATATTTTACCTAGTCGTAATTATGTCGCAACTATTGACAAATATTGTTACCTATTTATTTCTAGTTTTAAGCCCTGACTTGTAATTTTATATTACCAATAAATATGAATATGAATGAAAGCTTTATTGCACAACTCTAAAAATTCAACACAGTGGAATAAATACACGAAGAACATGAAAAGGGGGCAAACAACAGGCGGCAAGACACAACGCACAAGCAAGACGTTAGACTTTCAATCCGGAAGTCTCACAGGCGGCAAGACACAACGCACAAGCAAGACGTTAGACTTTCAATCCGGAAGTCTCACAGGCGGCAAGACACAACGCACAAGCAAGACGTTAGACTTTCAATCCGGAAGTCTCGGATATAAATCCCGGCTAGTGCCATATCATTTGATATTTAGATTTACTAGTCGCTTTTCGGTGAAGGAAAAGATCGTGAAGAAACCGGACCGATTCCCACCATTCCTAGTTACCCCTCAAGGTTGGAAGGTCAGATGGCAGACGCTTTCGTAAAAACTAGTGTCTACGCCAATTCCTGGGATTTAGGTTTCCGAGCGGATCCCGAAGAACCGTGGAAAGAAGCCGGGACAAACGCTAAGAGAATGATGATAAAGGACGAAACATGTTAAGGAAAATTTGACGTCGACAATAAACTGGCACGACGGTTGTCAGTTGTAAAACTATGGGCGGCTTGTAAACGCGGTGACGATGGAATATGTCAGCGGAGAATGGAAGGGGCTTTCTCATGAGGCTCAGAAATGAAAATAAAATCGATGTGATTCATGAGAATAACCGCGCAAAGAAATGCGCAATGGAACTGCTTTCGTTAAAACAAACCGGCTAAGAGCATGTCGGGCCATACTCAGTGTCGGGTTCCATAGTTGCCGGCCGTCAAAATACATCCGCTCTAAAGGTCGGTTTTATAGGATATTTTGCGGCACTTACGCCATTTTACTATGAAATTACACTTTTGCGATAGCTCAAAAACGGCTGAGCTTCATTGAAAGTACTTACCTTATAAGGCCCCACTTCTTGACCTTTTTTTTTTTGATTCACGGTTCAAAAGTTAAAGGGGAGTATTAGTTTATGAAACTATTAGTTATATCCAAAATTTGTTTTAGAAAACCCCTTTTTGTTTTTGAAAGACCTATCGAACGACTTGACGCACACAATAGGGTTTAATATTTTGGTACGGGAGGTACCCTTAAAGAAATGTTAAGTTCTATTTCTATACTCAAATTGATATCACCTTGAAGAAGGGTTACAATTATTTGCAATCCTGTTTTATATGAGCGTGACATCGACAATAAACTGGCACGAGGGTTGTCGTAAAACTATGGGCGGCTCGTAAACGCGACCGTGACCTTGGAATATGCAGCGAGGTGAAAATGAAAGGGGTTTGCCCATAAAGTGAGAAATATCAAAAAAACTTTTTAAATTTGTAAATAATTACCATGTCGGCAACACCAATACATTTATTCAGAAAGTACGTGTCCAACTTTTTGTATTAGTGAGTAATTTACTCCTATTTTTCATCAATATTTACAAGATAAGATTAAAACCATAAATTGAATCCCAACTGAACTAAAAAATTGTTCAAAAAACTAGTTAAATATTAATTTTGTTGTATTTACGAAATTGCATGTTCTTTCCTAACTTTTACTATATCTTTGACCTTGGCAAAACGACGAGATAAGGGCGATACGGAGTTTCCGTGAAAACCCCCTTGGAGATGATGAAAGTATGTAGGTTTAGTGACCTGTCAATATCCGCGCTGTGTCTTATATTACAATAAACTTTTTTTTGTTAAGTTGGCATTTAAATATTTCATGGTTTTAGTAATATATTTGTTTTTATTGTTCTTAATATTCTATCCTAAATCTTAATTATTATTAATCTAAATATATAAAAGAAGAAACTGACTGACTGACTGACTGACTGACTGACATATCAACGCACAGCCCAAACCGCTGGTTCTAGAGATTTCAAATTTGGCACGTAGTTTCCTTATAAGGTCTAGGGATGCACTAAGAAAGGATTTTTCAAAATTCACCCCCTAAGGGGGTAAAATAAGGGTCCAAAATTTGTATGGCGAATCAAAATTTGTTAGACTATTTTATTAGATACTTCACAGGAGTATTCCTAACGATAAATGAGTAAACTCGTGTTTCAGGTTTTTTGAAAATTCAATCCCTAAAAGGGGCAAATGTGGTCACAAAGTCTGAAAATCAACATGGGTATCGTATCCTTTTTGAGTACTTATGGTACGCGGGCGAAGCTGCGGGAAAAGGCTAGTTCTAAAATATTAAAATAATTATGATCATTAAAAAAAACGTAATTCCATCACAATTCAATTGATTTATTTGTGTAACGCTGTAAAATTGTACATAAAGGAATCTAATAATTATGAGTTCAAAAACGGCCTTTGCTACGTCCAATTTAAATTTAATTAACGACATAATCATTCTTGAAACATGATTCTTCTTAAAAGAATTCGAATTATTAATGACGCAGGTAGCCTGAGCTAGACTAGGCGACCAAACGACACCATATACAAAAATAGGGTAAACGCATAACCTAATTTCCTTGTCGGGCTAATAAAAGGCAGTAGAGCCGTCGCAATGCGGTACGTCGATAAATTTGCAGCAATACCCAGCTGGAGCGATCGTTTTATGTTCATCATAATGGCAAATAACTTGTCGTAAAAGTTCCAATACATAGGATAAATAATAAGGCTTTCTATTAAAGTAATTGTTGGTCTTTCATTGTCGACTGTACTTTACGCCGCTAACTTAAGGTACTCGCCAATACAAACCGTAAACTTAAACTTGATGGTTTTACTGCTGGAGGTTTAATTGTGTCAAACATAAACCTTCGTTTAATCCTGGCCGACATCGCCTATACGCTGTCTGTATGACATTGTTGTTCATGTATTCGGTTTTGTTTTTTCTTGTGCTGCAATATTTCTAATTTATACATTTTATTATAGATCATCATCATCATCATCATAATTTACCTCCACCTTACAGAAAACCACAGCCAAATAGCACTAGACCCTACTCATAGTGTTGTGTTCCTGCTGGTAAGGTTGCCAAAGAGCTCAAAGAGGACCCAGTGTGTTGATGATGGAGGGACCCTCATGTTCCTTTAGCCGTCAACACAGTGAATCCTCCTTTTTGTAAAGGGTCGGCAACGCGCATGTGACACCTCTGGAGTTGCAGGCGTCCATAAGCCGCTGTAGCTGGTTACCATCAGGCGGGCCGTATGCTTGTTTGCCACCGTCGTGGTAAAAAAAAATTAAGAGCCTGGCTCTTGTCGGTGGTGTATTCATTCGTTCTGTTCTCCGCTAATTATTTTAGCTCTTATATAATACGTCATGGCGTTGGCTTTTTCTTTGGCATGGTCTACTCGTAGAAGCACTCTTCTTGTTCTTAATCGGCCTCATCCTTTTGGTATTCTCCCTTTAGTAGTATAGTATTTATGTAATCGTCATGACGTACCAGATTCCCCAACATATTTCCCTTTCTGTTTTCAATCGTTTAAGCAGGCATCTGTTCTCTCCTACCAAATTCAGCGCTTCTTCGTTCGTTCTACTTCTTCGTTATATATATATGTGTGTGTTTAATTTTAAAGTGGTGTCACGAAAGAGTTCCATCCACCTGACTACATCATCAGATCAGCTCAACGATAGTAACAAAGTATCTATCCACTGATGTGTTTTGCAGTGTAATCAGGTTTATAAAATGAAATAACACATTTTGAAGAATGTCGTTAGGAAGAATTCATTTTCGCCTGTCCCATTGGATGTTTTATATCTGCTGCTCCTAAGTGTGACTATTTTCAATATATCTACAACCTAATCGTCTTTTTTTTAATTTTCAGCATATACAGGGTGGAATTTTGTAATTCCACCTGAAGGGGAAGTACTCTTAATATTGTAGATAGAAAATTTTACTCAAAGAAAACATTCCTTTATTTTTTTAAAGAAAGAAAACTGCATTCAAAGATTTTTAAAAATTCGCTAGTCGCACCCGGTAATCGAACTGACTAAAATCTCTAAAAGTTGCATCCTGTACTTTTATTGCATCGATCGTTAGGGTCAATTATAAGGATGAAATCTATCTTACAAACTTTATAAATTAAATGAAAGGAAAACAATGAAATCTTAAATAATTAATTCAATGGATCAAGTTGAGAGTTGAAGTTCAGAATACGATTTATAACATTCACCACAACACGTTATTAAAGGTTACTAGAAATGAATTCCTTAGAAGAATAAATTTGTGTAACCAAAAAGGAGGAGCCCATTTCGAACAATTAATTAGTTAGTTTACCATTTTTTGTAAATAATTAAAATAATTTAAGATTTCATTGTTTTCCTTTCATTTAATTTATGAAGTTTGTTAGAGAGATTTCATCCTTATAATTGACCCTAACGATCGATGCAATAAAAGTACAGGGTGCAACTTTTAAGATTTTAGTCGGTTCGATTACCGGGTGCGACAAGCGAATTTTTAAAAATCTTTGAATGCAGTTTTCTTTCTTTTAAAAAAAAGGAATGTTTTCTTTGAGTAAAATTTTCTATCTACAGTATTAAGAGTACTTCCCCTTCAGGTGGCATTACAAAATTCCACCCTGTATAAGCGGCAATTCCTCTATACTAGATTAATATTGAGGCATTATTAGCAGAGGTCAGAATTTTCGTAGCACTTTTGAGCTGTCATAGGGGCTTCTCGTTTATCGACTTCCAATATACATATTTTATCGATACATTATATAACACTAAACTACTGAATAAGATTAAGATTAGCGGTAAATAACAGGTGGTCTTATCGCTAACGAGCAATCTCTTTAAGATAACTTTTGAGTGGGTAGTTGAAAATGTAAAATAGAGATTTGCAATAAACACAATGAAAAGTTATTATGTACATGATATCATTAGGCTCGATAGCAAGTTTTGTTGCAATTTCTTTCGGAAATATTTTAAAGGCATTAAAAATCCACAAATTATTTATAAGAAACAATGAGATATTATTATTTTAAATCCTATTTAAAACTTCCAAAAAGTTAGTAAACAAGAAGTCCCTATGACAGCTCAAAAGTGCTACGAGAATTCCGGCCTCTGATACACTATTTACATTTTCTTTGAAATCCATCATAATAGTTTTCATACTATCTATAGCATCTTTAAAATTCTTCAATACACTTATTTAAAAAACCCGCTACTAAAGGTTTCTATCCAACATCTGCATAGTCTGACCACAGTTAATGGTTTTGGCGGGACTCGAACCTGCTGCAGCCGGTGACGTCGTTGGCAGCGCCTGCAATGCGTCAGCATTGTTCTGATGCTGTAGCTAACTATATAACGCTGACTGTAGTGTTTGGAAACACTGCTGGTGAATGTTCAGCATGTTTGGATCAAGGTTTTTCCTTCAATGACGGTGAATGGTTTTATGATGTGGAAAGAAGGATGAAGAAGAGATGTGAAAGGTTTTAGGCAATGCGTTATCTCGCAACCTCGATATAATGCAATTTTTTTTTTATATTTCGATAAATCATCATTATTAATTATTTCATTTTTAACGGCCTCTTAGCCTTGTCGGTAGTGACCCTGCCTACGAAGAAGGAGGTCCCGGGTTCGAATATTTACTAGTCAGGGCATTTATTGTGTGTTTATCACGGAGTTATAGATGTTTTCTACGTATTAAAGTATTTATGTCTATTATATTTATCGTCGCCTAGTACCCATAACACGAGCCTTATTGAGCTTACTGTAGGACTAGGTTGATTTGTGTAAGATTGTCCCGTAATATTTATTTTTTAATTTATCATTGATTGGCCCCGTATTGAGAAGCTTTTTTTTAACCTGACTTGGGATTTATGCTTCTAGAGCGCTAAAGCGAGCGGTCTATTTAGTGGGATGGTAGCCGGGGGAAAATCCAAGACCCTTCCGCGACAGATTATGGTTGTATTGAGGATGGGGTGGCAGGAGATGAACCTATCATGCTCAAATTCAGTGGAAGAATTATTCGAGCCCTACACCCCGGCAGTGGGTAAAAGGATGAAAATATATTAAGAGAAATATTAGCCATTATATAGCCAAATAGCACTAGACCCTACTCATCGTGTTGTGTTCCTGCTGGTGAGTAAGGTTGCCAAAGACCTCAAAGAGGACCCAGTGTGTTGACGATGAGGGACCTTCTTGTTCCTTTAGCCACCATCACAGTGAATCCTCCTCTTTGTAAAGGGTCAGCAACGCGCATGTGACTCCTTTGGAGTTGCAGGCGTTCATAGGTTACGGTAGCTGCTTAACATCAGGCGGGCCGTATGCTTGTTTGCCACCGTAGTGGTATACAAAAAAAAATTTAAATAGTAATTCGAAATGACACAGTTAGGAAAGCGAGGTGTATCAGTAACAACTTAGCTTCAAGTTGCTTAGTTTTAGTGTACGTCTAGCTTAGCATCGCATAGTGATTAAGTCATTAGCGTGTTAGCTAACTCGGAGCTAACAATGTCACTCTCCATTATTGTTTATAACTATGTAAACTATTACGAGATTTACGAGTGACATTCCTATTAATATTAAGCTTAACGTCGACTATATTATCCTTGTGGAGAAGCTAAATGGGCAAGAATATTTGTGGCCGTAAGACCCTTAAGTGAGCATTTTCTCTTCTGTATATATCCCTGGAAAAGTACTTTTTAAATCCATGAGAGTCAAATTCATTATAATTTAACACGCGGCATTTACACCTAGCTGTATTTGCTTTTCCCCACTTTTTTATTTTTCATTTAGTCAATCTTTCTCAATGAAACGCCCGACCATTATATGACCGATTAACCATTGTATTAATTTGTCTTAAATATGGTAAGGTAATACGAAAAAAATCCAGTCTTTAAAATCTATTATCTAAATATATAAAAGAAGAAACTGACTGACTGACTGACTGACCGACCGACCGACCGACCGACCGACCGACCGACCGACCGACCGACCGACCGACCGACCGACCGACCGACCGACTGATTGACTGACTGACTGACTGACATATCAACGCAAATGGGGGTCCAAAGTTTGTATGGCGAATCAAGATTTGTTAGACTATTTTAATCGAAACTTCACAGGAGTATTCCTAACAATAAATGAGTAAACACGTGTTTCAGGTTTTTTGAAAATTCAACCCCCAAAAGGAGCAAATGTGGTCACAAAGTCTGAAAATCAATATGGGTATCGTATCCTATTTGAGTACTTATAGTACGCGGGCGAAGCCGCGGGAGAAGGCTAGTTACTTATATTCTTGAAATAAGGTTTAATTGAGGTTGGTTGTCATTGGCAGGATGCCTATGGCGATAACAGAATAGTTCAACGTAGATAGACGTGGCCTTTTCTCCAGCAAAAGCAGTGCTCGTTAAAAACAGCAACAAATAACAACTGAAGCTGAAAGTCGTTACGCGCTTCCAGTCATCCATTTCAGTTTGTCGGCCATGGCAACGAAATACATACATACATACATACAAAATTACTCTTACCGCTATTAAATTCGTATTAAAGCCCAGCAATAAAAAAATTAAAAAGTTTTCGTTTGCAATTTCATTGATTCTGATGTGTAACGAAAGTTAACGATATAATATAATTGTATTACTAATATTCGTTACACAAAGGGTTGTTTTTTTAATCTGTCTTTTCATAACAGATTACTTTGTGTTGCGAAAATTAATGTTAGGTTAATTATAGGCGAGGGATGTTAGTAACACAAATGAATCGATTGACAAAAGATTAGATTAAGGCCTTAATTAGGTAAAAAGCCTTTGCAATACATTCTGAAACTGTAGATGGATTTGGGTTAAACGTAGACTATACCAATGGAAACATTTTGGTACTTATTTTACGTAATTAAATCAACAAAATTTAAAACTTGAACGAATCAAATTATTTTTAATAAATATTTTGATTTGTTTATTTTAAGTAGTCACACTACTATATATAAATTATAAACTTATACAGATGTCATATACAAAGGACCCAGCATTTGGCACCGGAGGCCTAGGTCACTTTTTCCTTACATTTACATGTCAATTTTAAAACATGAAATGAAACGACGCCCACTTCGCAAGAAAACCGTTAGAGTGTTATACATTTGAATGTTGTAAATTACGTACTTGTCGTATTTTTCTTTTGTTTTGTTAGGAAAATGGCTAGTTAGCAGAATGCAGTGAAATCTGTCGACACCAGGATATAGTACCTACTACGAATTTTTAGACACGTTTACTTTAACAATAAATTTTATTAAAAGGTAGGTAGGGTAGGTAGGGTAGGTAGGTTAGGTAGGGTAGATAGGGTAGCTAGGGTAGGTAGGGTAGGTAGGGTAGGTAGGGTAGGTAGGGTAAGTAGGGTAGGTAGGGTAAGTAGGGTAGGTAGGGTAGGTAGGGTAGGTAGGGTAGGTAGGTAGTTACATTATAATCTTAGGCTGTGTCCGTATTTCTACCAGTGACGAGCGAGGATGCGTTGCAAGGAATATGTTTGTTACGAGTAAGAACCAATAGAATCACTTCATATACCTGTCCTCACACAGCGCCGCTCTAGGATTGGTTCTTAACAAACACATTCCTCATAACGCATCTCTAGTGGAAACGCAGCCTCATAAGGTGCTTTGAATTAGCTTTTTATTTTATGGGTATATTTAGGAAACTAGAAACGGTTTATACTTTTATACCAATGGAAAATCACCCAATATTATAAATGACTTCCAGTGTAACTAGTACGTTTTGCCCTTTACCTTTCTGGGACCCAATGAAGGTTTAAATAAATCAAAATGTTCGTCACTGACTAAATAAACCTCTTTTCCAACATTTGTAAGACAATCAACGCAGACGTAGTCACGGGACGCACTTAGCGCCCTCTCGCTAACCAGGCCCTTGCCTTAACAGCTAAAACACACAACTTCGGTGCGAGAAAGTGGGTAAATTAGCCCTTTTTGACAATTTAGAGGTTCGAGTTACGTAATGAGACTTGACCAAAGCGACACTTTTAGAGTGCTAGTGTTGGTTTTTACAAAAAAAAGTTGTATTTAATACATCATAATTATTATTATTATTTTCTGAAATTTGTAGCAAACGAGCAGATGGCCACCCTGATGAGAAGCGGTCAACGCCGCTCATGAACATAAGCAACATCAACACATAGCGGTACCCACTTTACTTTTTTTTACCTTTCTCATGAATAATTTTGTTTAGTCAAAAGACGTTTAGCATCCTAAAAGGGTTTACTAACCATACAAGAAACAAATAGGTACATATTCCAGATTTATATTTATACAAAGAATTTTTCAAATAAGATATCACAATGACTGCCATGAATAGGTCGAAAAAATATGTAAAATTCATCTACAATACTACTAAATTGATTCCTTTGTGTAACGAAAGTGACTCATACAAAAAGGTATTAGATACTACTTTTATTTCCATTAGGAACATCATCGTGTAGGCGCAATACAGCTCTACTGTTCACTCAAACATCGTGAAAGAAAATTTAAATCCATAATCAATATAATCATATCAAGATCTGTCATTTAAAATTTCGATTCGCATCCCTAAAACAACGTCACCCAAGCCCCTGACCTACTGAAACTCGAAACTGGGCCTTTCGTTGTTTGTAGGGATATTTAATTTACCAAATATAGACTTTAACTGGTTGCACTAAGGCTCACGGTTGCTCAGTCAACTTTGCCTACGAAAAACGCAAATAAAAGTCGCCCCCGGCTCCGATTCCGGACAATAAAACAAATGTCCGTATTTTAATGGTGAAATGTTTTTCGTAACTCCATTCAAGCATATTTTGTAAAACTGAAGTTCCACGGCAAAAAAATAGGTGTTCGGAAGAAAATTGGGCTGAGATCTGAGTAATAACTTAAACAACGCTGTTTGCCCTGTTGGTAGGTTAAGGCGGTTCTTTCATTAATTTCCTTCGGTAAATAAAAGTGCAAAGATAACTTTGATTATGCATGCCTGCCATTAGCACAGAATAAAAACCGGCCAAGAGCGTGTCGGGCCACGCTCACTGTAGGGTTCCGTAGTTTTCAGTCCGTCACAGTAAGTGTCCCCACTTAAGAGTTAATAACACCGCCATGTAGGATATGATATGAGAGTTCCACGTACAGCGACATCTATCGGCAAATTAAGTAAACTATTGCGCGCGAGCATAAAGTATGGAAGATGATTTCTATGGGATAATTCTTTATTGCGTGAACCGATTTTGACCGTTTTTACTTTATTTGAAAGCACGTCATTTCATTGTAATTTTGTAGAAATTACAGGTACAATAAACACCTGCTTATACGGTTAAATTACAAACTTAGTTCAGAAATTACTTTGTATTTTTTTTTCAAAAACTATTCATCCTATCAAGTTCAAAATAATTTTCCTAGAAAGTTTTTATAAAGTTCTACTTTTGAGATTTTTTTCATATTTTTAAAACTTATGGTTCAAAAGTTAGAGGGGGGGGACGCATATTTTTTTTACTTCTGGAGCGATTATTTCCGAAAATATTTACATTATCGAAATATTATTTTAGAAAACCCCTATTCATTTTTAAATACCTATCCAATAATATATCACACGTTAGGGTTGAAATGAAAAAAAAATCACTCCCCACTTTACGTATAGGGGAGGTACCCTAATAAAAAAAAAATCCACTTTTTATTTTACCACTTTGTCGGCGTGATTGATATACATATTAGTACCAAATTTCAGCTTTCTAGTGCTAACGGTCACTGAGATTATCCGCGGACGGACGGACGGACGGACGGGCAGACATGGCGAAACTATAAGGGTTCCTAGTTGACTACGGAACCCTAAAAAAGAGGTAGGGAACTAGTAGGCTAATCCGTCAGGTTGGCAGCGCATCGATAGAAAGCAAAATGGCGGTGTATTTTCATACGTCATCTACGACAGCGGAAACAGCGTCCTAAGACGCACGCACACATTGAAGCGTGTACAGAAGTGTAAGCGTGTGCCATGCACACAAAGGCGCTCAAACGACTTTTGTGGTATGACGTGTCCACCCTGTGCCAATAGTATGTCTTAGCCTTACTATTGTTATTACTAGATCCGGACGCGTGGTGATAGACTTTAAATTGCAAGAGGAGCTCTATTAGTTGTCTGGTAGATAGATATACAAAATATGTCATTTTCATTTTAAAAATACCTACACGATAGATTAAGCTTTGGAGGAGAAGAAGTAAAAAAGGAAACTTGTATTTTAAGTTAAAAAAAAAGATTTTTAGTTTTATTTATTTATTTAAACTTAATTGCACAAAATAAAACCTTATCGTACAAAAGGCAGACTTAATGGTATAAGGCTTTCTCTACCAGTCAACCTTAAGGCAAAGCAGAGGTTGTGGGCGAAGCTACAAACGGGCAACTAAAAAGAAAAAAGATATGTTTTATTTTTTATTTTATTTTTCCAAGTTTAGGGTTATGTAAGCAAATCAAAAAGCCTCAACTAATGCTACCTCTTCAGCAAATTAAATGGTCTGTTCATTTTATAACAACCCGCAATCGAACCCGGGCCCATATCCAGCACATCCGGGTCTTAATCCGGGTCGAGTAAGAATTAACTGTGATCTGATTGCCAAGGGATTAAGCTGATTGATCTGTGTAGTGGATATTGAATGGAATGGACTTTTATGGCTTCTGGCTGTCGAGTTGTCATAGAAGTTAGGTTAGCAAATATTACGTAACAGACGGATAGGTACCATACCAAAACTAAATAAATAAAACATTTGTTGTTTTATTTTCGTAGGCTACAGTATGATACATAATATAATAATACTAGCGACCCGCCCCGGCTTCGCACGGGATAAAAAATGGTTATTGTGGGTTATCCCTAAGAGATAGACATATACCATCGTGGTTTTTTTGTGGACCTTTTTAAGATTTACAATACTGTAGTACATTATTTTAATCTATCTCTTAGGACTCAGCCAGCGTTTGCAATGTAAACGCAAAAAATGGGTTTATTTATGACATCACATTAGAAACCTCTAAAATCATCAGTGTTTCTATGCTATATTATGCATGTATTATACATATAAACATTCCTCTTGAACCACTCTATCTATTTAAAACAAACCGCATCAAAATCCGTTGCTTAGTTTTAAAGATATAAGCATACAGCGGAAAGCGACTTTGTTTATGTATACTATTTATGTAGTGATTATTACGCTGGCTGTTGCGATAAGGTTAAAAAAATATTATAGACATTGCCTTGTGCGTTAAAACTGTTAAATACCCCAAATAACACTAGACCCTACTCATAGTGTTGTGTTCCTGCTGGTGAGTAAGGTTGCCAAAGAGCTCAAAGAGGACCCAGTATGTTGACGACGAAGGACACTCTTGTTCCTTTAGTTATTCATTGACACAGTGAATCCTCCTTTTAGTAAAGGGTCGGCAACGCGCATGTGACACCTCTGGAGTTGCAGGCGTCCATAGGCCACGGTATGCTTGTTTGCCGTGGTATAAAAAAAATATTGTAAGATAAAAACAGTAAGGTAATTTTAAGGTTTTAGTTAATTGAAAAAAAAACCGATCTCCTAATACCTCCTCGCGATTTTATTAAACCTATTTCGCTAACAAAGTTGGCTACGATTCAGTGAAGAGTTTTAGTTTCCGAAATTTTAACCGAATGTAAAAGTCGTTAGGGTTTGGCTGTGGTCCAGCAGTGTACAGCGACAGAAGTAGCTAAGCTGGTGAGCTAAATCAATATTTTTTTTCGAGATTTTTATTTTTATTTTTTCATAATTAAAATACGATACCAATTTTGCCCTTAAAAAGATCATCAGCATTTTGTTACAACCTGTATCAGTCCGCCTCGAACTGAGAACTCGCGAGTTACTTGCAAACGAATTTACCAATACAACATGAACCTTATGAAGATCGTTATTCGTCTTCTAGCTCCATAACCCCTTGATCGATCCTGCTCATATACGAACTCTCAAATTATACGTATCTCTGCTACAACCCAAACAAATTGTTACTAAAGGTATCGCGAAACAAACGCTCAAAATCAAAAAGCCGAGACGTCCCAGTAGCCAGGTGACAGTGTGTCCGAAGTTGTTTGTAAGAAATTCGCTTCGCTTACGCTCCGCTCGTTCGATTATCTTTGTTTTGTCATGTGTCCTAATTCCGAAGTATTAAGTACCTGTTTTTTTTTCACAACGGTGTCAAACAAGCATACGGCTAGCCTGATGGTAAGCGGCTACCGTACCTAGCCTATGGACGCCTGCAACTCCAGAGGTGTCACATGCGCGTTACCGAGCCTTTACAAAAAGGAGGATTCACTGTGTTGCCGGCTAAAGGAACTAGGGTCCCTCGTCGTCAACACACTGGGCTGGGCTGGGCTACTTAAAATCAAACGGCCTGAAAAAGATATGCGTTGGCCGAGAATCGAACTCGGATCAACTGCTTGGAAGGCAACTATGCTGACCATTACACCACCAACGCATCTGTGATTTCATTCAAATGTCTTATTCTCAATACAGTAAGTGGTTTTAACTATACCTACTCGTACAATGCTGAATAAACAAACCATTCAAAAAATCTGTTACCTGATATTCGAAATATTTAATACATGCGTTGGTGGTGTAATGGTCAGCATAGTTGCCTTCCAAGCAGTTGATCCGAGTTCGATTCTCGGCCAACGCATATTTTTATTTCGGTTTGGTAAGTTTATTAATTAAAAGGTACCTAAGATTTAATTTGAATGAATACTGAGATTTCTTTAATAAAATATAACATGTTATAAGTACCTCTATGTAATAGTCTACATTAAAGGGTACCATTTTACGGAAGGCGTTTACGACATTGTACAGATTCAATATTGTGCAATTAAAAAAAAAGATTCAATATTGTACTAGAGCCACACAAGCGTAAGCACCAGCCAGCCAGTCAGTAAATGGTACCTTTTTTAATAGACCATTACATGCATAATTTTAACGGCCTCCTAGCCCAGTCGGTAGTGACCCTGCCTACGAAGCAGGAGGTCCCGGGTTCGAATCCTGGTCAGGGCATTTGTTTGTGTGTTTATCACAGATATTTGTTCCTGAGTTATGGACGTTTTCTATGTATTTAAGTATTTATCCATATTTATCTATTATATATATCGTCGTCTAGTACCCATAACACAAGCCTTATTGAGCTTACTGTGGGCCTAGGTCGATTTGTGTAAGATTGTCCTATAATATTAAAAAAAAAAAAAAAATAATAATAATAATAATATAGCTTGAAATTAAGATTTTCTGTGAAGTTGCTCGAAAGATCCCACCAGGCAGGTTTCACTTTGCTATTTACTTCGTTGTACCGATATAAGTAGGTAGGCATAGGCATATTAGACGGAGAGCTAGCCACGTCAGATATGACACAATAATGAGAGCGACGAAACCCCTCTCGTTAGTTTTCTATACTATGCTTATTTCTAGATCCGGACATCTGGCAGCTATAAAGTACTGGAGGTCAAAGAATGCAAATAACTTGAAGAAAACAAATCCTAGAGTTCTGGTTTTAATGCAGTATTATGAGAAATTATATAAATAATTAGATAATATCATTGCCAAAACTTTCTGACGGGGGAATGTAGTCCAAAACGACGTATAATATAATTCATAGTGCATATCGCCTACTGTTTCTGTTTCCAAAATATTACGCAATGTTTTTTGTTTTAATATTAAAATACAGGCCATATCCTTTATATCTGAGACATCTTCGGCAGTTTTTACCTATTTTAGTATTACTATTTCCCAAGTCAAAAATTTGCTTGTCTGTTACTCTTACCTCCACCCAAAAGCTGTCAGATGCCCGGATCTAGCAATAAGGATAGTATAGCAATCGAACCAGACTGGTTTTGTTGCTCTCATTATTGTGTCATATCTGACGTGGCCAGCTCTTAGACCATGTATTATATATATACGAATAAACTGGTTGTAGAGTAGTCTAAAACTTTGAGGGTTGGCATAACGCGTATTGGTTTAAATTCGCGTTAGAAATAAAGTACCCTTTTATGTATTTAGATAAGCCTACATTTAGTTTAAGTCTTGGACAACCCTATTTATAGCACTTTGTTCCAGCAAAGCGAATGATGTAAAATGTTTAATTAATTATCAATTAACTCTGACCTTCAAACTGGAAATCCGTAATCCTCCGAAAAGTTTCGACTTTCAAAGCAAAGTTGTTGAAGTTCTGCCGATTTGTCAGAACCGGCATCTATCAGCTGTCGTGTACACCGGACGCTTCATATTGTATCTTATATTATAACAGTTTAAATTGTTTAATGACCAGAATGACCTGAATATTTACTTTGGAAATAAAAGCGTTGATACCCTGGCGGTAAGGCCGGACGCCTTACCACTTTCGAATTTTCAATCCAGAGGTCTCGGGTCCAAACCCCTGTTAATACTAATTAAATGAGTTTTTGGAACTTATGTGCGATATTTAATTTAATTCGAAATAAGTCGCTTATCGGTGATGGAAAACATCGATCCAGAGATAACCAGACCTAATCCCAACAACACCTAGTTCCTATCTGGGTATAGACGGAGAGCTAGCCACGTCATATATGACACAATAATGAGAGCGACGAAACCCCTCTCGTTAGTTTGCTATACTATGCTTATTTCTAGATCCGGACATCTGGCAGCTGTAAAGTGGTGGAGGTCAAAGAATGCAAATAATTTGAAGAAAACAAATCCTAGAGTTCTGGTTTTAATGTAGTATTATGAGAAATTAAATAGATAATTAGATAATATCATTGCCAAAACTTTATGTTGGGGGAAAGCAGTCCAATACGACGTATAATGTAATTCATAGTTTATCGCCTACTGTTTCTGTTTTCGAAAGAATACGCAATGTTTTTTGTTCTAATGTTAAAATATAGGTCCTATCCTTTATATCTGAGACAACTTCGGCAGTGTTTACCTATTTCGGTATTACTATTTTCCAATTCAAAAAATTTGCTAGTATGTTACTCGGACCTCCACCCTTTAAAAGCTGCCAGATGCCCGGATGTAGAAATAAGGATAGTATAGCAATAGAACCAGACGGGCTTTGTTGCTCTCATTATTGTGTCATATCTGACGTGACCAGCTCTTAGTCCAGTAGGAATATCAGATGGCAGTCGCGTTCATAAAAACTATAATTCTAATAAGTCAAATCTTGGGTCTAACCAAGCGGTCTCCATTAGGCTTTATTGAGCCATAGCAATTACCGGCAGAAAAGTTCTAGGAAGATCACGATGTACTTGCCTTGATATACAGTGTGCCTTTGACCATGGGGCTTTAAATGTAAGCATGGAAGCATTTTGCTCATAAAACTGGCCTACACTTGAACTACAACTTTCCAATATAACTGGATATGTAAAAAAATAAAGTTTGTAAACTTATTTGAGGAAGCAATAACATAACATAACATACTCTTTATTGCAGACCTCTAATTAAAGAAACAAAGTATACACAAGTTACAAACAGAAAAGAAGAGGTAAAACAATTGGCGGTCTTATCTCTAAAGAGCGATGTACTGTAAAGTCATAATTTTTTTCACCGATTTCAATTGCTTCATTGGATGACGTGAGTATTAAGATTGTATAAAAAAAAAGTAACTTTTATTCAAATAATTCGGTCAGTTTTATAAGCAAAATCCATCCTTACATTT
Organism: Pammene aurita; assembly: GCA_947086415.1. NCBI lineage: Eukaryota > Metazoa > Arthropoda > Insecta > Lepidoptera > Tortricidae > Pammene > Pammene aurita. The sequence goes on from OX352291.1 coordinate 2,608,512, forward strand.
AAAGCCCCGTGGTGGTGGAAATTTAGTATTTATTCAGGAGTACCGCGTCTTTAATGGAAACTTTAAGATATCTAACTCAATATTTAACATTGTAGGCATGCATCTACGTCGCTTACCAATTTCCTGTGCATTAGCGCTGGATTTGCGAAGTTCGAGAAGACGGGCACCAGGTGGCGGGCGAATAAGCTATAATATTGTGAGCGCAGTTTATGTGCTCTGAGATTATGGAATGAAGTCTTTTTAGAATTTAAAACTCATATTAGCTGCGGATTTTTGAGGCAGAAACAGTTTGTTGTAGCTTTGCGATAGTTGGAAGTGTAATGAAATTGCGATTTCGTGTGTAGACTGTAGAACAAATTTACTGCCACAATAAGATCAGATAATCTAAACATAATACTTACGAAATTGTTGTAGATGAGTCTAGACTAGAGTCCTGTACTAGTATAGGATAAACTAAGTCGAATGCGTATTATGCGCTGCTATGGACATAAAATGAGATGGGATGATGATCATATGATCTACAAAGTGATGAACATTGAAAAACAAAAAAGAAATCACTGACAACCACCAACAAACTACCTGACCACATACAGTACAAAATGACATGAAGGAGATAAACACAGCAGTGGGGACTAGGCACAAGGATTACTTGGAGGTTTGACCCCAAAATAAGTTGTGACAATAGAAGCCAGGACAAAGAAGAAGAAGGATCGAAGAATCGTAGCGGTAAGCCTATCTGCTGCAACTAGTGGTTCTGAGTTCGATTTCCGTTTAGGGCATATTTGTGCTATAAGAAATTAAATTTTAGGTTCTAACTAATGGTCTCTTCCATGTAGCCAATTCTTTTAGAATTTATCGATGTTGCCAAGATGGCAATTTTTCCGAGACATGATCTCATGAAAAATTCCGTGGTGTCTCCAAAGTCTATACAAATATTATTAATGCAAAAGTGTGTTCCTGTTACCTTTTAACGCTTAAACCGCTTAAATCAATTTAGATGACTCAAACTCAAACTCAAACATTTATTCTGTAAGTAGGCCACAAGGGCACTTTTACACGTCAAAGTAAAAGAGAGAAAAAAAATCAAACTACACCGGTTCTAACCCTACACCTCTGACCCGAGAAGAATTATGTCCGGCAAGAAACTCGGCGGGACTTATTTTTTCAAAACAACAGTACATCAAAACTAAACAATACATATAAGTGCGTTGTTCTATAAGAAAACATATCAAAGCAAGTTAGATTAACCAACAATAGGTTATAGTTTAAGAAAAATACCAAAGAAAAAAGATGAGTCCAAATCTGACTATTTGAAAATGAATTACATACAAGTTGGATATACTTTCTTACCTGAACTGTGTCTTCTACATAAATTTCCAAATTATAATAATCCATCATCAACAGTTAGAAACAAATTTTGAATTTAAATAAAAAAAAGTAAGTGATTCAAGTATACAATAAACATACTATTTCCAATAATTATATATTATATGAAAGTTACTATACATTTAGTTTGAGTCCCGGGGAAGGACATAGGATAGTTTTCATCCCAGTAATCAACCCTTAAGGGGGCGGAAAGAGGGATGGAAGTTTGTATGGAGAATCAATAACAGCTAAACCAATTTAGATGAAATCTGATATAGAGATAATTTGAGTTTTGGTAAAGGATAATAGAACATTTTCTATAACCAAAAAATCATCCCTTTAGTTTTAAAAGGGAAGTGAATTATTAATTCCACGCATACGAAAATTCAGACAAATTTAATACAGTCGACTACAAAGAGATGTATCCACTTTTGAACCTTATTACAACGCAATAAGGTGTAAAAGTGGATACAACTCTTTGTAGTCAACTGTAGAATATAAACGTTCATGTAACTTGATGTAATAAGAAACACAGCCTAGCAAGCAAGGTCAATAAATTTAAAAATACTAATATATAACTTTTTTTTTTTTTTTTTTATACCACGACGGTGGCAAACAAGCATACGACCCGCCTGGTGGTAAGCAGTTACCGTAGCCTATGGACGCCTGCAACCCCAGAGGATTTACATGCGCGTTGCCTACCCTTTAGGAACCTATACACTCCTTTTTTGAAGAACCTCATACTGTAGCCCACTGGGAAAACCTCGGCAGGGAGTTCATTCCACAGCCGCAGCGTAACACATTCATTCCATGATGTTTAATTTCTGAATCATAATGCTGATAAATGAAAATATCTAAATCTGTAGCGATCTAGAAAAGGCTTTTTTGTTATACTACAACAGCTGAGCAAATAGTATTCAGAGTGCCTAAATGTATTCTTTAAACGTTCTGAAAATTGTATTATTTAATCAGATGCGTTGGTGGTGTAATAGTCAGCATAGTTGCCTTCCAAGCAGTTGATCCGAGTTCGATTCTCGGCCAACGCATATCTTTTTCATATTGGTTACATTCAATTACCAGCTAATAGCTATTTATTAATTAACATTCATGACTGTAACAGTATTTACTAGTATAACTTAATTCTTGAAAATTGTAAAATGTTTTTCTTTTGGGTATGATTTAAGGTGACAGGTATCACGGATGACGACTGCATTTTGCGTTTTTATAATCGCAGCTTCCGCTTCTGCCATCTAGTGTACTTGAGATGAACTATGACAATTCAATGTTGACATGTTTAAATAGTCAAACAATCGCGGTCTTTTACAGTAAGATGGCGCTTTGATAATAATTTCATTTTATGTGTACTTACTTAATTAAAGTTACTATTGTATGTAGGTAATCAATGACGAAATAATTTAAGTTACCTATAATATAAAACGACTTGGCCAACGCACGCCATTACCAACAGTATCATTATCGCACAATTATAATGTTTTATTCTAAATATCCAAAATAAGCATTCATCATGGCGGTTATATTTCTATGTGTCAAGTACGTGTCAAGTCTTTCAAAATAAAAGTTCAAATAAAATGTACTTAACTGAAGATAATATTATTTGTAACTAATTTGTTTTATGTCCTCTTCTGCTCTGAAAAATCCAGGTTTTTACTATCTATAACGAAATTAGAGATGGTCAAAAACGCTTTCAATGAGGTCGGTAAAGTGCGTTGGGATAAGACCGCATCGGGAGAACATCGGATAATTCAATTACCTATCTGGAAAATTAGCCTTTAGTTGCAAATACAAACCACACATCCTCCAACACTATTGTGTACCTCTACCTAGTTGCATTTTGATATAATGGCGATGGCGCTTTTTTCAGGTGCCTACACATTTTACTTAAATGTTTCTTCCGGTATGCTTAATAACAACGACTGTTGGTTAACTGAAAGGTTAAAAAAACCGGCCAAGTGCGTGTCGGACCACGCATAGGAGGGTTCCGTACCTACAATGGAATAAGAACCAAACTAATACCAAAAGGTCGTATCTGATGCCTATGGAAGAAGTTTTTTGGAAATAACTCAAAAATGGCCAAACAATTTTCGTAGAAAGTATATGCTAGGGCGCATCTCCTCAATTTTTTTCATATTTTTTGGACTTACGGTTCAAAAGTTACACAATTTTTCTGACTTTCGAAGCGATTATTTCAAAAAATATTCACTTAATTACAAAAAGATCAAACAAACCTCAATATTATTTTTAAAGACCTATCGATTGATGTGTCACATGTTGATATTTGGTAAAAAGATTTTTTGAAATTTAGTTACATGTATCGAGCGGCCCCCCCCCCCCCCCCCCCCTAAAATATATTTTTTTTTCAAATTTCAAGTAGCGGCATACAGAAATACACCTTATGTGTAAATTTTATTCAGATACGTCGTATAGTTTCGGAGTAAAATGGCTGTGACATACGGACGGACAGACAGACAGACAGACATGACGAATCCATAAGGGTTCCGTTTTTTGCCATTTGGCTACGGAACCCTAAAAATCACTTATTCTTTATTTGACGATCTCCTAGCCCAGTCGGTGGTGACCCTGCCTACGAAGCAGGAGGTCCCGAGTTCGAATCCTGGTCAGGGCATTTATTTGTGTGTTGATCGCAGATATTTGTTCCTGAGTTATGGATGTTTTCTATGTATTTAAGTATTTATCCATATTTATCTATTATATATATCGTCGTCTAGTACCCATAACACAAGCCTTATTGAGCTTACTGTGGGCCTAGGTCGGTTTGTGTAAGATTGTCGTATAATATTTATTTATTTATTTATTATTTATAGTAAATGTATGGAAAATATTTAATTTGTAGCTTTTTAGTACATTACCGTAAGTTGACCCCTAATAGGAAACTATTAGAAACGATAGGAATGGAATCGATTGGCATAAAAAAACAGCATGTAAAAATAAAAATAAATAATTTTCATAAAGTATGGGAAAAGTTTTTCTCAATTTGTGGCTTTTCTAGCCGCAAATTATTTTTGATCCCATACAAGAATGGGATCGATTGGCATCAAAAAGAAGTTTACCAAATGTGACCTCTTTCTCGCATCCTGTATGTTTTTTCCAAAATCCGTAACGTTATTAATTTGAAATTGAGGGAAGGTCTTCTAAGACCATTTTCGCGTTGCAGCGAGGGATCTACAATATACAAGTAAAAGTAGTTAAGATAAAAGTAATTGCAATTACAAATTATATGTAATCGGGAATACTACTAACATGTAATCTCAATTACAAGCAATTTCAATTACTTAATATAATTGATTTTCTTGTAATTTAATTAGCAATTTAATACATTACAAAAGTAGGTACCATCTAATAAATTACGCCCAACACTGAATAAACATCAGGTTCAAGAGGGTCGTATGGAGGATGTATGCTATCTGCTGCCGAAGTCACGCATATATGTGATCTTTATAGACAAAAAAGTTTACAAATATAAAAGCGTTTGTCGTCTCACACAAGAATTATAAATTGAAATTACACAAAATAATTAAAAACATGAAAAGTCAGCACGAGTAAGTTAATAACATATAATACCTGCTTTTGCCCGCGGCTTCGCTCGCGTTCAATTCGGGTTAACAAACCATACAAACTTCCACCCTCCATTTTAGGGAAGTGGGGGGTTAGAAAGAGACAAAAAGTAGCCTATGTCACTCTCCATCCCTTCAACTATCTCCATTTGAAAAATCACTTCAATTCGTCGCCCCGTTTTGCCGTGAAAGACGGACAAACAAACAAACACACACGTACACTTTCCCATTTATAATATTAGTATGGATTAGTTGTATCGTGTCGTGTATAGGGTCGTCACGGTTTTTTGGGTACATTTTTGGGTTAGTTTTGGTTAATTGCCATCTATTTCAAAAGTTTTACCATATCAAAATCCATTACAATATTAAAATACTAGCTTTTACCCGCGACTTCGTCTGCGCGAAATTAACATGAGCGATATGGAATCTAAATATATAAAAGAGAGTGGTGTTAGTAAGACCGTTTATAACTCGAGAACGGCTAAACCGATTTAGATGATTTCGAATTAGTTTGAATGGTCACAGCCCTGGTTAACAGAATAAGTATTAAAAAGTCACAAAACCCTTGATTTCTGAAATATGACCTTAATTAAAAGCCGGCCATGTCGGCCATTTTGTTTATTGACGTTGATATGACAAACCTGTTCCAGCTCAATATTTAAAAGTGGGTAGCAGCTCAATATTTAAATGAGGGTAGTTATAAAATTGAATTGAAGCATTCGTATTATTGGCACGACGAGTCTGTTCAAGATCAATACATAAACGCCGGTAGCCGAGTTTGTATTACCATTTTCAAATAAACTTTTATTTTATTTTTGTGTTCGACTTTTTGTTGTCATTGTCTGTCATAATTTAATGGTGAATTGTAATAATGTTTACAAGTCGTCATCTTTGTGTTGTGCCTTCGCAATCAAAGAAAAGTCTATTGCAATATTTTGAAAATCGACTATCTCAACTCTAGATAAAGCGTCAGCAACGACGTTGTCCTTTCGCTGTATACAGCCTTGGCCAGAAGTATTGAGCATAGCAGTTTTTTGTTTACAGTTTTGATTTTAAGTATTATTTCCCAATAATAACAATGTACGGTGACGTAAAATGTTATATTTCATTTATATATCTAGAAACTTCACTTAATAACAATTTCAAGGTAAATATAAAACATGAAAACTTAAGGTCACAAAAATGCGACTTTAGGTCGGTGGGATAAGTTGCAAATATTCTATGCAGTTTCTACTAACTTCAACAAAACATGCCTGTTCAGTTTGAATTAAAAATATAGAAACGCTGGACTAAAGTTTCGAGTTTTGTAGGAAAATCGCAAGGGTGCTCAACACTTCTGGCCAAGGCTGTATGTCTTATGTCCGTAGACAATCTTTTATATCTAAATATATATTTATATTTGGCTGAAAATTGGTGGGGCGGTAGCTTAGAACAAGAAGACGGACATAGGATACTTTTTATCCCATTCCCGCGGAACGTGACATAAAACGTGGTATAACAAAACGCTATATACCATTTATAACTCAAGAACGGCTGAACCGATTTTCATGATCTTTAATTTTTAACCGACATCAAGATTTCAAAAGAGGATGTTCTCAATTCGGCGTGTATGTTTTTTTAGTTTATATATATATTACAGATTGGTCCCGTTTTTGTCAATATGCAATTCAGATGATGGGATCCATGAGGAATCGAGGGAACTCCTCAAACTTTAAAGGCATACATATAGATATTTTTTATCAAGAAATCCATCATTTTCATTCAAAACAGTGAACCTTACCCAAAAAAAATGTTAACTTCAGTTTTGTTTCACCATTTTTTCAAGAAGATCATTTGAAGAAGTAGATCTGCTGATGATGATCAGAATGGAACTCATCAACGATGCATACTTCACGTTTGGCGATTTGTCCTCTTCGCTGTGTTGGTTAATCAAGTTTGATTGTCAGGACAAATTTTCGTCAACCTCAAGTTCTGATGATGGGATCCATGAGGAATCGAGGGAACTCCTCAAATCTTAAGGGCATACACATAGTGATTTTTGTATTTTTTTCAACAAATCAAGATTTTCATTGAAGAGTGACATTTGATAAAGTGGAACTGCTGATGATGATCAGAACGGAACTCTTCAACGACGCATAGTACACGTTTGGCGATTTGTCCTCTTCTCTGTGTTTGTTAAGCAAGTTATTTCATTGTATGGAGTCTAAGAATACACCATCTACATAATAATCTTTCACCGGCTTTCCCCATTAAAGTCGGGTTTTTTTTCTTAAAAAATATTTGGATGTACATATCTCCACCCCGAATAACAGAATAACTTTTAAAATATTGGAGAAACTAAAAAGAAAATGGAACATAATCTATGGAAGTAGGGTTACCAGGCCCAAAAATGAAAAAGCCGCTTAATTTAGCCGGACATTTGATCCCAAAAGCCGGACATGCCTTTTTTGCATACGCTACGCTGGTCTTTCGAATCGTACCACTGGCGTGACTGGCGCGTAGTGTAACTCAGACATAAGCTTAACAAAAGCCGGACAGGCCGGACGAGGAATAATTTGGCCGGACACACTGGTAAAAAGCCAAACATGTCCGGCTAACACCTAGCAACCCTATATAGAAGTTAAGAAAGTGTAAGTCCGTTAAAAGGAGTGGATGAAGACAATGGGAGGAGGTGGAGACGATGAGACTGACGTAGTGTAAGAGTCAGTGGGAATGGAGTCGATGGGATGGGAGTGAAGTAGGAGTCGGTGGGAGATGGTTGGACGACAGTGGGAGAGTGGTAGGAGACGGTAGGACTGGCGTAGGAGTGAACTTGAGGTCGACGGGAGTCTGTGGAAGTTGGCGGTACGAAGTTCGCCGGGTCAGCTAGTTACATAATAAAACGCAAAATAAAAGTTACTAGTTAGTAAAATCTAAGAGCAAATATAAAACTAGTACGTATGCTATTTCAAGTCAACAGGGAGCAACAATTCCATATAAACTTCCATTCCGTTTTCACCCCCTTATACATACCAAATTTCATCTAAATTACTTGAGCGGTTTAAGCGTGAAGAGTTAACAGACAGACACACTATAATATTAGTATGGATATGTCCATGTAATATATCTCTTCAAGTAGGCTGGGGAAAAAAAAAAAGAATTATAGCCAAAAGAGTTTTTTAAATTTTATTAAATTTTGAAACATCTTGCTTCAAAGGTTTGAAACATCTTGTCTTTCCACTCTCAATATTTTTAACTCACTCGTTTTTGAAAAGTTTGAGAAAATGCTGAAAGGTTGACATGAACATAAAACAGGGGGTTTATAATTATATCTATTATTAGAAACCGTGCATAGGGTGGTTATGCTAGTTTCCCGTCCGGGTCCGGCCGTCCACCTGATTAAACTGCTACAAATTTATTGGACTAAGAGCTGGCCACGTCAGATATGACACAATAATGAGAGCAATGAAACCTGACTATTGTGTCATATCTGACGTGGCCAGCTCTCCGTCTACCTGGAAAAAACTTTTTGAGGTCAAATTGGCCATTGATAATAATTATTTATTCTTTAATTGATATATTAATTATAAGCTTTAATTTGAAAAACTTGAATATCAATATATCAATAAGTATGGACGGAAAACTGACACATACTCCACTTTTACAAAAAATGTTTTAGTATAAAAAACCTTTCGAGTATGATTTATTTTCGTATAATATTAATCTAAACAAGATCATATAAGCTCTAGAACGGGCACTTCAAAATTTATTATTGCATTACAAAGCTGGCAAAATCGATAAGTGGAAGAAAACTAGCACCTAAAAACTTACTAAGAGTACATTTTATTGAATAGTCCAATCTTAAGTAGAAGGAGTAGATTTTGAAATTTTATACACGACAAACAGCTTAGGTACACTTCATACTGATTTGAAACAAGGATTAATATTTCGAGAAATTTTTACAAAGGTAAAGCATAAAAGTCAGCCCTGAAAGCTGACCAACTAGTTCAAATATGGTCCGATCTTACCCCATCGTACCTTACGAGTACTTATTGGTTTTTTCATTTTAGGGATTGTGAGAAATTATATTGGTATATATACTTATACGATTAAATTAATTCCATATCTACTTACCTACCTAATAATAACATTAATAATTTACTATATCTTTTAAATCGTACGAAAACGAACATACAATAAGCCATATAAACCTAATGGCGCGACCAGACATCGCAGAGTACCGGGACAGCCGAGCCGATTGTTTCTTTCTTATTCCATAGTAAAGAGAGAGATATATAACCTATCACGATGATGTGGACAAATCATTGACAAATGCACGAATGTGTTTCAACATCAAGCGCCTTTGATTCTATTCAATGAATCCGTCATTCATGTCATAATATAGATCTAGCTTGCAACAGCGCAAAGCAAGAAGCGAAATGAGCAAATGAAAGTAAGCTGGCAACGTCGCCTCGGATGGAAACTGCTCGAACAAACGCGCTCTTGTAATACAAATTATGGTAAAAACATGGACGAAGCCGTCTATGGTAAAAAGTACCCATACCCACTGTAAAAATTGAATAATGAATTAGTCTCTTTTATAAGTTGGTAGCTTAAATATATTGGGTAAAAAAGTCAAAATAAAAAGATTAAACTAACTAGTAACTTGACTATAGTATGATTTGACTTTTTTTTGTCCAAAAATACCTATAAATCGCTTAGGATCAGGATTGAAAATATAAATGAGAAATGAGATAAAAAAATAAACAAAAAAGTTGACATCAGCCTAGATTTGAACTCGGACATATCTACTTAGTAAGCAAGCGTACTATAACCTAAGCTATGTGGAACGAATTTCCGCACCCAAAATTACTAATCATATTAGTCAAATTTGACACATGAAACATGTCTCTGGCTGCAATAGAATAAACGCCTATAAGTTTTATTAGCAATTGCATAGTTCTGATTATTACAGGCTCTTACAAGGTTTTGCGTCTTAAACCTTTATTAAGCGCTTAATACGACTATAGTATCTGCCGAACATTAGTAATGTGCTAAGACGTAGTTATGTTTAATTTCGCAACATAGAATTATTTCTGACCGACATAAAACTTGCGACAAGTTTTCTCCAAAACAGTTTCTTAACGATGATATATATACCTAATTATGTCATACAAGATCAAGCACGTATCGGTACAGCGAACACAACTATATGCCCCTACAGAAAATGTAACATTCATGCTCCAACGTGGTTTGTTTTCTTCAAAAACCTTGCACAAAAACACCTCGATTTGACGTGTTTGCATATATCGTCGCCTTAACCGATCACCAAGTAAATGTGAAGTCGATGACATAATTAATAAGATTGGCCACCAGAATAATAGATCTGCCATCACAATTGTTGATATATCAACGCGATTACCAAAAAAATTACTTAAAAATTTCGGCACCCCAAAATCGGATCTCAAAACAATGTGAAAACTATTACGTAAAAAGCATATTGGTTACTAAAAAAATGGTCCATTTTTAGAAATCGGTTTTGGTTCGAATAGAACTCGCTTATCTTGACTCCGTCAAAACTGTTTTTTTTGTTTATTGGTGTTATATATTTTTTTAATTATTTGTTTATGCATCTTTTTTTTTATTATTTGGTGGTAGATCTACTATTCTTGTAATACAAATCAGGTAATCAAAGTTTTATATTGCATACAAATATCCATTAATTTTGTGTTTTAAAGTTTCAACCGTTTTGATTAAAATGGTCACGAATATATTTGTTGGAGGCAGATATATATAATAAGGGGATACAAATTAGGTTACAAATCAAAATTTTGGAGGCAGAAAATATAGTTGCTTTTTATATTTTGTTAGATAGTTGCGTTAGTGGTGTAATGGTCAGCATAGTTGCCTTCCAAGCAGTTGATCCGAGTTCGATTCTCGGCCAACGCATAACTTTTGATTTGACTACTTACTTTACTTTTTACCTACTTGGTTACCGAAAGAGGGTTTTGTAAGTATGATTATAATTTTTTGGCACATCAGTGGTACGCTCACACAAAAATCGTATCATTCGTTGTGGAAGTATAATAGATAATAGATTATCTCATAATTACAAATACTTAAATCAAAATGGTGTTTTTTTGCAAGATTTTTTAATACTTTTAATTACTTGCCTTGTTGAAATATTTTCTGTCAAAATAATATTTAAGTAAAGGTATGTATATTAAAAGGAGAAGAACAAAAACAATATCGGGTGGGAACCAAACTTGTCACTTTAATTCCCGTCATGCAACAGAGCCAGTCGATGTAACAAACTGCTATCAAGTAACATTTTATTGTATTATAAGTAAATAGAGTCTGTCTGAGGTCTGAGTATGTCAACTATGCATGAACTTTGTAGCAATATTTTATTAACCATAAATATCATTTTTCAAATTTTGACGGTATTCCGCCTCTTCACACATTATTTTCGTCATCGTTAGACTTAAACTTAGTTTCCCCTCTTTTTCTCGGTAAGTGGAGGATGTATTTTTTTTCGCTACAACCCTATCGTTTTAAGTATCTTTTGTATATATAGGTCTTTCAAAAGAATAGAGGTCTTCTAAAACATTTTTTGGATAAAACTAATAGATTCGTAAATGATAGCTCTAAACTTTCAAAAAAGGGCGTCCCTCCCCCCCGACCCCATTTAACTTTTGAACCTTAGGTCCAAAAAATAATTATTATGGAAGTGAAGCCTGGTAAGTACTTGTACTGAAAACTTTATTGAATAAAATCGGTTGAGCCGTTTTTGATTTATTACTCAAAAACGCATAGTGAAAGAATGTAAGTGCCGCATATTAAAATGACGTAAGTATAATATCCCTTAATAAATGACCTTTTAAACCGCCAAGTTACTCGGTCATCCAGCTCGCACTTGCAAAACGTTGAAGCACTCCAATTTCAAAGCCAAACGCGATTACAGTTCCATCCTCTCGACATCCATTGTCTCGTAATATTATTATTTGCCCGCTCGACGAATTGGACCGACGATATTAGAATAAGAACTGGCCCCGGAGAATATGAGTTTGCTATACATACTGTCCATAATTCTAGATCCAGGCATCTCGCAACTGTTCATCGGTGGGGGTCAGAGGCTGAAAACCACTTGAAGAATTCAACTTTTAGTATTCTGGGTTTGATGCTGTATTGTGGTTTATTATGTGATATATTAAAATATATTATACATTGCCAACGTAGTACATATTTAATGTTATGCGTTGATGTCTCTATTAGTGTTAAGTTTTGGTATTTACACTTTTTTACTTACGTTAATAACTTTGTCTTTCCTTAAGTAACTTTTAAAAATCCGAGTTGGCAAGTGGTTGAAGCATCAACGCAATTAGAGTTCCCTCCTACTATACTACCATTAGTACTATAATATCATTATTTGCCTGCCGGTGAATTGTACCGTAATATCGTTATTTGTATGCTGATGAATTGCGGATTTAATAAGCGTAATGCTGACAATCGAGCGGTTTGTTCCAGACTCATAAATTATTTCATTTCATTTGTCACGATTAGAATAATGGTATGATCGCCTGAAGACTTCTAATATTTGTTTCCTTTTATCCCTGCGTTTGTACTTTGTAATTTCAAATAGCTCTTTTTGATATGAACGAAGTATTACTTGCATAAAGTAAAATGCTACTAACCACGTCCATTTCGGATGATAGAAAAAATACCTAGTCAATATTTTCTTTACTTATTCGTAGTTGTGTAAAAAGATATGCGTTGGCCGAGAATCGAACTCGGATCAACTGCTTGGAAGGCAACTATGCTGACCATTACACCACCAACGCATCTGTTATACTGAACAGAAATACTTATTAAAATTTACAAGAATTAAGACAAATCAATTAATAATATGAGCATAATTTTATTATATTCATATAAATAATTACCTTTAAATACCCGGTATTTAAACATCATCTTAAATAAAAAGATATGCGTTGGCCGAGAATCGAACTCGGATCAACTGCTTGGAAGGCAACTATGCTGACCATTACACCACCAACGCATCTGTTTAAATTATCGAATTTTCTTAATACTAAAATAATCCATTATTCCGAGTAATATTTGCTCAGCTGTGACAAATATAAAGACGTGAGACCCATGTCAAGGTTTATTCAACTGGTATGTTCATTTAACATTAAAAAATTTAATGGTATTTTAAAATCTGGAACTGATTTACCTATTCGTACCAAATGGTTGTCTATTGTTTGCCCGAAAATTATATAAAATAATACTCATATGCCCGAATTTTATTTGCCCGAATTTCATTTGCCCGAATGGTTTGTTTACCATAAAAATTATGTGATATACTCTTTGTTTACCCGATTATTAGATTTCAGAACGTACGAGTGCCATACGTATTGTTGTCCATATTATTAATTGTAATAATACTATTTAATAGAATATTTAAACGCCATACTAAATAATGGTTTTCCGAATCCATGCATACAAACAATGCATTTGCTCACTATATTCCTGTAGGCGCTCTAAAAATATTTACTTAGTCATATTATTATGTTGGGGCCGTTTTATTTTGTAGGAGATCACAGTTCTAATCTAACCTAACCTACTTTCTGGTGATCGTTCGTTTTTTGGGGGATCACAGTTCTAACCTAACCTAACCTACTTTCTGGTAGCCGTTCGCTTTTTAGGGGATCATAGTTCTAACCTAACCTAACCTACTTATTTATTATTTATTTATTTATTTAATTATTAAATATGGTACAAACATAAGATGAATCATCGCTCTACAAAACTATATTTTATAGTTTGACTGTGGAGTCAATACAGTCTCATTCATTATATTTACATATCTTAATACTACCTTTATGTTATATGTCTACTTATCTATTTATTCTATTTGTTAAGCAGATGAGATCTCAGGTATCTCTAGGTTGTCCCATAGAAAGGCTACTCGGCCCTTCTATAGGACATCCAAAAGATACCTTTTCAGGCGGTTCTTAAATCTAGATTTTTTTGGTTCATTTACAATGTCCACGGGCAAAGAGTTAAGCAGGTATGGTAGTCGTTTTTTGAGTGTCCTGTCTCCATAGTAGTTGGACACTCTAGGTACTTCATATTTGCCCGCGGTCATTGCTCTAGTAGCTAACTTATGCTGAACTAAATGTAGATGGTCTTGACTGCCATGGTTGTTAACTGCTAAAATATATTTGAGTTTAGATCCTATTGGCATGATTTTACAGATTTTGAATAATTTTTTGTAATTGTTTTTTAAGTTATTTTTAGTCTTTTTATCTACTAGTAATTTAAGGAATCTGCTCTGTAATAATTCTAGTTTGTTCATGTTTGTTTTCAATGTAAGACCATAGCAGTCTAGACCATAACTAAGGATGGAGTCAACTAGTGCTTTGTACAGACATTTTAGGGTACTAGTGGGAACTTTAAAACTTAAATGATAGAATTTACCTAAAATTATTTTTAACTTATTACATATGAAATCTACGTGTGTAGTCCAGGAGAAGTGTTCGTCAATTTTCATTCCAAGGTAAGTGACACAATTAACTCTTTGTATGGGCTGACAGTTACAAGGTTTTATATTAGTATGTAGGCAGACAAAACTATGAGTAAAAATTGATGGCAAAATAACTTTAGGGATCAAGTAGGGAGAATGAATTAACATCAATTTAGTTTTGTCAGCGTTCAACACAATCCCGTTATCGTGAGACCACTTGACGACCGCGTCCACGTCCTCCTGCACGAGACGGCAGGTCTGCGCGAGGTCGGTGCCGGCGCGCAGCGCGCACAGGTCGTCCGCGAACATGTGCGCCGAGCAGTGGCGCAGCGCGCCGCACAGGCTGTTCACGTGCATCAGGTAGCAGAGGGGCCCACAGCCGGAGCCCTGCGGCACGCCGCACCGGACGGCCTGCTCGTCACCTAGCCCCGAGCCCACCTTCACGCGGAAGGACCGCGCGGTGAGGTAGTCGCGGAACCATTGGTTCAACGGCCGCCCCACCCCGCACTCCTCCATGGCCTTCAGAAGCGTCTCAGTTTCGAGTGTGTCGAACGCTTTTTTAAAATCGAAAAATACGGCTATTACGAATTGTTTATTTGCTAAATTGTTGTTAATCTCATCAGTGAAGGTAGATAATAGAGTGTTAGTACTTTTTTCTTTCTGAAATCCATGTTGACAATGATTTAAGATATTATTGGTTCGGAGATAACTTCCTATTTGATCCACTATACATTTTTCAATAACTTTGTCTACACTAGGCAATATAGATATGGGTCTATAATTAGAGTACAATTTTCTATCATCTTTCTTAAAAATCAACTTTCTGGTAGCCGTTTTATTTTGAAGGAGATCACAGTTCTAACCTAACCTAACCTACATTCTGGTAGGCGTTCGCTTTTTGGGGGATCACAGTTCTAACCTAACCTACTTTCTGGTAGCCGTTTTATTTTGTAGGAGGTCACAGTTCTAACCTAACCTAACCTACTTTCTGGTAGCCGTTTTATTTTGTAGGAGGTCACAGTTCTAACCTAACCTAACCTACTTTCTGGTAGCCATTTTATTTTGTAGGAGGTCACAGTTCTAACCTAACCTGACCTACTTTCTGGGAAGCAATTTGGATGGCAAATGATATTATGGCTAGTGATATTATGGCTTACAATGATCATGACAAATGATATTATTGAAATTGATTTTATGGGAAACAAAGTTTCTGGCACGTGATTAATATAGTAAACAATAAGTATTGCATATGTAACTATGGGAAACAATATAATGGCTGTTGGCTATTATGGCAAATGAAATTCTGGCAAATGAAATTCTGGCAAGTGAGTGTATACCGTACCAAATACTTACCTGAAACTTTTAGGATTTAGAACCTAATGAACTAAATATGTATATTAGCAAGGAATACTAGCCCCTTTAAAAACCCCATTAAAGCTATGGTAACCAGATATTGAATTATACTTTATCTAAGAGGATTTACTTTATCATAATCTTTCCCGATAAACTGCGCTCACGAGATGGCATACATTTTGCGCCTCACACCTGGGACCCGCCTGGAAGTTTCGCAAATCCACCACAAATGTACGGAGATTGCCAAACGATGTAGATGCATGCTTAGAATTATGTCGGAGAATTTGAATTATATTAACTGAGCATTGTTCATGTAAAAGTACTCGTAGGAGTAAATGCGAAGATACCAGAGCTTATTTCAGCGTGTGAAAAACAGGAATATTAAAATACCAATTGTGAAGATTATGTTATAATTTCTCTGGATTATTTTAGCGATTGAAAAATGCTCTCACGTCCACATAGTTAAGTAATGATATAGAAAATATAAGTGACCAATTGAATCTGCATAAAACCAAATAAACTAACAAAGTTAATCTCAATGATAAAGCAATGGTTCGTGTTCTGCGGGTCGGGAGGACTTAAGACTTTATAATCCCGTATAAATGGGTCAAACAAGGATTTAGGTTCTATGTGCTTTTGTTTCCAAAAGTTAAGGAACATTTTCGGCCATGTGTAGTCACGGGAGCGCTTTTGGCCGATTAATTTCCCAAACAGAAATCAGCTTACCTAGTAGGTAATACCTACCGGAGATTACTTCCATAAATTCCAAAAACAGGTGAAGAAACATGGGTTTATGAAGTATTTTCACCTATTTTTTCCCAGAATTCCTTTTGATAACTTTTACTATTAGATTTATAAAATTAAAAGTTTCCAACGAATTCGCCAGTAAGTTTTACATTTACGAGCTCACTGGGTAACTAGTCTTCCTAACATATCCCAGGGGTGAAGGCGATGTCGTTCTCAAACTCACGGAGGTTATTTTGTAGGTTCTACCTTAGTTCCGTTATAGTTAGCAATCATAATAATGCGTAAAAATCATGACAGTGTAAATGAGGTTTTAATCTCACTCATGCAGCCAGCTATGCTCATGTAGCCATCGTCCACTAAGAGGTCAAATCGTTTAGTATTAACGTGACAGCTTTACAAGCTAACTCGCAGCAGATGGGGCGACCATTAAGAACAGCGTTGAACGTGTTTCGCCTTAGTGAACTGAATAGGCGCTTAAGATCGCTCACTGTCAGAATTTGTGTTACATCATGGAACCATGCTAAAAAACAAAAAACATGGTGTTTTTGTACTTGAATTTTGTATTGGAATAGTCAAAAAATTTTGCTACCAACACGGAATGAACATCGGTCTCCGAACTAAAAGTCTATAAGGTAATCGTCCTAGTGCTCGACCCTGCTCTCACCTTTATTGCTAATGACTTAAGTTTAAAGATGACATGTACTGTGACAGTGAAGAGTAGCTTAGTTGTCGGCCTAAGCGGCTACTGGAAGGTACCTGAGTAATGTAACTATTTATATTGTACTAATACCAAATACTTTGTCATTGATTTTCTTTTCAATTTCGGGAGAAATCCTTAAGAATGAGCAAGTACTTGATCAACCCCACTTTTTTATAACGGCATTTTTTTTTGGTTAGGAATCATTGCAGAGATTTAATTATTTAATCAAGAAAAAGTGCTAAAATTCAGGGCATCGGAATAAAATTATGGTACCTAACTATTGGAGTAAAGTAATAAGAACAAAGTAACAATCATAAAATGGATAATAGGACAACATTACTCGCAACGCAAACGACTTTCGTCTCTATTGTCAAAGACTTACAGTTTTGTAAATTATGAGTAGTATGTTTTGGGACTAACATAGGTGACTATGCCAGAGGGTCATTTAAGCCAGAACTAATATTTCCTGGTAAGCTTAGTGGATTAACTACTGTCTATAAAGACGTAATGTCTTAATGGCCATGTGATCTAGAGGCTATCGTTAGAGATAAAGTAACCTAAGAAGGTTTTAACGACTTCATAAAGAAAGAAAACTTATTGACAGTAAAATCAACGGTTCCAAAAAAAACTAAAGCATAAGCTACATGTAATACAATCTAAATATCGGATAAGTATTAAATTCTCTGTCCAGATATAATCTTTATGACGAATGTAACCAAGCGCACCGTCTGGGCAAGTAGCGGCTAGATATCGATTTCTACAAACTTACAGACTATCGCCACATCCAAGCCATGACAAATTGACTTTCACATTTCACCACACCACCTAACTTGTGAACAAAAGAATAATGAGAAAAGAAACTGCTTTTGAAAAAAAAATCGATCAAAAAAACAAATGGCATCAGTTATTCCACATTCAAGCACTGGCTGGAAAAATTAACTTTTTATTTAGGGATGTGGTTAGTGGATGGAAAAAAATAAAATAATGTTTTTTTAAATTTTTTGACGTTAAATCGGCTTGCGTCCGTTCGCGGCCGCGCGCCGCTTCGACTGAAACCAACCCCTATGCGGGTTTACCTATACTTGTGTGTTTACTTCGATGGGGTGCGCATAGAGTAGACGGTGCCAGAGATTAACCCCTACAGGGTACTCTAGTATACACATTTTGTTTCGCTTAAGCGTCCTAAGCGTTCTTTTAATTAAATACGCCGTAAACAATGCCCCTACTAATGAAAATTCTGGAAGTTCTCGAAGTAAGAAAAATACAAGGTAACTTATATTATATAACATAGTTGAAATATCTTTGAACGAGTCGAGTTAGGGCGGGTTGCACCACGCACACTTAACGAACTCATCATGGTTACAGTAGACGTCAAGTCCGTTTTTCCGTTGCACCATGCACTTTAGCAGTCAGAAAGTTACGTTAACCTTAACCAGCCGTCGAGCACTGGTTAACTCAAATCTACGTTTAAATATAGCTGACAGTTTGCAAAAATGTCTCGTATTTCAAGGATAAATGCATTATTAGACAAAAAGACAGTGATATTTGATGAAAAATATTAAAATATTGTTTGCAGTAATAAATATATGCGAGTATCTGAACGTAAAAAGGCGTATACGATTGACGTTTGGTTTTATTCACAATTTTCAGATCAGATAACGGTATTAAATAATAAGTACATACCATTCTTTGTAAAAAGTGCGTTATTTAGTTAAAATCGAGTGCCGAGTGACTTCAGGTTGAAATAGTACAGACTTCTGTTATGTATCACCAACATACCAGAACCTACAGTCATTGTCATGAAAGCCGACAGCCGTAGAATGAGCAGGACCAGAATCATGACAACCATTAAAAAACCACTCTGTTTTTGTCAATGAAGACCAAACCTTTGGAAACAACGGTTGACTTGAATACTGCAAGGTAGAAGACAAAAGGGAACGTAAACCTCCGACGCGGTGGAATGACCAGGTCAAGAAGAAAAACAAGTTTTATGACACGGTAGAACAGGCCACGAACGGGACTTGATGGGAGCAAGTCATACGATTCAAAAGATGCCAGATGATCAGAGAGGTTTCTTTAATGCTTTTAATAAGGGCATGAAGTTATACCACCAAACATTTATCGCCAATGTCCTACAGAAATCGAGCCTCGACACCTAACTAAACAATGTTCAGAACAGTACATGTAAATAAAGTGTGATGCGGAATTTACAATCAAGTAAATAAGAGTGTCATGTGTTGTGGGACAATAAAAAAATAGTTCAACAATGGTTAGGTATCCACAAATTCAAATGTGTATGAAAATTCATTATAGTAATTCATATAATTCTTGTTTTTTATTTGATTTCATTATTTACCTTAAAACAAGCACAGTAGGCCTCTATTTAATGACAACTTGTGATAATGTCACAAAATGTCCGGTCCCTTGAGTATTGATAAAGAGCTTACACTGTATTTCAGTTTAATTTGTGAAATAATCACAAAGATATTACAGATCTTTTGAAACATTAAACCCATACAAATAAATAAACTATCTACTGACAATTTGGTAATAGCATGGTTTAATTAATTTGACTTCATGTGTGTTGCTCTTCTATGGCAATTGTTACCTACCATTTGCTGCTCGTCGCTGCAATCAGGATTATGGCCAATCAAGTGTTTACAGATGGTGCCGGCATAGGTTGTAGTCTCAGTCCTACCAATAGTGTCAAATTCTTGTTTTATTTGGAATTTACTGGCATTAATTTTAGCCCTTTAAGCCAAATCTCATTCAGCAAAACTAGTGGTAGGTGCCTACTTATGCTGGCACCTCCTGACTTTTGACAGATACCTTCCCCATTAGTATATTTTAAATCGGACATTATTATGAACATGCTTTTTTTAATCCAAATTGTACTCACTGTACAGTTCATGTAGGAAGATACTTTTGCCGGTGACTGTACGCAAAATAAGTACATGCATTTCATTTTGTAAGTATAAAAAGTAGATATATTTTCATACTTACATTTCTATAAGGGAAAAAGCTTCCTAAGATGATGTATGTATACATGCATTTTTGATTAGTCCTAGTCCTATCATCAGTGCTCAAAATCAATTATAAAATATGTGTGGCCGCCAGGCTACTCTCTGGCGTCAGTCTGCATCAGCGACAGCACAGTCTAAATATTTATTTATGCGGATACAGAGCATTCGCTGGTTCGGGATCCAATTCCTCCCACTGTGGAACGGGACTCTCAGTAATAACACTCACTGCACTTGGATTCTTATTTATTACTAAAACACAATCACTCGGTACACTTGGCTAACTATGGCTATTTACACTATTTACAACTTATATCCTAGAACAGGTACATATACCCTGTCCGAGGATAGGCACATTTACCCTACTTCGCACTGTCACTAACTTTACTTGAACTACTTAGTCCACGAACAGGTACATATACCCTGCCCGAGTACTGGCACGTTTACCCTAAGAGCACTAGGTACAAACTGAGACACTAACACTTTACTTATAACGCTTAGTCCATAAACAGGTACATATACCCTGTCATATGAACCCTAGGTACGCTAGGCACTAAACTTTAACACTAGGCACATAGAAAGCCGGTACGCACACTGATATACTGATACTGTCGACTACTGGTCACTATTATCTCTTCTTCTTCTTATTTTTCTTGCTGGAACTGCTTGCTGAACTGAACTGTCGCTACGGCGGTGCGTGCCGGCTTTTATATGATTCGAAAATAGCGAGGGTGGAAATATCTAGAACAATCTGAAAGAGAGATTTATCTTCATCTCTTTTACGCTATGGAAAAATCTAGACATTTTAGACAAGGATATCTCTATCTTTTTCACACATTCGAAGACTCTAGAAGTTTTAGACAGAGAAGTCCCTTGTTTACATTGCTATCTCTTTCTTGCACTCGACTTAGGATATTTACGTATTTATTTACATTTTTGCTTATATCTCGAAAACTACTGGACGGATTTCGATGATTTATACCTTGTTAGAAAGGTCTTTGCAAGATCTGTCTATCTAGGACATTATCTTTACATAATATCAATAAACTAAAAAGTTGCTTTTTCTTATTAGTTGATTTTGTATGGGAGTGAGCTTCTATCTACTCTAACTCCGGTATCCTAAGTCCGAGGCTTACAAAACTATTTCTACTGGATAGTTTACTAGAAAACCTATCTCTAGAGGTATGTATGACCTATGTGGGCTGCGGCATTTTCCGGAAAAATCAAAATGTTTTCGCGGCTCTCGCTTCGGTCAAGCCTTGCTACCTCAGTCGGGGCCCGCGGTCGTCGTATGGTAATCGCGGCTGCCTGGGTCATCATTCATACAAATACGCCGCTCCCCCTCTGCCCGCCCTTAGTCGGGCGCGTACCATTACAGAGGGCACACATACTGCTTTTCAGCGGTACAAACAAGTCTTGTTTCTGCACAGACATTAATCAATCTAGTTTTTACTTTAATAAAGTTGACCTGTGTGTACCACTTATTTATCACCTTACCTAGACACCTTATTACTAACTAGGTAGAATACAATTTATTTAGGTAGGGATCTAGGCTGTCCGTAACAGTTCTGCCCCCGCTGACGCTCCTGCGGCTGCTCCTGTTGCAACGGTAGGACAGCCAGCTTCGTGACGGGTCTCCGGAACACGCCTCCCTTGGTCTGGACGTAGGCTGATCGGACTCCACCATCTGGTCCCTGGTACACCTTCGTGACGATCCCTCGCGGCCATACGTTGCGTGGTAAATTCCCATCCACGATGATCACGTAGTCGCCCTCCTGGATCGATCTCCTTTGGCCATTCGTTTTCCGGCCTCTTCAGGAAGTCTGGTCCTTGATACCATCGGCTGTCGAAGGTGACTTGTCTTCTGTTATCCGGCCGGGTAGCTTCATCTGCCGGATTTTCCTTGGTTGGTACCCAGCACCATTGACTTGGCTTCGTTAGCTCCGCTATCTCTCCTAAGCGGTTGGCTACGTAGGCGCTGTAGCGTTTGGCGTCGTTGCGAATCCAGTGGAGTACTGTTCCACTATCAGTCCACATAACGACTCGTGCTGGCGTCAGACGGTGCTCTTCTCGGATGGTCTGCTGCAGTCTCGATCCGATGAGCGCTGACTGAAGCTCCATGCGTGGCACGCTGAGTTGTCTCGTTGGCCCCACCTTACTTTTGGCGGCGACCATGCTGACCAGGGCCGTCCCATCTTCTTGGACGACTCTCCAATATGCCACGCATGCGTACGCCTTGGTGCTGGCGTCCACGAAGACGTGTAGTTCCTTGCTCGCCGCTGCCCCCATTGACAAGTAGCATCTGGGAATTCGAAGTGCTGCAACGCTGTCCAAAGCCCGTAGCCATTCTTCGAAGTCGTGCTTGTCCTCTTCTGGCAGTGGTAAGTCCCAGTCCAGTTTCTTGGCCCGCAAGTTTTGTAACTGGACTTTGGCTGTTATCGTGTAATGACTTAACAGCCCCAGTGGGTCGTACACGGACATCACGGCCGATAGCATTTGCCTCTTCGTCGGCGTAGTCTTCATGTCTCGTACCTCGGCCGGTACTCTCATCATGGCCGTGTTAAACCCGAGCTCGTCCGTTTCAGGGTTCCAATACATGCCAAGGATCTTGTTTTCCTTCTTCCCTAGCTGCGCCGGTACGTTTGCGTGCAGCTCTTGTGGGATACCTTGCAGTAACTTCTTACTGTTGGACGTCCATCCACGAAGCTTGAACCCTCCTTTAGCGTGTGACGATGTTACTTGCGTGGCACGATGTACGAGCTCTTCCTCGTCCGGATAGCTTGCCACGTAGTCGTCCATGTAGTGGTTACGGACGATGTCCTCTACAGCATCCGGGAATTCTTCGGCGTTGTCCTGGGCGTTCCTGTTGCGAACGCTGTGCGCCAGGAAAGGCGAGCTCGCTGCGCCGAACAGCATGCTCGTTATCTTGTAGAACTGCGGGTTTCCGGTTCGGCGGTCTCCTCTCCAGACGAAAGTTTGTGAGGGCTGGTCCTCACTCCTCATCTTGATCTGGAGGAACATCTCCTGTAGGTCCGCCACCACGGCGAACTTCCCTTCGCGGAACCGGAACAGTATCCCGATCAGTGACTGTAGTAAGTCCGGCCCTTCCAGAAGAAAATCGTTGAGGCACTTCCCTTGGCTGCGACACGCTGCATCGAAGACTAATCTGATCTTTCCTGGTTTGTTGGGATTGGTCACAGCGAAGTGCGGTAGAACCCAGGCTACGTTGCTATCTGGCGGCTCCTCCAGCGGCTCAGCATACTTCTTAGCAAGCAGGTTATTTACTTGCTCGGTGTAGCTCGCTGCGAATGCCGGGTCACGGTCCATCTTGCGCTCGATGCTATGCAGTCGATTCAACGCCGTGTGCAGACTCGGCGGCATTCGTGGCTCCTCGTCCCGCCAAAGCTGTCCCACCTCGTAGCGTGGTCCGTCGATTTTCTTGACCGACTTCTCGAAGATATCCAAGGCCCTCTGTGTCCCTGGATCTACCTTCTTGACATTCTTGATGCCGAGCGAGTCTATGTTGAAATATTCCCGCAACATAGAGTCCAGGTGCTCGTCATCCTCTTGGCGGCAGTGTAGCGTCACGTGCTTCTCGGGTGGGTTGACTATACGTGGCTTACCTCCGAAGACCACCCAACCTAACCCTGTCAGTACTGCTGCCGGCTCGTCCAGTCCCCGTATTCTCGCCTCCTGAGGTAGCAACACTGGCCATTGGTCTGTCCCCACAAGTAGTCGCGGTACGGCCTCGTCGTAGCAGGCAGTCTGGATATCCTTGAAGTGCTCCATCTCCATAACCTGCTTGCTCATCCTTTGCGTTCGTAGTCCTAGTCTCTTCACTGTGGTGAAGACTAGGTTATACGCGGTCTCTAGGCCCTTTCCTTGTACGCGAACTCTGACTTGTCTGCTTACTTCTGGCACAGCTTCCATGTTGCTTACCCCTGCCAGGCGCAGCGGCGTCTCGGGTCCCGTGGCTCCTATGGCTTCGGCCAAGTCTGCTTGGATCAGACTCACTGTGCTGCCATCGTCAAGCATAGCGTAGGTATCCACCTTCCCTTTTGGACCCTCTACGGTAACAGGTACCATCTTCAAAAATACGCTGGACGTGCTGTTTACTTGTTCCACCGTCGTGTTCGACGTGATCTCCGGCTCTGTTGGTTTGGCCGCCTGCGGATGTCCGGACCCGTCGCGGGCGGCAGGTTGCGGGGCAGGTGAGGCCGCGCGGGGTGGCGGCCGGCGTACACGCGCTTCTCTCTGCGTGCTGCCCTCGCTGTGCAGTAATCGGTGATGCCATCTGGTGCATCCGTTGGAACCGCATGCCTTCGCGTGACATTTCAACTTGGAGTGTTTACTGTTCAGGCATTTGTAGCATATGCGGTTGCTTTTGGCCCAGTCCCATCTCGCGCCCGTGTCCATGACCAGGACTCGCTTGCATTCCGTAGTCCTGTGTTCACCGCCGCAGCACAAGCAAGGCTCCCGAATGCCCACGGTGTTCCCTGTTGTGTACGTCTGCTCGGCGTGGTACTGCGCTTGCGTCCTACGCGCGCCTCTTCCCTGGACTGCGCGACTCGGTGATGGTCGAGCTACCTCCTTAGTCGCCGCTTCCCTCCTTTTATTGGTGCCAGGCATGCGAGCGTGCGAGAATTCTAACTCTGCGTCGCTCTCTTCCATTAAGAAGTCAGCCATCAGCATCAGCTCACACTTGCCGCCCTTTATGTGCTCCTTTGCGTAGGCGCACCATCGACTTCTGAGGTGTGGACTCAGTCTGTCTGTTATCTCTCGAACTAACAACGGGTTGTTGCTATAGTTCCTGCTGTCGAGTTCGCAAAGTGTACTTACAATGTTTACAATCTTCGTTGCGAATTCGTTCAGGTCGATGGCACTGCGTCCCAACGGCGGCAGCCGCTTTAGCTGGTCCAGCGCCTTGTCCACCAGTAAGTCGATGCGCCCGAAATTCTTCTTAAGGAGCCCTATTATTAGCTCTGGCTGTGTCGATGTGGATAACAGATGCTGCACACACTGTCGTGCATCCCCACGTAGACAGTTCCTCAGCCGAGCCATGTTCTCGAACGCACTGAAGTTGTACCGTAGGGTTGACTCCGTGTAGGCGTTGAAGAACAGTAGCCATTCGTTAGGGTTGCCCGTGAATGGCGGCAACTCGTAACATTGCTTCGGCGGTGTGGTCCTGACGGCGTCCCGTAGCTGGTCGGCGAGCCTGTTGAATGCTGTCGCTGCATCACTCGGCAGCGGCTCTACCGACGACCTTAGTCTGGCGTTTTCGGAATACGGCGTCCATTCATGTCGTCCTGGTGGCTGATCACGCGGTTCCACGGGCGGCGGCGCTCGTGCCTCAATACGCGGCCCACGCGGCGGCGATTGGGCGCGCCTGACCCGTGACGGTACGGGCGGCGACTCTACGCGCACTCGATGACGCGGCGTGTCTTCAATGGTGCGCAGCCACTCGTGCCCCCGACTATCGGGTTCAGCCGGTTGTTCCCTGGCCGGGCTGATTGTGCGCGGTGACCCCACGGACGATGAGTCAGTTCCAGTTCCAGAGCTCGTTTCTTCGAGTACCTTGTCCCTCTTGAGCTCGTACTCCTTCCTTAGCAGCTCTCGTTCCAACTCGATCTCTCGCCGTTTTAGCTCGACCTCTTTCCTCATTTGCTTGAGTTCGAGCTCTCTTAATTTGGCTGATCGGCGGCTGCTTACGTGTGATGCGTGCGATTTTCTTGACGGATGAGACTTGACCGTCGGTGCCTTGCTTGGTGATGGAGTCGGTACCTTCTGTGTCTCCGTGGCCTTAGGGTGGCCCTCTGACTGGGCCTCCTTACTCCCTCTTTCCGAAACCGGAGACAGGTTCTGCGCGCGCCCACTCAGGTGCTCGTGCTCAACTCGGCGTTGCTCCGCCTTTTCCTTATGTCGCAGCTGCTTCTTGATCGCTTGCTCGATCCTTCGCCGCTCCAGTGTCGACGGCGAACGTGGTGGTCCCTTATGGACAACCTTCGCGGGCCCAGACGATACCATGGCTCCAGCTCTTACAGGTACCCCCGCAGAAGATTCTTGACACGGCTTCCCGGCCTTGCCCGTGACCCCATCCTGTGGGGTGCGCACGGTACCGGGTGCCCCTGCCACGTTCGCAGATACGCCTTCCGCAGTATCTTCTAGTCGGCCTTCTTCCTCTCCGGTACGGCGGCCAGACTGCGACCTCGTTTTTATTCCTGAAGATTCCATCTCGGCACTTTATAGCACTATTTCACAACACAATGTCACAAATAACACACACGCAAAGTGTCAGTAGTCACTATAAGAATCCACTTTTCACTAGTCCAAGTTCCACTGAATCCCCTGATCCGGCTCGAAGGACCATAGAACTGTGGCCGCCAGGCTACTCTCTGGCGTCAGTCTGCATCAGCGACAGCACAGTCTAAATATTTATTTATGCGGATACAGAGCATTCGCTGGTTCGGGATCCAATTCCTCCCACTGTGGAACGGGACTCTCAGTAATAACACTCACTGCACTTGGATTCTTATTTATTACTAAAACACAATCACTCGGTACACTTGGCTAACTATGGCTATTTACACTATTTACAACTTATATCCTAGAACAGGTACATATACCCTGTCCGAGGATAGGCACATTTACCCTACTTCGCACTGTCACTAACTTTACTTGGACTACTTAGTCCACGAACAGGTACATATACCCTGCCCGAGTACTGGCACGTTTACCCTAAGAGCACTAGGTACAAACTGAGACACTAACACTTTACTTATAACGCTTAGTCCATAAACAGGTACATATACCCTGTCATATGAACCCTAGGTACGCTAGGCACTAAACTTTAACACTAGGCACATAGAAAGCCGGTACGCACACTGATATACTGATACTGTCGACTACTGGTCACTATTATCTCTTCTTCTTCTTATTTTTCTTGCTGGAACTGCTTGCTGAACTGAACTGTCGCTACGGCGGTGCGTGCCGGCTTTTATATGATTCGAAAATAGCGAGGGTGGAAATATCTAGAACAATCTGAAAGAGAGATTTATCTTCATCTCTTTTACGCTATGGAAAAATCTAGACATTTTAGACAAGGATATCTCTATCTTTTTCACACATTCGAAGACTCTAGAAGTTTTAGACAGAGAAGTCCTTTGTTTACATTGCTATCTCTTTCTTGCACTCGACTTAGGATATTTACGTATTTATTTACATTTTTGCTTATATCTCGAAAACTACTGGACGGATTTCGATGATTTATACCTTGTTAGAAAGGTCTTTGCAAGATCTGTCTATCTAGGACATTATCTTTACATAATATCAATAAACTAAAAAGTTGCTTTTTCTTATTAGTTAATTTTGTATGGGAGTGAGCTTCTATCTACTCTAACTCCGGTATCCTAAGTCCGAGGCTTACAAAACTATTTCTACTGGATAGTTTACTAGAAAACCTATCTCTAGAGGTATGTATGACCTATGTGGGCTGCGGCATTTTCCGGAAAAATCAAAATGTTTTCGCGGCTCTCGCTTCGGTCAAGCCTTGCTACCTCAGTCGGGGCCCGCGGTCGTCGTATGGTAATCGCGGCTGCCTGGGTCATCATTCATACAAATACGCCGCTCCCCCTCTGCCCGCCCTTAGTCGGGCGCGTACCATTACAGAGGGCACACATACTGCTTTTCAGCGGTACAAACAAGTCTTGTTTCTGCACAGACATTAATCAATCTAGTTTTTACTTTAATAAAGTTGACCTGTGTGTACCACTTATTTATCACCTTACCTAGACACCTTATTACTAACTAGGTAGAATACAATTTATTTAGGTAGGGATCTAGGCTGTCCGTAACAGTTTGTGTTATGTTATGATTTTACTATGAATTTATTAGTAATAAATAATAAAGGTCTCTCTTTATCATATATCTTTCCCAACCAGCATAGGTACCTATTTACAAATAAAACATAATAGTAACTAGGTACCTACCTACATGGCTGTTGTATGACTTGTAAACATATATCATTACAAAGAAATAAATGATTATGATTATTAAGATACAAGTGATAAGAAAACATTTTTGGAATCCTAGCCACACTAATGTTTTATGGTCACTTTTACCTGAATAATATTTGTAAAATGTATCAAGAGTAGAGTATTGTTAATAACCATTATCAAAGATCTGTGGTTCAGTATATGAAGTTTTTTGTCCGATCAATAAGCTGGCTCACTTTGGCCAAGGGTCCACTTCACACTATCCAAGAACTGATTGACCTGACTTAAAATACTTCAAGTGTCAAGTTTCATTGATTATTTATGTCAAGTGCTAGAAAACTGGTGAATAATATTTGCAGTAGAAATATGTTTGGGGGGGGGGGAGGATCTTGCTTCCATCTACAAAGGAAACCTATGCCAGTGTTTGAATAATAAATAAAACAAAAATAAGGTAACTAAATAAATATAATTATGTATTTTATTATCAAAATTGAAATACTGATTGATTAGGTTAATATAATTATACTTTATTTTTACATTGAGATTCTACCAATTTCTTGAAATCACTGCATTTTTACTATCAAACATCCTGGAGTTAAGCACTGAGTAGCATAACAAGCCTCGATTTCATCTTGTCTTCAATACCAAAGGTAAATTCAAACCTGAAATAAAAAACATTGTGCATCATTATTCATTAGTGTAACATATGTGCTACTCATCATTTGTTAACAAAGATGCTTTAGAACACTCATTTAATAAGTATGTACATGTATAAGTTCAATATTTAGGACGTTGGTTACAGTGCCAGCCATAATCAACCAGGTTGGAGGGATTCGGTTCCCTATTTTACGAATTTTCAAGAGTTAAAACTAGTGATGCCTTTGTTTTGCGATTGGGCTCCTTCTCGCCATTTGGTGCTTCCAGCAACGGCTTTACTTGTTTAGGGTTCTGTAAGTAGTAATAAACTAGCAGGATGATTTACTCACTATAATATAATGCACAATACACCAGCCGACTATTCTGGCTTTCGCTTTAAACTCCACTCTCAACACAAGTTGCATTATCCTTTGAAAAAATTTCCTCGTAAGGCGCAATGGATAGCCCACTTTTTGATTGAGTAATAAACATGTTCAGGAATGGCTAAATGTTTGTATATTCTTGATTTTCAAGCTGCAGAGTGCAAAGTTAAGTTTAGTTCGCGCTCCTTTCTTTAGATTTTTTTCTTCGTGTGACGATTTTGACAAGTTTAGTTTGGCATTTATGGTTGTGTTGCCATATTGAATAAATATTCTACCATAAAAATGTGAGTAGAAATGCGTTTAGACAGTGGCATCCCGCTTAACTCTTACGTTCTGTCATTTTGCACTTGGTGCAACCCATTTATGTTAGCAATCGTTAAGTAGCTCCGATTAGCGTAACATTTGGCTTACGTTTACAGGCGGTTTGGTGCAACCCACCCTGTCGTCAGCTTCACCATGTTTTTTCTGGTATACTGAGCCGATGAGTTTACTGACTAGAGAATAGGAATGATGTAAATATGTTAACGGACACGCAGATACTATACGTAGACACGGCCTGGACGTTGATGGTGTGAGCTGACGATATCTCCTTTGATTACTCCTACGGCCTATGAGCCTCCCGTGATTATCCATCTGGTATCTCGGGCTAAATAGTCGCCTCCACCTCCCCTTACAGCGACCCCGTTCCTCACACTATGGTTACCCTGAGTTCATAACCATTGACAACTCACTGGGATCCAAGATCTCTCTGAGCACTGATACACGCTGGTAAATAACACAAGACACATGATCATCATAATAACACAGTAAGAAAGTCCATGAACTGATACGAGTAGAAAGATAAATATTAAAGCGCTCACCATTGATTTGTTCGCGCGCAACCTTCTCCCCTCCCGTCGTCCGTGTATCTACCCTACAACCCCCCTCAAAAAATCCGTCCATACTAAAAGCGATATTGAGATCGAACGTGACTGCTACCGCCATCTATCCGAAAACCCGGCAAGCACGAACTGCTTCGCGATATTCGCGACACTCCCGCCCCTTAAGAAAAATAAAATTATAGAAACATTGAAATCAGATCAGTTTAATCAGTATCAGTAAACAATTGAATCAATAAATATATAATTTGAACTCTATTGTGAATAGCCACAGATAAGCAATGCGCATGTGCGAGCCATAGGACTAGGTATGATGTTTGACCTTAGAATATTGTATCACTCTTGCGCTTTGCGCCCGGTTAGCTCCAGTGACAGTTTGAGATTTGCGGAGTTAACATTATCATAAAATGGATTCGAAACACCATTTTGTGTCATGAATAGTTGCAATAATTAAAGAAAATGCGGAATGGTAACATATCTTCTTCTTAGTCGTGCACTCTTGGCAGAGTGGTCGTGGTCATGTCTCGGTCGAGTCCTTTGCCACCACTTCCCTGGTGATGCGACGCCATGTAGCTCTATGAGATGTATGATTCAGAGGCGAATTCTACGAAACTCGTGTCATGTTTCTAGGTCCTATTTTCGGTTTAGGCTGAGGGTGGTCTATCAGTTTCAAAGTATCATGACGAAAGTTCCACAAATACTCGTTATTAATATTACTGCTGATTGATTATGATTATCAGATTCGTGATTATTCAGATTATCTCATCGAAATATCTATAAAAGTATCGACCTGTGCCCCAACGCTATTAGCACTGATATCTGACAGCTAAGATAATTATTTTGTCAAATATTCTGAGACGGTCGATTCCTATACAAACCATAGACAAGCGCGCCTCTCTCCTAAGAGCAACTAACGCACTAAAGAGGTTGGTGCTCTGTGTGAATAACAATGTAGCTGAGCTGTCCATTCTCGAACCTTTTTTCTTGCCCTTTCCGCTGAGAGTAGGGATGGCCTTGTGAAACTGAGACAAGCTATCGCGTCCCTCTGAGACTGGTCTTAGCGAATACCGATGGCTGTGCTGATCTGATCAAAGTAGGATCCCTAGACTGGTCTGAGCGTTCATCAGTGCCTGTGTTGAGCTGATTACAAGCAGGACCCGTAAACTGTTCTGGGCGTTTACTGAGGTCTGGGCTGAGCTGAGTAGGATCAAACTGTTCTGAGCGTTTACTGAGGTCTGAGCTGAGCTGAGTAGGATCAAACTGTTCTGAGAGCGTTCACTGAGGTCTGGGCTGAGCTGAGTAGGATTAAATTATTCTGAGCGTTTACTGAGGTTACACTGACTGAGGTCTGAGCTGAGCTGAGCAGGATCACCGTCGCGGTTTAGTAAATTAGAAGTAACCTGTGTGGACTGAGTGTTAGGATTCTTGTAAACTAATCGGTAGGTATATTTCTAGGATGAATCATTTACTAATGTTAGGATTTATACTTTACGTTAAAACCTGTCCCGTGTACGTCAACATTCATATGACTAAGCAATGTGATGATTCTTAAATTTAATCTTTTATAAGTTAACCAAATTAGCATCTATCAATCATAGTGCTATATCAAATATCAACCCGTTCAGAATATCTAGTTCTTCAAAGAACAATTTTAAGAGGAATTAGTAATACTCTATTAATTAGTACTATAACAGCTAGGCTTAGCTTTCAAGGATTCGATTGTACCACAACAAATGTACTTCGGTATTAAACGCGGAACGTCTAAAACTTTAAATGCATTATCCTTTAACTCTTTTGACTTCACAGTTTTTTATGTCTTAATTTCTGGCATAATGTTTTAAGTACTTGCTAATGCCAAAATGTACAATGTCCTCTTTTAAATGTACCTATTGTCTGTACTTTAACAACGACTTTATTCTTATTGTACTGGTTCTTACAACTGGATGGCTATCTATATATAATACTGTCGAGATCATCTGTTTGTTACTGGTATGTGCTCGACAGCCCTCCCCAATAAACGAATAAAAAGGGCCGTTTACGTAAATTTCAAGTCATGCTCTAATAATTTACAATGATAATGGGAAGGGTTCTGATAGTTGTACATAACCTTGACCAAAGTGTTATTGAACACTGAACTATAAACAATTAATTTCGATTGTTTTTCTAGCGTGGTATCAAAAACTCGCTTGTTTAATCAAGTTACATCCCCGTAGAGAATCATCCTTCTACATTGTACATACCTACTGCCTGTACTCCGTTTACATATAGGTACAATATGAAGGTATTCAAAGTTCAGTAACTAATTCACGACTTCTTTTAACTCAACAAGCGAAGTACGGTCATACCTAGTACCCGTGGGATACCACTAGACTGGGCTGAACAAGGTATATATAGGATCAAAACCCTACATATCATTTAGCAACCATATCGTCAGTTGAAAAAAGGCGATTTTTCTCAAACCATTTTTGTAGTCAAACACTGTAGTACGTATATCGTAAGCGTGAGCGAGACTATGATATTTGAATTCGTTTTTATGGCCAAGAACTTATCCACCGCTAACAAAGTAGTTTTTCAATTATTTTGGTAGGTACTTATTTTGTGACACCATTATTATGTGTGCGTTTTTATTATAACTGTGGTCCAATTTATTTCCAATATCAACAACTTCTCGACACTAAATTTCATACACATACCGTAAATATCCGTTTGCATGTTGGTACATACACCTACTTATTATTGTACCTTTATAGAATCAATCAATATACGTGGGTATTTAGAGTCGCACGGTGTTTTCCTAAAAACACCTTCAAGAATTAATTTATGATTGATTTTAATAGTATTTAAGTACCTATCCTATATTCATACATTTTCACGCGGCTACCTGCATTATCAGACTATCACACCTTTATGATCATCTTTATTTATTAAACGTTGCTTGCATCTGAGATATATACATCTACCACTGAGTAGGCTTGACGGACTGATTATTATTATTTATAAGCAGGCAGGCAGTTGTACAACTGATTTTGCCTGTATCCAGTTAACACGACAAATGATCAATGGCGAGTAAAGTGCTTATCTAATCTGTTCTTGAATTGGTTGACATTTTGAGCTGATACCACATCCTCTGGTACTTTATTCCAGGCCCATACCACTCGGTTGCTCAGGAAGTGTCTTTATGGGTTACTGTGGGACCTTTGGCTGTCTAATTTCAAGTGATGGCCTCTCAGACGGGTGTTGTTATTGCGCTTGAACATCTTGTGAAATTCTTTGAGGTCATAGTGCCAAGATAATATATCTATTACCCCCACGAAACCACATTTTAAGTTCAACACCAAGTATATTGAACTAATCCCTTTCGTGCGTGCAATTCCCTTGAATCATCATTGATTATCTAAATACCAAAACCCTGTTCGTTATGATGTTATGAAAATGAAAGGAAAACGTTCGAACATGAGATGTACTTTATAGGCGTTCTAATTACCGGTTACTCAAAATAGTAATATAGACTAAATCACTACTCGCGTGACCAACTTAGAATGATCTTTGTTAGGATAGATAGTTTTGATAAGTTTCGTACCTACCCTTTTATACTTTGATAGTCTGAGCGTCTTTTCTATGGACTACGGTCATCACCATTTATTAACCAACATCCTTACGGTGTTACAAGGTGGTATGCATCCTGGCATATAGTAGGTGGATTTAAAATGTTTTTCTATTATTCAAAGAATTTACGGTCACACGTTCAAACACAAGACTATACTTTATTTTATTTTAACGATTTAATTTTAATAGGTATTTTTGTATTATATATGTTTCGAATACCTCTTCTCCCTCTTCTACTCGCGTTTTGGGAAATGGAGTCAAGTAACAGTATACATACTATTCATATTTAATTTCTGAATATTACGTGTCAAGGTCAAACCAGATTGTCACAATGACCTGCCCTTTCTGAGTTACGCAGAAAATATAATCTTACTTAATTATAAAATATCTTTCCAGCCAACACTTCACTTCAATATGAACTATGCTTGTTGCTATGATGGGAAATAACGAATCGTCAGTAGTTAAACTCTTGTTATGTATTTGCATTTACACTATCCGCTAATAATTTGTCTATATCACGGTATTTATTAACTACTTCTTGCTTTCCAAACGTCATTTAAGTACAAACTTAAATATATAACATATTTAGTTTAAGGTTTTCACCGCAAACAGATAGTCAAACACGATTGGCAACTGTTTAAATGACATACGTTAGCATTATACAAATTTTCACAAAGTGGCCAATTTAAAGCTTATTATTGCTACCCCAAGGTTGTCTGGAAGAGATCGCTCTCTAGCGATAAGACCGCCTGTTGACTGCCTTTCCTTTTAATCTGTGTACTGTACTGTTATATTTTATTGAGGTGTGCCATAAAGAATATTTGTATTTGTATTATTGGTTTAAGCACTCGTACTTGTGCCTCATCATCATCATTTCAGCTGAAAGACGTTCAATGCTGGATAAAAGCCTCCCCAAGGATCTCCACAACGAACGGTCATTCGCCGCCCTTAACCAGCTGTTTCCCGCGACTCTAACCAGATCGTCGGTCCACCTAGTCTGGGGCTTCCCACACTGCGTATTCCGGTACGCGGTTACCACTCAAGAACCTTTCTGCCCCATCGGCCATTGGTTCTGCAAGCAATGTGGCCCGCCCACTGCCACTTAAGTCTGGCAACTCTCTGAGCTATGTCTGAGCTGTGTGTACTTGTGCCTACATGTAGCCATGTACTAACAGTAGGTACCCGAACGATTTTTAGTAAATGTCAAAACACTCTCTGAGCTATGTCTGAGCTGTGTTTACTTGTGCCTACATGTAGCCATATAGGTACTAACAGTAGGTACCCGAACGATTTTTAGTAAATGTCAAAACACTCGAAACATTGATTATCAGTTACCGAAGTTAATGGTAGTTATTAGGACATCTCTAACCATGTTCTTTTAACTTAAATCGTTTATAACAAAACCAAATGAATCAACAACTGGTTAATATTTAGTTCTAAGTTAAGTTTTCTAAAACCAACGGGAGATAAAGAACAAAGTCTTTAAATTTACCCGTATATCATTTCATGCACCTACTCGTCGTATAGGCACGGATCTTACATTGAGATTTAACTTGTGAGCACCTTGTAAATGTATCATGAAATATTTTAACTTCTACAAACTTATATTTGCAGATTTATACATATATGGATAAAATGCTTCAATTACACAAAATCATGGTACAAATTATGCCATGTAAAGTACCCCAAATCAAATAGAATGAGAAAGTGGGTAGTAAGATTTGCGTATTTGTTTACGTCGCATTACCTTAACTTATGAGAACCAATTATTCGTCACATTTAATGTTCTTTGTTTAGTTTTAACTTTATTATTTATGTTTCATCTTTATTCAAGATATTTATATTTTAAGTAAAGCGTAAATAACATGTGCTACATGCACTGCGTACACTATGTTAAGAGTAATTTCAGTTAGTACATCAAGTCAAGAACTAGACCGTTTCGTAAATACACTGAATTTCGGTTTATTTAAGGTTCCTTGCAATAGGTGCACTGATAAGTAAGACACATGGTGGAATATATGTCCATTTGTACACATATGGGACATATCTAGCACTCGTATGAGATGAGCGTATTAACCACTAAGTTATGTTACTTATGTTACACTATAATAAATATTTCCAAATGATCATTACTCAAATATAGTATTCCATAAAGTCAATACGAACTACGAAACTTGAATTTGGAAACTATTGACATAAAAAAATATTTTTATTACTCTGTTGTTTTGTTTTATGTCTATCCTTCTTAACTAAGTTTAATTTATCACATGATTATTTCGTGTCAAGGAAACACAATAAAATAAAACAGCAATGACAACGACTTTTAAGTTTCCAATTAACCATTTGATTCTAAATGCAGGCCTGGATTTCTTTTAGTAAAGGTATTGTTTGGCAATTACCTAACCGGCTCAGAAAGAAGACAATATACTTCTTCTTATGCGTGTTTATGCGTGACGCATCACATTTGTAGTTCGAACCTGATGTATAGCATTTAAGTAAATCATTTGTCGTGCAATTCACTTTATACATACACTAGGTATCTTCTAAATATATAAAGGAGAAACTGACTAACTGACTGATTGACTGATATATCAACGCACAGCCCTAACCACTGGTTCTAGAGATTCCAAATTTGGCATGTAGGTTCCTTATAAGGTCTAGGGATGCACTAAGAAAGGATTTTTCAAAATTCACCCCCCAAAAGGGGCAAATGTGGTCACAAAGTCTGAAAATCAACACGGGTAATTATCCTTTTGAGTACTTATAGTACGCGGGCGAAGCCGTGGGAAAAGGCTAGTGCCAAATAAATGGAGAGTCGACGAGACTCGAACTTAACTCAAATTAAACTCTGCTTTATTTATATATTTTTAATACCACGACGGTGGCAACGAAGCATACTGTCCGCCTGATGGTAAGCAGTTACGTACACGTTAAAATCATAAATACAATTCGATAGGTTTTTGATTAGTTTTTAGCATCATACACTGTAATGACAAGTAAATGTGCATACTATTTCTCTTAGCATCGTCTCGGTGTTCATAGAGTAAGGTGTTCTAATCTAGGGTCACTAATTCTTATTTTATCGCATCAAAGATGAAGATTACAATTTACAGTAGACACGGAGTTATGACAGATTCGTTATTTATTTTAAATCTTTCATCCGCCTAAATTCAAGACATCCTTTATTTGCCGATATCATTTTCAATGGTGTTAACAACGTATAACGTATCTGATCCCTACAGGAGCATACATGCCTACTACGAGGTCAATTTGTACTCTTACGAATAATAATAAAACGGATTATGAGGCTGATTTCTATTCACTTATGTACATTTTATAATTATCGTTTTTTCACAATAATTTCTCACGATTGCGATAATGATTGACGTTTTCCTTGTGATTTGTGCTTATCTTAACTAACAGCACCCAGTCCAATGAAAGGAAAACGACTGCACCCATGCTCAATATACTTTTGAGTTAGCCTTCTCTTCAAACTTAATATTACTAGTTTAACCATAGTAGCGTTCCGTGGATACTTTTAAGGAGTAGCTCATACCGATGACGTTAGTCATTTTTATCTCACAAACTCGAAGCCGTCCTGGTTATTTATCTCCGCCAAAGTAAAATAAATATCTCAGTTTTGCCATAGTAATTTGGTTTATTGTCTTATCATTACTATAAGGCCACGGACTATCTTTGGAATGTTACACCAGAGAAATGGACTTCAAATATTGATAAGATTTGTTTAACGAGCCAACTTCGAAATTATACGTCTGAATTACGCTCAATTTTTTTTTTACGATAACCTTTTATAGCTCAGTTTGAAGCTCAACTCGAACAAGAATGTCTTTAGATTTACCATGTAATTGCCCGTTGCTTATTCCTCAAAACTTTCAAGTAAATTCTAAGGCAATTTGGAAAATATCATTTAAACACGAATGACTCTTCAAACTTTCGTATTAACTACATGTTTTATTATGTACAAAGTTACTAGAACTATGTATATTTACACTACAACATGAAACATTAATTACGGCCGCTGACTTCTCAGTCAGCGACGCTACCATGAATGTTTCCTATAGCCTGAACTTGGGCTGAAGTAAATGCTTGCTTGCTTATTTGACTCTGTTTTGCCTTTAATTTTCTCAACAATCTTAAAACTGAAACTGACCTTTCAGTTGATCCTTTTATGTATTATATTGTGTAGCTATACCCGACAAGTATCAACCGACACAGTGCTACTTTCAATTTAGCTGACTTAAATATGGCACGGATGGATCTAACCAATCCCAGCACATCACCACCATGTCGTCAGCTTCACCATGTTTTTTCTGGTATACTGAGCCGATGAGTTTACTGACTAGAGAATAGGAATGATGTAAATATGTTAACGGACACGCAGATACTATACGTAGACACGGCCTGGACGTTGATGGTGTGAGCTGACGATATCTCCTTTGATTACTCCTACGGCCTATGAGCCTCCCGTGATTATCCATCTGGTATCTCGGGCTAAATAGTCGCCTCCACCTCCCCTTACAGCGACCCCGTTCCTCACACTATGGTTACCCTGAGTTCATAACCATTGACAACTCACTGGGATCCAAGATCTCTCTGAGCACTGATACACGCTGGTAAATAACACAAGACACATGATCATCATAATAACACAGTAAGAAAGTCCATGAACTGATACGAGTAGAAAGATAAATATTAAAGCGCTCACCATTGATTTGTTCGCGCGCAACCTTCTCCCCTCCCGTCGTCCGTGTATCTACCCTACAACCCCCCTCAAAAAATCCGTCCATACTAAAAGCGATATTGAGATCGAACGTGACTGCTACCGCCATCTATCCGAAAACCCGGCAAGCACGAACTGCTTCGCGATATTCGCGACACACCCTTAGTCTTCTAACAAGAAGTTTACAACGTTAACAACAACTAGTAACGTATTCTAATTTTAAAATACATAATCAACACATTATGGAAAACATACAACACAAACCAAATAATCAGCGTATATTGAAGTTGTATTGGAGCTGCATCGGAATAATTTTCAAGAAAATTCTGATATTTCTGAT
Source organism: Pammene aurita (assembly GCA_947086415.1). NCBI lineage: Eukaryota > Metazoa > Arthropoda > Insecta > Lepidoptera > Tortricidae > Pammene > Pammene aurita. Next base: position 2,647,370 of record OX352291.1, read on the forward strand.
TCAGACGTTTAGGCGCTTGCTGCAGTATTGCGTAATTAATTTATAGGAGTTGTATTGAAGTTGGATCGTATATAACTTAGTAAATCAAGTCTGTTTGGAGTTTATCGGATTCACGTTACAGTTAAAAAAACTCTAATCATTTCAATGAGGAAAAAAAGTGTGGGTACTTAGTTGTTTAATAAAGAGCAGCCTAGCATTTTTTTCATTCCAAACGTCAAATACTCATAGTTATGATGCCCTCATAGCTAGGCACTTATCACTGCCATGTCGGTATAATCTAAATTTAGAGCAAATTCGAACAGAACGTTGCAAATTCTAAATTTAGAGCGGCTGTACCTCAAGTCCCATTCTATATCTATAATGTGGATGAGGGAGCCTCAGAGAGTGATGTTGCCGACTTCGTTTTTAGTAAGACGGGAGTTTCGATAAGACCCCAGAGAATACGGATGAGACAGGAAAAGGGTTATGAGGCTTACAAATTTTTCATACCGGAATGTAAGTTATCAGTTTTTATGAACGATCAGCTATGGCCAAGTGGAGTGGCGTTTCGCCAGTATATAAAGGTGGATAAAAGAGCTGATAACAGTATAAGGAGGTCATTTACGAGTAAATTGTATAAAAAAATAATAATCACGTTTATGAGAAATATTGATAACATGTCTGGATTTAACAATTATAAAAATTTAAAGTTGGTAACTTTTAATTGCAAGGGTATCGTGAGATCGGTTGAATGTGTTAGAAGTATTTGCCGCTCAGCTGATATTATTGCTATACAGGAATCGTGGATTATGCCGCATGACATAGGCTTTTTAGGATCCATAAGTGATGACTTTTCGTATACAGGAAAATCAGCAGTTGATGTGTCAAGCGGAATATTGAGAGGTAGACCGCACGGAGGGGTAGCTATTTTGTGGCGGAAGGCAGCGTTTCCTTGTGTGTCAGTGATAGAATGCCATAGTGTGCGTCTGTGCGCGGTTAAGGTAGAGGTCAATGACCGATCGTTGTTGCTATTCTCTGTATACATGCCTACTAACTCAGCCGATAATCTTGTTGAATTTACAGAATGCCTAAGTGAAGTGGCAGCGATTGTTGAGAATAGTAAGGGCGGGTTGCACCACGCACACTTAACGAACTCATCATGGTTACAGTAGACGTCAAGTCCGTTTTTCCGTTGCACCATGCACTTTAGCAGTCAGAAAGTTACGTTAACCTTAACCAGCCGTCGAGCACTGGTTAACTCAAATCTACGTTTAAATATGGCTGACAGTTTGCAAAAATGTCTCGTATTTCAAGGATAAATGCTTTATTAGACAAAAAGACAGTGATATTTGATGAAAAATATTAAAATATTGTTTGCAGTAATAAATATATGCGAGTATCTGAACGTAAAAAGGCGTATACGATTGACGTTTGGTTTTATTCACAATTTTCAGATCAGATAACGCCGATAACGGTATTAAATAATAAGTACATAAAATTCTTTGTAAAAAGTGCGTTATTTAGTTAAAATCGAGTGCCGAGTGACTTCAGGTTGAAATAGTACAGACTTCTGTTATGTATCACAAACATACCAGAACCTACAGTCATTGTCATGAAAGCCGACAGCCGTAGAATGAGCAGGACCAGAATCATGACAACCATTAAAAAACCACTCTGTTTTTGTCAATGAAGACCAAACCTTTGGAAACAACGGTTGACTTGAATACTGCAAGGTAGAAGACAAAAGGGAACGTAAACCTCCGACGCGGTGGAATGACCAGGTCAAGAAGAAAAACAAGTTTTATGACACGGTAGAACAGGCCACGAACGGGACTTGATGGGAGCAAGTCATACTATTCAAAAGATGCCAGATGATCAGAGAGGTTTCTTTAATGCTTTTAATAAGGGCATGAAGTTATACCACCAAACATTTATCGCCAATGTTCTACAGAAATCGAGCCTCAACACCTAACTAAACAATGTTCAGAACAGTACATGTAAATAAAGTGTGATGCGGAATTTACAATCAAGTAAATAAGAGTGTCATGTGTTGTGGGACAATAAAAAAATAGTTCAACAATGGTTAGGTATCCACAAATTCAAATGTGTATGAAAATTCATTATAGTAATTCATATAATTCTTGTTTTTTATTTGATTTCATTATTTGCCTTAAAACAAGCACAGTAGGCCTCTATTTAATGACAACTTGTGATAATGTCACAAAATGTCCGGTCCCTTGAGTGTTGATAAAGAGCTTACACTGTATTTCAGTTTAATTTGTGAAATAAACACAAAGATTTTACAGATCTATTGAAACATTAAACCCATATAAATAAATAAACTATCTACTGACAATTTGGTAATAGCATGGTTTAACTAATTTGACTTCATGTGTGTCGCTCTTCTATGGCAATTGTTACCTACCATTTGCTGCTCGTCGCTGCAATCAGGATTATGGCCAATCAAGTGTTTACAGCCGGTGCCGGCATAGGTTGTAGTCTCAGTCCTACCAATAGTGTCAAATTCTTGTTTTATTTGGAATTTACTGGCATTAATTTTAGCCCTTTAAGCCAAATCTCATTCAACAAAACTAGTGGTAGGTGCCTACTTATGCTGGCACCTCCTGACTTTTGACAGATACCTTCCCCATTAGTATATTTTAAATTGGACATTATTATGAACATGCTTTTTTTAATCCAAATTGTACTCACTGTACAGTTCATGTAGGAAGATACTATTGCCGGTGACTGTACGCAAAATAAGTACATGCATTTCATTTTGTAAGTATAAAAAGTAGATATATTTTCATACTTACATTTCTATAAGGGAAAAAGCTTCCTAAGATGATGTATGTATACATGCATTTTTGATTAGTCCTAGTCCTATCATCAGTGCTCAAAATCAATTATAAAATATGTGTTATGTTATGATTTTACTATGAATTTATTAGTAATAAATAATAAAGGTCTCTCTTTATCATATATCTTTCCCAACCAGCATAGGTACCTATTTACAAATAAAACATAATAGTAACTAGGTACCTACCTACATGGCTGTTGTATGACTTGTAAACATATATCATTACAAAGAAATAAATGATTATGATTATTAAGATACAAGTGATAAGAAAACATTTTTGGAATCCTAGCCACACTGTTTTATGGTCACTTTTACCTGAATAATATTTGTAACATGTATCAAGAGTAGAGTATTGTTAATAACCATTATCAAAGATCTGTGGTTCAGTATATGAAGTTTTTTGTCCGATCAATAAGCTGGTTCACTTTGGCCAAGGGTCCGCTTCACACTATCCAAGAACTGATTGACCTCACTTAAAATACTTCAAGTGTCAAGTTTCATTGATTATTTATGCCAAGTGCTAGAAAACTGGTGAATAATATTTGCAGTAGAAATATGTTTGGAGGGGGGAGGATCTTGCTTCCATCTACAAATGAAAACCTATGCCAGTGTTTGAATAATAAATAAAACAAAAATAAGGTAACTAAATAAATATAATTATGTATTTTATTATCAAAATTGAAATACTGATTGATTAGGTTAGTCTAATTATACTTTATTTTTACATTGAGATTCTACCAATTTCTTGAAATCACTGCATTTTTACTTTCAAACATTCTGGAGTTAAGCACTGAGTAGCATAACAAGCCTCGATTTCATCTTGTCTTCAATACCAAAGGTAAATTCAAACCTGAAATAAAAAACATTGTGTATCATTATTCATTAGTGTAACACATGTGCTACTTATCATTTGTTAACAAAGATGCTTTAGAACACTCATTTAATAAGTAAGTACATGTATAAGTTCAATATTTAGGACGTTGGTTACAGGGCCAGCCATAATCAACCAGGTTGGAGGGATTCAGTACCCTATTTTTACGAATTTTCAAGAGTTAAAACTAGTGATGCCTTTGTTTTGCGATTGGGCTCCTTCTCGCCATTTGGTGCTTCCAGCAACGGCTTTACTTGTTTAGGGTTCTGCAAGTAGTAATAAACTAGCAGGATGATTTACTCACTATAATATAATGCACAATACACCAGCCGACTATTCTGGCTTTCGCTTTAAACTCCACTCTCAACACAAGTTGCATTATCCTTTGAAAAAATTTCCTCGTAAGGCGCAATGGATAGCCCACTTTTTGATTGAGTAATAAACATGTTCAGGAATGGCTAAATGTTTGTATATTCTTGATTTTCAAGCTGCAGAGTGCAAAGTTAAGTTTAGTTCGCGCTCCTTTCTTTAGATTTTTTTCTTCGTGTGACGATTTTGACAAGTTTAGTTTGGCATTTATGGTTGTGTTGCCATATTGAATAAATATTCTACCATAAAAATGTGAGTAGAAATGCGTTTAGACAGTGGCATCCCGCTTAACTCTTACGTTCTGTTATTTTGCACTTGGTGCAACCCATTTATGTTAGCAATCGTTAAGTAGCTCCGATTAGCGTAACATTTGGCTTACTTTTACAGGCGGTTTGGTGCAACCCACCCTAACTCTGACTCGGTATTTTTACTCGGGGACTTCAACTCCCATCCTGGGGAGCTATTTGCAAATGAATTATTAGACTTTTGTGTGGAACAGGACTGGTCATGTGTTGACATGGATTTGCTCCCAAGCGACTCGTTTACATTTGTTAGTGATGCCCACGGATGCAAACGCTGGTTAGACCACTGCGTAGTAACACAGGCCGCTAGGCAGTCGATATCTAATATATCGGTATTACATAACACGTTCTGGTCGGACCACCTACCGTTGGTCATAGAATGTAACTTTGACCTTATCAAGCCCTCTGTGCCGGTGCCCGTAGTTATGGCTGACAGGGTGAGATGGGGTGAAAGAGATGAGTTACAGATAGAAAAATATTATGACTTCTGTAATACGGAACTAAGTAAAATACATTTTCCACCGGAGTTTACTAGCTGTGCCCATAAGTCATGTGGTGATGTGAGTCATAGGGTGATTTTGAGTAATATGTACAGTTCCATTGTTAGCGCACTTAGGGCTGGCGCTGAGTACAGTTATGTACAGCCGAGCAGTAGAAAGCATAAATATGTGGCAGGCTGGAATAAACATGTAAGCGACGCTCATAGGATGGCCAGACTTCATTTTTTCAATTGGATAGCTTGCGGGAAACCAACAACAGGGCCCGTCTATAATGAAATGTGCGAATCACGCCGGTTTTTTAAATCTAAATTAAAATTCTGTCAAGACAACCAAAAACAAATAAAATTAGACATAATTGCACAACAACATTCAAAAAAAGATTTTAGTAAATTTTGGAAAGAAACAAACAAATTAAATCCGAAGTCTGGCCTCCCTGTGAGTGTTGACGGAATGCATGACCCTGTGGGCATAGCCAATGCCTTTAAAAATCATTTTAGAGTAGAATCCCCATTGGGGCCTACTGTGCTCTCGCCTGAGGGAGGTGGTCAAGAGGTGTCAGTTAGTTTTTCTGCCAAAGACGTATCGTCTATAATTAAAAATATGGTTAGAGGCAAATCTCCGGGGGCCGACAGCCTTAGCATAGAACATCTCAAATACGCGGGAAAACACCTACCCAGGGCATTGGCTATGTTCTACAGCTTATGTATTAGCCATAGATATTTACCGGATGAGCTGATGTATACCGTTGTAGTCCCAATCATCAAAAATAAAACTGGAGATGCATCAGATGTAAATAACTACAGGCCCATCTCACTAGCAACCATCATTGCAAAGGTGCTGGACGCTCTGCTTGACAAGCAGCTGGACAAGCACATTCAACTACATGACGCGCAGTTTGGCTTTAGGCCAGGACTTTCCACGGAAAGTGCTGTCTTTTGCCTTAAGCAGACCGTCCAGTACTATACATCCAGGAAAACGCCGGTCTTCGCCTGCTTTCTAGACCTTTCTAAGGCTTTCGATTTGGTCTCCTATAAAGTCCTGTGGAAAAAGATGCAGAGCGAGGTCGGCATTCCTCGAGAAGTAACATCACTTATTAAGTACTGGTACCATAGTCAGAAAAACAGCGTGAGATGGGCTGGTGGATATTCGGAGGGGTACGGGTTGGAGTGCGGGGTCAGACAGGGGGGGGGGGGTAACATCTCCTCGTCTATTCAACTTGTACGTCAACGGATTGATAGAAGAGCTAAGCAGCGCCAATGTAGGATGCTCAGTTGATGGTGTTTGCATGAACAACTTCAGCTATGCTGATGACATGGTGCTGCTGGCGCCATCTCTCGGAGGCTTGCAATACCTTATCGGTGTCTGTGAGCGATACGCAGTGGCCCACGGACTTAGATATAATGCCAAGAAGAGCGAGTTTTTAGTGTTCAAGGCAGGTGCTAAAACGTATGAGACTCTGCCGCCTCTTACGCTATGCGGTACGCAACTGAACAGAGTGAAGCACTTTAAATATCTAGGTCATTGGGTCACTGAGGATCTTTCTGACAACATGGACATCGAGAGGGAACGTCGGGCGTTGTCCGTCCGTTGTAATATGTTGGCTCGCAGGTTTTCAGGTTGCACAAAGGCAGTTAAAATTACGCTGTTCCGTGCATACTGTCAATGCTTTTATACATGTAATCTGTGGGTCAATTATACGCAGAGGGCGTACAACGTTCTTCGAGTGCAGTATAACAACGCTTTCAGGGTGTTACTCGGGTATAGACGATGGTGCAGCGCTTCGGGTATGTTTGCGGAGGCGGGCGTAGATGGCTTCCACGCGATCATGCGGAAGCGCTGTGCCTCATTGCTCAGTAGGGTAAACGGGAGTTCGAGTGGCATCCTCAGGGCATTCGCCGAGAGATGGGACTCACCGTTGAAGCGAAGGTGGATATGTATGCACTCCAGTTTTGTTAATTTCGATGTGTAATGCCTATGTTTTAATTTAATTTATTAATTTGATTTAATTTAATATAATTTAATTTAATGTAATTTACTTTAATTGAGTTTGACCTAATTTTATAATTTAATTTATTTGATTGTATTTATTTTGTTGACATGTTTTTAATTAATAATTTTATTTAAATGTGTAATAATGAATTTGAAATGTTAATGAATCCTGACATCGTTTTTAAAATTTAAATTTAATAATTTTCTTAATATGATGATAATTTCTATTAGTTCAAAATTATAATAATCTGTTGTTATTGAAATCTAATAATTGTTTTAATATTTAGAATTGTATTTCTATAGTATGAAAAAAAAAGAAAGCTCATCTGGTGCCTCCACGTAATTAATAAGTAGTCAATTAATTGTATATATATATATAAACACTAATACTAGAGGTAAGAATGTAAATCACTAACAATGATATGGGCCTGGCCTGAAATAAATGGTTATTTAATTTAATTTAATTTAATAATCTAAGCGTGAATGGAAGATGGATGAAAATGTTTATGTTTTTCTTTGTACCATGATTCTCTTAAAAGTTGTACAACAGCAATTTTTGCGCATACGACGTAATTAAAGATGGCTTCTTCGGGGTAAAATAGGCGGATTCATACATTGCGGAGTAAATTTTTAATTTTTCACTTTTATTTAAAGAACTTCGTGCCGGATTCGTTAAAACGTTTATATTTCCAGGTCGATCGGGTAATTAATATCGGCAGGTACCTCGATCTCACAAGGCGCCATCTGGTGGCTCTATAAAACAAAACCGCCGTGAGCGGAAAGGTCGTATGTTACTGGAATTTGCATGGAAATACGGCTTTTTATATCAGTACTGCACTGAGCCTCTGGCAAAGACGGTAATTTAAGACGATAGTTTTAATTTATTTATTATTAAAAACGCTAAATAAATATTACTTAAGTTTGCCGGTGTTTACCGACATACAATTTGGGTCTCTTCAAAGTGAGAGTAAATAGGTATCTCATAGTCATAGGTAAGCGTGCTCCACCGTAGACCGCATCATCACTTACCATCAGGTGAGATCGTGGTCAGACGCCTGCCTACCCTCCATAAAAAAGACGAAGAATCTAGGTATGTTCGGTATATCTAGGTTCTTTATTTAAGGGTTTGGGCTGTACGTTATTTATTAGTATCTAGATAACGCAGCCTTTTTTTTCGCATTATGAAGATATCCACGCGTCAAAGAGTCCATCTAGCTAGCCTTATGTTTGGCATCGTGCACCGCCAGGAACCATCGTACCTTTACACTAAGCTAACTTGGGCTCATAACTCTAGATACGCGGAGGTCAGGCCATGTAGATACCTCCAACTTGTCTGTTCCTTTCACAACTCGGCGGCTTTTCGTGGCAGTTTCCGGTATGCTGCCACAAAATGTTGGAATAACCTGCCGCCACCCTTCCGAGCGCTTAAATCATTAAAAAGTTTTAAATTTAAATGTCGTACGTATTTTTTGAATACCCAAATTGAATCTTCTATATAAAATATTCCAACAAAATCAGTCACATTTACTATGTGCACAGTGTTGTTATTTTATCATAAACTTATATAGATGTCATATACAAAGGATTTAATATTTATTAAAATAATTTGATTTGTTCTTCAGTTGTTATTTTATTGTTTATTTTTATTTTTTGTTTTAATTATATTAAAATTAACAAGAGTGTCGTTGGCGTATGTGTCGCCACTATAACCTGGTTTTAAGTTAGGTTAAGTAGGTCCCTACTGAAAACCAGCGCCACGGCTTGCCGCGGCATTACGCTGAGTAGGGATCCTATTTTAACGTCTCATTGTGCCTGTGTTGCTTCTAGGTTTAAGAATGTTCAATTTTGCGGGGTTAAAATAAATGTATTTTCTTTCTTTCTTCTTTCTTTCTTTTTTAGTATGAAAAATGAAATATTTTGGGTATGACCCGGGTTCTTTCATACTAATAAATTCCGAGTTGCATTTCTTACTTTTCATCTCTTTTCCATACAGTTTGTCTCTCAGATGAAAACATTTCCGACAGGTATTCTCTTAAAAAGATCTCTTTACACTGATAAGTGGTTAAATTTGGTCCCTTTATTCCTTTACTGAATATCTTGCGGAAAAATTTCTCCCCGAGGACATCTGATTATCTAAATGGTTATTTATGAGGACTTTTTTGCTGTCAAATATCCCTTCATATCACCATCATGCTATGTTGTTGAAGTATTTTGAAATGAAGTAAGCTTGTAGGTAAATAAATACAGGAAATATAAACACCCTTAATGGTAAAGTTGTAATTATGCATTTAAATTAGAATCTATATTTTACACTTGAAAAAAATAATTTGTTTAAAAAAAACATGATTCATTAAAAGTAAAGTTGTAAAATCGAAAAATATTTAGACTATTCTCAATGTATCTACCGTCAAATATTTAAATTACATCTTGTTGGGTTTTATTGAAGAAAATTATGCGAGTACAGTCAGCTGCAGAGAAAAGGAACCCCCCTAACAGTTAAATATTATTGCCCGACGGCGAGCGCGTCACGTGATGTGACGTGTCGCCCCGAGTACCTTCCCTCTCCCCGTGCCCCTCGCCCCGCACCCATATTGGACTAAGAGCTGGCCACGGCAGGAATGACACAATAATGAGAGCAACGAAATTGATACAGTTAGACTGCTATCCTATTGTTATTACCTAATCTGGCAATCTGGCAGCTTTAAGCCGGGGGGTCCAAGAGTAGCAGACCAGAAAAGTTGTTTAAAAATTTAGGGAACGACGCAATACTGAGAGTTCTTGCTTTAGTACGATATCGTGGCATTTGATGTATATAATTGGAACATAACGTGGAAGATGTCTCAGTGGGGGGGAAAAGAGGCAGGTTGAAGTTAAATGCATTTATACCGGACGCCTGCGGTTTATTTTCTTCTGATCTGTGAAAACTGTTTGTAATTAATCAGGCGCTGGAATAAAACTTATTAGTTGACAGCTTTCCATGCCAAGACGATATTACCGATAGTTATTTCTAAATAGGAAATCGACTTTAATAGCCAGGATTCTCGGTTTAAATTGTTATAAAAAAATATGTGACATATTAGGTTTTGTTCTGATAATGAACTTAGCTTACAGAGCCACATCATAATACAGTTACTCGTCAATAGATTGCGCTAATATCTACTAAACATAGACAGGGTATGACATTTGAATTCCAACTGCTGACCTAGCTCGGGTGAGCAGTAGAAAATAAACCAGTATAAGTGTGCTGCATTGCTACGAATCTCGCGGTCATGTTACACTGGTTTTTTGAGCAGTTGGCTCGCCAAGGTGCACACAACTATTGGTGGGAATAACGGCACAACTTATGTTGCACATTAGATTGAGCATACAAAACGACTCGCGTGATCACTACATATATTAGCGTTAATAATTTAAGTACAGTCGCCATCAGATATATCGAAGCGGCCAAGGTGGTCACAAATATCTGAACAACGCCTCTATTGTCAAGGCGATAAAGTGTAAGTTCAGATCTTTTTGAGTACCTTGGCCGCTCCGATATATTTGATGGCGACTGTACCTACTAATTAAAAATAATCTATTGTTTTAAAGAATAGAAAATTCAGTGCAAGTAGGAAAACGATTTTTAAAATGGCTATTTTTTTTATATTATCAATAAGGAATAATGAAAATATTTAGTCTTTGATTATATTGTGTAGTGACTAAACACAAGTAAGTACAGCCGTTTGAAACTTATACAATAAAAATCCTAAATCCTAAGGGATATCCCAAAACTAATGTACAGTTGGTAACGATAACCTGAGACGTAATCTAATTTACGCAAGCCGAAAATAAAGCGTTTTCTATTATTTAATATACGATCGAGTCTGTTTAGGGAAGCCTGGGAAATGTTGGTAGTGCACACATCAGCTTAGTCTATAATAGGAAAAATTAAGGCCTGCACAAGCAGCTTTTTGGTACTCCCGGGCAGGAAGTTTTTAAACCTATGCAGAGTCCGTAGTTATCAAAAACACAAAACCTCTCCTTTCAAGGAAACTAACAGTGGTATTGTTACCATTCTTCGAGAGTATTCTAAGCGTATGACAGGGAATCTTCCATACAAAAATAATGTGTCAACGTGTCTTTAAAATCGATATACGGTCAAAGTATGAGTGTTCCCGCATACGAATGGCGCCATTCTTTCTTACAAAATGAGAAATGAATCGAGTTCATTGAGTAGGCGTTCGGTTTTGTAGTTTCAAATATTGTACATAACCTACAATCCACTGGTCTTAACGGCCTTCTAGCTTAGTCGGTAGTGACCCTGCCTATGAAGCAGGAGGTCCCGGGTTCGAATCCTGGTCAGGGCATTTATTTGTGTGTTCATCACGGATATTTATTCCTGAGTTATGGATGTTTTCTATGTATTTAAGTATTTATCTATATCTATCTATTATATATATCGTCGCCTAGTACCCACAACATAAGCCTTATTGTGCTTACTGTGGGACTAGGTTGATTCGTGTAAAATTGTCCCATAATATTTATTATTTTATTATTTATTATTACTGGTGCGACAGGCGGCTCAATATTTAATAAATAAAACAGCATATAGATAACGACTGCCAGCCTTCATTAACGATATAATGCGGAATCTTAGTGAGGTAATCTATGTTGCGCAATGGTAGTACCACCAAGTAAATAATAGTACCTTGGATGAATAAATTAAAAGGATGGAGCATACCTGTACAACAAACTGTGACCCAAGATGGCGGCTGGTTTGAATGTATGTGTCCAGACGAGTGTTGCCATGTAATACAAATTTTCCCAATTATTAATACAGTATTTTTGAATTTAAAAAATTTGATTATTAATATATATGGTTAAATAGAATGAATAAGCACCCGTTTTAATAAATACGAATGAGACGAAAGTTTGACAGATGGCAGTGACATAACTTCGCGCGTGCAATGAACGATTAGATATGGGCTTTTTGTTTTACGAAGTTTTTGGAATAATTTTAAGATATATATAATTTTGTTTATTTACAAATTGTATTCAAAAAATAATAAAGAATAATTTGCTCACAAAATCATAAAAGTTATTAACTATTAGGTAACGTTATAATATTCGTTGAAAACGTTTCACGCACGTTTTCAACGAATATAAAACGTCTAGTTAGGAGTGGTGACGTCAATATCGTATTGACAACATATCGCGGCGATTATAGACCCCCTTACGTTCGTGAAGTTTCCCTATTCAACCACCTGGCAACACCACTACCGTGAAGTTAATAGTTTACGAATTTACTGATTTTTAATATGATTACGCAATGAATTGTTTACTTAACGGTAAAAAGTTACCCCATCCGTTTTATTCTTTTGACCGGTGGCATTTCTGCAGCATTTGACAACGCACGACGGCATATTTTAATTCTTTTTTAACAGCACTTGACTGCATAGACGTTTGGACACGACTGTCGGGGGAGCGGCTCATTATTGTTGTGAGTATGTGTGTGTAGTGCGTAACCACGAGGACACTGGCTCATTATGGAACCACAAAATGTTGTTAGCAGTACTCCATCTGAAGAATTATATAATCTATGAATAGTACTATTTATTTATCTAGAACTTTCTATCATTCTGTCACTTTAAATACTCGCTACTCAAATGCTGCGCAAAGTCGATTAGATTAGATATTTATATCGATAAAAGTTCATGATTAAGGATAAGCATCGACATATAATATTAAAACGAGTAAAGTTAAACAATGCTCATGTGAAAACTTAACCCATTTTCAGGTTTACAATAATAAAATGTCTCATGTCTTGTTACCCAATAAAATACACATTTTCGAAGTGTAATTTATTTGTTAATCTTCATTCCTTAAAGGTTTCATGCCATTTCTCTTCAAACTTCCCTACAAAATCAGTGTTTGACAGAACTTTGACATATGAACGGTGGCACATGACGTCTACATTCTACATACAATTTTTCTTGTCGATTATCTAGGGTTGATAAGTACGCGATTAGTTTGATTGCTGGACCTGCCCTAATCTCCCTGATACATCAGAAATTTTAATACAAAAATACATTAATGTAAGATTTATTACTTAATTTGCCCAATCTAACCGTTATTTTAACTAAACTACTACTATAAACTACATAAATATTTTATCTTACCTGTGGTTATGCAGCAAATAAACGAAGGGGATTTTGACAACCCCGTAAATGTAAGCTATCACTTGGTTCAGTACACCCTTGTTTAAATCTTACTTAATGCAATTAAAATGAATGGGGAAGGCAACTATCACAATGACATTTCCAACATTAGTTATATATTGATATTGTAAAAAACCTAGCCTAAGAAGAAGGATAAATAAAGAGAATATAATAATAAAATAAGAAATTACTTTTCTTTTATTGCTGATGGCTATCAGAATCGGTATTCAACTTAGAGACTTCAACCCGGATGGAGTAGCCATGTCTGTCATTTTCTATACAAAAAAAGTCTGCCGATTTTTGCGGTGGAGGGGAACGTCAAATGTATGGCTATTCGTACGTAGCTACGTTAGATAAACGTCAGTCCATACATGTGTACCACTGGTCATATGTTTTCGGCAGAAGGGAACGCCTGTCAATGGCGACTCCGGGTGGTTGAATTCTCTAAGTATTCAATGGTCAAAATATTGCTAAGGGTTAATATATTTATCGACAAATTAGGCAGCCATATATCCGTAATTTCCTAATGATTGTGCGCGCCTTGGCGAGCCAACTTCTCTAACTGCCAGTGTAAAATGACCGCGAGATTCGTAACAATGCGGCACACTTGTACTGGTTAATTATCTACTGCTCACCCGTGCTGGGTCAGCAGTTGGAATTCAAATGTCATACCCTGTCTATGTTTAGTAGATATTAGCGCAATCTAGTGACGAGTAGCTGTATTATGATGTGGCTTTGTAAGCTAAGTTCATTATTAGAACAAAACCTGATATGTCACATATTTTTCCATAACAATTTAAACCGAGAATCCTGGCTGTTAAAGTCGATTTCCTATTTAGAAATAACTATCGGTAATATAGTCTTGGCATGGAAAGCTGTCAACTAATAAGTTTTATTCGAGCGCCTGATTAATTACAAACAGTTTTCACAGATCAGAAGAAAATAAACCGCAGGCGTCCGGTATAAATGCATTTAACTTCAACCTGCCTCTTTTCCCCCCCATTGAGACATCTTCCACGTTATATTCCAATTATATACATCAAATGCCACGATATCGTACTAAAGCAAGAACTCTCAGTATTGCGTCGTTCCCAAGATTTTTAAACAACTTTTCTGGTCTGCTACTCTTGAACCCCCCGGCTTAAAGCTGCCAGATTGCCAGATTAGGTAATAACAATAGGATAGCAGTCTAACTATATCAATTTCGTTGCTCTCATTATTGTGTCATTCCTGCCGTGGCCAGCTCTCCGTCTATATCCTTCCGAGCTTCACCGACTCGTTTCCACTCAAATTATTTGCAGTTTTAATTTAATGGTATTTGGTCAGCTTCCGAGCAAATCATGTCATGACCCAGAAAAACTCACAAAAAGTGAAGTTGTCACAAGATTTGAACCCGGTCCCACCATGCGCCGGCCGAACATCTGACCATGGCTTATACCCCTACGCTGTCAGCTCACTTGCATACACCGGCGAAATTAAGATAAGGATTATGCTTGTGCATCCATACGTCACTTCTCAATCGATTACAAAATAAGGTTGAAATTCGTATAGATTTCTCGTTTGATTAAATAATGTTCTTGTTGCGGATTGTTGAACTACCGCAATTTTAATTTAGAAAACTAACTGTAGTCTTTATGCGTGTTATGATCTACAGGTTAAGGTTGAGTTTAAAATAATTTATTCGTCTTATTTACTAAATTGTGATTGAGGGTAACATTAGGTTTTCTTTTCTCTTCGATTCGCTAATAACATATTCTTAATACTCTTCCGGATACTTATCTGAATTTCTAAGTTTTCGTATAGTTCGATAATTCGAAACAATGGTGCGATTAACAAAGTTTTTTAAAACTAAAATTGTTGTGCATTGGGAAGAGGGAAAAAGTATCAAAAAAATAGCACGAGATATGGACATAACGGTAAGATTTCTGTTATATGTATTTTGTTGTCATATAGGTATACTATACTTATTGCAGCAATTATGTTGCAATATTGCCCACAGGTTTTTTGTGTTTAAAATATTATCATTTTCATTATAGAGGAAAACAGTTCGTAGATGGATACGAAGGTATCAAGCGACGGGTGACGTGGAATGCGATCGTCAAGGTCCTCGGCCAGTTGCTTACACTGATGACTCGGAGCGACACCGAAATATTGTGGAAGTTCATTCAGTGGCACCTTTTAAAACTACACGATCAACTGCAGAAACTTTTGGAGTGTCGCTTAGCACGGTTCGAAGACACCTCCACGCTGCAGACATCCATAATTATAAACCGGCGAAAAAAAATAACCTTACTGACGACCACCGCACCGATAGAGTAATGTTTGCTAACCGTTATTTAAATTTCGATTGGGAAAACGAAATTGTTATATTTACCGACGAAAAGTGCTTCAAGTCAGATTAGGATGGCCGAAAAATTTTATGGAGAAGGAGTGGACAGAGGTTTAACCCTAAAAATGTATTAGATTTGAGAACAAGCGGACGGTTAACACTAGGTGAGAAAAAATCGTTTTTATTTAAATTTAGTATATGGTATATATACCGTAAATATTGTTTATATTTACTTGATATTTATGATTGCATTTTTTTTAATATTTACTCTTTTTAGGTTACTGGGGATGGATGTCTTCGATGGGGCCAGGCGAGTTGGTCGAAATAGGCGGCCGAATGAACAGTGAGCGATACCTTGAAGTTTTGAAGGACGTAATGCTGCCTTCTGTGCGTGTTGCATATCCTGAAGGCCATATTTATTTAGTTCAGGATAATTCCTCAGTGCAGCGATCCAAAATCGTCCAAGACTGGTTAAAGGCACAAAATGATATAACGGTGTTTAAGTGGCCGGCAAAAAGTCCGGACCTAAATCCAATAGAAAACTTGTGGGGTCAAATGGTTTTGAACTGGGACTCTAGTGAAATAAAGTCAACAAAAAAAAATGGATGAAGAGGTAAACAAAACTTGGGAACTAATGCGGAATAGTGATGCTTGTTTCAATATGGTTGCAAGCATGAAAAGTCGACTTCAAGAAGTCATAGATAATGAAGGCTATCCTCTCCGCTATTAAAAAAGTAGGTATTTACTCCTCACAAGTGTTTCGTAGCAAAGTATTAGAACGAACGAGCATAAATCGTTCGTTCGACAACGCTTTCAATTTCCCAATATATTGTTATTTCGTAGTTAGTCAAATTAAACAACCTTAGTTATCAATAATAAAGATACTCTTGTTTATGAGTATTTATGTCTTAATGCACATATGATCTCACATAGTTATTTTTTCTAAAGTTGTGTATATAAGGTTATCAGAAATGGTGATAACAGAGAAAGATGTATATTGCTAAGACTAGTTATGGTATTTAGCATGTTGGTTTCTTTCTCAGTGACTCACTCCCAGTAAAAGATTTGTGTCATGTATAGATAGTCTATTAAGTCTCTAGAAATATCTATAACTATAAACAAACTGTTAGGTGTCTGTTTATAAATAAATGTCATCCGGATATCTATTTTGTGTTTTGTTAGTAAATTTAGTTTGATTCAAAATCTTAGTAAGTAACCATATTTTTAAGCAGGTAGAAAAGTGTATAAACTACTGAATTATATAATGGATTACAAAAAATTGTTTCTTTTGATCTCGTTGTTATTAAATAGTAAGTTTATAAGTTAACTGCATAAAAATAAATCGCAACCATACAGAATGTTACGCTGTTAATTAAATAAATAAAATTATTTTATTTTATGCAATATACCCATCTTTTCTTGTAAGTATACCTCATTTCAGAAAATGTCTCTATAATAATAATATAACAGTCAACAAAAGGTAATTCATGAAAAAAAAAGAAAAAAAAGTGACGCCAACGGTGGGTTTGAACCGGTGTCCTCATATTAGTAGCCTTATAGTATAACCACTATACCAAATCAACTTCTATTCGACACAACGAAAATACTTAACGGTTTCATGTCATTACCAATTCCTTTTCTCTGATGCTGACTGTACATAAAAGAGTAAGTAATAATTTTCTTTAACTAACTAGGAAATATTATGGGACAATCTTAAACAAATCAACCTAGTCCCACAGTAAGCTAAATAAGGCTTGTGTTGTGGTTACTAAGCGACGATATATATAATAGATGGATAGAGATAAATAATACTTAAATACATAGAAAACATCCATACCTCAGGAACTAATATCCGTGATGGACTCACAAATAAATGCCCTGACCAGGATTCTAACCCAGGACCTCTTGCTTTATAGGCAGGGTCACTACCGACTAGGCTAGGAGGCCGTTAGAGCGTGCCGTGGCCGTGTACCTATAACTAATAAATGTATGATTGATAATGCCCTCACAAAGCTGCCGTTTCAATCCGCCGGGACCTCGAGTCACGTGATTAGGAAAAGGTCTAAATAAAATGTATTGTCCTGATCGCCGATGGACTGAGAGTTGAATGGAAACGGTGAACCATATAATTATAATACCTAATTATGGATCAGGATTGATAGAATACCTTGTATCGTATTTTTATGACGTTAATTTGACACTGTTTCGCATTAACAGTTAACCACGGTTAATACATCGCTGGCCCAATGTTACCGGGTTCTATGTTACATTTACAGAGTAGTTAAATTTAGACTTGACTACGTTCAAATTTCAACTCGATAAAAGTGAAACATACAACCCTGTAATATTGGGCCAGCGATATGGGAACTAATTAATTTTACGACACGTCTCTTTCCGCACAAGCTCTACTTATACCTACGGCAAGTTGACGTCACGGAAAAATAAGTCATAATTTTCTTAAAATGATAAATGAAATTAACATTCTTCAAAAACAACAGAATCTCAAAGTTATTTAATTATTATTTAAGTGTTGCCATTCTTTTCTAAAGCCCGCTCTACACATTGGGCCAACGTTGGCCAGTCTAAGGGACTTAGCTATACGACAGAACGAGATAGCGATATCTCTTGCTCCCTCTAACGCATAACTGCGTCCTTTAGATTGACCAACGTTGGCCCAATATGTAGAGCCCGCTTAATACTACCTATAAGGCAATAACTTACGTAACTACGATATACCTCACATTGACGCAAAATACGTATGTCATTATTATGACAAAAACGGGACTTAATCGCGTACACTTACTTCTGTACACTCTGCGTACTTGCGTACACTTAAGTCCCGTTTTTGTCATAATAATGAGTGAAAATCGTGTAAGTTTAAATCAGTACAAAATACATATGCATCTGTAATTGTATACAAGAGGGCCTTGTTCTATAGTCTTCAAGACCACCTGAACAAACTATGTTACATTTTGCTATCGTTTACTAAATTCACGGGGTAAGACAGATGCGTTGGTGGTGTAATGGTCAGCATAGTTGCCTTCCAAGCAGTTGATCCGAGTTCGATTCTCGGCCAACGCATAACTTTTTCATATCGTTTAGATTTAATTACCAGCTATTTACAGTTAATCGTTTATGACGATGACTGTAGCTATACGTACGTATGTCTTGTAAATTCTCATGAGTCTTTAGGTTCAGTTAAACAGATGCGTTGGTGGTGTAATGGTCAGCATAGTTGCCTTCCAAGCAGTTGATCCGAGTTCGATTCTCGGCCAACGCATATTTTTAGCACTCCAGTTTTTACACTTGCGCTACACTAATGTACACATCACATGTAACTCCGATACTCAACTGGTCCTCCACTAACAATGCACAGTGGCCGGCGCGCCTAAGTAAGGCGGCCATAATTAATTTGATTCTTACTTATCTTGTTTTCTGGTAACAAATACTTTTAAAATACTATTTACCACTAGTAAAGTTCAATGAAACACGTATTTAGGTAATATTGCATGCTAAATTTAATAAAAACTATGAAACAAAATAGGTACATGAAAAAACATTGTGTTTATGTAAAAAAAAAACTTAAAAATACCTTAAAAGTATCTATTCCTTAAACTAGACATTTACTATTTCTTAAACATAACAGGCCTTACAATATAAATAATAAATATACATTTTAAAATAATTCATGTAAAACAAATATTAATAAAAACAATAAGTGCATATAAAAATGAAATAATACATAAATTCAAACATTAAATTCTACGTTATACAGTAAAATCTAATAAACTTAAAACTTCAATAGAGAGAGTAGATTTTTTTCGGGGCAACTTTCTACTGGAGGTGACAAATGGATCTGAATTCAGTAGAAGCCTGTGAATAAGATCTTTGTTAGTGAGATCCCGAGACATTTCCGTGTGTGGTTGCGTCGAAAGATCTTTATATTTTTATTCGTTGACTCTGCAGCCTCTTCGGACAATTCACCTATAGGAACTAAAGCGTTTTATATAACTATAGCACCATGTACGAGCACTTTATGTACAGAAGATGGTAAAGGATACCAATCGTATACCTTCATCAGTTCTTTCGCCGTTTCTGTAGCATACTCGTCAAATTTATTCATTTACATTTATTTTATATTCAGATCATATGCACTCCAAAATAGTTTCACACCTTTCTATTAGTTTCTGTTGTATACCGGTGATTTCAGCGGATAGCGGATTGTTGATCGGATTCCACGTTCAAGGTATTTTTGGTTAACGTACATGTTTTAAGGAGATTAACACTTTGAAACTCGTTGAACCATTCGGAATGTTTCATTAGAACTTTAGATTTGGTTCTCGAACACGATTTCGAAAAAAAAACACAATTCGTTTGCAAATGTACTTTATGACTTTTTCTAAGTTGCTAGTATTCACGTTATCTGCATATGGGACCATTTCAATCAAATTTTGTATCACTTGGCGACGCCTTTCTACATCTGAACCACTCTTAAACAGTCACAGTTCAAATAAAAATCCCCTTGTAAATGATCCGACGTACATATCATCTGAAAAAAATAAAAATAAATGGTTAATATTGTAACGTAATATTTTCGTAGTACCGCTACGCGTAGGCCCACTTAGGCGTAGCAGGATTCTAAATACGAAAGTGGCAAAATAAGGCAAACAAAGTTGTATGTCTATTAATCTACAAGGATCAAGCTTTTAAATGAAGGTAATTTTATCCTTCAGCAAGTTTAATAACATAACTAAAACTTTCATTAAAAAAGTATTCTTATAATGTTTCGCATGTAAGTTAGTCATGGCGTAGACCCGTTATTATTACTATATATTACATGTACAGACCAAAATCTATATGTAAAACAAAATAACGTACCTGATTCTTGAAGATCCATAATACTAATAATCACTAAAATACCAACTTTCACAGGAATTCACTACTAATGACCGATCGCTTAATGAGTCGCTGATAAGGGAGCGCGCAGAAACGGGTGATATGGTCACTTTCGAGGTTCGTAAGAGAATGAAAGTAGTTAATAATCCAAGATCTATTTATACCCGATTGGAATACATTTATAGGTGAATAATAAACGATCATTGGATATTTAAAAATGACACATGCATTTTTTTTTATTATGCCCTAAGGCCAGGCCACTATGCAATGTAAGTGACAGTAAGTCCCACACACAGAACAATACGGTTGTAAACAAAAAAAAATACTTTTTGTTTTATAGATATGCATACAAAATATCTAAAAAAATATCACACACGTATATTAATTAAAATATATTTCACTTTAATTTTTTTCGCTAAAACGCTAACTTCTGTCAAGACCTCTCTATGACGTCACGATCCTCTGAACAACGACATTATCCCATGTATACGAACGAGTTTGAATACATATTTTCTTAGCAAATGACAATGTCAAAATGTTGTTTAGAGGAACTTTACGTCATGCGCTGTTTGGGGTCACGTGATAACAAGGATACTTTATTTTTTTATAATATAATTTAAAAAATATTATAAATTTAATAAGCATATCGATAATTGTATATTAAACACTACCGGGAAAAAAACAATATGTATTCATTGACGTTTAGTTGTGTACACCCCTATTATTAACCTATAAGTAGCTAGCTAGCACTCTCCATAGTATGAAACCGCGCAAGCCGATTTCTTGATAAGTATTTTGATAGTAAATAAAAGGATAAAGAATCATCACTATTTACTCGCGAAGAACCGACAACCGCTGGGGTAAACGTGTTCTTGAGTGGAGACCGCGACTCGGCAAACGTAGTGTAGGACGCCCTCTGGCAAGGTGGGATGACGATCTGCGGAAGACTGCAGGCAGATGCTGGATGCGGCAAGTTGAAGACAGGGCGCTATGGCGCTCATTAGGGGAGGCCTATGTCCAGCAGTGGACTAATATAGGCTGATGATGATGATGATGATGACTATTTACTCAGCCAACATTTTTGAAACAATGTTTGCATCTTCAATACAATACAAATACTCTTTATTGAACACCTCAAAAAGAAAACCAGTACAGAAAATGCATAAAGTCATAATAGAAGTAAACAACAGGCGGCATAATAGATCATTTTCTATTTTTTGCTACTGGCTTAAGTTATTTGCTGTGATCTCATAACATAAATGTCGGTTATTGGACACATTAAATATTTAACAATGTTATATCAATCAAAACAAGTGACTAAGTCCTCCGGTGTCCGGTGCATATCAAAAAATATTCAACATAATAGTTTGATTTGCTTCAATGTTCAATTTTGAAATCGTTTACTACCATAAATGGGGTGAGTAAGGATTGCGTGGAGAGTTGGGTTATGAATGGGGAGAGAAGGGATGCTAGGGGGGTGAGATGGTTTTTAAAAGCTTCTGCTACCTAAATAATGTATTCGTATTACAAATGGAACTATAGTGATCTTCATAAGAAAAAAAATCGATCCAACAAACAGATCCAAAATCACCTATGAAAGCCCATCTCACCCCAACTACGAGGCACTGCGGGGAGAGGAGGGATTTTGTGTTTATCGGTAAAGTTATGAAATAGAACTACCCAAAATTATAAAAAAAAAAGTAAAATACAAACGTCCGGAACATTTATTATATGTATGTATATACCATTAGTTTACATATGTAAAAATAAAATGTCATCGAGGTTTGCATGTCAGTTTTCTTCCTACTCACCCCATTTTACGGTATATAACTACCTATATATACAAAACATATTAATTAAGAAAACCAAGATATTGCGACCATCAAGCAACATGCGAACGCTAAAACAGTCACTATTACATATAAGACGATTAAAATGCAAAACCACAATTCTAGACACACATGTCTTGGGGGATTCGTCTGATCTACTTCGCTGTATGTATGTACGGATCCCGACACTCTACTGTACCCGTACATTGTATTCTATGTAGCTCAACGACGTTAAACGTAGGAAATACTGCTTAAAATGTACACTTATCACCAATAAACACATTTGCGATAATTTACTCCACACAAACTTTATGAACTTGTTACATAATGATGATAGACAATCAAACCTTTATTTCATTCTTTTAGCGGTTTGTGTTTAATCATTCCCTTTCCAATAGCCAAATGGACTGTCTCGTATCCAATAAAATATATTTCTTTAATCTGTGTTCCTTTATACTGTATAGTAATAAAACTTTTTACGCCTACAGCACAAACTTCACTTTTCCGAAAACGTTGCAAATTATTTTCTTTTTCTTTTGGGTCAGAGTTTCTTACTTCAGTTGTTGTCAAATTATCCTTGTGAAGTTTTTCTTCTTCATTGAGCTTGTTTGCGGGTACTAATTGATTTTCCTTGTTTGTGTTATTTGTTGGGTTTCTTGACTTATGTTTCTAACGTCAGTACTGTGCAATTAACCGCTGTAAACTAAATAAGGAAAATTTGCTATTGAGAGCAGTAGTGGAGTCATATTGGTACTTGAACAGGTTAACAGGATAAATACTTTAATGGTATGCTAAAAATATATTTTAGGTACGTTCTGGTTAATATTTTAATTACTTTTGTAAGAATTTAGACGTCAAGGGGCATTGGTTATTCCGGTCTGATCTCCAAATCTGTTATCCTTTTAGTAGTAGTAGTAGTAGTAGTACATGACCAACAAAAAATATAGTGAGTGTGTACAAAGGCGAACTTATCTGTAAAAAAATATTTTTATTATTCTTTAAGGGATCTCTTCCAGCTAACCTTTAAGCAACTGAGAGAAATCGGTTAGACATGGTAGACAAAGATTTGTACATTACTTGTATATGACAGCAAAACTACGGCCCTTTAATCCAATTATGTAATTTAATCCACAGCCATAATAGTACTTTATGAACTGTTACGTAATAAGGCCTAATTACGTACAGTTGCATTCACTGCTTTATCTATACACATATTATAAATCCTAAATGCCGTGTTCGGAAACCATTAGAATGACCGCCATTGCCCCGCCATAACCAACTAGATTGTGCTGGCGGTCGGGCGGGCGCGTGCCAGCGGAGAGGAGGGACGTTACCGTAAGTAATGAATTTTCATACGTTTTTACCACACTGTCACAGATTTATACTGATGTTACGTTACTGGTTGCAATAATGGTGGTAATTACATACGGTTTCCGAACGCGGAATAGAGGATTTATGATATTGGTAGATAAAATCACATTAAATTTACGTTACATGAATACAAGGACATTAAAATAAACCATTTATATTATTCACGAAACACATTACAGACCTTACGCAAAAGTCTAGTATTGAATTATCAGGTAGTATAATCGAAAAAAAACATTCAAATATAATAATTGTTAATTATTTCAAAACTTAAAATTGTCGATTTTCAGCATCCTAACCTTCTTTAGTTCAGTAAATTCCTTCCATGCCTCTTTATTATACTTCATCATCCAAAAGTAAATACAAATAAGTGTCACTGACACCAGATTTACAACTAAGTAACCTAACACACCCAAATCATTATGCTTATGATCATCAATCATAACCATTACAAGAACTGGCAAGTATATGACTAAACCAGTAGTCAAAAATGCTAAAGTAGCGATAAGTGCTAATCTTAACTTAGTATTTTTAGTAGACACAATTGCAGATTCTGATTTATACAATGCATATAATACTCTTAAATACAATAAGAAGTTAAAACATGAAGTAGCTATGCCAAAGTACAAACCATGAAGTTTTAACAGGATAATCATTAACGTTACAAGAATAGGTAGCATCCAAGCAAATAAGTTGGCTTTTAAATATCTGTACTCGACGGAGTTATTGAAAATCTTTACAAAATCGATGTAGAACATGGCAGTGGCGGTTACTAGCCAATGGTTAAATACAGTTTGAAAGAAAATACATAAGTAACAGTTTCCTAAGCCGGCTAGAGCGAACGGTGTGAGAAGGTGGAGACAGCCACTGAAGATCATATTCTGGAATACATAGTTATGGAACCTCCTCCATTTTGGTATGAGGGTCCAGGAGATGACGCCGTAGATGGAAGTCACAATGGCTAGGATTGTGGTGCAGATCCAGAGGACAAGCAAAAAGTAGAAAGCGCAGTCGTGTATGCGCGCGACTATGTTTTGGAGTTTGTCTTCCACTGCTGGTGATACAGAATATACAGATAGATGCATTTTTCTTATTTTCTAGTAGTTTCACTTGTTTAATTGCCTTGATGCACTTTACTTTACGATTAGTTTTCCTTGTTTGCTTAACACGTCCTCTTATTTATCACACATAACACTAATTTATTTGCAGTCTCCCGTAATCTACATAGTCTCACATTTATTTGATTCCTCTTTTATTTTTATATATGTCATTTCATGTTGTACACTACTATTTTTCTAATAAACTGTCCAACAATTGAAAAGGAAAACAGAGAAACGCATTAAGTGTCTATATTTTTAACGCTTGTGTTTCTTCTAAGAAGGATACCTTCTGAATGAGGTAAATACGTTCATTTCTGATTGATCCTTTCGTAACATCCAATGCGTAATATTTCAGTCATAGTAGTTACCTCTTCAAGTAGATTACTTTTTGTTTTATTCACATAATAGTTATTCATAACGCAATTGACGTAAATCTGAAACACGTAATAAAATAATCAAGGAATGGACAGACGCAAGAGTAAAATACGTAGGTAATTGACTTGTACGGGCTAAAATTATAACTGTAACTGCAAAAGTCGGAAACAGAAATTTTGTTAGGTATCTACTACAAAGTCGCTCGAATATGAAACATAAAGAATATGGCATAACGATTCCGGTTATATTTACAAAATCTATGATTACGAACTTAAGTAGGTACCTAATAGCTAGTATAAATTGAAATCATTACATTCATTTGTTATTAAATCAAATACAGCAATTGAAAACATTGAAAAAATAATCAACCCAGCAAGATTTGAACCTGCATCGATACGTCTTGCCATTATTACATTCATAACATAACATTCACGCTTATTCGGTAGTCTTGCTTGTGCTGGTACAAAGCGCTTGGTCGATCCTTTGTGAATCGCAATTTCCTTAGAGCGATTGACTATCATCGGCTTTTACTTCCCTACTTTTTGAGTGAATCTCGGTATTATATGATTTCAAGGATTTTATTCAAAATGAACATATGTATGGATGAATGTTGTATATAAGTTTAATATGAAGACCTGAACAAATAAGTACTTCTTATTATTTAAAATTCAACGGATTCTATTATCTATTACAATTTCAGGTGCGCTGACAGATGCGTTGGTGGTGTAATGGTCAGCATAGTTGCCTTCCAAGCAGTTGATCCGAGTTCGATTCTCGGCCAACGCATATCTGTTTCATTTCACTTACATTTATTAAATTTATACTTTCGTGAGACATACCTACTAACACTATAAAATATAACGGTTACACTCCCGTTACGTCACTTTAGTCACTTCGCGTGACATGTTTCGAAGAGCCTATGAGCCTAAGGTCCAGTCCTGTCCGGGCCGGTGGGATGCGATGCGGCTGCCTGAACTGAAATCAGGAATTCCCTGTTCCAGTGTCTGCGTTCTATGTTCCGGCTCCTGCACTAACGAAGCCCCCATCGATGATACCATCTTTAGATATAGGAGATTTGTAAAAAGGAATTTTATTTTTAATACGTGGCATACCTTAAGAAATATAAGTCTATATTTTTACCGTTTGTCATCTTCCCTCGTCTATCCCATTGAATATTATATCAGAAAATAGTGCACATAATCTTTTTTGTAGATAATTTTATGTGGATGATTTAAGTAGAAGAACATTCTTTTTGTACGGGCCACCGTCTGGGAGTTATTTACGAAAAACTAAAACAAGGGACCCGTCCGTTTCACCCCCATCTACCAGTACTTTTAGTATAATGTTTAAGACACCTTTACCTTCGACTATACCAAATAAAGTGTAATTGTAAAATGTGATTCTGTATAGTCAAACAGATGCGTTGGTGGTGTAATGGTCAGCATAGTTGCCTTCCAAGCAGTTGATCCGAATTCGATTCTCGGCCAACGCATATCTTTTTTTATAGTGTTTTTTATTTTTATTTTTACTGTGTAAAACACCGTTTTAACATGTTTTTTATAGTCTTTAGCGCCTTCTCATCATATTACGTTCCCGGGTAGAATTCTATATTTATACTAGGGTGTCCCTTATTATATTGTGATTTTAAGAAATTAAGAACGCATAACCCCGAAATATATTTCGTTTACACTAGGTAAAATACTCTACTTACAAAAAAACAGGCCATTCCTGTTACATTTTATAATTTTCCCCATACAAAGTTTGAATATGGACCAAATAAATGTTATTTAGGGTTCCGTCGTAGTCAACTTAACCCTTATAGTTTCGCCATGTCCGTCCGTCCGTCCGTCCGTCCGTCTGTCTGTCTGTCCGTTTGTTCGCGGTCAAACTCAGTGACCGTTAGCACTAGAAAGCTAAAATTTAGTATGAGTAAGTGCATTGATCACGGTGACAAAGTGATTAAATAAAAACTGGAAAATATTTTTTATTAGAGTACCTCCCGTACACGTAGTGGGGGTGAATTTTTTTTTCGCTCCAACGCTATCGTGTTAGGGTATGGTTGGATGGGTTTTTCAAAGATAATAGAGGTCTTCAAAAACATTTTTTGGATAAATCGAATAGTTTCGTAAATAATAAAAAATCTGTAAGTTCAAAAAACGGCATCCCCCCATCTGACTTTTGAACCGTGAGTCCAAAATATTTAAAAAAAATAATGAAAGTGAGGCCTGATAAGTATTTTTAATGAAAACTATATTGAACTAAATCGGTTTAGCTGTTTTAGAGCTATCACTCAAAAACGCATAGTGAAAGGACGTAAGTGCTGCATAGTTAAATCACGTAAGCGCCGCCAAAAACGACCCTACTACCCGACCCGACCCTACTACAGAACCCTAGACTGAGCATGGTGTGACATGTTCTTGGCCGGTTTTTTTTTTCATATTATCAGTGCTCTCTACTCCTGTATGAAGATTTCTTGATGCAACCAAAAAGAAAGTAGCAACTTATTTTTTTACATTTCTTCATATTAATTAGTATGGGGAAATTCAGATGCAAGTCGGCACGGTTACAGGCC
This sequence comes from Pammene aurita, assembly GCA_947086415.1. NCBI lineage: Eukaryota > Metazoa > Arthropoda > Insecta > Lepidoptera > Tortricidae > Pammene > Pammene aurita. Next base: position 2,674,906 of record OX352291.1, read on the forward strand.
TGCATTTTTTTAAAGAGTGTTTTGGGGTAAAGCAAATACATTTAGGAGGTACTTATTATGCGTTACTAATTTTTCAAAGGGATACCATAACTTACACAAAAAAGTATTCTTAGGGAAGCCGGAGCTGATTTGGTTTTCCTTTTCTTAATGAGCCGTAGTAAAATTACACAACTAGGGAAAGATTAAGCAATCCGGTGGCGAGCGGGTTGGACGCATACTTTCATAATATGTATTTTTACACAACATTTTTACGAGAGCGACCTTCTGACCTTCCAACCTGTAAATAATCCCATTTTTACACTTTTCAACCGACTTCAAGATTTCGAAGGAGGAGGTTATCAATTCGTCGGGATCTTCGTTTTATTTGCTATTTTTTTGTTTTTGTTCACCGATTATTCGAAGGCGGCTGGACCGATTTGGAAAATATTTTTTTTGTATGAAAGAGTATTCTTCACAGTTGGTCCCATTGTAACCAGGTCAGGATCTGATGATGGGATCCTGGAGAAATCCACGAACTCTTCAACTATTATAGGACCTATAGTGATATGAGTTTTTTTTACAGCAGCTCGAGCATTTGGTGTTGGAAAGGTGGATGCTAAGGTGAAGTCGCTTCTTTTTTGTTTAAAATTATTACGAGTATACTACAGTTTGCTTCGCGCTACGCTCGTAGCCGATCCTAGTATTTTCCTTGTATGTAGAGAAAAGCGACTACGAACAGGTTCCTTAGAAAGTTCCTAACTATCAGTTATATGTGGTGACGGGATACGCAAGCACGTAAAATTAAGGGTTTTTTTTTGTGGAAGTCTTGTCATGGAATCAAACCACTTAGGAGCGTGGATGTGGCATGATCTGAAGGGACATATAGTCAGGTTTTATGTGAAGGTAATGGTTTTCTCATGTATATCATAATTAGGTATACATAGGGGTATAAAGTGAGAAGATTGTACAGTCAGCGAAAGTTAGATGGTAAATATATTTGTGCCTTTCCTAGTGCCCTGACCAGGTTGGTTCCTAAGAGACTTTTAATCCCAGATTGAAACTAGAGATTGGCTACATTTTTTTCATTCTTTAAATGCGATTTTGCAAAAAAAAATTACAATAATAAGAAATTAAAACGTTAGGAAAGGTCTTTTAAGACCATTTTTGCGTAGTGGCACGGAAGCTAGTAGCTGCCCTACAAACTGGTTAAAAATATCCCCTCACTTTATACACCTGTATATACCTAATTATGATATACAGGAGAAAACCATTACCTTAACATGAAACCTGAATATATGTCCCTTCAGATCATGCCACATCTACGCTCCCAAGCGCTTTGATTTCATCACAAAACTTGCACAAAAATACATCAATTTTACGTGTTTGCACCGTCACCTTAAGTCACAGGCTTTGGCTAGTGCGTACAAACTGCTGAATCATTAGCATTTCAGCTGAAATTTGAAAACCACCTTTATGTAAGTTATTAATTAACAAAACTAACCTAACGTCGCTCAAAAGTGGTCTTGTGTCTCTCTCTCGCGTGCGGGCTTTGTGTAGCTTCGTCTCATGCACTTCAGTCGCAGTGTAATCTATCGATTGGACACAGTTGTTGGTACAAGAGGGATGATGGCGGAGGATTTATCTCGAGACATGTTTGTAACAAACAAAGAGTCCGTTTAGCAACGAGGGACCGTTTTCGTTACGGTTTAAGCGGTACGGTACGGTAGCGCTATAGAATTCGATACCTTTATGTTATAAAGGTAGAAATATACGTGTTAAATATAATGGTACGCTACCGGTATAAAATTACGATATCGCGGTATTATAATATTTATAATGATATCCAGCCGTTATTATTTCGGTATCGAATGTATATCGCGCATCGATAAAGTAAGTGAGCGGGGGAGCGAGGCACGGAGAGCCGGCAGGTAGCGCATACTTTATGAAAAAGATTCAGGTATCGAAAAAAAACGTTACCGTTATCTTTCAGTACCGGAAAATTTCGGTTAGCGCAACCAAAATTTTCCGAGATCATACTAACAAACAGTTTTAAAATGGTAGGGTAATTGTGCTCCTTTTCGTCCACTTATCGATTTTGCCAGCTTTGTGATGCAAAAAGAATATCTTAAAGTACCCTTACTTAAATGTATTATATTTCATTTTATAGCTTATATAGTCTAGTTTATATTAATATTACGCGATAATTATCCATACTTGCGAGATTTTGTATAAAAAATATTATTTGAAAAAGTGGGGTATTCGTTAGTTTTCGTCCATAAATGTCAGTTTTCCGTCCTGGGCTGTGCTAGTTTTCGTCCACTGAGTAGGGTGATTATTTCTGAAAATATCCACTTAATTAAAAAATGATAAAACAAACCTCAATGTTATTTTTAAAGTCCTATCGATTGATGTGCAACATGATGATTTTTGGTAAAAAAAAATTGTTATATGTATGGAAAACCCCTTGTGGCTCCCCCCTAAAAAAATCTTTTCAGCAATTTTACTACAATACTAAGTAGGGGTATACAAAATACACCTTCTGTTATAATTTCATCAATATTAGTTATAGTCTCCAAATAAAAAATGGCCATGGCATACGGACGAACTACGGACATGACGAAACTATAAGGTTTCCGTTTTTGCCATTTTGGCTACGGAATCCTAAAAACTAATGATAGTAAGGATTAACACCATGTTTTTTTATTTCCGTTAATATTAGCATACAGTTAGGTACGATTAAGGAAACGAAATGGCGTAGTTAGTTTTTATAAATTTGTTTTTTCCATACAAGTATGTATTGTTAAATCGATCACGGTATTATATTTAACTCAACCAAACAATCGAATATTATAACTAAGGCATTTTATCACCAAACAATGATATTGTAGGCCTTTAATGTTAACCACTGTCACTGCTTGTACTATAAAGCCTTGGCCAAACAGCAAGCGTGGCGCAGCGCCGCGGTCGCGTGGCGCAGCGCCGCGGTCGCGCAGCGCGACCTGCCGTGCGACGACATATCGCCTGACTTCGTGTCACTGACTTTGAATAGAACTTCATACGCGAACGTACTGCTGCGGCCTGCGGTCGGGTTCCAACTTGTTTGTACCTTTGCCTTGGCCAAACAGCAAGCGTGGCGCGGCCGCGCGCGATGCGGACGTGACTCGCTCATTCCTTCCGAAGCCAAGATTATTTTTTCGAAGAGAAGATATTTTTTTCTATATCCATAATCACAATCACAGTATATTGCTACGCTCGCACGACGCACCGCGCTGCCTAACGTCCGACTGATGTGACCCAGCGCGGCGCAGCGTGCCGCCGCGCAGCGCTACGCCCGCGCCGCGTGGACGCGGGGGGCCGCACGGCGCGGGGCGCGACAGAAGCGGGGCGCGCGCGGCGCCGACGGGACGCAGTCTGTTTGACGTCGCTAACCTGTTAACATGTGCCGCGGTCGCGCCGCGCGACCGTGGCGCTGCGCCACGCTTGCTGTTTGACCAAGGCTTAATGCAATTGACACGACTAGCGTAGTCAACCGCGCATTGGATCGTTCATTATTGGGTCGTTCCTTAAAGAATTCAACCCGGAGTAGCCATGTCTGCCGTTTTCTTTACAAAGCAAGTCTGCCGATTTTTGCGGGGGAGGGGAACGTCAAGTGTATTCTGTGGCTATTCGTACGTAACGTACAAATAGGTGTAAGCATGACCACTGGTCATATGTTTTCGGCAAAGAGGGAACGCCTGTCAATGGCGACTCCGGTTGGTTGAATTCTCTAAGGGTCGTGCATTACCCGGAAAGGTTTCCGATTGGTTCCGATCAGATCCGAAGGTTATGCGACTATTTAAAAAAGTAGCTTTTTTCATAGTAATCAGATCAAAACACGAGACTTCCTTTTTTCGGATATTTGTTCAAATATTTAACAGCGCATGTTTTTGTTTGTTTGTTTTCGTGTGGTTTTAATTGCCGGTAAATAGATAAAGGTGATGTGATAGTGCTTAGTGAAAATAACGGATAATATTCATTGTGAAAGATGTATGGGTGTGTGTGCGTGTGTGTGTGTACGGACGATGGCAATGGCACGATCACAAAGCTTTCTTTTGAAGTGAAATAAGCAGAGCACGCCATAGTATAGAGCTTATAATTGTTATTCTACTACCATTTGGTCATTCTAATGTTAATTATAGTTTTGTCTTCTCACAAATAACTCGTATATTAACGATAACAATGCAACAGAAGAGCTAGTTTTAGTCTTTGCTCAAGTCATTTAAATGTTTTGTTTATTACATTTATTTACGTAACATTATATGAGGAATGGACAGAAACTAAAGTGTGTAGGTAATCAAATATAATATTACCATACTACTATATACTATAATATTACGTATTACGAGTAATTAAGTATTTTGAAGTAAAATAACCATTAGAAATATTTACCTAGCTGTCTGGATTTCCGGGATCAGGTGGTCGCAAAACTGAAATTTATACCAAATTGCTCTGCTAGTTTTGGTCCACAAAGTTTATATATTAATTATATTCTAAAACTTTAATCTCCACTTAAAATATTGTACAATTAACTTTAAAATAGATAATTCGTGCCAAACATATTTAGTGCACTGCCTAAATCATTAATAAAACTCATCATAAACTTTTCCCGCCACAAGTTTTTTTCTTCATTGCGATGACATTTGCTAGGGCCGAATTCGAGGCGGCTATTAATGTTTTATTTTTAAAGGCACTATTTGTCAAATTACTTTTTTATGATAGTAGAATTGTTTCTTAGATATTATGGATCGCAACAAGACCAAACTTCCGCAGGAAAATTCATTTACGTTCAAGTTTTCTCCATATATTTGTAGCAGAACCGTCTGGTGGACGGTAACTGACTATGGACGGGAAACGAGCACAATCACCCTATCTGTATTTGTCCGATATGCAGTCCCTGTTGGTAACCATAAAATCTAAAATGAAAATCAATGTCATGCAAGTAAATTTAGTATTTTTTTACCTCTACTTTTCTGTTTGTAACTTGTGTGTAGTTTGTTTCTTCAATTTGAGGTGTGCAATAAAGAGTATTTATGTTATGTTATGTTACAATTCGCTGTCTGCCTCTATTTCCCACGATACGGTTGTTAGAAAGAGGATGAAACAACGAAATTAGAAATTTTAGCTATAAATCTATAAAGGCCTATAAAGGCGACCCTGGACAAAATTGAAGGGAACCCTGTAATATATCGTGGAGACCCTTGGTGAAAGCCTGGTAAAGCCATGGTATGATAAATTTTATAAAATAAAACAGCATTTTTAAATTATGATTAAAATTAAAATACAAAATGCCTACGTATAATTTTCAATTATAAGCCAATAAGGCTTCACGTTTTGATATGTACAGTTTCATTTGATTTTGCACTTTTGAGCTAAACTCATATCTAGTGTACGGACAGGTGGTGACAGCATTGCCCTCTCTGCCCAATAATTCCACCATGTGTCCATGCGAGATTAGATATGGCAACCCTTGCCATGTAAACAGTAGTAGCGTGAGCTCTCAGCAATTTTATTTATAATAATTACTTACAAGACGAAAGTTATCCCTAGTTGTGTGTCCAAAAGTGGTAGTGCGCACCCAGTTTACGTTTCCCAGTGAAAGAAGCACATAGATACACTAAATTACTATCGCAGACACTGGTAAGGTTATATTCAGAGCCGTTACACCAAGGAAAACATTCAAATTAGTGTATTTAGTGAATCACTCGTGAATTTTCGGCAATAAGTAACGGGACCAACTCCAGCTGATTGGGTGTCGAACACTAACTGACATTGACATTGAAAGTGACAATTGACGGAAGCGTTCCGATACACGCATAGTTGCAAAATAGTTGCCAGTACAAAACTGCGTTCGTTCTTAGCGCCATCTACCGACACCAGTCACCAACAACCACTACGGGCCGCGTCATGGGTACTCCAGAACAACACTATACAGTTCCTTGTACAGGTTGTCAAATCGTTATTGAGAACCAGCGCCATCTACAGTGCCGGGCTTGCAGGGATGTATATGACCTGCTTTGTGCTGGTGTTACGGACCATTTGTACGATACGCTGACAGCTGAACGTCGAAAGACCTGGATATGCCAGGGTTGCATATGTAGTCAGCCAAGGGGAGATAACACAAACACACCGATAAGGGCAGTAGCATCGGACTTAAGTGTTAGCCACATATCACTCCCTGATGAGTCGATGGAATGCAGCTACTTAAATAACTCGGCTAGGTCCCAGATGTCGCAACACGTAACGTTTCGTCGTCCACAACCACAGAACAATGCCACCGATGACTCAGTATACCTAGATAGCATGCGCGTACTAATTAGAGAGGAGTTGCAATATTGCGTAGATCAGCGCCTACCAACATTAATCTGCAATTCTATCGCTAGTCAAATTGCCCCAATTGTGCAGTCAGTTGGGGAGTTACAACTGAAAGTTACGGCTATTGAGGGGAGAGTTACCGTCCTAGAAGACAAATTAAATTCATTGGTGGCTTGTGAACGCGGAACCACCCCTGGATCCTACGCGTCCGCTGTTGTAAAAGCGGGTTACTTACTTCACCCAGAGCCTAGGCCGAGGACAACCCCTGACAACTCAGAGCAGCACTGTGACAAAACGCATGAATTATTAATTAACATCGAAGCCCCGTCCACAACCCCCCTTGCTTTGGTTTGCCCGCCGGCGGCGACTGTCTCCATGACAGCAGAAGTGCAGCACAGTAGTACAGCGCCGACGGAAACCATTCTTGTCCCGCAGGTAACAGTTGCCCCTACTCCAGCAAATGAGGAACCCAATCACGAACACACTAACTCAGACAGTACCCCCAAAGTTCAAAAAGCCCCAGAAGCGCAACTCCACGTCTACCGTGGCTACGGGTAATGCAGATGCCGAATCCCTTGAAGGTGAGTGGAGGACAATCGGCGGTCGGCGTCGTAGCGCTGAAAAAATCGCTCGCCCCAGCAGCAGTGGCGAGCGAGGGCATTCTCGTGGTGGAGTAAGCAGAGCGGACAAAAACAACAGCGGTGGTGTGCGACGCGGGACAGCTCCACCAGGGACTACTCTTCTATCTGCTGCGGCGCGGTTACATCAACTTCACTTATATTATGTGCAAGAGGGTACTACATCTGAACAAGTTCGAGCTCATCTGACCACTATTTGTGACAGTGACGTGTGTGTTGTTGACACCTTGAAATCCCGTGGGAAATATTCATCATTTAAACTCGGGGTGCCCTCCGAGTATGCCGAGCTAGTACTGTCACCCGACAACTGGGCTGAGGGTATTTGTGTCAAATATTGGCAGCAGAACTTTCGATCTGGCCGGGGGAAAAGCCGCGTCAGCGACTCGCCCCCGGCGTAAAAACCTTCTGTTTTATTACCAGAACGTACGCGGATTGCGATCGAAGACTGATATGTCATGATTATCAAATCAACTCCGTCAAATTAAAAAGAGTAAGAGAGGTTAAAGACCTAGGAGTTAAATTCACTTCCGATCTCAGATTTAGGGAACATATCGTCAATGTTTGTAAAACGGCTTACAGAATGCTAGGATTTGTGCTTCGTCGTTCACATAGTTTTACAAATATTGGCGCTATTGTCGCCTTGTATAATGCACTCGTGCGCAGTAGCCTCGAATGCAATGCAGTCATCTGGGCTCCGTGTGAAGCAAAATATCATTTGATGGTGGAACGCATACAAAATAAATTTGTTAGGTTTTTGTATTGGCGAAAGTATGGAGTATATCCATTTTTTCCTCTTATGTATCCAAATTTAGTTGTGTCTGGCAACATATATATTTAAATTATTAAGAGGTAAGACATTTAACGGCCAGGTGTTGAGGTATGTTTGCGTGTATGTACCCGATAGGTACGTGTGGCGTCGTCGCCGGCCACGGCTGCTAGCGGAACCACACGGGCGCACCAACTTACTAGGCATGGCACCGATGACGCGTGCAATACGTACCCTCAACGTAATAGCGGAAAGTATCGACTTATTTTCATGTTCTCTGAATGAATTCACAAAGGCTGCATTATTTATATTATGTTATAGGAGAAATGATATAATCTAGTTATATTATGTATATGTATACTCTAGTTTTTAATCTTAAAAATAGTTACACTATTGTCTTAGGCTTAGCACCTGTAAAAATAGTTGTAAGTGTGGAAATAAAATAAAAATAAAAAATGTTTTTCATGAATGCAATTTTGACGTCATTGCTTTAACCGAAACCTTTTTGACAAGCTCTGTGTGCAATGGCGAGCTCTTCCCCAGCGGGTGGCACGTCGCGCGCCGCGACCGCTTAGGCGATGCCGGCTGGGGCGGCGTGCTCCTTGCTGCGCGCGAGAGTTATTCTATGCGTGTTCTTCATGACATTGATGGGCTTACCCCAGATATGGAGTTGTTATTTGCCATCATAACTTACAAGAACTTGAAATTTGTATGTTCTGTTGTATATTTACCTCCAAGTTATAACGCCGAGCAGTATATGAAAGTCCTGTCATGTATTGAAAATGCAGTATGTACATATCCCGACTTATGTTTTATTTTGTTCGGTGACTTTAATCTTAATTCGTGTTGCAATAATGTAAAAACTGACTTTGACATATTTTGTAATTTTTGTAAGCTGACCCAATATAACAATATTGTAAATGACTATGGGGGCATGTTGGATCTCGTGCTGAGTGATCTTGAAGGGGAAAGACTCCTAGTCTACGGCTGTAGTGACGATATGTTAGTTCCGATGGATGCATACCACCCGCCTCTCGCGGTACGGGCGGCATTTTCGTGTGGTCTAACTCCGCCACCGTCTGCGGTGCCGCGACCGCGCAGCGTTTCCTGCCCTAACTGGAACCGCATAAGGCGGACTACGTGTCGCTGTACTCAGCCTTGGCCGCTATTGACTGGACCGATCTTCTAACAGCCACAGATGTGGACTGTGCTGCTGACCTTTTGTATGCCAAGCTTTACTCGTGCATTAACCAGTTTGTACCTCTAAAAAATACGTCTAGGAGCCATTCCAAATACGCCTAACCCAAATGGTACACGGGGGAGATCATACGCTACATCAAACTTAAATACTTCCATTTGAAGCGTTTCAGGCGTGAGGGTAAAGATTTCAACAGGCATATGTTTAAATTTTACAGGGCGCATGTGAAATACCTAATTAATAAAGAATATAAGTTGTACATGCAAAATCTTCAAAATAGTATTGCACACTGCCCGGCAAAGTTCTGGGAATATGTCAAAGACAAAAAAAGGGAACGACAGAATTCCGATGAGTTTTTCCACCTTGATGGCGAGGTAGTGAGTGGGCAGGGGACTGCTGATGCTTTTGCTAGGTATTTCAGCTCAGTGTTTCAGCAGAATAAGCCACACCTAGATGCTGCAGCTGCGGCGAGTGTTGCCTACTCCTCGGGTGACTCAAGGTCGGTCGCCATTCCTTTTATTTGTGAGGTCGACTATGAGAAGGCTGTTAGGAGCCTTAAACCTCGATCGTCTGGTGGGCCGGATGGTATTTCGGTATTTTTAGCCAAAGATTGTGCCTCTGCCTTAATGGCTCCCTTGTTGCATATATACAACCTTTCGCTTAATCATTACACCTATCCAAAGCGATGGAAAACCTCTAGAGTGACACCGGTTCCTAAAGGTGGTCCCGACACGGATATAACCTCTTTTAGGCCGATAGCCTTCCTTCCCGTGTTTGGTAAAGTCTTTGAGATGATAATTAATCGCCACATAAGTCTGCAGATAGCTGATCGTTTGCATCCCAGTCAGCACGGCTTCCGAAAGTCCCGATCTACTACTACTAATCTCATAGCCCTCGCTGACTATGTATGTAAAGAGATGGATGAGGGTCGCCAAGTCGATGCTGCCTATTTTGATTTCAGGAAGGCATTCGACCTGGTTGACAATGACATTCTGTTAGGTAAACTAGCGTTTGCAGGCCTCACGCCAAAACTATTAAAATTCTTCGCTAGTTACATGTCCAGCCGGCAGCAGTATGTCAGGGTAGGAGGTTTCGAGTCCAACGAGTACTACACTCTGTCTGGAGTAAGTCAAGGCAGTACTCTGGGGCCAACACTGTTTCTCATTATGATAAATGATCTGCCTGAGGCAATTTATCCTGCTAAATGTCTGCTCTTTGCTGATGATCTGAAACTCTTCCGAGGCATGAGTAGTGAGGCTGATAGTACAGCGTTGCAGGTTGGTATTGATGCCGCAGCTGAGTGGAGTGTGACAAATCGGCTACCTTTTAACGTAAAAAAGTGCAAGGTGATCACATTCTCACGCAAACGGTCCCCATTCTAAACTGAATACAGTTTAGCTGACGCTCCTCTGGAGAGAGTTATCGAAATCCGAGACCTTGGTTTAACATTAGATGTAAAATGGGATTTCCATTCGCACGTTACATCTATTCGCAAGCATTCCAGTAAGATCTTAGGATTTGTTATGCGTGTATCTAAGCAATTTGTTAGAGTAGCTAGAGTAGCTAAGATTCTTTACAATGCATATGTACGCAGCAAGTTGGAGTATGGCGCTGTTGTCTGGGATCCATATGAGGCCAAATATTCCTTAATAGTGGAAAGAATACAACGCAAGTTTGCTCGTTGGTTGTATAAAAAAGCCTATGGATACTATCCTTACCTCTACCCCTCAGTCTTTGTCTCAGGGATGGTCGGACTGGACACGCTCGAGTTTAGAAGGAAACTATTGACATTGGTACACTATCTCTCAGTTGTTCATCACCGAGTTGATAGTCCAGAGGTGTTGCAGAGGTGTTGCTCGTTCCCCTTAGAATACCTCGGGATGCACACGGGGCGGTGGCACCGCGCCACCGGCCATGCCTGTTGCTGCAGCCGTACGCTCATACTTGCTACGCGAAGCACGCGCCCACCGTACGTGCTTTATCGTATCTGGATTTAATGTTCACTCAGTACGTAGACGCTGACATGTTCGCTGAACCTTTGACACGCTTGTGTAACACTGTAAGACTATTTCTTAATTGTAATTATCTTAAATAATTGACTGACATTCTTATTAATTTTGACATATACTTACTTATATGCTATTTTATTTTTTCTTAATGTAATAAGTACTTATGTAAATTGTATTAGTTTCTGTTTCCTATTTTGACGACAATCTGTTTCCTAGCATGTAAGCGAATTGGTGTATACTGTAAGCTTGCATTGTTTTTTATGAATAAATGAATGCGCTACAGACATATCGGTAAGCCGTAGCTACGGGTTACGGTCAGAACCAGTACCCGTAGTCTTTACTTACTCTATTACTCTACTCTTTAGATAATAATTTGTAGAAGGCTAGTTTTATATGTTTACTATTAACTTATGGTTATATTTGATACAATTTCATTATTTCGAAAAATACACTACTTAGCCAATATTTATGCGAGGTGAATCTTGGTGGGCCATACTAGGAACTGCATATCGGAAAATTACACGTACGGTTTTACAACGACATGACATCATACTGATACCTCAATCGTTTTCATAAAGGTATAGGATTGAGGTTGAAGTATACGCTCCCTGCCGGCTCTCGTGCTCCGCGCCTCGCTCCCCCGCACAGTTCCTTTATCACCGCGCGCGCCGTACAAACTATAATCTAAAATTACAATACCGACATAATACCGTTTGGATATCGTTATAATAAAGGTATAAGTACCGTATCGAGAAATAGCGATATCGTAATTTTATACCAATAGCATACCGTTACATGTCAACCGGTATAGTTTTACCTTTATAATATAAAATCGAAATTCTATAGCGCTAGAGCGCTACCGTACCGTTTATACGGTAACGAAAACAGTCCCTGGGCCATACTAAACAAATTTTACAATGGGTCCAACATAGAAATCGCGAAAAAGATGATGAAGTGAGATGTAACCTACGTTTTCAATGGGAAGGACAACATTTTGGCCACCTCGTTTAATATGACTGTGAGTTAGAAAAAACATTACAGACGTAATCATGTATCTGATCTGAGGACAGGTTTAAATATATAAACCTGTCCTCAGATACATGATTACGTCTGCAGGCTTAGCTAATAGTGCATAGGTGCCCGTAACCAATGCTCGCCTGTTACATATTCTATACAAATATCATGATTTCAGCACAATACATGACGTACTCGTAGTCCACATAGTAGTATACGAGTATTTAGTATCTTGATTATTCGATCTAATATACGAGTACACGCACCAGTATAACGCTAGAGATTTTACACCATCGGTGGCAAACAAGCATACAGCTCGCTTGATGGTAAGCGGTGAGCGTAGCCTATACTTAGCCGCCTGCATCTCCAGGGGTGTTACATGCGCGTTGCGCTTTAAAAACATGTACACAACTTTTTTGAAGAAGCCCAGACTGTCCTCGATGAGACTTGAAATCACTACATAGTATAAAACAAAGTTGCTTTCCGCTGTTTGTCCCTATGTATGCTTCGATCTTTAAAACTACGCAGCGGATTTTGGTGCGGTTTTTTTAATGGATAAAGTGATTTAAGAGGAAGGTTTATATGTATAATACATGCATAATATAGTAGAGAAACACTGATCATTTTAGAGGTCTCTAATGTGCTGTCGTAAATAAATACATTCTTTACGCTTTAATTGCAAACGCTGGCTGAACCCTACGAGATAGATCTAAATAATGTACTACAGTATTGTATACCTTAAAAAGGTCTACAAGAAAGTCCGCAATGGTATTTGTCTATCTCTTAGGGATAACCCACAATAACCATTTTTTATCCCGAGCGAAGCCGGGGCGGGTCGCTAATGTCAAATAAAGTCAGATTTTATAAAAATGTAAAGAAATAAGTATACGGGGGACAGTCTTACGAGGCTTTCACACTGCTGCGGTTTCCGCATGCCGCGCCGGTGCAGATGGCGCTCTGCATGTGTATAGCGCTGTCACGCTTGCACACCGTCGCCGCATGCGGTTGCGGTGCCAGTGTGATAATCACCATATACAGATAGACCTACTTTTTTTTTTATACCACGACGGTGGCAAACAAGCATACGGCCCGCCTGATGGTAAGCAGCTACTGTAACCTATGGACACCTGCAACTCCAAAGGAGTCACATGCGCGTTGCCGACCCTTTACAAAAAGGAGGATTCACTGTGTTGACGACTAAAAGAATAAGAAGGTCCCTCATCGTCAACACACTGGGTCCTCTTTGAGCTCTTTGGCAACCTTACTCACCAGCAGGAACACAACACTATGAGTAGGGTCTAGTGCTATTTGGCTATAGTTTTCTGTAAGGTGGAGGTACATCCCCAGTCGGGCTCTGCTCCAGATTTGAGCGATGACATTCGCTGAACGTGCCCTACCACACTTAGCGAGATGTCATTCGCAGTGCCCATACCTCTCTTTTTGGCGTAGTTTAAGGACATACCCAGGTCCGGACGTAGTTTAAGGACATACCCCGGGTCCGAAAACCACCCCAAACTAAGCAAAGCTTGTACTATGGGTGCTAGGCGACGATATACATACTTAAATTGATAAATACATAGAAACGTCCATAACTCAGGAACAAAAAATGCCCTGAAGAGGATTCGAACCCGAACTTCGTAGGCAGGGTCACTACTGGTCAGTACCGACTAGGCTAGGAGCTGTTAAATTTAAGTACTACAGTACGCTAACAGTTTTGAGCTTCGATAACTTACAAGTGCGATTTTCTTTTTTAGTTAGGGAATATGATATGATTACTTATAGTAAAAAATATTTTCTAACAGTTTTTGACGTCGCGCTAGGTATTATATAGAAATTTGTTAATAACAACAAGAAAAGATTATACAACATATATTTTCCTTTACCATACCTACTATTGCATTCAACTATTTCAACATCATCTGTCGTTTTATAACAGTTTGGTCAATAGATTATGTGTGCATAATCGAAAATAATTTGTCAAAATATAAGTGACCTAGAAATCTAAACGAATTACAAATGGCTAAGACGACATATGCTCCTGACAAAACCGTTATAAAACGTGAAGTTATGTTGCCCTAGTAAAAAACGATAGCCTGGTGGAGAAAAATAAAACTTACATAATCTTTTCTATGTGTAGCCAACAAGTACATGTATTATACCTAGCGCAATGCTAACAATTGTTAGAAAATATTTTGTATTATTAGTACTTAACGTATTCGAACAGATCACAAAATAAAATAGGACTTGTGATTTATGTCATTTCTATAGATTAAAAAGGCGTTCCCTTACTCCACTAAAGTTCGAATGAATATACAAAATAAATTTCAATTTCGAATGCCGCCGTCCAATTATAATATCTGACCTTACATAGGTACAGTCATAGCCATCTGTTCATAATCGGGTCAGCAGATGGTGAAGGTATCAGAGTTGACATTGACATGGGTGGGCAACGTTCGACCTCTAAATTCGAACTCTAGGTATATTTGCGAGTCCAGGGGAGTGAGAAACCACTAAAAATTATAATACTTAGGCACACATTACGCCGCCTTTGCAATACTTACAACAAGCTATTTACATCCATAGGTATCTATAACACAAGCATACCACGTTTCCAAAAACAGATAGGTACTTTATGTCCTAGCTGAGGCAACTTGAAATTATCATTTTATTACTTTTATGTCGCTTTATTGTTAGTTCCTAGCTTAGTGTGATAAATTTAGCTTAGTTTACCATAGCATTTCTATATACAGTGTGGAAAGATAAGTCGGGCCCTGGAGGCAAACTACCTTAAAACGTTGAGATAGCTCAGTTCGCCGAAAGGAAACATTCTTTTATTTTTTCTAAGAACTAAAACTGCATTCACAGTTTTTTTCTTAATTTTCACTTTTTTCCATACTAATTGTATGAAAAATATTTTTATTATTATTTATGGGTTCTCTTGTGCCCTAAACTTGGTTGGTATTAAGAAGTTTTTATACTTGTTGGAAATAGGATCGAGTGGCATCAATTGTCATAAAAATTATTTATGGCAAAAATTACAAAATAAATAGTTTTTTTTTGTAAACTGTACTCTTTTGTAAATGCAATTATATCCCTTTAAAAAAATTAAAGAATGTTTCCTTTCAGTGAATTGAGCTATCTCAACGTTTTAAGGTAGTTTCCCTCCAGGGCCCGACTTATCTTTCCACACTGTATATATATATTTTTTTATATACCACGACGGTGGCAAACAAGCATACGGCCCGCCTGATGGTAAGCAGCTACCGTAACCTATGGACGCCTGCAACTCCAAAGGAGTCACATGCGCGTTGCCGACCCTTTACAAAAAGGAGGATTCACTGTGTTGACGACTAAAGGAACAAGAAGGTCGTCAACACACTGGGTCCTCTTTGAGCTCTTTGGCAACCTTACTCACCAGCAGGAACACAACACTATGAGTAGGGTCTAGTGCTATTTGGCTGTGCTTTTCTGTAAGGTGGAGGTACTTCCCTAGTCGGGCTCTGCTCCAGATTTGAGCGATGACATTCGCTGAACGTGCCCTACCACACTTAGCGAGATGCCATTCACAGTGCCCATACCTCTCTTTTTGGCGTAGTTTAAGGACATACCCTGGTCCGGACGTTGTTTAAGTTAAGGACATACCCCGGGTCCGAAAAATTCTATATGTACTTAAGCTAAAATCTCTCAGTGAGAACGTTTAAGGAAGTAGGTATACACCTAATGTACTACATACTAAACTGTATCTTATTATGTATTTACCTCTGTTGTTTCTCCAATAAAGAAAATATTTTTTTTTTTGTTATACTTACTTACCTACTTGCTAATATTTAAGTTCCCGCTTTTTATTCTATTTAGTACTAAGGCTAATAAAAGAGCAGTATTAACTCGTTTTACTATAGAGGAAGTTGGTAATATTTTAAATTCTATGAACCATCATTCCCCAAGTAACACAGGAAGCATTATAACATATGAATAGTTAACTTATTTCGAACTTAAGGACCGTATAAACTCTTATATACGTTCACCGAGCAACTTGTCGCATTATATGATGCTTTGAGCTGTATAACGGTTGTATAATGGCATATCTAAATGCTTTTGTAAAGCCTTTAGCTTTAGTGCAGCAAACCACAACGCAACTGTACAGCTTTCGACTGTTTAAAAGCACTTAAGTGCTTTAGGTTCTACAATAGCATTATATAATGCTTTAAGCTGTATAACGGTTGTATAATGGCATGTATAAATGCTTTTTTAAAGCCTTTAGTTTCAGTGCAGCGAACCAAAATGCAACTGTAAAGCTGAATGCTGTACAGTTGCGTTTTGGTTTGCTACACTAATGCTTCGGTGTGATTTAGTGCCTTAGGTTCTACAATAGCATAAATAAATGCTTAATGCTGTTTATGAGCATGAATATTAACCATTATAATGCCACGTAAATCCGGTATATAGCTTTCAGCTGTTTTTAGTGCTTAGGTTCTACAATAGCATTTTATGATGCTTTACGCTGTATAGCGGTTGTATAATGGCATATGTAAATGCTTTTGTTTAACCATTAGTTTTAGTGCAGCGAACAACATGCAACTGTACAGCTGAATGCTGTACAGTTGCGTTTTGCTACACTAATGCTTCGGTTTGGTTTAGTGCTTTAGGTTCTACAATAGCTTAAATAAATGCTTAATGCTGTTTAAGAGCATGAATATTAGCCATTATAATGCCACGTAAATTCGCTATACAGCTTTCAGCTATTTTTAATGCCTTAGGGTGTACAATAGCATTTATAAGTAGGTAATACGTTCCTAATGCAGTATAATAGCAATAATATAAACCATTATAAAGCCAAGTAATTCACTATACGGGGCTGTTCATAAATTACGTCATTTCATGGTAGCATGACGTAGGGGGGGGCGGTCATTCCTCATCAATGTGTAAAAAGAGGAATGAAAGTCGTGTTTCTATAAACTTTTAATGCTATAAAATATTATCTACTAAATAGTATTTTATTTTACAATTAAGCTTAAAACGATTTTTTTTTTAATGACGTCACTTTATTTGGCAGGGGGAGGGTTGAATGATTTTAGGGGGGGGGGTAAAAATCATCAAAAATGTATGACGTAATTTATGAACAGCCCCTATACAGCTTTTAGCGGTTTTAGTGCCTTAGGTTCTACAATAGCATAAATAAATGCTTAATGTTGTTTAATAGCATAATTATTCACGTGTAATGCTGTAGGCATAAATAAGGCATTTTTAAGGGTCACTGAGCTGCTATTGGACTAAGAGCTAGCCACGTCAGATATGACACAATAATGAGAGCAACAAAACCCGTCTGGTTAGATTGCTATACTATTCTTATTGCTAGATCCTGGCATCTGGCAGCTTTTAATGGGTGGAGGTCACAGTGACAGACTAGCAAAATGTTTTAATTGGAAAATAGTAATACCAAACTAGGTAAAAATTGCCGAAGTTGTCTCAGTTATAAAGGACAGCGCCTATATTTTAAGGGGCTCCCTGGCGCCAACGACCTTAGATCTGATTCCCTTAGTTTTCTAATGATTTATATAGCTTATCATAATATCAGTAACGGCTTTAAACAATATAGTATCCTATATTTACTGCAATATTCATTGTCTTCGAGATATTTGACATCAAAGTCGAACCGGTTTAGGCTAAAAAAGTGGTTTTATGGTCATAAATTGTGTTTTAAATAGTTAAAAATTAAAATCTCTCTACAGTTTTTAGAGACATCAAAGAGGAACCCTAATAATTAGATTACGTATATGTAAGATTCTTTACACCATTCGAATATCGATAAGAGTGTTTTTTTAGACCATATTTTAAAAATATCATAAAAAAATAACGGCTCATTTATTTCAAGATCCGGCTCTACAGAATGGAGATAAAAAGATTCAAAAACCGATAGTCGTTTGCCTAATAATTCTATCTATAGTGAATATGTTGGAATATCGACTCAAAACTGGTCAAAAATCGATAAAAAAAAACGTTAGACCAAAAAATATTATGTATTATTACCATACATCGGGGTTTTCGGTGCGGGAATGTTTGACATTAGCCAAAGAGTAGGCATTAACTTAAAAAACAGAATGTACTCTAGCACGTTTCTACCTAATGAATAATTGATCGAAAAAATCATAGGTATATACAATTTATATGTAATAGCTGACTATTATGTATATATATTGTAGGTACATATACTCGTACCTATGATTTTTTCAAGTATTTTTTTATTAATTCATGTAATGACTGATCATTGTCAACCTCTTCAGTTAATCATATAGTTCATAA
The DNA here is from genome assembly GCA_947086415.1 of Pammene aurita. Lineage (NCBI taxonomy): Eukaryota > Metazoa > Arthropoda > Insecta > Lepidoptera > Tortricidae > Pammene > Pammene aurita. Next base: position 2,693,161 of record OX352291.1, read on the forward strand.
ATATCGGACGTCAAGATTAATATTTGACACTTACTATACCGTGTCTTTGTCTTAGGTAGATCTAGTTAATAAATTTCGGATATGCAATTGCATTTTTAAAATACTAAGTATATAATAGTCAATACAAACATGCCTCTAAGAAAAAAAGCTCGTATCATAGTGTGTAAGCTATTCACAGAGAGGCAGTTATTCATTAAGCATAGTATGATATTTTCTCAGACTAACTCTCAACCTATCTGTTTATCTCTACTCTTTCTCAAATCGTTCCCGCACCGAAAACCCCGATGTATGATTATTACGGAAACAAAAACAGTAGGCGACAAACTATGAACTATATTTTATTATACATCGTTTGGCACTACTTTCTCCCAACATAAACTTTTGTATAATTTCTCTTAATATTGTATAGTATTTGTATAGTTTCTCATAATATTGCATCAAACCCAGATCTCTAGGATTAATTTTAGTTTGCATTCTTTGACCTCCACCACTTTAAAGCTGCCAGATGTCCAGATCTAGAAATAAGCATAGTATACCAAACTGACTAGAGGGGTTTGGTTGCTCTCATTATTGTGTCATATCCGACGTGGCTAGCTCTCCGTCTATATAATTTAGTTTGTAACCTAAAAATAAAATCATGCGGACCTATTTATACAAGGAAAATACCTATATAATAATGAAATTACTTAATTTAAGACTGCTCAACCAACACTATTAGGGGGGGTCCATTAATCGCGTCATATTGTATAGGGGGGGGAGGGGTCAAGAAAAAATCACCAAAGATCACCACAGGGGGAGGGGGGTCTGGACACATATCACGTGTAATTTTTTTGTTCTTTGTGCTATACTGTATAGTGTATTATGGTCAGTAAAATAAAAATTATCAACTTTTAAATGAATCAATCTGTCAAAAGCAGAGTAAAATTGCACTAGCACTATGAGTGTAAATAATTTTTAATGGCATTTGACATATTATTTTGTGAAGTAGGTTTTTAGGGTTCCGTAGCCAAAGTGGCAAAAACGTAACCCTTATAGTTTCGTTATGTCCGTCTGTCCGTCCGTCCGTATGTCACAGCTATTTTACTCGGAAACTATAAAACGTATCTTAATAAATATTTAAATATAAGGTGTGTTTTTGTATGCCGCTACTTAGTTTTGTAGTAAAATTGCTGAAAAAGATATTTTAAGGACCCCTCCTTACTGCATGTAATTATTTGTCAAAAAAATTTTTTTTTACCAAATATCGACATGATGCACATCACTCGATAGGTCTTTCAAAATAACATTGAGGACTTTTTGGTTTTTTTTTTATGTAGTGAATATTTTAAGCAAAAATCACCCCGTAAGTCTAAAAAACTGGGGGGGACACAAGTTTTTTAGACTTACGGGGTGATTTTTGCTTAAACCGGACCTTAAACTGTCACGTTTGAACCGGAGATCCAAATAATATGAAAAAAATTGAGAACATTATCGGTTTAGGAATTATTGAGTTATATAGTCCTAAAAACTCATTTCATACGCAGATACGACCTTTTGATATTACTTTTTCGATAGTAGGTACGAAACCGCGTGGTCCGACATGCAATTGACCGGTTTTTTTCTATTAAAGATATATATTTTTTATATGTAGTTTCATTTTTAGGGTTCCGTAGCCAAATGGCAAAAAAGGAACTCTTATGGATTCGTCATGTCTGTCTGTCTGTCTGTCTGTCCGTCCGTATGTCACAGGCATTTTACTCGGAAACTATACGACGTATCTGAATAAAATTTACACATAAGGTGTATTTTGTATGCGGCTACTTAGTAATGTAGTTAAATTTGAAAAAAAAAAAATTTTTAGGGGGGCGCTCCATACACGTAACTAAATAAAAAAAAAATGTTTTAACCAAATATCAACATGTGACACATCAATCGATAGCTCTTTCAAATTAACATTGAGGTTTCTTTGACTATTTTGTGATTAAGTGAATATTTTCGGAAATAATCGCTTCGAAAGTCAGAAAAGTTGTGTAGCCCCCCCCCCCCCCCCCCCGTAACTTTTGAACCGTAAGTTCAAAAAATATGAAAAAAATTAAATTGATGCGCCTTATTATATACTTTCAACGAAAATTGTTTTGAACATTATCGGTTCAGCCATTTTTGAGTTATCTCCAAAAAACTTCTTCCATAGGCATCAGATACGACCTTTTGTTATTAGTTTGGTTTTTATTCCATTGAAGGTACGGAACCCTCCTATGCGTGGTCCGACACGCACTTGGCCGGTTTTTTACCCTTTACGTGTACGTACGTTACGTAAGTAGGTTCACGTGTTAGAAAACTGTACTTACTTTAGTTAGCAAAAAATTACACGTCATATTGGATAGGGGGGGGGAGGGGTCCTGAAAATATCACCAAAGATCACCATGGGGGAGGGGGGGGGGGTCTAAAACAAGCCAAAAACGTATGACGCGATTAATGGACGCCCCCTTATGTTAATAACGCAAAACTCGTTCTATACGAGGATTACACAATTGTTTTGTTTATTTGACGCATATCTTTTTATAATATTTTATAGCAAAACCACAATAAATCAAAGGCGCGTGAAAATTTTCAATGAAACTTATATACACATTTACAGTAAACTACATTGCGCAGTAATATTTGAAGGATATAATAACGTAAAGGAGTCAAAAACTTTTATAAATTTTGTTAGGATGCAAACAAATATGACGTGTCACTCATTCAGTTTTTTGTACCGTTTTCGTCCATTTTATATTGCGAGACAAAGTAGTTAAATCACAACGTTCATTGTATTATAACATTTGTCCGTCGGTGTTAGAGACGTTTTTGCATTGACGTAAGGTTTATTTTACTACACTCTTATGCTAGTATAATGCTTTTGTATTGCGATTGTCAAGTTAATCGAGAGTACTTATGCTTCTTTACTGCGATTAGCAAGTTTTTTGGCCGTATTAATGCTTCTTTAATGCAGTTGGCAACTTAATAGAGCGTACTAATGATTCTTTAATGCGATTGGCACTTTCCATGACAACGATAATGCTAATAGCGCAGACATATTGCGCCTGTAATGCTATTAAATGACCTGTATAGGATCTCAAGCTGGGTAATTCGTGCCAATTTAAGACCTATATCAGCACTATAAACGTTTATAATGCTACTATAAAACGAACTGAAAATGCTAAAAGCATACAGATTGCTGTAAGACGGCCGTTATACTGCTTTGATGTGTTACTTGGGTCTAAAACCGGTTTCAAATAAAAAAACGCATTTAAATCTATTCTCCTGTTTATGATCTACGGTGCGGTTTATGGTACGGTACGGTAGTACAAACACACATAACATGTATAATTATAACACTCCTTAATGCATGCATGCATGTCAAAGGATATTTGATTTATACATGAAACACAGACTTCATTCAAATAACACTTAACATCATGTCGCAATTCTAATAAAACCAACACGTCCAAACTCAAATGAACTTTCAAACTCCACTGCTCTATATTCGTTTATTTTATGTCGTATTGCGAAATGTTTAACATCTCTCTGACGTCACTACTATTTTTCATTAATATTTCAAACAATTAACTTGGTTGGTTGGTTATAAATAAATTTATTTCTGTACATTTCAAGAGGCCCTCGAGTTCGAGTATTGAGATATAATGCATTTCTTTGAACTGCAGTCACAAGTGGTTTAGTTATGTTGATTTGTACTTTGAACGGTTAAGTAATTAATGACTTAAATCAGTATGCGTTTTGTGATGTCAATTAAGCTCAATTTATCCTGGGTAAGTATATAACGTGGGGGTGGTATTCAATAGTATATTACTTACCAAGGACTGTAAAAGAAAGAAAGCCCGAAATCGCAGGTATTTGTGACCCGAGCTGCAGGCGAGGGTTGTAAATATGCGATAGAGGGCTTTCTTTTTTACTGCCCGTGGTGAGTACACAATTTTACGTCTCCACCTGGCCATAATGCGAGTTATACCGTACGTGTAGCGTGCGGTAAAACTCACGTTATGGCCAGGTGTGACGTAAAATCTTTAACGCCTGCATTATGAAATGTTTTGCAATGCAGTCATTGCTATATTTTTTTTTGTAAGCGTATGTTTTGTGTTGTACAGAAATCAGCACGGTTAGATAGATCTAACCGTAGTAAAAACGAATATTTAGTTATAGGATCGTTTTAACATTCCTCTTTCAATATATCATAATTATATTAATTTAAGTAACTGTGACACATAGAAAGCTGAAGTAGCATTGTTGGTCTAACTAATTTTAAAAAATCTATCAGTACAAAACGCTGAATTTTAGTATTCGTTTTGCTATACTTTGTAACCCGTACATAATTTAGTTTCCAACACAACTAACTAAAACGTTTTGTTAATACAGAGAAGTAATCCCATTGGACACCACAGCCTCTCTTGATCCTCGGGAGCCTGCCGCTTCTCTCGTCAGTGCCAACGTCCCCGCAGCTCTGGAACCCCAGATCGTGCGGAACGATGGCAAGCGCCCTAATGGGATGTCGTTGATCCCCTGGAATAGTGGCCGTGCGCTGGTATGGAACGCTACGTGCCCTGACACGTTGGCGGCGTCCTACATCTCAGCCACCAGCCGACAAGCCGGAGCGGCGGCGGACACCCGAGAACGCTTAAAGCTAAATAAATATAGCAGTCTCGGCGCCAACTACGAGATTGTAGCTTTTGGCGCCGAGACACCTGGTCTGTGGAGGGGAAATCCACGAGACTGTAACGTCGGTTACCAATTCTTTCGTGTGTTCTTTGATTAATTAACACATTCATTGCCACCCAGCCAAACAAGACATCCGCGCCAGGCCACAAAAATTTCGTCATAGTAGCAGTAGGACCACGATCCCGACTATCGGGTCGTCCGGCCTGGGAACAAAATCATAAAATACCCGATAGGCATAGGGATGATATGTGTACACTTACATTTTCTGAATTAATCAAAGAACACACGAAATAATTGGTAACTGACGTTACAGTCTCGTGGAATTACCCGAGCAGGGGTGCAAGCAGGCCTCACAGGGAACTAGGCAAAGATTGAGGGAGGCCACAGATGGCCCTCGGGCAGGCAGCTTTCTCGCACAAAGACTCTATAGCGATTCAGCGCGGGAATGCTGCGTGTGTGATGGGCACCTGACCGAGGGGTCAAAGTTTAGAGGGTTGAATATAGTTGTATATTTACATTTTGTTAAGTTAAGTTAGATTTCATTGTAGTAGTTTTATTTTGTAAAGAGTTATATCTGTATTATGAAAATCTGTCAAATCGGTTATTCAATACTGTATATTCCCCTTAATAGTATCATTCTTATGCTTTGACCGTCTACTATTTGACCCATCACACATTTAACGGCCTCCTAGCCTAGTCGGTAGTCACTCTGCCTACGAAGCAGGAGGTCCCGGGTTCGAATCCTGGTCAGGGCATTTATTTGTGTGTTTATCACAGATATTTGTTCCTGAGTTATGGATGTTTTCTATGTATTTAAGTATTTATCCATATTTATTTAATATATACATATATCGTCGTCTAGTACCCATAACACAAGCCTTATTGAGCTTACCGTGTGCCTAGGTCGATTTGTGTAAGATTGTCCTATAATATTTATTTATTTATTTATTATTTATTTATCAATTAAAGAACTAGATAAGTCTCATTATTAAGTACACTAGGTACATACAGCAAAACTGCAAAAGAAACATTGATTTCCTTATAATGTAAGGCGTTTTATGATTTCAAAACACACTTCTTGCAAACGTCATTATATTTGCGACCTCAACCATGACTCCCCACAGAATGCACTCAAATGACACTGATCATCATTGTATAACAACAACCAGTGACTGTAACCCTTGTCATACTATTGGACTTTATAAATACGAAGTAACCCATGTTGAAAAGTGTTGTTAAGTTATTGCGACAAAGTCCCATGGTGTATTAAATTATGTGAATGTTCCGGGTCGTTGGTGTAATGATGTCATTTTCCTATATATTTTAGGGGATTCTGAACTATTTGGGTTTGTATTTTTCCGGATGTACGGTTCGTGGTTTGTTTGAGATGTCATTATTATTAACGCTTTTTCAGTTTTTATCCAATGTGTGTACAATACAGTTCAATCAGTCCGTATTTTAACTTTAAAACACGTTTCCAACTACGCAATACAGCTAGCGCCTGAACGTCTGAATCAGAGATATATAACCTAATACAACTTAGAGAATTCAACCAACCGGAGTCGCCATTGACAGGTGTTCCCCTCTGCCGAAAACATATGACCAGTGGTCATACACATGTATGGCCTGACGTTTATCTGGCGTAGCTATTTGTACGGTACGTACGAATAGCCTGACATTTGACGTTCCCCTGCCCCGCAAAAATCGGGATACTTTTTTTGTATAGAAAATGACAGACATGGCTCCGAGTTGAATTCTCTAAGTCTCTAAGTCAATATTGGTTGATTATTTGTTGAGTGTTGGAGTTATGTTTGAGATAGTTGTTTTTAATGTATTTTAAAATTAGAATACGGCACTAGAAATTAGCATAAGGTAGGTATCGGTTGATTCGTGTTTCTGAAAGCTGGTGTAAGATTTAAAATATGTCAAATTTTTTACATTCGGCGCCAGCTTTTCTGTGGGTCACAGTGGAACACTGTAACACTAAAAACCTCTCATTTTAATTTTAGCTTCGCTATACAGGAGGATTTCGGGGAGGGGTTCGTGAACTATGAATTACATTATACGTCGTTTTGGACTACTTTCCCCCATCAGAAACTTTTGGCAATGATATGATCTAATTATATATATAATTTTTCATAATACTCCATCGTGGGTCATTAATTTTGTACTTATCCCCAATATTTTATTTATTATCAAATGATAAGTAGAAAAATACAATTTGGTCACTAGTAGCAGGGTATATCAAAAGTCATAGGTCTACCATGATTTACTTCATTAAAGATTAATTTTACTTGAAAATTAAGGATAATTTAACTCATTATGTTTTGATCTAATACTACCATATGATAAAGGTGATCAGTTACAGTGTCAAAAAAAGTAAGTCTGGATCACGACCCAGAAATAACCCTGTATGAATAAATACCTCATTCAAAACCAATCAATCTAATGATGTAATAGTCAATGTTTAAAGCGAACATATTTATACTAATAATTGACCATAATCAATTAAGAAATTAATATCGTAGGAGTAGTAAGGAAAGAAAATCTTGTAAAGGGTTCACAAAATTTATTAACTTTGTAACACAATACTAAATTCGAAAACTTTTAAGTACAAATACTTATAAAATAAACTGTATATAACATAGCGCATGGCATGGCAACACGATCTATAAACATATCATAAATATTGTATTTACAGTCCTATAATACATTATGTACAAGATTCACTAAGTGTATGTAAATATATAATATATTCTAATTGCAACATCAAGGCACCCACATAGCACCAGTCCTATACATAATAGAACTTTTTTATTATATTCATCGACAGTCTATACCTACATTCCATTGCTGGGTAAAAGAGACCCAGATAGATGATGTTATTTATAGTTACCCATTTTCTATTGTTGCACTCATCTTCCTAAATTAAAGAGTTTTGACTACATTATGATCACACCCCGGATTTTTGGAGGCCGAAATGATTTACACTAGCCAAAAAATAGGTAAAAACTGTTAAAAAAGAAACTATTTGAACATTTCTAAGACCGTATGGACCTTACTACCTATTTTTTATTCATAGTTTTGTAACTATTTTACAATAAACACAAAAATCATTTCTGAATGATACCTGAACAGTATTTTAGCTGCCAATACAAGTTAACTTTCCAAAATATGTTACCAACTTATTATATAATGTCGTGTAAACTACACCGTACTGAAAAGAGACACTCGAGAAAAACGTACATATCAAGTGTCAACTTACAAGTACCGCAACATTTTTTTAATAAAATACTTTTTTTTTAATAAATAAGTTATGCTTTGTAAAGCACTTTATATTATTTAAACAATTAATAATAAATCATCTGGAAATCAAAGTCATTAAAATAAATGCATCTAATATAATTTGTCGCCTACGTGTTTACTTATAAATGCTACACATTTAATATTCTGAACATTTTGCACCTCGTTATAACCAGAACCTATCACTTTCAATTATATTATCGATGCCTAATAACATCACGTTTGCACAATAAATTATGACGTTAAAAGCTCCAAATGACATTAAAAGTGTGTCGAAAAGTTTTAAAACAAAATAAACATGTTTTGTACTGAAATACATTAAAAGTACTTACATCAAACAATATTATTAATGCCTTAGTTACGTCACTTTAGGTATATTTTATCAACCATTTGCTACGGGTTTTTGTTTGTAATCCTTATCTATTGACTCTGTATAGTAATTTATACAATACTATGTAACCCGTTACACCAAAAGCTCTTCAAACAACTAAAATTATATTATATGTACATTAAACTATTATTAACAATTGTGAAATGAGGACAACAAATCTGAAGTCTTGATTGTAACAACTAGCAAATTTAGATTTATACGAACTTTCATACATATGTAGGAGTTTAATTAATTAGAGAGAGGATAATCATAGTCAATATGTAGGAAATTAATTATTTTGTTTTTTCGAAGTGATTATATTTGTCATAGTTTGAAATTTCAAGCGACCCTGGGTTTGTTTTACCCACCGCCTCTAGTACTCACTTTGGTTAATTTTTAATATATTTTTTGTGTATTAAGTTAAAATACTGTTATTATGCTAGTTGCTATAATCGCATAACACATGATCACACATTGAAACTAGAGTTTCCACGAAGTCTTGTGATGAGGAACTGAAGGCACAACTCGTATCGAAATACTTTCGTAAGAATAATACTGCACTATTTAGCCATACAGACAGGAACATTAGTAAATTATTATACTTCCTCGTCAGTATCCTTATTTTAGGACTACAGAATGTAGCCATAACGGCACACAAAGTCGATTTTCTAAACATAATTAGACCTTGTAAAAAAAATATGAATGGGTGTTTTTGAAATGAAAATATATGTTCTTTTAAAAGCGGATTATTTGTACAATAACTACATCATATGCATACAAAATCCAACAAGATACATATTTAAAATAACTTTAGCATTTAATAAAAAAATCTATTCTTTTTGTATGATAAAATGATTACCTATCTGTCTGTATTAGCTTGGAAGACTGGGGCGGGGCTATCTTAAGGATAATCTCATCTATACACACTATCTGACTGATAGCTTGTCTAAAGTAGCCCAATTTATTAATTATGACTACCTAATTAAACTTAAGAACTAAAGGATTGTTGAGCAGAATACTATCTAACTATTAAAATTGATATGATCAATATGATATCAATGCCGTTTTAAGAATTGTTATTTATAATTCAATAGGATATCAAAGTGAATAAGGATGGAATAAAAAAAATCCCGAACGAAATCAGCTCAACGCAGCTTAGTTCGTGGCTTTAAAATACCTTCAGAATATATTCTGCGCAACAACTACCTATAAACTACGTCGTACTATCGATTTATACGAAGCGATTCGATATATTTCGGGTCCATTTCATCGATTTCACGCCCCTTCGTTTCCGGAACGAAGAAAATAACAAAAAGCAGGCACAAGACGGAAAAACCTGCATACAGCCAGAATAGTCCATATAACCCTATATGCTCCTGGAAATCTGCTGCTGTCTTCACGTTTATGAAACCGCATAAATGACTGAAGCTTGTAGCTAATGCGCTCCCAGTACTTCTATACTCCAAGGGGAATAGCTCTCCTACTAACAGTGAAGATATAGGGCTAATTCCTAGTGAATGTGCGATGGTAAGCGTCAGCACGCAGAGCAGAGGAATCCAGTCGTATGATCCGGAATCCACATTACTACTAGTCAATATCACATCTTGGTAGTAAGCGTAAGATCCAAATCCAGCTAGCGCTAAAGACATCATCGCCCCACTTATCAACAAAAGCGGTAGTCTCCCAACATGGTCTATCAGCATCCCTGACAAACACGAAGCTAGAAGCTGGACTACGCTGGTGGCTATAGCTCCTCCATGAGGGCTGAGAACTCTCAAAGTTTTTCTAAACCAGTTGACAGCGTAGAAGTTAAAAGCATGGGCAGCTGTGAATCTTTGGAAGAACATGAGACCGCAGGTTATTAAGACTGGTCTGAATAATCTTTTTGATAGTAGAGCTTTTAATTTTCCACCATCATGGCATGTCTTGCTAGCTAGTATATTAGTTCTAATAGTAACCAACTCCTGTCTAACATCTGCGTCAGGACCTCGGAGCCATTGTAAAGCACTTGAAGCTTCTTTTTCCTTCCCCCTTAAAAGTAAAGAGGATGGGGTTTCTGGTATGAAGAGTAACGCAAAGAAGAGTAACACCGGGGCTGAGGCGACGACTAAAGCGAGCTGGTGCCATTCCAAATAGGCCCCTAAGGAGTAGGAAATAAGGATGCCTATTTGGCTCAGGATCTTGAGCACGGAGCTGAGGCAGCCTCTGATCTCTGGGACGGCGATTTCGGTTACGTATACCTGTGGACAAGGAAAGTTGTGCTTAGGAATCAATTCATATCTTATCTTATTTGTACCTAGGTAAATGTAATTTTGTCCGAGAAAGTAATTATTGCTTCTTAGTAAATGAGTTAGGTATTTATAAGTAAAGCTGAAGACAGCCGGGAACAATTTTTCTACCTATGTAAAAACCGAATTCGACGTTTTAAACTTTATTATATTTTGTTGGATCTTTTCTAGTTTTGGTATATTTTTTCAGAGTGAAACATAAATTTAAACAAACTAAATTAAATAAACGTTACAAATAGGATAAGAATACATTACTAAATTCATTCAGCTCAAAAAAAACTTTTCTGTTATAGTCAAAGCGGCGCTTTGCATAAAAATACTGTCAAAACAATAATACCGACAAAATGAAAATTTGCGTTAAATGTGACGAATTCTGATTTGAATATTGACTAGCTCGAATAAATAACAACGTAACAAAAAACTTCATGACAAAATTCTACAAAGTTAATTATTAGAAGGTAGTTTAAATCTGATTTAATTGTTCAAAACCTCAATGATAACAAATCAAGTGCAGAAATAGGACTCGATACCTATCGACTTTTCTTATTTTTAGACGGTATGTACTAGCTATATGGCTTACAAATTGAATGTTAAATTAGCTTATTATTCATAGGGACGTCTCTGTGAATAATTCTGACACGCGGCCATTGTATATGCAATTTTGTTACCAAATTCGTTATCAACCGACGTCAAGATTTTGAAGGAGGAGGTTATCAATTCGTCGGGATCCTTGCTTTTTCAACCGACTTCAAGATTTCGAAGGAGGAGGTTATCAATTCGTCGGGATCTTTGTTTTTGCTATTTTTTTTTTTTTTATGTATGTTCACCGATTATTCGAAGACGGCTGGACCGATTTGGAAAATTCTTTTCTTGTTTGAAAGCGTATACTTCACAGTTGGTCCCATTGTAACCATGTCAGGATCTGATGATGGGATCCTGGAGAAATCGAGGGAACTCTTCAACTATTATAGGCACACCTATAGTGATTTGAGTATTTTTTACAGCAGCTCGTTTTGGAAAGGTGGATGTTTAGTGAAGTCGGTTCTTTTCTGTTTAAAATTATTTATTTATTTATTAAAAAACAAACAGTCTTATAAAAACATATCTGTAAATTATCTAAAAGCTATTTTTACTATATAGACCTATAGTTTCCTGTATTTCTTAACAGTAAATAAATTATAAACATTTCGCTATGAAAAGTTGACTTACAAGAAAAGAAAAAAAAACTACTTAGATACATAGAATATAGTTTCCACAACTACTCTAACATTTTTTATGTATGTTCACCGATTATTCGAAGGCGGCTGGACCGATTTGGAAAATTCTTTTTTGTTTGAAGAGTATACTTCACAGTTGGTCCCATTGTAACCAAGTCAGGATCTGATGATGGGATCCTGGAGAAATCGAGGGAACTCTTCAATTATTATAGGCACACCTATAGTGATTTGAGTATTTTTTATAGCAGCTCGAGCATTTGCTTTTGGAAAGGTGGATGCTAAGTAAAGTCGGTTCCCTTTTGTTTAAAATTATTTTATTTATTACATACTAAACTTGTAGGAACTTATGTTTGTGGAACTTATAAGTAAATATATCTGAATAGGTAGATGCATAATCCGATAAGAATGGCATAGTTTCTAAACACCGTATCCAGTACAGGTGATCGTAGAAAATGCGCGATTATCGCTTCAATTATGCGCATTTTGTCATTCATTTTATGTTTCTTGAGCTTTTTACTCTGTTGCTTGCTAAACCGTTTTCTAACAGCTTCTTAGATACACACGGAAAGTGCGGATAGAAAACTATGTTTGTTAATTGTAATCAGATTATTTTTAAATATGTCCGAAAGTTACTTATTGTTTAAAATTTATTTCATAAATAGTTCTAAAAAATAACCTCTCCTGGTTTACGCACTGCATACGTAGGTATATTGTACCTATTGAAAAAGCTGTAATGAATTAATTCGTTCGATTAATATAATGTACCAGTGACGGAGCCCATGAAACTCGATTCCCATAACGCCTTATTTTAAGCCAATTAAATACTTTTAGTTACTATGGTTCATGGGGAGAAGTAATGCCAAATTAGCTAGATACTTCTTCTGAATCATTCACACACACATCGCCACTGATATATTTACCTATCTAATAGAAACAAGCGTTGTCTAACATTTGCAAATAATTAGCTACGTACATTAGAATAATTTTAAACAAAAAAAGAACCGACTTCACTTTGACTCCGCCTTTCCAACAGGAAATTCCCGAGTTACTGTAAAAAATACTCAAATTACAATGGGTGTGCCTATAATAGTCGAAGAGTTCCCTCGATTTCTCCAGGATCCCATCATCAGATCCTGACCTGGTTATAATGGGACCAACTGTGAAGTATACTCTTTCAAACAAAAAAGAATTTTCCAAATCGGTCCAGCCGTCTTCGAATAATCGGTGAACATACATAAAAAAAAGAAAAGAAAAAAAAATTGCAAACACAAAGATCCCGACGAATTGATAACCTCCTCCTTCGAAATCTTGAAGTCGGTTGAAAAATGTACATAATGTACCAAAAATACTGGTGATCCGTTTAAGAGCATAATTAGTATCGTATTGCGACTTGCAAGTAAGAAAAAGTAGGAGAAAAACATTTTGGACGCGAAAAAAAAAACCGTATGGGACACCTGGTCCCAGCCGGCCAGCCCTACATACAATAGTAGATTGTTTGACAAGGGTCTAAAGTAGGCCATATTACCACGAGGTGGTTCGAGTGGTAATATGGCTTTGAGACCAGAGTAATGCATACTATTTTTCACTTCGATTGCGAGAAAATAAGATAAAAATACTTATTATTTACGCACAATAACTAAACTAAGGTGAAATGATGGTATTCAATGAAATACAAACATTGAAAACATTGAAAAAATAATCAACCCAGTTGGACTTGAACCAACATCGATACGCCTTACCGGGGCTCGATATCGCTTTACCAATTAAGCTATGGGTTCAGTTACCGAGCTGACGAAATTCTCAATGCCTTCAATCAACTTTTTGCATTTATTTTAAGGCGTAAGGGGTAAGGCGTATCGATGTTGGTTCAAGTCCAACTGGGTTGATTATTTTTTCAATGTTTTCAATGTTTGTATTTCATTGAATAACATACTAATGTATGAGTGGAATACCCACTTTAAAAAAACATGTAAAATAATTATGAGTTGATAGCAGGCGCCATCTGTTATTTCCGTTGTGACACTTGTAAAAGGGTCGGCGGGAAGGGTATCTAACTCTAGTGGTTGGCACCTAGATGTCGCTTACGGCTGCTATAAAGTCGATGTAAAAATAAATGCAAAAAGATGATTGAAGGCATTGAGAATTTCGTCAGCTCGGTAACTGAACCCATAGCTTAATTGGTAAAGCGATATCGAGCCCCGGTAAGGCGTATCGATGTTGGTTCAAGTCCAACTGGGTTGATTATTTTTTCAATGTTTTCAATGTTTGTATTTCATTGAATAACATACTAATGTATGAGTGGAATACCCACTTTAAAAAAACATGTAAAATAATTGTGAAATGATGGTTTAACTTGGCGGTCTTTTAATTTTTTTAACTTCTTTGACATAGATACAAAATATAAACACTGCGAATAAATGCCACAGACGACGGTATAATTAGCTCTTTAAACAGTTTAAACACGCTTTAAAGCGCTTCCAAAAAATTAAATTCTTTTTTAATGATTGTGAAGTAGGAACTAAAAAATACCTCATGTTTTGAGAAATAAATTGCGTTTCCTGATTGGTCGATTTTAACATTGCTGTATTCTGATTGGTTGATATTAAATACAATGTTTTTTTTAAGGACTTTAATTATTTACACAGTATACCAATAAAGTTCCGTTCCGATTAATTTCCATATGTGTTGTGATTGGTGGATTTAATATGGTGAAGTATTCCGATTGGTCAATTTAAAATGTTTTGTAAATCATAAATATTTATATTAGGTATACTAGCCCTACCCAAGTAACACATCAAAGCAGTATAACGGCCGTCTTACAGCATATCTGTATGCTTTTAGCATTTTCAGTTCGTTTTATTGTAGCATTATAAACGTTTATAGTGCTGATATAGGTCTTAAATGGGCACGAATTACCCAGCTTGAGATCCTATACAGGTCATTTAATAGCATTACAGGCGCAATATGTCTGCGCTATTAGCATTATCGTTGTCATGGAAAGTGCCAATCGCATTAAAGAATCATTAGTACGTTCTATTAAGTTGCCAACTGCATTAAAGAAGCATTAATACGGCCAAAAAACTTGCTAATCGCAGTAAAGAAGCATAAGTACTCTCGATTAACTTGCCAATCGCAATACAAAAGCATTATACTAGCATAAGAGTGTAGTAAAATAAACCTTACGTCAATGCAAAAACGTCTCTAACACCGACGGAACAAATGTTATAATACAATGAACGTTGTGATTTAACTACTTTGTCTCGCAATATAAAATGGACGAAGGCGGTACAAAAAACTGAATGAGTGACACGTCATATTTGTTTGTATCCTAACAAAATTTATAAAAGTTTTTGTCTCTTTTACGTTATTATATCCTTCAAATATTACTGCGCAATGTAGTTTACTGTAAATGTGTATATAAGTTTCATTGAAAATTTTCACGTGCCTTTGATTTACTGTGGTTTTGCTATAAAATATTATAAATAAATATGCGTCAAATAAACAAAACAATTGTGTAATCCTCGTATAGAACGAGTTTTGCATGATTAACATAATAGTGTTGGTTGAGCAGTCTTAAATTAAGTAATTTCATTATTATATAGGTTTTTTCCTTGTATAAATAGGTCCGCATGATTTTATTTTTAGGTTATAAATTATTTACAAAATGGCGTTGGTCTATATAGACGGAGAGCTAGCCACGTCGGATATGACACAATAATGAGAGCAACCAAACCCCTCTAGTCAGTTTGGTATACTATGCTTATTTCTAGATCTGGACATCTGGCAGCTTTAAAGTGGTGGAGGTCAAAGAATGCAAACTAAAATTAATCCTAGAGATCTGGGTTTGATGCAATATTATGAGAAACTATGCAAATACTATACAATATTAAGAGAAATTATACAAAAGTTTATGTTGGGAGAAAGTAGTGCCAAACGATGTATAATAAAATATAGTTCATAGTTTGTCGCCTACTGTTTTTGTTTCCGTAATAATCATACATCGGGGTTTTCGGTGCGGGAACGATTTGAGAAAGTGTAGAGATAAACAGATAGGTTGAGAGTTAGTCTGAGAAAATATCATATTATGCCTAATGAATAACTACCTCTCTGTGAATAGCTTACACACTATGATACGAGCTTTTTTTCTTAGAGGCATGTTTGTATAGACTATTATATACTTAGTATTTTAAAAATGCAATTGCATATCCTAAATTTGTTAACTAGATCTACCTAAGACAAAGACACGGTATAATAAGTGTCAAATATTAATCTTGACGTCCGATATTTATGAACTACTTGATTAACTGAAGAGGTTGACAATGATCAGTCATTACATGAATTAATAAAAAAATACTTGAAAAAATCATAGGTATATGTACCTACAATATATATACATAATAGTCAGCTATTATATACCTATAAATTGTATATACCTATGATTTTTTCGATCAATTATTCATTAGGTAGAAACGTGCTAGAGTATATTCTGTTTTTTAAGTTAATGCCTACTCTTTGGCTAATGTCAAACATTCCCGCACCGAAAACCCCGATGTATGGTAATACGTAATATTTTTTGGTGTAACGTTTTTTTTTATCGATTTTTGAACAGTTTTGAGTCGATATTCCAACATATTCACTATAGATAGAATTATAAGGCAAACGACTATCGGTTTTTGAATCTTTTATCTCCATTCTGTAGAGCCGGATCTTGAAATAAATGAGCCGTTATTTTTTTATGATATTTTTAAAATATGGTCTAAAAAAACACTTTTATCGATATTTGATCTTACATATACGTCATCTACATATTAGGGTTCCTCTTTGATGTCTCTAAAAACTGTAGAGAGATTTTAATTTTTAACTAATTAAAACAAAATTTATGACCATAAAATCACTTTTTTAGCCTAAACTGGTTGGACTTTGATGTCAAATATCTCGAGGACAATGAATATTGAAGTAAATATAGGATACTATATTGTTTAAAGCCGTTACTGATAATATGATAAGCTATATAAATCATTAGAAAACTAAGGGAATCAGATCTAAGGTCGTTGGCGCCAGGGAGCCCCTTAAAATATAGGCCCTGTCCTTTATAACTGAGACAACTTCGGCAATTTTTACCTAGTTTGGTATTACTATTTTCCAATTAAAACATTTTGTCTGTCACTGTGACCTCCACCCGTTAAAAGCTGCCAGATGCCAGGATCTAGCAATAAGAATAGTATAGCAATCTAACCAGACGGGTTTTGTTGCTCTCATTATTGTGTCATATCTGACGTGGCTAGCTCTTAGTCCAATAGCAGCTCAGTGACCCTTAAAAAATGCCTTATTTATGCCTACAGCATTACACGTGAATAATTATGCTATTAAACAACATTAAGCATTTATTTATGCTATTGTAGAACCTAAGACACTAAAACCGCTAAAAGCTGTATAGGGGCTGTTCATAAATTACGTCATCAATTTTTGATGATTTTTACCCCCCCCCCACCTAAAATAATCCAACCCTCCCCCTGCCAAATAAAGTGACGTCATTAAAAAAAATGCGTTTTAAGCTTAATTGTAAAATAAAAAACTATTTAGTAGATAATATTTTATAGCATTAAAAGTTTATAGAAACACGACTTTCATTCCTTTTTTTACACATTGATGATGTGATCTTCGGAATGACCGCCCCCCCTCCTACGTCATGCTACCATCATCCGATGTCCAGACCCCCCCCATTTGAAATGACGTAATTTATGAACAGCCCCTTATAGTGAATTACTTGGCTTTATAATGGTTTATATTATTGCTATTATACTGCATTAGGAACGTATTACCTACTTATAAATGCTATTGTACACCCTAAGGCATTAAAAATAGCTGAAAGCTGTATAGCGAATTTACGTGGCATTATAATGGCTAATATTCATGCTCTTAAACAGCATTAAGCATTTATTTATGCTATTGTAGAACCTAAGGCACTAAACCAAACCGAAGCATTAGGGCAGCAAACCAAAACGCAACTGTACAGCATTCAGCTGTACAGTTGCATGTTGTTCGCTGCACTAAAACTAATGGCTAAACAAAAGCATTTACATATGCCATTATACAACCGTTATACAGCGTAAAGCATCATAAAATGCTATTGTAGAACCTAAGGCACAAAACCATACCGAAGCATTAGTGTAGCAAACCAAAACGCAACTGTACAGCATTCAGCTGTACAGTTGCATTTTGGTTCGCTGCACTAAAACTAAAGGCTTTAAAAAATCATTTATACATGCCATTATACAACCGTTATACAGCTTAAAGCATTATATAATGCTATTGTAGAACCTAAAGCACTTAAGTGCTTTTAAACAGTCGAAAGCTGTACAGTTGCGTTGTGATTTGCTGCATTAAAGCTAAAGGCTTTACAAAAGCATTTAGATATGCCATTATACAACCGTTATATAGCTCAAAGCATCATATAATGCGACAAGTTGCTCGGTGAACGTATATAAGAGTTTATACGGTCCTTAAGTTCGAAATAAGTTAACTATTCATATGTTATAATGCTTCCTGTGTTACTTGGGTAGAGGCTAAATGTACTACTTTAGTCCGCCTTGGTAAGCATAATATGACACACTTTTTGAGCATGAGAAGTGAAAAAGCATTTTTTTTACGCGACAATTTTTTTTCCATGTGTTTTGTAATCAGAATACGATAGCGATTACACCCTAAAAAGGATCACTAGCATTTTTGTTACACCCTGTATATCATGAAATTACGATTAGGTATCCTGAAGTCATAGTTTGAGGAGAAAAATATGGTTCCATTTAGTCAGAAGCATTGGGCGTGTCGCGTCGCGTACCTATCTGTCTTTGTTTTGAGTGTCAACCCTTCTGGTCTAAGAGCTGGCCACGTCAGATATGACACAATAATGAGAGCAATGAAACCCATCTAGTAAGATTGCAATACTATCCTTATTGCTAGATCCGAGCATCTGGCAGCTTTTAATGGGTGGAGTACAGAGTGACAGACTAAAAAAATTTTTGAATTCGAAAAAAGTAATGCCAAAATAGGTAAAAGCGGCCGAAGTTGTCTTATTTATAGAGGATGGGGCCTATATTTTAACATTAGAACAAAAAACATTGCGTAATATTTCGGAAACAGAAAGAGCAGGCGACATACTATGAATTACATTATACTTACGTCGTTTTGGACTACTTTCCCCCATCAGAAACTTTTGGCATTGATATAATCTAAAAATTTATATATTTTTTCATAATACTGCATCAAAACCAGAACTCTAGGATATTTATTCTTAAAGTGGTTTGCATTCTTTGACCTCCACCACTTTACAGCTGCCAGACGTCCGGATCTAGAAATAAGCATAGTATAGGAAACTAACGACAGGGGTTTCGTCGCTCTCATTATTGTGTCATATCTGACGTGGCTAGCTCTCCGTCTATTCTGTTCGTATGCGCGGGATCTGATTTTTCCATCAGCTAACCGTTTCTAATAGCGATTAAACGGACAATGGCGGGAACTTTAACCGAGAACCGACGATATCGGTAATATAATGATTACGGTATTCGGAACGTGTCCTATTGAAAATTTACGGTTTTTGCACTATTTAGAGGTATGAGACTATCGTATCGTACCTATTTGTTCGCAACAAATTCACATAAGTTGTTCACATTTGGAAAGCAACGTGATATTTTTTGGCTGGTTTGCAAAAATTTAGTCGCCATCAGATATATCGGAGCGGCCGAGGTGGTCACAAATATCTGAACAACGTCTCTATTTGTCAAGACGATAAAGTGCATGTTCAGATATTTTTGAGTACCTTGGCCGCTCCGATATATTTGATGGCGACTGTACCTAACAAGATTTCTTTTGTAATATTAGAATACAGATTAATGTAACATTTGTTTAATGAACCTTACTTAGGAGTCACTAGACTAGATTAGGGGATCCGAACATACCTGTGTAATCATAGTTATGCAGGACACCAGCATGCCCCCGCAGAAGGACGTTATAGAGATCATGTCGACCCCAGTCGAGAGCGCCGTGGCCAGCCATGTCAGCGTGTATGGAAGTGCTGCGGCCAGCAGAACTGAGCGGCGACCAAGTCGCATGGCGAGCCCACCGATCACGCCGCCGAAAAGGGCACCTGAGGACAAAGAACATTAAGTATTAGATAACCTCGTTGAATTAGTCGACAACTTTTGGAGTGTAATGTGGAGGCAAGAAGAAGCATAGCAAAGCCAAGACATACACATATCAGTTGCTGTCATCTTAAAGTTGCTGTCGTGGCCTAAGTGGAAGTCATGAGTCTGGCAGAGAATAAAGAGGAGTGGGTGATTACTACTACCAACGACAAGAGCTCTTCAAGCCCTCGCCTAATACGGCGACTTTTTGCAGCGATGCAGTAGCGATACTGTCGCGCATTCGTATCGATACAGCTGAGTGCCCTTGCCCACGTAACCACGATGCAGTCGCGATGGAAACGCGATACTGTCGCGGTTCAGTCGCGATGCAAACGCGATTCAGTCTATTCCCCTATTCACAGCGATTCTGTAGCGCGTTGGTATCGCTTCTATAGCACGTTGCAAATGCGACTAAAGCGCGTTGGTTGCGATGCTGTTGGGCGTTTACAAAACGTGCGACTGCATCGCTGCAAAAAGTCGCCGTGGGCGAGGGCTCTTCAATATTGAAGAAATTGTATTAATAGCAAAAGACACCGTAAATGGCAGATTCTATAAAAATATCACAAACTTATCACAGCATTACTCTAAAGTTTGACACCTAGTTTATAAATATTTTTGAAACGTTCAGTTTTTGCTTTGACCTCGCGTGGAAGCACATCGTAGCGAAGTCGAATAATAACAGAGCTTTCGCAAAGACGCTAGGAGAAGTCGTCTTTTTTTTGCTTATTTTATAGACGCTCCACGTTAAAAGTTATGTTTCCTCAAACAAAATTACTTTTACATTAAGTATAGAAAAGCGCGTGGAGTTCACGTTTAGCAATCGTTAACAGCTTTGTAACAATTTATCTACAATAAGCATGTTCAAGGTGTATCCCTTGAGAGCATTTATCTCTATAACTTTCAAACTCATTTAACACAACAACGAGTTACCGTCAGATAAATGCCATATAATATAGAATTACTTTTCACACATCAGTCTACATTGCATCTGCCTGTACTAGCAACACTAAGCTAATCAATTTTAGACTTTATCTTAATGAGATAAGGTTTTTATATGTTCAACTTACGGTTTACAGATTTGCAGTCTAGCGATAATCGGAACATTGCAGACACAAATAAACGCCGCGGCTCTAAATATACGCTGGACGCATTTTTCGACCGTTTCTCCTTCGCCTCATCGGTTAGACGATTGATTTGTAGCGTTCCGGATTAAATAATTGGTATAGTTTAGGCTGTCTACCACCCACTTGTACAGTATAACTGCCGCATTCGGATGGGAGTTGGATACATTGCGACAAGCCGAGATCTGCGGGCCTACACCATCAGCAACTTCGAGAATCGAAATTTCATTATCTACGTCTTTATCGCTCTTGCATATTCGAAAGAGTGATGCAAATAGACGATTCGACGAACGAAGTCGTTCGCCGTTATAGGCCAGACCTAATTTCGTTCGATTTTCGTAGTTCGTGGTAGGCTGACTCAGTACCTATTTGATTCTGATCTGATAGATCTTAAAATAATGTCTTAATTAATAGTGATTTGAAAGGCAATATATAAAAAATGTATTGCTTCGAAACCAATAGTTTATCTAACAAATCCTGATGAAAAAAACGTCAGGTTATGACATAATATGACATATAATGATTAAATAAAATATTATTGAAACCAAGTCATTACATATTTTATACAAAATGTCAACTTAAAACTAACTTATAATTTAAGAATTTAAAATCACATATTGACATCCAATCAACTAAATCTCTAACTGAATTCAGTTCAGACGCATATTAGAAATAAACATGACAAGGAAAAACTTAACCAAAAAAAAACCGGCCAAGAGCGTGTCGGGCCACACTCAGTGTAGGGTTCCGTAGTTTTCCGTCCGTCACAGAAAGTGTCCCCACTTAAGAGTTAAAATAACACCACCATGTAGGATATGATATGAGCGTTCCACCTACAGCGACATCTATCGGCAAATTAAGTAAACTATTGCGCGCGAGCTTAAAGTATGGAAGATGATTTTTATGGGATAATTCTTTATTGCGTGAACCGATTTTCACCGTTTTTACTTTATTTGAAAGCACGTCATTTCATTGTGATTTTGTAGAAATTACAAGTACAATAAACACCTGCTTATACGGTTAAATTACAAACTTAATTCAGAAATTATTTTGTAAATTTTTTTCAAAAACTATTAAACCTATCAAGTTCAAAATAATTTTCCTAGAAAGTTTTTATAAAGTTCTACTTTTGAGATTTTTTTATATTATTAAAACTTATGGTTCAAAAGTTTTTTACTTCTGGAGCGATTATTTCCGAAAATATTTACATTATTATCAAAAAATGATTCTGGTAAACCCCTATTCATTTTTAAATACCTATCCAACAATATATCACACGTTAGGGTTGAAATGAAAAAAAAATCACTCCCCACTTTACGTATAGGGGAGGTACCCCAATAAAACATTTTTTTCCACTTTTTATTTTACCACTTTGTCGGCGTGATTGATATACATATTAGTACCAAATTTCAGCTTTCTAGTGCTAACGGTCACTGAGATTATCCGCGGACGGACGGACGGACGGACGGGCAGACATGGCGAAACTATAAGGGTTCCTAGTTGACTACGGAACCCTAAAAAACGATCAGGACAGTTCAATTATCAGCTAAAAATAGTTAGGTATAAATTTTCTAACCGTCGAAATCATAAATCGAAAAACAATATAAAGAAAAAAAAACAATTTAAGCGTAATATTGATTGATTGCTCTTATATGGTGTTTTTTTCGGGTTATAGTGTGATTTATTTTTGTTTAGATAATAAACTCTCGTCGCCATGCTGCTCCAAAGAAGTAAAATACGACTTTAAATCCTAACGTCTTGTCACAACAATACCTACTTCCATCTCCTTAATTGAAAACAGGCGCAGCCCACCACAACCCTTGAGCAGTATATCACGTCAGGCATCAATTACAAGGCGCAATAGTCTTGCGTTGTACTGTATTTGTTGGACGGGCGAGTATTTAGGTTGCCACGGAAATAGGTACATTGCTGTTTTGTTTTTAAACGTCTGATTTCGGTGTCCGATCGAGTCCATTGGAAATGTTTTCATTTCTGATGAAAAATTTTCTTTTAATCTTTGTTTGTTCCCCAGATACTAAAATGATTCGATCGCATCATTTCTACCCATTGCATCTAGTTTTGTAAAAGTTTGTCCTAAAATAAAAGTTGTAAGTAGCAAATGAGGTACTTAAGTAAATTAGACACTATCTAGTTATGTAGTCAAATGACAGTGTATTGGACAGATTGGGGCAGAGCCACAGAATAATATAATAGTATTACATACAGAAGGTTATCTTCCCTACAAAATCAGTGTTTGACAGAACACTGACAGTTGAACGGTTGTCATCGTTCATGACGTCTCCATACAATTTTGCCTTGCCAAGTCAAATACGCGATTAGTAATTGCTGGACCTGCCCGAATCTGCCTCAATCTATCTAATCCATCCGTAATTTTAATACAAAACTAGATAAATGTCAGATTTATTACTTACCTAATTTGCCCAATTTAACTGTTTTTTTAGTGTATTGTATTTTAGTTCAAAACTACTACTATAAACTACTTAAATATTTTGTCTTATCTGTGGTAATGCGAAAGGAATTTTGACAACCTCGAAAACGTATCCGATACGTCCCAAGACCGCAGCTGTCACTTCGTGGAGTTGTTGGACACCCTTAGCAGAGCACAAATCGAGCTGTCGTTCTAGTAATCTGGAGAAAGAGGATTTTTAGTATCATTCGGACATTTAAAAATAAAATTCTTCGAAATGTTTGGATAATAGTCTCTGGTTAACATATATTGAATGTGTTTTATTTTCGTTACGCAAAAAATTTTCAGCATGTTGTTTACTTTTAAATTAGACTATTTGAAAGGAGTGCGTGCTTTTAAAACTTTTCAGATGCATTTGTAAATTGAACTGCTGTGTTATTCGGTAATGTGTTATAGGCTTAAGTAATGTTTTCAGGTCGTGGTATTAGTTACTCCGTGATTTTGAAAAACTAAGTTACACAATAGTCCGATATTTTTTTTTACTTTTGTCAGTTTACGCTATCGAGTTTTAATCACCTAAATATGTTATTTTTCTTGGACCCAACCCAACCTTACTTTACGTGAAGTTATAAGAAAACAATTAAAATACGTATTTTATTTCATTTCATTTCATTCATAATATATGATTTCAAGCTCACATGGTCATTCACATTATAAATATTATTCGAAACGGGATATTTACCAAATATACATGGTAAATATCCCGTTTCGAATAATATTCATTTCATTCATGTCATTTCATTTCATATTTCTAAAGTACAGCCAGGAGCAGAAGTAGCCTCCTGCTGCAGACTACACTTTACCTATAGTCCCAACTGTCAAACACTAAATTCTGCACTGTTTTATTTCTAGTACACTACGGGATGATTTATAGTCAATCCGCTAAGAGCTAGTGCGGTATGTAAACAAAACGAGTATATTTCGAGCGGGTTGGTCGTTTATTTGTGTCTGGTCGGATCTGATGATAATCAGAGCGGTTTCCTTCACGAGATTTATGATGGAGAGATGCTTTGCTGAGTGCAGGGGAAATTATATAAATGTTTACGGACTGTTATACTTGCTTTCGGTACGCGATTTTTTATTCTGATGATAACGCTGGGTCAGATACAAGAAGAAAAATTGAAATGGTCTCTTTTATATCCGGAAGCTAAGGATAATGAAGCCTGACTCCGATTTTGAGTCAAAGCACCTAATAAAATCGTTATTGACGGAATATGGTGGGCGATTTCAAATCGCCCACCATATTCTACACATTTTTTACGAATGATCTTAACTTTTGTGTTAATTTTAGAAACACATATCGGTAGAAAACAAGCCCACCAGGTAGTACGCTGTCACCGTAGCTCATCGACAATACTCACGGGGTGTTCTATGTGCGTCGCCAACTCTTTCAAAACCTGTACACTCAATTTTAAAGAACCCCATTATGAAATAGTGTGTTCTTAGTCAAATTTTTTACTGCTTACTCACCGAAATATTTTAAGCATTTAAACATTTTACAACTTTCTAATTATCATCACGATTCCCAAAAGAATTATTAAGCGTAACGCATTATCCCGTAAAACTGTCGTCAGCTAAGTTTATCTGTCATTTCATAATGGCTCCTGTCATCCTGACATGACATGCGCTGGCGTCATCTGATATGGTAATTAGTTTGGTAGTTAGAAAGTTGGTAGTAGAAGTAGACACGTAGGCAAATAGTTGCAATGTTTTTACGTGTGCGTAATCATGTAAACTTTACTTGTACAAAAGCAGATACTTAAACAAAACTAGTGAGTTCGGATCTTAGGGAAAACATAATCGTAATACTATCTACGCTCGAGATGTTTTGCATAATTTTAAGGTTATTAAGAACTCCTTCAAAGCTCACAGTAATATGTGCCGTTTTTGAGAGCATCTTAAATATTATCAACATGAGGTAACGGGAAGTGATCAATTTCCATACAGGGGTTTACTGTCAGTTTATAGTCACCACAAAGTCTGACCGAGCCGTCCGGTTTCATTATATGCCCTTTGTTGCACTGCATTGATTCTACCATTCTGTAATAATCTATTAATTTCATTATTTACCTTTTCACGAAGTGCATAGGGTAATCGCCGTACTTATAGGTTGAACATTCACCTTCAATTTTAAATTGATATCATTCCTATTGCTAAACGTATAAGGTTTAATTTCAAATTCCCACATAAATACCACTAATATACGTCACTAAATGCCATGTTTAATCTAAAAACATAATTCAAACAGTCGTATTTGGACAACGTGCGCCTCGTCACGCCAATTTGCTGGGCTTCTTGAAGTTAATCAATTGTTTTACTACATTGTTAGCATGTTGATATATTGTCAATAAGATAATTTAGTAGTGTCTACATTGTTTAATTATTTAGCTAAAGAATTAAGTGCCAAACCAATAAACTACAACAAACAATCAGGTGGAGAATAAGAACATAGACCCAAGGATGACCCGGACAGATATAACTGGAAAAATTGATTAGGAGAGCCGACCCCAAATAAAAATGGAATAAGGCCAGATGAAGAAGAAGTTGCAGAAGTTCATAGACTACGGTGTCCGCTTATCACTAGGAGGGCTAAATGCTTGTTTACCACCGTCATTTACACAAACGAAACACAAATTTATGCTAACTAAATATTTTTTAAACAGAACTATTTGTTCACCAGTATACATTACGAGAATATTATTGTCATTTCTTTACAAGAGATGCAAAGTAATACCAACTTATAAACCAGTCATATAAACTATACTGCGATAGCATTCACTACGATACAATTAGTAAAGCGCTCCGCGACTGCGTTGAGTTGACGACTATGCACACATATTTATACAAACTTAATATTTTTAAACAGAACTCATTGTTGAGTATACATTACAAGAATATTATTTTTATTTTTTACAAGAGCTATAAAGTAATGCCAACTTATAAAAAAGTTACAATAAGTATACTGTCATAGTATTCACTACGATGAAGATTGTAAAGAGAATTTTTAGTTTTTTAGCATTACAAGAAGCTTCTTGTAAATATAATTATTGTAACGTTTATTGAATGAATTGTAAAAAAAACTAGACTTCTCGTAAATATCATTAAACAGAACTATTTAGTGCATATTAATTTTTGAATAGTTCTATTGAATTCAAGATACAGTAAACGTAAAAATAGAGTAGTTTTCCTTACAAGATTGTAGTGTCCGTTACAATAAATCTATTTTACTAATCGTTCTGGTAGTATTGTTAGAATTTTTTCTTTCCGTGTATGTTTTGCGTGTAGTTTTGGTAAACATTCCATCGCCTAACACAATTACGTCGTAGCGTTTCCTACGTTTACCTAAAAACGGGAAATTCCATTTGACGTAAAAATGCGCGCGATTGTCATAACATTGTGAATTTGGAAATCACGATATGATATTATAGTCTAAACTCGCTTCCGCCCGCGTCTTTGTCTTGTAGTAGAACCTTTCAAGCCTTATTTTCACCCCATAATTTCAAATCCTTTTTCAGTGGAGCTTCACGTCATTAGGAAAATATGTATGTTTTAAATAAGTAATATAATAAAGTCTCTTTACATATATATCTGTGTACCTAATAGTATTTTATACAATCGTGACATAATGAAAAGCTTTTCAGCCGAGTACAGTGTTTAGGCCACGAAGCTTGCTGAGTGGCTTAAGTAAGGTACGAGATTGAAATAGTAGTTTATGTAACTGTTACGTAATAAGGGTCCTTAAAACACATGAGTGTGGTTTTATGAAATGAGCCGCAGGCGAATTTCATAATAAGATCACACGAGTGTTTTAAGGCCTAATTACAGTTGCATACACTGCTTTATCTACACTCATATTATTTATTCTAAATGCCTTATTCGGAAACCATAGAATGGCCGCCATCGCACCGCCACCATGGCCAACTCTCGTGTGCCGGCGGTCGCGCGGGCGCGTGTCGGGCTGTCGGCGGATCCCCGGGAGGGTGCAGGTGTACATTATGTTATCAAAACTCATAGCACATCAATAATTGAGCATGAAAAGTTAAAATTACGTTACTGCTACGGATAAAAAGCTTATCATAGTAAAATCGGTCGTGGTAATGCTAGCCATTGCCTACCGTTTTCGAACACGTTTTAGAGAACTTACAATATGAGTGTAGATAAAGCTTAATTATGTCACTATTGTATACAACGCTTTTCTACAAGTGCTTAAAATGGGTAAGCCGGTAAGAATTAAGGTCGACGAGACGAAATTTAGTAAAGTTCAATCTCCCAGTTGATTGTGCCGGTGGTCGGGAAAAAGGACGTTGTCCATCTCCACGACCGTGCTATAATATTGTATGAAAATCCATTTCAGCATCGTCGATATGCTAAAATATGCGACCATGGCCGCGATTCGAAAAATAAACACACACACTGGACAGACACAGCCCCAACCCAACTCAACTCAACGCTATAACGACATTGACATTTGCTATTCGAACAGATTTTCATTCAACATTGGTCTCACATTGGTCTCACATTGGCCACACATTGGTCACACATTGGACCAACATTGGACCAACATTGGACCAATGTGTGACCAATGTGAGACCAATGTGAGACCAATGTTGAAAGAAAATCTGTTCGAATAGCAAATGTCAATGTCGTTATAGCGTTGAGTTGAGTTGGGTTGAGTTGGGTTGGAGCTGTGTCTGTCCAGTGTGTGCGTTTATTTTTCGAATCGCGGCCCATAAAAGCTCCATCGAAAAGTATGCGCTAGTAGTTCGGTCTACAAAGTCTCAATTCATACATTATCTTAACTGTAAATAAACGACAGTTTTGGTTATCTGGTCAAGTTATCTACATCATCATCATATCACCCGACATACATCTGTCATTTCCCAAACCTGCAAGGATCTCAACAGTTCAACGCCCTCTTTGAATACTCGTACGCCTGAAACAGCCCCTTTATCCTTTAGTTTACAAGTGGAGATCCATTGTACTAACTTAATGATACAAGGTCCTACAACGCATAATTGCCGCACGGCATGGAACTCCGGCATTCTGAGTCACTGGTGCATGCCTAATGCATTTGTTCCTGGGTAAGCGCCTTGTTTTGTTCAGTGCAGGTGGTTAAATTCACTATTCCGGATGGGGTTTAGCTTGTTATGTGGCAAAATGGAGGTTTTAGAGCGGCTTATGTAACTACGCAAACCGGTGAGAAATAAGTAAAGACATCTGTTTAACGGCCTCCTAGCCCAGTCGGTAGTGACGCTGACTATGAAGCAGGAGGTCCCGGGTTCGAATCCTGGTCAGGGCATATATTTGTGTGTTCATCACGGATATTCGTTCCTGAGTTATGGATGTTTTCTATGTATTTATCTATACTCGTATTTACCTATTATATCCCATAATATTTATTTATTTATTATTTATTTATCTGTTACTTTTATCTGTTTATTGTTTTAAAGGTAGCGATGGTGGATAGTATCTTTACTAAAAATGTAGAGCGGCAGTCGGGATAAAACAAATTTTCAATAACCTTCCCGTAAAACAGAATTACAGGATTACATAAACTGATAGAAGATCGAATCAAGAATATTAATTGATCTGACGATATCTCGTTTTTAAGATAGGTACTTATATGTTTGTGTTGAATTGTTGATATACCTCTTAATCTAAATGTAATGGGGATCAATGTTACTCTGCGTCCGTAAGAAATACCTTAGACAACCCTACACGTGATCCCTGGGTGGTGCTAAAAGTGTAACAAACTTAGCAGCTGCACTGTCCCATCTAGACCATGCAGCACTCACTGGATTTTCTTCATCATCTGCTTTCCCACTACTTCTAACCCAGAGAAGAAATGTCTATATATATATATATATATCCAGTGATATGTAGCCATACGATAAATCAAATCTAAATGTAATTTTAATCGTATTTGTCACCTACTTATTACATATTGTATATATTCTATATATATTATATTCTATATATTTGTCTTTATATAGAAATACAACTATACACATCTAGACCACCCGTATCGTATACGGTATAGACACAAATTGCTGTAATAACGTAAGTGTACCATTTGTTATACTAACCGTTCCCGGCGTAAGACTACCGTAGGTATTTATTATTTACTAGCTTTTGCCCGCGGCTTCGCGTTAAATTCGGGGTAACACGGTTCCCCTTTGCCCCCCGTAATGCTCCATACAAACTTCCACCCCCCATTTTAGGGAAGTGGGGGGTTAGAAAGAGACAAAAAGTAGCCTATGTCACTCTCCATCCCTTCAACTATCTCCACTTAAAAAATCACGTCAATTCGTCACCCCGTTTTGCCGTGAAAGACGGACAAACAAACAAACACACACACTATTTATAATATTATAGTATATAGTATAAATATATAGTATGGATTAAACATACATATTAACATATGACAAAGAATATACAGGATGTAACGAAAATAGTGGTGATCCGTTTAAAGGCGTAATTGGTATCCTATTCTAATTATGAAAACCTAAGAAAAAAAATTTTTACCGTGAAAAAAATTTTGTTTTGTATGGAGGGTTAGCCGGCTGGGACGACGTGCCTCATACAAATAATTTTAAACAAAAAAGAACCGACTTCACTTAGACAGTCTATGTGAAGTCGGTTCTTTTTTGTTTAAGTTAGAGCCACTGCAAGAAATATTAAAATCACTATAGGTGTGCCTAGAATATTTGAAGAGTTCCCTCGATTTCTCCAGGATCCCATCATGAAATCCTGACCTGGTTACAATGGGACCAATCGTGTTATGCCATGTGATAATATCACAATCTATTTTATCGAAAAGGAGGGCACCCTAATTTAAGACTCAACATCATCATCAGCATCATCTTTCTCATGGATGCCATTATCAGAACTGGACCAAATTGAGATTGGACCACACGGGAAGCACCAGCTTTCAAATAAAAAAAGAATCATCAAAATCGCGGTTCACCCAGTCAAAAGTTCTGAAGTAACAAACATAAAAAAATACAGTAGAATTGGGTACTTTTCTGGGTAAATAAAATATAATTATATTTAGTCCGTCAGTTAGATTATCAAAAAATATTGGACACGTATTTTTTATTTTGTCAATCAAACAAAAATTGGTGAAGATATAGCCCGTTAAAGTTCCGCGTGACGTCACATTATACTAAAAATTGTACTGAAATGTGACGTCACGCGGAACTTTAACGGGCTATATCTTCACCAATTTTTGTTTGATTGACAACATAAAAAACACGTGTCCAATATTTTTTGATAATCTAACTGACGGACTAAATAAATAAATATATTTTTTTAGGAAAGTAGCCAATTGAGAACCTCCTCCTTTTTTGAAGTCGGTTAAAAAAAACCTTGCGTCAAGTCAATACGATACCAGTTATGGTCTTAAACGGATCATCAGTATTTTTGTTAGACTATATAATCTAGGCTTAAATGCTGGTTAGGCTAACCCAAAAATGAACACTATCATTTATAGGAGTAATTACCCACCTATATTTTCATCACTCTTGCTCACACAGAGTGGCACACCATGCAGGCGTAGCGAAAATTATTATTACAATAATAGCTTATTCCTAGGGAGTGTGGGACTTATTACCTTATTCAACATCTTGTCAACTATATCAACTCAGCATGCTTAAATAATGCGAGAATCGTAAAGACGTTGAATATAACCAAAGAGGATGTATAACTAATAGAGGAGCACAGTCTTAGAACTTTTTGAAGCTATAAGTTTGATAGCTTCACTAGATGGCGCTGTACGGTCCCATACATTATGCGGTAACTCTAAAGCGCCAATGTATGGGGCCGTGCGGTACAGCGCCATCTAGTAAAGTTATCAAACTTGGAGCCTTAATAAGCTCCTACACTGTGCTTCATCATTTATATTTCTTTTCTTTTTTTTTCTTTTTATGTCTAAAAATTGTGTATGATTTATTTCATTTTTATTTGTATGTCTAATTGTGTGTTATTTAATTTTATGTATGGATTTTAGTTAACTGAAATAAACGAATTTTAAGTTTGAATTTTATATTGACGTGATAACGTCTTTAAAATCGTTTTAGTCGGGTGACATGTTCAGAAACTTGTGTCACACCAAAACCTCACGAGCGCGATCGCAGGTATAACGAGAGAGAGACGGACCGATCTCCCGTCTCATCTCGAGCGCTGCCAGTCATTCCGTGAAACTTGTCACGCGGAATCCTCACGAGCGGTTAGACGTTATCACGTAAACATCTCGATCGTAAACCTACTTTACAAACAACCATTTTTTTTATGTTTGATATAGCTGCGCAGGGTGCCGCAAAACAGCAATAATCCGCACCCTGCCTGCACCGACCGCCCATTGCTAATGGAATGGCCGACATTGCACCATGTGAAATGTATGTTTTTAATTATTATGTTTAATACGAGTACCTACGCTACTAATTATTGGTCTTAAAATATATTTTCACACTTCCCCGCTAGAAGGGAACAAAATACTGCTATGCTAACAGCGAAGCCTTCTTGTTTTGTGTCTTGTAGTGACACGATGGCAAGAAACATGTGGCCCTTGCTGAGCCCTACTGCAAAGAGCCCTAGTGACACTACTAGATTATTATTATTATTATTTATTTATTCAATAACAATTTTTACATTGTGTCTGAATGTTTACAATTAAAAATTAACCTAGTATATATATACCTGTACAATAAATAATAAGTATAATAACATACTAAACATGCAATATTTACAAGAGGAATCTAATTTACACAAATATGTTAGTTAAATTCTAATTACGTGCACATGAACAGCAAAACTATGTCAAAAAGAATAATCATCCAGAAAAAAAAAAGAAAGCATTAATAAAATAAAACTAAAATTACAAAGTCCAATATTAAAAATTTAAAACAAAACATATTAATCATTAAAAGTCACTAATGTCATAACAACATTATTGTAATAAATGTAGTTTCAATTTCTTTTTGAAGGTTTCGAGACATCTTATTACTTTAAATTCTTTAGGCATCTTGTTGAACAATCTCACCGCTTGGACTCTAGCGTTATGTGCTACGACTTCCAAGTTCGGAGCTACTATCGAGGTCAAGTTTTTAGTTCTAGAGGACTCACGCAATTCCATCGCAGATTCCGATTCATAACGACTGCGATGTTTGACAATATCCGTTAAAAGAACCAGTATGTAGAGACTCGGCACTGTAAGTATTTTTAGATTTGTGTCGTGTTCTTTACAACATCCCCATGGAGGGAGGTTAGCTATAGCACGAATTGCATTTCTTTGGGCCACGAAAGCGCGATTTATATTATATTTATAGCTGTTACCCCAAAGCTTTATGCTGCAAAGATGTAGCCTACAGTAAGACTTACCTAGTGAACTTAAGCTAGCGATCCAGCTAGCTTGCTGGGCGCTAACAGCGGAGCCTTCTCGTTTTGTGTCTTGTAGTGACATGATGGCGGGAGACATGTAGCCCTTACTGCGAAGACTCCTAGTAACACAAGTAGATGTAGCTTATTGTAAGACTTACCTAGTAAACTTAAGCTGGCGATCCAGCTAGCTTGCTGGTCGCTCACGGAGAAGCCGCCTGACTTCGTGTCCAGGAGAGACGCGATGGCAGGAGACATGTAGCCCGTGCTGAGCGCTGCTGCGAAGAGTCCTAGTGATACTAGATGTAGCCTACAGTAAGACTTACCTAGTAAACTTAAGCTGGCGATCCAGCTAGCTTGCTGGTCGCTCACGGAGAATCCGCCTGGTTTCGTGTCCTGGAGAGACGCGATGGCAGGAGACATGTAGCCCTTGCTGAGCCCTGCTGCGAAGGGTCCGAGTGACACCGCGAGAGCTGCCAAGATCTGGAAAAGTGAGTTAATGTTACAAATAGCTTCTGAGGTTAGTAGTAAATTCATTGCCGGTTTTTATATAGATATCAACCAAATGAATCTACCGATTGAAATTTCGGAAAACCGCGAATAATATGTCGCTGAGTCAAACTAGTGCATGTCTGTCCTGTAGGTTCATTTTCTAATTGATATATTATCCACATGAAAGGGTACCAAGGAAAGACAACTTTAGTTTTGAAATCTGTGTAGGTATAATCCCGCTAATTGCTTCTCAAAGTTACAAACAATAGTACATTACCTATATCTAAATCAACTTACTTAACGTAGGTAAATAAGCGTCCAATGTAACACAGTATGATCACTAGATAGAGGAACAATTACATAGCTCATAAAGCCTATAAACGTCTGCAATACATTTTCAGTATTACTATAATTAATTGATATTTATCAATTGGAAAATATTTTAACCTACTAACTACATTTTCGTTATTTTACAATGTAAGAAGTTATTTTATACACATACCAAGTACTTCAATTGATAAATAATAGTACATTACTTACCTAGGGCTGTAAAAAAAAGAAAGCCCGAAATCGCAGGTATTTGGGACCCGAGCCGCAGGCGAGGGTTGTAAATATGCGATAGAGGGCTTTCTTTTTTACTGCCCGTGGTGAGTACACAATTTTACGTCCCCACCTGGCCATAATGCGAGTTTTACCGTAAGCGTAGCGAGCGGTAAAACTCACATTATGGCCAGGTGTGACGTAAAAATATAAACGCAACCATGTAAAAAAAACATACCTAAAGAAGTATCTACCTATATTAACAGAGACTATACATATATAGACAACCACAGTTTAAGAACTTTTTGAGGCTCCAAGTCTGAAGCTTCATCTGACGAGAGCAACCTAAAGATACCCAAAATGGAAATAGGAGGAAATAACATATCTATCTTTGGGTTGCTCTCGTTCGGACGAAGCACAGGACTCTAAGCCTCAAAAAGTTCTTAGACTGTGACTGTCTATATATGTATAGTCTCTGATATTAATTACATTCAAGGCACATTAACCATAAATATTTTCTCTACCTAGTTAAAACGATTTAAATTTATAGCACTTTTTAAATAGAAACCACAATGACATAAAAAGTACATTTAGTTTTGTTAACAAAACATGTTATTTAAAAACTTGGACCATTAAACTACCCGAAAGCAGAAATAAATTCCAACCGGGACGGCAACAGAGATATATCGTTTTAAAGAACACGCTGTATAACTGTGAACATACAGGACGACGGAATCGATCAGTACAACACCCTGTAGTGAAGTGTGAAAGGTTAGGGAGGGGACACGAGCCGAAAAGATTGTATAAAATACCTACGTAGATCATTTTAGTATAAGTTTTTTAATTTTTTGTGTATTTTTTTGAGTATTTCTTTTTTTTAATGCAGTAAAATAAAACATTACTAAAACTATATAAAGTGGCGTCATACGACCCTAGAATACATTAGATAGGTACCCACATATACATATCATGGAATCTTAATAGGTACTCAAACGAAATGCCAAAAAATGCCTTGGCCTACGAATCTAAATCATGCCAGCTGTCCTGATCTTACGTAATTTTCTACCAGTTATTCAGTTAAAAACTGACACTGATTGAATTTTATTATGAGTAGCCTATTGAAAAATATTTATCTTACCCAATAAATAAATATCATGAACTTGATTTATGAACAACATATTATCTTGCCCTGTCCGATGCATGCTGTTCATTGTCAATATTAATGTCAATCTACCTTTGTATTGCGACCTGTAACTTTGACCTTGACAATTATGCAAGTAATTTATGAAGAACAGTTGTCATAAATATGCCAACTTCAACTGTTTTCGACTTATCTTTCGACAACATTGTAGAGTGCATTCCCTTTTGGCATAGAACTAGTAATAGCAATATTAATATTACCATATTAACGTTCTTATTGTTTACTTAATAATGTTAATACTCACATATTATAAATAATAATAAGTACTATTTAGGACAAACATTAAATTAACCTGTCTTTTTTAGCGCAAGAATTTTTTTTTTTTTCAAAATGACTGGTTCGATGTTTTATAACTATACGTGTGTATTTAATTCACTTTATATTTGATCATAATATACATTTGACTACAAAAATATTACAATAAATATACATTTATGTAAATAACAGAACTAATAAACCTAGGTTTATCTAAAATTTTAAGATTTTAATGATCTTAAAAATTTACTACGGGAGGTTGCAACGGGAGGTCTTCTTATTCTACTTTTGTTGCTTAGTTTCACCTACCCATTAATTGACTTTCAACAAATATTGAAAAAATCTACGACTGTCCCATCTCTAGGCACTTTATCTGAATGCGTTCGGATTGTAACATTTCGGCCAGGTCAACGGCCGACACACTGCCATACATTCGCACCTTGCCCTTACTAACAAAAACCGACCTTATTACCATACTATTACAGTCTATTATATACATCAAAGCTTATAACTTATAACCTATGTCAGATGTCGTTGATAGAAACTCAACCTTATGTCGTAGCGTTAAGAGATGTCAATGGATGATTAAAGTGGTAGAGTCACTTGGATGTTATTCTGATAGCTTCAAAGCACGCACGACTCAGTTCAATCAAACGCAACTAGTGTTGAAAACTTTAAACTAAACTAGATTATTCTAATTTAAAAAAACATAATCTGAATCAGAAATATCAGAATTTGCTAGAAAATTATTGCGATAACTTCAATATTGGTACACTATTTTCCAAATTGCTCGCCTTCTCTTCTTGATTTAACTTTAGTTTCTTCGACTTCTCATGTGTCTAAATTTGGACAATACTCCGCGGATGCCTTCTCATATCATGATCTGCTCTATCTCTCTTACAAAATTCGTCCTCCCAAATCTAAATCAAAAATTCTTTTGCAGCGCAATTTTAGTGGATTAAATGTGGAAAAGCTTCGAGATGACGCTTTAACAATCGATTGGAGCAGTGTCGCTCGAGCGGGTTCGGTAGACGATCAAGTTTCTCTCTTTAATTCGCTCCTCATACAACTTAATGACGCTCATGCTCCTGTTCGTGCAATAAAAGTCAAGCATCTCCCTGCTCCTTGGCTCACTGAGGATATTAAAGCCCTTATAGAGAGGAAGAATCAATCTAAATCTAAGTATAAGGCTAACAACTCTGAGAAAAATAAACTTAAATATCATACCCTGCGCAATCGCTGTAGCACTATATGTCGAGATGCTCAGAGGCGTCATATTCACAGTTCTGTTGAAGATGGAAATCCAGCCAAAGTGTGGAAATTTTTGAAAGGTCTCGGAGTTGGCAAATCTCAACAGGCAACCAATTTAAACAATATTAGCGTTGACCAGCTTAACCAGCATTTTTCATCGTCCACCTGTTTCAGTGGTCCTAAGAAATCTAACTCACTTCATCATCTTTCATCACTTCCTGCCTTAGATTTCTCTTCTTTCTATTTTAGCCATTTCTGTGAGAGTGATGTTAGGAAGGGTATATTGAATATCACTTCTAACGCCGTTGGTGTTGACTGTGTTAGCCGAAATATGATACTCCCTCTCCTTGATTTGTTTGACCCTATTATCACCGGTATTCTGAATTTTTCCATTTCATCAAGTACTTTTCCCAGTCTGTGGAAGGATGCCAATATTATTCCTTTACCCAAAAAATCCAACCCCAGTTCCTTCTCTGACTATCGCCCCATCTCCATTCTTCCTTTCCTATCCAAAGTCCTCGAACGGCTAGTGCATCAGCAACTAACTTCCTTCCTGAATAGAAATGACCTCCTAAACCCATTTCAATCTGGTTTTCGTCCGGGCCATAGTACTACCTCGGCTCTTGTCAAGGTTACCGATGACATCCGTTTGGGTATGAATGACCAGAAGCTTACAGTTCTTGCACTTCTAGATTTCAGTAATGCCTTTAACACGGTCGATTTTGACATTTTGCTCGCGTTCTTACAGTCTCTTAACATATCGGCTGCAGCGATTGACTGGTTCCGCAGCTATTTGGTTGGTCGTCGGCAAAGAATTAAACTAGATTCTTCGTGTTCTTCCTGGTGCAGCACAACAGCTGGTGTTCCACAGGGTGGTGTGCTGTCTCCTCTTTTATTTTCTATCTTCATTAATTCCATAACTCTTGATCTCTCCTCTTCGTATCACCTCTATGCCGACGACCTTCAAATATATTCGCAGGGTATGCATAGCGATCTCAATTCAGTTATAGAAGCTACGAATCTTGATCTGCTCCGCATATCAAATTGGAGTCAAAATTACGGTTTAAAAGTAAACCCCCTAAAGTCACAGGTAATTGTGATGGGTAGCGCTAAACAAATCTCCAAAATTGACTTTCTCAGGCTCCCTCCGACCTCCGATAGTCTTCGATGGTATCCAAATTCCTTTTTCCAACCAAGTGAAAAATCTTGGCGTAATCATGGATCGTTGTCTATCATGGGTGCCTCAGGTGAGTGAAGTGAGCAGGAAGATGTTTGCTGCCATAGGGTCTCTCAGACGGCTCCGGAATTTCCTGCCAAATGCTACTAAAATTGCGCTTGCTCAGTCGTTACTTCTCCCCATTCTTGATTATGCAGATATCTCCTATTTAGACCTAACCGAGGAGCAACTTAATAAGCTTGAGCGTATTCAAAATGCCTGCATTCGGTTCATTTTCGGATTACGCAAATTCGACCATGTTTCTAGTTTTCGTTCTCAACTCAAATGGCTCCCTATCCGTCACCGCCGTAACTCTCACATACTTTCTTTACTCTTTTCTATACTTTTTAACCCTGCAACTCCCCGCTACCTCAAAGAGCGTTTCTCTTATCTTAATTCTATTAGATCCTCTCAAAAATTGCTCCTAAAAGTGCCATCTTCATCTTCCAAATTTTATAATTGCTCATTTACGTTCCAGGCCGTTCGTTTATGGAATTCTCTCCCTCTCAACATTAAACGCGCGCAATCTATTGGTAGCTTTAAATCGCAACTTAAGGAATACTATTTATCTCTTCCTTAGGTTTTTAAGTTGACACTGTTGTTTCTTATTGTGTGTATTATATATGTATATATGTACGTATATGTATGTTTATTTTGTATTTATTTAAGTATGTATATTCATATGAATGTGCTGTGTTATCTATTTCGTCTCTTTTGTTTCTATGCACCACCTACTGCTTATTGTTTTTCTCTAGTCTCCACTACCCAAAGGTTGTCTGGAAGAAATCGCTCATTAGCGATAAGACCGCCTGTTGTTACCTCTACCTAAATTTATCTAATTGTAAAATTTGTGCTTGTAACTGTATGAGGTGTGCAATAAAGAGTATTTATTATTATTATTGGTTGACAACTATTTGTGTGTTGAAGTAATGTTCGAGATAGATTGTGTTTATTAAAAACATTATAAACGTATTGTTTATGTATTTTAAAACTTAAATACGGCACCAGGTCATTTTACATTAGTTAACTATAATAGCTATCGCTCGCGCATCGCGTGACAATTGTCAACATACGGTTATGTCAGAGATGAGTGATAGTAATTGTCGCGTTATCGGGTTAGTGGGATGAATGGAGTGCGACCAATTTTGAGGGGCATTTCGATTCTAGTTCATCACGGGATGAGGTCACGTTTTAATGTTTATGTCATATGTTAGAAAATGTAATGGTTTGTTATGTACTTGTAGGTAATGCAGATTAAATAAATATTATGGGACAATCTTTCACAAATAGCATCCATGCCGGGGGGATAGCACCGATGCCGAACAAGTGTTTCTGATGCAAAAAGATTGTCTACGTACCCTAGCCAATATAAATATCCCAAATAGTCACCGCCCATACTTTATTAAATACAGACTGTTAACCCTCCCTTGTATCTATATATTACAAGCTGCCCTTTTTGTTTGAGAAAACCCACACTTGTTCAAACAAAAGAAAGACAGGGAAAACACTAGAGCGAAATACAGAAATAAACTATTGCTTCCGAAGATTAACCTAAAAATGTATAGAAATGGGCCCCATTGTCAATGCATACTAATAACTAATAAAATTCCAAATTCAATTAAACTAGAATCCCGGAACGCAGTATTTAAACGTAAGCTAGAGAATTTATTAATTGATATTTAAGTGTTATTACTCAGTTCAGGAATTTCTTGATGACAATAGTTTATAATTTGTAAGTAATTATTTATTTGAAAAATGTAATTGTTGTGTTAATCTTAATAAAAGTTGCCTATTGTTTAGTTTTTAAGATAATGTTGTATGCCCTGACAGGGCGTCTTGGTCTGACTTATAATAATGTAACATCTTAATTCTATGTACATGACTTTACAATAAAATAAATACAAATACCTAGTCCCACGGTAAGCTCAATAATGCTCGTGTTGTGGGTACTATTTAGAGGACAATCTATATATTATATATATATAAAAGAAGAAACTGACTGACAGACTGACTGACTGACTGACTGACTGACATATCAACGCACAGCCCAAACCGCTGGGTCTAGAGATTTGAAATTTGGCACATAGGTTCCTTATAAGGTCTAGGGGAGCACTAAGAAAGGATTTTTCAAAATTAACCTCCTAAGGGGGTAAAATGGGGGTCCAAAATTTGTATGGCGAAACAAGATTTGTTAGACTATTTTATTCGTAACTTCACAGCAGTATTCCTAACGATAAATGAGTAAACACGTGTTTCAGGTTTTTTGAAATTCAACCCCCAAAAGGGGCAAATGTGGTCACAAAGTCTGAAAATCAACATGGGTATCGTATCCTTTTTGAGTTCTTATAGTACGCGGGCGAAGCCGCGGGAAAAGGCTAGTTTATAATAGATAGATATAGATAAATACTTAAATACATAGAAAACATCCATAACTCAGGAACAAATATATGTGATAAGCACACAAATTAATGCCCTTACCAGGATTCGAACCCGGGATCTCTCGTTTCGTAGGCAGGGTCACTACCAACTAGGCTAGGAGGCCGTTTATATCATGGAGGAAATTAGAAAGACTACAAAGAATGCTGTTGTACGATACACTATTTCAGAGTGCATCTTTGTCTGTCCATCAAACTCATGTCCTCCTGAGCAGAAATATCAAATATTTTAAATATCTAAACAAGAGCATCATAGTACATTTTATGTAAGACTCGTTATACAGGGTGATTTCGGGTCGTGGAGCAAGAGAACAAAGCATGATACAGAACTTAAAGATGAACCTAATGATGGTGGTCATTATTTTTTTATCACCAATATTGATATTATTATTCAGATGACAAGTAGAAAAAGATATTTATGCATACAATTTGGTCACCCTACTCAATGTGACGTCTCGTCGTTTCTCATATAGCGTATTTCAAATCAAAAGTCATAGAGTGATCACGATTTACTTAATTTCATATTAATTTTACTTGAAAGATCAGATTTTTTTTATTAATTCTGTTTTGTTAACATACTATTCAATACTACCATGTTGATCAGTTACCGAGTCAGAAAAAGTGGTTCCAGATGACGACCCAGAAACCACCCTGTATAGGTACCGAATTGCTTTACATTTTTATGTCAATACATAGGTACCTTAAATATTTTTTGATTAAGACTTTGAGTATTAAAGATAAAGAGACTCGAAAGACTCACAAATGAATAAAAACTAAAGAAATTAATATTTCAATATACTCAATTGACATCATCCTATTTTATATAAGTCGGGTAATAGATAATAATCTAATAATAGTCATAACTCACATAACAGGAATCAAAACAATTGTAGTTACTTATGAGAATGGAATGACATAGCTATGAGAATCAGTATTGGCGTAATGTAATACCGTCACATCGGACCTAACGTTTATGGAATGTAACCGCAGTAAAAAAACAATTTGTGGCAGTTTTTCGGAAAAGGTACCATTTGGTCGAATACAATACAAAACGTAAGGGCCACTAAAGGTACATTTTCCGAAAAATGTCACGTTTATTTTATAGGGACGTGCGCGTTGGAGGGTCTGCCATCTTTTGGTATAAATCGAAAACCGACATTACTCCGTTCCAATAGACAGTGCTGCCTCCAACTTTCGACTCGCATACCCGTGCACGTTGTAGGTCCTGCCATCTAGTGGACTAATTTGGCAACTTTAATGTGTCATTTGCACTTCGCGCAAATAAACAGGGGCATCCTGTGCTGCCCTCTTCAGTCTATGCACGTTCCCTATAGCTCTAGTGTTTTTCGATAACAGAAAATATCGTGAGAAAACCGCACCTAATTCCAATAAAGTTAGGGCCAGACGGCAGGTAGCAGCAGATTCTGCCACGTGACCTTGGTTGAAGCGAGTTGTTGAAGCCAGCGTCTACATGGCTGACAACCAGCCAATCGCTTCTGCCAATGGTTGGCAGAGCACACCTAGCCACCAAGGGTGTTTAAAGGTCATGTAGAATTTGGCATCAACCACGGGCTACGTGGTTTAAAATCTCTGTTTTCTGCCAAGGTCTCGTGGCAGAGGGCTGTGGTT
Organism: Pammene aurita; assembly: GCA_947086415.1. NCBI lineage: Eukaryota > Metazoa > Arthropoda > Insecta > Lepidoptera > Tortricidae > Pammene > Pammene aurita. The sequence goes on from OX352291.1 coordinate 2,735,214, forward strand.
GTATGCCGTCTGGCTCCAACTTTAGGCTAAGTTTCTGGCTGGAAGGTCAAGATGGAAGTCCATTTGTTGAAAGCCAGTGTCTATCTATCTGCCAAATGGAGCCGTGGCAAATGCTGGGATAAAACTACAAGGATGACGAATTCATTTTCTAACTGTTCTTGATGGTATTTCATAAAGGGATTTTCTCTATAATAATGTCTACGTACTAAAAAAGCGTGACATTCCTCACAGGCTACGCGAAGGAAGTTATTATACATTGTATTAGTTTATTCCCTTGGAAGTAATGGATATTATATTGCATATTTTTTGTGTAAATCCGTACTTTTCAACTGTACCTAAGTAGAACGAATATATTTTTTTTACTAAAATAAAAAAATACGTCTTATCTACTAACCTGCGTCCTATAGTAGTTGGTCCGTCCATCACTGGACCTGATCATGACCCTGGACTCCGGGCAGGTCATCTTCTCTTCCGCCGCCAAAAACTTCTTGTCACTCATGTGTAAGTTTTTATTTAAGTCCGTACGGTTTAAGGCACATGTGTTTTAAGGTCCGAAGAATTTAAGGCACAATTTTTTAGGGTTGGCACAGATTTAAGGCACTATGTCGTTGGTCACTAGTGTCACGTGATTGTAGGCATTTTGGGACATATCTGTAACAAAGGAAACGTGTGATTAGTTAAATAAAATGAAAAATCCTGCTTCTTATATATTGTGAAAGGGAAATTAAGGTGAATAATTTTGTGGCACTAGTAGAATTAGTATTGTGGCAAAAATTAGATTAAGCAGATTATGTACACAATCTAAACTTCAACAAACTAAATACGCAAAAAAAACATATTTTTGCATTCTCGGCCTGAAAAATAATAATAATAAGAGACGTGTATTTAATAAGATTGGATAAGATCATCGCTTTTTATAACACCAGCGAGAAAACGACATCAAGAAAACTGTTACAAATTACCAATTTTAAATAACGATTACGTTATTCTATTTTCAAAGCTAGTACTCGTATAGCGCTTCCCATAAAAATTCACGTGAATTTTTATGGTAACGTTACCATGAAACAATCACATAAGGCACAAAAGTCCATTTTCTCGGCAGAGAACCGCGTGTGAAGAAGCCGCAAATGTCACTGAGTGACGCCTGCTGATTATCCATCAAAACAATCAATTGTTCGAGATGCGCCACGTTGGCAAAGCTACGTAACTGGAAAATTATATTTATACTCGTATTTCGCCACCTATGTTTTGCTCCTTTTTTGTATTATTATTTTTGTATCAACAAAACAATCAAGTGTCCGAATCGTCACGCTGGCAAAATAGTTTATTTTTTCAAAAAAAAATATTTGTTAAACATAATCTCTCATCTTAATGGGTATTGTCTCGAAACGTATGTTGCATTTATCATGATAAGAATTTCCTCTTGTTTCTCTTATATATATATATATATCTATATTTCTATGTGTCTTGTTCCCGAATAAAGAAAAATATCGTCGCTATGCCACATTGCCCCGCCTCATCTTCGAAGGCTCCAGGCACTGAAGAGGGAAACCAAGAAAATTACTAAAAACCCTGCTCTACCAGCTTACAATGAGTTCTGTCATCCACACCCTCAGCGACTAAAATCCCGGAATCCACCCTGCGCTACAGCCCAGAATTTGAAGAATTTTAACATCTCAGATAGGTGGAAGGTGGAGTGGTCTGCTGACACGGCCGGGAAATTCACCCTTTCCGACACAAAAATTAAAAGGGTTCGATCTCCCCCGCAAACTTTGGTGTCGCCTGAACAGGTTGAGGACTGGTCATGGCTGTTGCAACTCCCTTACATATAAATGGGGTTGGAAGGTTTCTCCACTCTGCGAGTGCGGCGAGCACGAGCAGACCACAGAACATATCTTCCGGCGCTGCCCCCTTCACTCTTATTCTGGACCAGCTGAAGATTTGGTCTCCATCACTCCTGACCTGATTACCTGTCTTGACAACCTCAAGGCTATGCTCTGATTGTCCTTTAAAATTGCATGCCATACGATTAATAATAATAATAATAAAGAAAAATAAATAAATCCATCCATTCAAATATTACTCATTGAAGTAATTTAGTCCGTCTTCGTATCTGTAACACTTTTACGACTAGGTAATCTATGTTAAAAGCTTAACCACGAGAACGAACCAATGCTACTTACTTTTTGAAAATTTTCCCGCTTAAATGACTATAAAGTGACATTAAGTTGCATAAGCTTGTCTTTAAATTGATTCTCACGTTGCGAATTTAAACATAAATCTCTGAGAACATTTGCGTGTCATGCTGAAGCTTGTTACATAGTCGTAAAACTAATCGTCACAGGAGACATTACACAACGTTACAACGACGTTACGACGGGATACACGTTACGTACACGTGTCACGTTCTTCTCAACGTGTCCCACGTGTTTATAGCCTGTCAATTTGAGAGTCATTGAGAGGGTAGTAAAAGTTTAAGTAAGCTCCCGTGAGACAGGATATTTCGTAGAGACGAAATATTCGAATCTAGAAAGATTTAGCAGCGATTTTCAATTCTCACACGTTCTTGACAGATTGGTTGTGGTTATTGCAGTGATTCCAGATTATGGTATTGGTACATAATAGGCAGCGTTTTTAAAACGACTCCACCTCACTTGTTTGTCTATGGAGAATAGAACGAGTGCATTCCGCAATTGTGATTTGTCTGTTTTCCGATAGAACTCCAGCAAGCCTATACCGGTAACCTCTATGGATTCGCCATGAAAATATTCTTTATCATACAACCACACTGGTAATCTTGCTAGTATATGGCTACATGTAAGTTTTTGTCGCTTTAGTAGTGTGATTGATGCATAATATATTATTATTACAGTACCTTTACAGGAATATGAGAGTTCACTCAATGAAGACAACTTATTAATAAAGTAATGCAGGCTTTTCACCGGCAACACAGTATCTTTATTTATAGGCGTATAGATAAATACCTTAAAACTACGAGTAGCATACATAATATAAAATTAAACTAAATAACTATCAATTACGATTTTTCGTTATTATGCTGTCACCTGTATATTTTAATTATCTCAGTAATTGTTATTTTGTTAGTTACGTTAGTATGCCACTCGGGCGTGAGACAATGCCCTATATAAACAAAAGAACTGCGCTTGGTGAAATATTGGGATGACGCAAATGATGGCATCCACTAAGGATGCAATTTACTTGGCTTTTATTCAATATGTACATATTTGAAATGTCACAATAACTAATACTGATCATAAAAAAAATGTTGTTTCATTCGTAGGTGACTCCCCGGAAAAGATCTTGAAATATTTAAATAATTAACTAGTTTATTAAAATCAAATAACTGAAAATTATGTTTATTGTTTCCTCACTACAGGCACTCACCAATTCAAGCCGTATTTTTACTTCATAGTTTAAAAAAAAATGCCTAAGAAAAAAACACAAAAAACTATGTGAAAGGGTGGGCAAAATGGCTGTTTTGACGACATTGTACCCTATAAAGGTAAAATTGATGAGCGACTTTGATATATTGGTTTCACACCAGTCTCAAACCAAAATCGAATACACCTAATGTGCTCTAAAAAATAACCATCAAGAGCTTAAAAGCTTTTCGTAGTTTACTGGAACTATTTGAACTATTTTTACTACCTCCATTTAGGAGCGAAAGCTCTATGTGTAAAATATTTACTGCCAATTGTATATTAAAAGAAAATAACTTAAAACGGTACTTAAAACAAGTCAATAGTTAAACAGAGAATAGAAAAGCGGTGGGTACCATCGTCCACACTGTTAACTGTCCATCGGTGGACCTTATGTCTTTTGTAATGAGGTCCACCGATGTACAGTTAAGAGTGTTGCTGTTTGTACACCGACAAGAGAGTAGCTCTGAAATAGTGATTATGATGAATATTTTAAGCGCCAGAATATGTAAATAGTCTATTTAACGACTTATTGTATTTACAAAAGCTTGAAGTTTATTTTTGCTTAATGTTTAATGAATTATAAATTATGTTTCTTAATATGTTATTTTCTTTATTAGCAACTACATCCAATGCACACCCCGCCCCGGACAATGCAATGGACGCCGTACACACTTGGCGGCGGAGCATAGAGAGCGAGCTGCGAGCCATAGGACTGAGCTGAAGAGAGGCCAAAACGGTTGCTCAGGATAGAAAGGCGTGGAAGGATCTTGTGGAGGCCCTATGCACCTCCGGGGTGCCCTAGGATCAACAACAACAACATCCAATGCAACAACGTTTTAGTTTTGGGATAAACTGCGCACAACGATTATAAAAGAGTTTATATTTATTATCTATACCTATGGGTAATTATATGATTTTACTTTGTAATTAGGTATTTACTTTTGTAAAGCACGCCATTTCACATCTGAGTGTCCTTTATTTGTTAATAAATTTTAATAGGCACGACATGGGCACGGCTGAAACGCTGAAACTTTTTTTGCTAGAACATACTTATAGGGTTTTGCCATTCAGTAGCTAGACTTAGATTTATTATAACAATATATCACATCATCGTTAGGTTAACACTTATGGACGCAAGCGGATATGGGACTCCCCCTAGATCTGTGATGTCTATCTATTATTACAAAATATATTAGATTGCAATGCCTTATATTTGACAACCTAAAGTAATTGTATATTAATAAATAAATAAATAAATTTTATAAGGACAATATTACACAAATCGACCTAGGCCCACAGTAAGCTCAATAAGGCTTGTGTTATGGGTTCTAGACGACGATATATATAATATATAGATATAGATAAATACTTAACTACATAGAAAACATCCATAACTCAGGAACAAATATCTGTAATAAACACACAAATAAATGCCCTGACCAGGATTCGAACCCGGGACCTCCTGCTTCGTAGGCAGGGTCTCTACCAACTAGGCTAGGAGGCCGTTATATTTGTGACTAGCTGTGCCCGCGGCTCCGCCCGCGTGGAATTCGGTCTGTGTCAGTAAGCGGCTAATTCACCCCTAATTTCTCTCCCGCTTCTCTGGAGGCGGAACTTGAAGTACAGTTGACAGATGGATTTATCCTATTAATTTTTATTGGCATGATTTAAACGACATAGAATAGTAGGTGTATATCAGACGATACAGGACCACTTTTGTATTTATACGTTCATGTCCACGGCAAATATCATCCAAATCGATCCTCCCGTCAAATCAGTCGTAAGAACAGGCGCGGTTGAAATGGGGCGGGGGGGTATCAGAAATGCAGAAATGTTTTTTTATTTGAGGAATTAGTAACCTTAAGGGCTGAATCCTTAAGGGGGGGGGGTAGACCTCCCGCAAGGTGGACTGATGACACCTGGTGAAGGTCGCGGGAGTCCGCTGGATGCGGGTGGCGCAGGACCGGTCATTGTGGCACTCTTTGGGGGAGGCCTATGTTCAGCATCATAATGATGATGATGATGATGAAGGGGTGATTTCCGGGATAACAATGCAAAAAAAACCGGCCAAGAGCATGTCGGGCGATGCTCAGTGTAGTTTCGTAAATGCCGCCCTGTTACGAAACATCCGTTCAAACGGTCGTTTATTAAGGGATATTTGGCGGTGCTTACGTCAGTCTACTGTCCGGCACATCCTTTCACTATGCGATTTTGACTGATAATTCAAACACGGCTGAACCGATTTTATTCAATATAGTTTTTATTGAAAGTTCTTATCAGACCTCACCAAATTTCAGCTTTCTAGTGCGAACAGCAACTGAGCAAGACCGTGGACAGACGGACGGACATGGCGAAACTATAAGAAAGAGATAAATAGTAGTTTATGTAACTGTTACGTAATAAGGCCTAATTATGTACAGAAGCATACAGTGCTTTACCTACACACATATTAAAAATACACTGAAACCATGCGTGCCGGCGGTCGGGGGGGGGGATTTTTGATTACGTTACCGTAGGTAATGAATTTTCATACGTTTTTACCACACTGTCACAGATAATACACTGATGTTACGTTACTGGTTGCAATAATTGTGGTAATTACATACTTCAAGGTAAGCACATTACAATGCACTAATGAACGTCAGAGAAAAAAAATACGTGAGTGTCGTGGAACACTCTGTTGGAACGAAGTTATGTTATTTAATTTTATTTCATTTTTGACTTTTTCGTAAATTTTGTGGTTTTAATTTTTTTTGTATTTTTTTGACATTTTTGAAATTTTGGAAATTTTGGAAATTTTGGAAAATTTTTGAAATTTTTGAAATTTTTTGAAATTTTTGAAACTTGAAATTTTTGAAATTTAAAAATTTTGCGATTTTTTACTTTTAGGTTCTCGACTTTTTTTCACTTTTATCAATTTGTTACTTTCCCTACAATTCACTTCACTTCACTTTATTCTATTTTATATATTTTTTATTTCATTCCATTTTACATGTTTCTCAATCGTATGGGTGTACCGTTTTCGTGACGTGACGCTTTTTCGTACCGGTCACGTGACTTTTTTTCACCTAGCCCCCCATCCGCGAACCGTCCAATAAGGAACTTCGTTCCAAAACTACCACCGGTTTTAACCCTACACCTCTGGCCCAAGAAGTATTATGACCGAAAAGATACTCGACGGGACTTATTTTTTTCAAAACAGTAATACATTATTAGATCTTAAAGATACAAAATAATGCGTAGTTCTTCAAGAAGACATATCAAAACAGCTTGAGAGACAGATAATGTACCTATTGTTTAATTATAAGGAAAAATAAAACCTAATCTGACTGCTTCACAAAACGTTTGATATGTTTTCCTACCTAAACGGTGTCCTATAAATGTTGTAGTAGTTTTTAGGTTTGGGCGATGCATCTTTGTCCGTCATATATAATACTCGAACCTGCAATAACCCTTTGACATTCATGACATTTTCAAATATTTCTTAAGAGCGGGTAAAGGTAAATTTAAAGCATCGACGGGTAACATGTTATAAATATGACCTTGACCAAAAAATTATTGAAATTAATTATTGAATTATTGAAATTATTGAAATACCAAATTTCATCTAAATACGGACAGCGGTTATTGGTTGTTTCTTCCCCATGTAAACTTTCACCCCTTTTGTATCCGTTTAAAGGATAATTTCCGAGATAAAACTATTTTATTTCCTTTTTTAATTAATTATCTTCATACCAAATTTTATCTAAATCGATTCTGCGGTTAATAATTCCCTATACAAATTTCCAACTCTCTTTTCACCCCTTTAGGGTTGATTTTCGGAGTGAAAACTATCATTTGTCCTTTCTTGAGACCCATACTATACCAAATTTCATCTTTATCAGTTCAGCGGTTAAAAAATCGTCATACCAACCCCCTTTTCGGGGTGAAAGGGTTTATTTTCGGGATGAAAATTATTCTGTCGTTTCTCGGGACTCAAAATATCTGCATACTAATTTGTATTAAAAAATCTCCATACAAACTTTCAACGCCCTTTTCACCCCCTCCAGGGTTGATTTTCGAGATGAAATTCTTTGTCCTTTCCCGGGACTCAAACTATCTCTACACAAAATTTCATCAAAATCCGTTCAGCCGTTTTCACGCGATAGATGTATAGATAGATAGTTTTTATTGAAAGTACCTTTCAGGCTTCACTTCCATTATTTTTTTCTTGTAAAGTAAGGGGGGGGGGGGTTCAAGATGAAACTATCCTTTGTCCTTTCTCGAGACCCATACTATCTCTCTATACCAATTTTCATCTGAATCTGTTCAGCGGTAAAAAAATCCTCATACCAACTTCCAACCCCCTTTTCACCCCCACAAGGGTTTGAAAACTATCCTTTGACGTTTTTCGAGACTCAAATTATCTCCATACTCATTTCTATATAAATCGTTTCAGCGGTTAAAAATTCCCCATACAAACTTTCAACCCCATTTTCACCCCCACCAGGGTTGATTTTCGGGATTAAAACTATATATTATCCTTTCCCGGGACTCAAACTATCTCTATACAAAATTTCATCGAAATCCGTTCAGCCGTTTTCACGTGATGCGCGGTCAAATAAACAGACAAACAGATAAACAGATAAACAGATAAACAGACAAACAGATAAACAGACAAAAATTCTAAAAATTGTTGGAACGTGTTCTGTTATCGATTCTAAGTATCCCCAGCCAACTTTTTTTCGATTATCTTCCATGTACAGACTTTCGACCCTCTTCAGCTTTATTATATGTATAGATAATAGTTTGAAATAAGTATTTACTTTTTAGATGTTTTATCGCCTAGTCTTATCGTCTTTTACCAAATAGGCAGACACTTACACTCAGTAATTTGAATTTACGACATGCATGATCACTTTATTAATAGGATACTTCCATGAAGTACCGAATGTATCGATACTCCTCGACTCATTAAATGTCATCAGTCTGGTTACTATTGAAACGTCATCCTTTTCCTCTTTTTCATCAAAATTGTATAGGATTGTTCCAGCTCACGTCTCTTGTCACCCTGTATACTTTAGTACTGCTAAACTATGACGCGGGATCAAATAAATAGCTAGTTTTGTAAACAAATTTCGCGAGTAAATATCATTAATCTGGGAAACAGTAACGACTGTTTACCCTCAGTAAACTTATTTGTACTAAATATTACATTACAGAGTACCTACATAATGCCATTACCATTACATTTACAAACTATGATACATTTTAACACACAGGGTTTAACAAATTTAATCTGATTTGTTTAGTCATAATTGTCATAAATGTGTTTAGTTCTTTCGATTTTACGTAATACCTACTTAAATAAAATATTATAGCAAGCTATTTTTTTATAAAAAAATATTGAATTTACTCTCTGGAATTGACACTTATTGAATGAGTATATCTACGTGTAAAAATTTTACCTCTTAATAAATGAATAGCTCATCAGTAATCAGCGTTTTACATTGCCAACTTTTTCGCTGGAATCTCGTTAAGGAAATGCGTTCGGATGGCGAATCTTGCATTAGGCGTCTCTTCTACGCTATTTAAATACCTAACACTTTTCTTTGGTCGGACGAGAAACTAGTAAGAAAAATAAAATTAATTTAACAAATTTAACAGAAAACGCTAATTACTTTACTGAAGAAGTTATCCTGTATTTTTTACAAGTTTCTTATTGGAATCACGTCAAGGAAATGCGTCGAGCGGAAGGTCGTCTGCTCTGCTCCATGCTCTTTACTATTTATATCCCTAATACATTCACAATTTAAATCATGGAAGTAACTGGTAAAAGAAAATCAATTATATTTGATAAATTAAACAACCGGAAACGCTAACTAAGTCACTTGAGAAGCCACCCTGTATATATCTGTCAACTTTTTTTGGAATCCCGTCAAGGAAATGCGTTTGGCGGAAGGCCGTCTGTTCTAAGCTCTATGCTATTTATACCAGACATTCAGGTCAGGGCGTCAGCGTCATAACAAATATATTTAGTCGCGTTATGACAGCTGACAAAGTTTGACGACTTTGAAGCTTTTCATTGAAAACAGGTATCATTTATTTCATTCGTGAATACTAATTTTATACAACAATATAACAAATAATTTTAATAAAATATTGCTAATAAGTATAACGACCACGCGACTCTGCGCCGATTTTATAAGCCAGAAATGCCGGCATTATACTTTGCGATTTCTCGGGCCCGATCTACCAAACCAAAGTATCATACCAGTTAAAGTGACGTTTAGTTTGTTAAGTCAAGAACCAGTACAGACGACAATTTTTATGAAAATATACGACGTTATAGTAGCAGTCCACATTTCCTCGTCCAAAGTCCATGCTGCAGCATACATGCAGGGTTAGCGTGGTAGATCTGTATAAGTTTGGTGGTAATTTAATTTAATTTAATTTAGTCGAAAGGTAATCCTATCGATTTACAAAGCAACTTAATAAAATTAGTAACTGATCCTATGTTTAGTTATTTATTTAGCTTTAAAATGCACTGAGTTATTTTTATTTCTAAAAACGATGTATTTCCTTGAGGAACAATTAAGGATTTAAAATTAATAAAAGTATACCTGAATACATTAAATCTCTAAATGGTATTTATTACATTTAAAAATAAGCTCAAGAAATGGCCATTAATAAAAAGTTTCTATAATCTAAATGAATATTTTATATGTACATATGGTTAAAATTATTTTGAAATACTATTGTTGTTATTGTTTTAGTATATTTGACTAGTTTTAAGTTTATTATTGTACGTCCGAAATGGGCAAGCTGTTGGACTTTATATTACCCACAACATCTAAATGTACACAGTTCTGACAATCAAGCTATCTTATCTTATCTTATCTTATACATTCCTGTCCCAGTGGCTATTTCAGTTCACCCTGTATATCTTAACAGTCTTCTCTGTGTATGTACGAAATCAATTAATATAAAAGAAACAATACGACAATCATAACTCGATTCCTCTCATGTAAACAATAACATACACAAATTTAAGACAAATAACGGTATAAGGGAACCCATACATCTTTCAATGCCTCAAGTATAGAGTTTACAAACAGTAAACTTAAAACGTTTCTTAAATAAATACTCGTATTGAACCAACCAACCTTCATACATGGTAAAAAAAATTGAACCATTTATACAAAGTATTTAAAAATATATATAAAAAGTACAGGTACATTCAGAAATCCATATTTTCAACTTGCCTTTGTGTGACCTAATTTTAACATAAATATTAGCAGAAACAATTATTGCATGATGATAGTTTGTAATTTATCGTTGTAGATAAAATTCAACGTGATAAACGACAAGGCTTGTAGCGATAGTAGGTATAGTCACTGGCAATAGTATAGTATCTTCCTACACAAAGGCCGCAAAAATACGTGACACGCTATTATTTGTGAGCCCTTAAGAGCGTGTCACATATTTTTGCGGCCTTCGAGTAGGAAGATACTTTTGCCGGTGACTGTGCACCCGCTACGCCAAAAGGTGCTTAAAAAAACACAAACTTAGACAGCTCCATAAAGTAATTTAAGTATGGGAGCTACGATATAACAGACAGACACATTAGATACGCCAGTTATAACACACTAACTTATAAGATCCCTTGTTTCGGTCGTAGGATAACAAAAAAACAGCATCAGTCTGGCAATCAATATCGCATATTCTTGCAAGATACATCGAGTGTCGAAGACGCAAGATGAAAGCGTATAGTGTGGACGCACATAAACCCTCCGGTCTTTGTCAAGCTATCAACCTCATATAAGCAATAACGATTATACTTTACAGCCTTCGATATAAGCTACTAAACACAGTACTCGTCCTTATTGCATGCGTCGCTATAGCAATCAATATTGCATGTCCTTGCAAGATGAATCGAGCGTTGAAGATGCAAGATGAAAGCGCGCCGTGTAGACGCATCCTTGCGTCTAAATTTTGTCAAGCTGTGTTGTCAAGCTCTAACGATTACACTTGGCATCCTTCGATTTAAGTCACACAACACAGCACTTGTCTTAGCTGCATGCATCGTCATGCCAAACAATATTGCATGTTCTTGCAAGATGAATCGAGCATTGAAGATGCAAGATGAAAGCGCACGGTGTAGACGCACCCCTTGCGTCTAAAGTTTGTCAAGCTGTCAACTTTATGTAAGCACTATCGATTACACTTGACAGCCTTTGATTTAAGGGTAAATAAACATTGGGGTAAGCTTTGAGTATACAGGAGTGTTTGTTTTTAAGTCTGCTGCAGTCAGACTTGGCGCCAGCCGTTTACAATGCCGTAAAGATCTTTTTATACCACAACTAGCCGCTTTATTCTGTATAAACATAAAAAGAACTCTTATTGAAACTAGATCATATTACAAATTTCAAGTTATCTACTTTCAATTGTTTAAATTGCGCGCACTCTGTGAGTAGGTATCTGTTATATTATAACGGAACTGTAAGAACATGGTGGCAAACAAGTATACGATTGTTCAGTTAAATAAATTAGTAGACAGGCTATAGAAACTTGTAGGTTCTATGTTCTTTGATTACAAAGATCGAGATGAAATTCTACGGTGTCTCTGTACAGTCACCGGCAAGCAATACTATCTTCCTAAACGAAGGCCGCAAATATATGTGACCCTTATGGCCCTACAAATAAGAACGCATCACATATTTTTGCGGCCTTCATGTAGGAAGATACTATTGCCGGTGACTGTACAAAAACCATGGTCGGAGAAAATAGGACTGACTGAAATTTGAAAGAACGCTATTACGTATAAGTAGACATTGTCAATCCTGTTTTATTTGTCCATGACAAAAATAGCAAAATGCCTAGGTCGAGTTCATTGTAACTATTATAAATTAGTAAAATACTTGGCATTGTATGTTGTCAACTGTCGAGGCCAATGCCATTGAAGTATTTTTGAAATGTGATTTACGCAAAGACATTTTTGTACTATTAAAAAAAGTATAAAGTATGTGTAAAAACTCTGCTATGTAAATTTGCCAGATCTAAGTTGTAATTTTCTACATAAAAAATTAAAAAGAGGAATCCTTAGCCTTACATAACGGTCGACTATCAGCATGATTATTAGTCCTTTTTAATGCAAATTGAAATGGAACGCATAGGAATGATCACAATATCACTTTCGGTTCGTATCTGTCTTTTTGATACCTACATTTACTTTTTGTTTGGCGTTGTGAATAAACCGTCTCTTGTTGGTACGGCCCCTAATACTTAGAGAATTCAACCCGGATGGAGTAGCCATGTCTGTCATTTTCTATACAAAAAAAGTCTGCCGATTTTTGCGGGGAAAGGGGACGTCAAACGTATGGCTATTCGTACGTAACGTACAGATAGTTACGTCAAATAAACGTCAGTCCATACATGTGTATGACCACTGGTCATACATATGGTTTCGGCAGAGAGGAACACCTGTCAATGGCAACTCCGGTTGGTTGAATTCTCAAAGCCCTTGATATGTCTGTTAGATACACTCACAAGCAATGAAAATATATACAGACCCGTTTTGGTTGCTCGTTAGTGTAGTACAGTCACCGGCAATAGTATCTTCTTACACGAAGGCCGCAAAAATACACTGCCCCACACTGGCCCCACAAATAAGAGCGTGTCACATATTTTTGCGGCCTTCGTGTAGGAAGATACTATTGCAGGACTGTACAAGCGACTGCACCAACCCTTGATTGCAATGAAAAGTGTCGCTATCACAACACGGAAGCAAGCCGATAATTTACAATGTACAGTGCACAATGGCGCGTGCATGTTTGTTTGTTTACCAGCTTTACGAGCCATTCAGCCGATGCTACATTAATTAAATTGGCTTTACGGCTGTTATGCTTTAAACATTGGGCGAGAGAAATACAGGTGAATTGCTTTGTACCTAATTAATAATTTAATTATTTTTTCCTAATCGAGTCATTACGGTTACGAAAACTACCCATGTAGGGACCTATTAGATTTAAACTTTCGTGAGACATAATAACACTATAAAATATAACGGTTACACCCGCGTCTCTTTTGTCACTTCGCGCGACATGTTTCGGAGAGCTTAGGTCTCCATCTTCAAGCACTAAGAGTAGTAAGAGTGCTTTTTAAACCGACGTGCAACAGTGAGCTACGGGCCTGTTAAAATAACACTCTTAGTGCTTGAAGATGAAGGCCTAAGCTCTCCGAAACATGTCGCGCGAAATGACTAAAGTAACGAGTGTAACCGTTATATTTTATAATGTAGGGACCTGTTACTTATTTTCGTAACACAACTACAGGGTGATTTCAGGGTCGTGGAGCAAGAGAAAAGGGCATGATACAGAACTTAAAGAAGAATCTAATGATGGTGGTCAATATTTTTTATCACTAATATTGTTTTTTTTTTTTCAGATGATAAGTAGAAACAGACGTATTTGCATACAATTTGGTCACCCTACTCAATGTAACGTCTTGTCGTTTGACAAAAGTCATAGGGTGACCATTTACGAGCCTTAATACAGTCACCGGCAATAGTATCTTCCTACACAACGGCCGCAAAAATATGTGACGCGTTCTTATTTGTAGGGTCATAAGAGTGTGTCACATATTTTGCGGCCTTCCTGTAGGAATATACTATTACCGGTGACTGTACTTACAAAAAAAAACACTTAGGTACACAGGCCGAGAGATTTTAAAAACCTTGATCTATAAGTTCTTGAAATTTCCCCTCTCTCGCTAAATAGATATCGTTACACAAAAACTATTGACTGCAAAGCTCGGTACCGACGCATGTTATTATTTTAAACACCCATTAAAGGCTACATTATACCGCCTTAGATGCGATCTTCAGTTTTTTTCGTGTTATTGAGAAGATACATCGGCAAATTGCCTGGCAGGGCTTGTATCAACTAGTTACATCTTTATAACTACGACGCCTTTTACAATGTACGATATTACATTGTGATCTAAACTTAATTGTAAGAATTGAACAACAATATCTAGTCTAAATATAAAACAGGTGCGTCACATAGACTGACAGACAATGCAGAGCTCTAACTGAAACCAGTGACTATACATTTTACATATAGACAGCCACAGTTTAAGAATATTGTCTTCTGTTGCCGCGATGATAATTCATTATAGTTGTTACAATTAAACGGATTAATCGCGTGTTAGTACTAATTTTTAAAATCAGCCATAGTTTCGAGCTCTTTACAGCGCCCGTGGTCATGCAACTGGAAACTGTAATCACAGTCTAAGTACTTTTTGAGGCTCCAATTCTGAAGCGCCATCTGAACGAGACCAACCAAAGCTGCCGTATAACTTAGGGCAAAGTACTATCTGCCATTAGCGCCATCTAGTAATTAATAGTAATAACTCTGGTAATAACTAAAATGTATAGACTCTGCTGAAACTATGACCAAGCAATTTGAAACATATACACCGTGTCCAAAAAGTTCGAATACACTTTGGAGGTCTTATAACTTTTTTGTACGAATAGTTATTGTAGTGAAATCTGTATTTTATTAAAGCTATACTAATATACAAAATATGCTGCAAATATTTTGGACTAACTCCACCTCTTACCTATTTTACTAGCTGACTACATTTTTCAACTCAATCTCACGCGGCACGCACCGCTTTCAAGGTTATTTCGTCCCAAATATGCTCGATATCTTTTTTTTCAGTCCATATTTGCTATTTTATAATAATACTTGTAGGTACAAGTGCCTACAAGGCATGTAAATACATACCAAATCAATGTAATAAACGCAAATCTGGAGAACGGAGTGGCCGTTTACTTTCGGCAATATAATCATCGAAATTAGCTTTTCTCAAAGCTTGAACAACGTTTGGACTGTTTTGAGCACAATTTAGTGAGAAAATAATTTAATTTTTATTCCTAAACATAGTTTTCAAATTTTCAGGAGCGTTTTTCGACTAAAACCTCTGATTTATAATTTTCATTATTAATGTGCGACTTTATCGGTAAATATAACGAAATTTGGCCCCACATATTTAACTGAACCCCACACTACCACCAATAGTTCCCACTGGAGTCTGGGAACATTAACCTCATGGTTTAGGCTGTTTTTTATACTTGCTGCTCACAAACGACCGTTGTGAGCATTGTAAGGCTATTTTAATTCATTGAGTTTCTCGTCAGAAAATCAACTCCTTCCTGCGTGCCAGGAATGTATTGAGTTGGATTATGTACTCTAATTTTCTTGATTGCTACGGAAAAACGATGAACTTCACGTTTATTGTAGCTATGATATCCAGGATCCACCTTCTAAATACCACGTAAGGATCTCCTCAAAATTTTCAGATCGGCAGTTGATTTTTGGATAAAGCGGCTTTTGTCCTCTAAACTCGCACTCTCACGATATTTAGTATTTTAATGGTTCTAGCTGCGTAGCTGACCAGATTTTTTCCTGTCTTCTAAAGAGGAGCTATTTTAAGACCTTCTCATTGTTGTGTAAACGAGATTGCGTTTGATTCCAAAAAGTTTTATTGCCTTGAAAAAACACCTTTGCAGTCGCCATTACGAAATTTTGTACTAAATTGTTAATCGAAAGTACTTCATTGAAGAGTGAAGACAAATTTCAAGTCCTTGGCGTTTTTTATTATTACATTATGTTCAAGTTAACTTATTCTTTAGATTAATATAATGAATGGATGGCCTGCAGCCTGTATGCCTTCAGGGTCAACGCAAAAATATGTGTATTCGAACTTATTGGACAGGGTGTATTTTTCAAATCTTGTGAAGCATCACTAAAAAGTATTGCTTTTTTATCGTTTACTATAATAATAAATAAATAAATATTATGGGACAATCTTACACAAATCGACCTAGTCCCACAGTAATAAGGCATGTGTTGCGGGTTCTAGACTACGATATATATAATAGATAAGTATGGATAAATACTTAAATACATATAAAACATCCATAACTCAGGAACAAATATCCGAGATAAACACACAAATAAATGCCCTGACCAGGATTCGAACCCGGGACCTCCTGAAGGAAAGCACGACTGTAAAGGTCAGGAATATGATTATAAACGAATACTATTACTTACCTAAGTTAACACATAAACACTACACGTTCAACGTAATTGTTCAAATCAGTAAATCCTTTAAGTCAGTAAAATATAACAATTAAAATACAGTACTTCATCGGAAATATCCTGTTTATCAAATTGTTTTTTTATTTATTTAGTCTCACTAGTTAAGATAATCAACTATTGGCACAGATAGGTATTTACATCAATGAAATGTTTATAAATATGATTACGTAGTGTTTGACATACAGTTTAAAACAATACACTCAAAATACACGTTCTAAATCAGCATACAGCACACGGTGTGTTATCTGGTTTGCCTGACACTGACCAGATCGCCCTAGGGTCGTAGTGTAGTAGCAGTAGACGTAGTAATAGATCGTAAAACTGCCAATAGAACGAAGGTGACGAGTACTGCACGTTGCACTCATATACATACTTTCATTACCTAGTCTGGACCCTGAGATGTCTCAGCTAGGGCTTGCAAAACCACTATTTTGTACCGTAATTCCGAAGTCCCCCATACAATAAATACCGCTATTGCTATATTTTGAACTACAAAAATGACAAATACTCTAAACTGAACAAAATAATGATTAAGGCAGCGTTTCCACCAGATGATCGAGGATACGTTGCGAGGAATGTGTTTGTTAATAACCAATAGAATCACTACATTTACCTATGATGCTCTAGGATTGGTTATTAACAAACACATTCCTCGCAAGTGAAAACGCAGCCTAACAATGCTCGACGCAGCCGAAATATAATACTCTAAAAATTGCTGCTTTAAAAATTTTAATGTAACATTTAAAAGTAAGCGGCTAATTTTGATTGCTATAAATCATATTTAAAAAGTCAGTCGTTTCTGGAAGTGGACTGACCACTAAAAGAGGAGGTTTAGGGTATTTATTTAAACGATTACAAGACTGTCCAGCCTTGTTTGCATAATACAACTCTTTTACTGCGTCGGCCCAAGACGTGTCGTGTCGGGAGCTGTAAGTCGCGACATTTTAATCGGCGTCATTACCGGCGTCGGCTGTAATGAGCGGCGGCGATATGCTGCTCTCCCGGCTTGCCCAAATTGTATATTGATGACGGATTTTGACGTTGTAAAGAACACTTCAATATACATATATGCGATCAGTCGATCACTGACTTCGCTCCTCCTATATAACACTATAAAACACTACCAAGTACCTAATACCGGAATAAAATGCCGGTATTTTTGGTATGGACATTCCCGGTATACCGGTATTGGGTCGTTCCCTAGTTCACACCAAGTGATAATGTTACATGAAGTACGGTGGTCCCATAAATTGTCATGTCACTACCAAGTCGGTACACATAGACGGACTCTTAAACTGTTTACACATGCATGCATATTTACCTAACATCGCCTACTGTAGTAATTTAACTGTTACATATATCGTACAGTTTAAGGCTGCATTTCCTCGAGGATTCCTAGCGAGGTATGTGTTTGTTAAGAACCAATCTGCTGCAATGTGCTGAGCGAGGATAGACTTTATCTTCATGACTTTTTCTGTAGGTACTTACTTTTCCTATTTGATTTTATTGTATTTTAAGTAATGATGATCTTCTATTGAATGCATTTAATTTTATAAAGTTAAATACTCTGTCATTTTCTACATGAAATAAATTAATATATCTAATGCAGTAATTCTATTCATTCTTAACAAACACATCCCTCGCTACACATCCTCTCACATCTGTGATGGAAACACAGCCTTAAGTGTGATATGTTCCCGAGGTTCAGACTTCCCGTCACCGTTTACACTGATTCTGACCCCAAGACTCACAACAACCACGCATCGTAAAAGGTCACACACGCATCCGCAAACTAGCCAGCAAGCTTTGCGAATCGCTCAGGTATGGGCGCCCCAACAGTTATTTATCCAATTTGTTACTACATCAATCCTCACGTGTCCAGATCCAGCACGTGTACTAATTTAAATAACCTTTACTAGCCTTTATCTTATTGGAATAAGGTTCATCATTAATCATTGACATGCGTTAAGACGGCACCCAACCTCACTGTCGAAGTGTCACAAATACACTAACCGGTCTATTCACTTGCTATGTTGTTCTTGTAAAAGTTTTAGTGGTATTTGGTGTGCAATTGTGATTTATTGCAGTTATGACTAGATCTGTCGAGATTTTCGGTAACGTGCTGGGATATAGGTGTGAGAGAGGTACGGAGATCGAGGCTGGATGAGTCAGGCACAAAATTATTAGGGACGTCTTTCAGAAAGGATAGGATTTCACTCGATCGCGGTCTCCTCAGACCAGTTTATGCAGCCTCCTTCTCAACTGTGTGCCTGCAGGTGGTACGAGGGCGACCCGCCACAGCAAAGGTTGACCAACAATATCCTTTAGAATTCATTTCAGGGTACCAACAAGGGTTACTTTGCTCGTAGACTAAGATCAATGGGGGCTAACGGTTTATAGCGCAGCGTGGGTGAGAGAGCAAGACGTAGGTTTGGTTAATGTTGTGGTAGTACACTGAAAGGGGTCAATTACTATAGTATTGTAACCATTTGGGAGGCAGAAGGCATATTTTAGCTCTATAGGTACTTAATCGTTTTTCAGTGAATGAAAATATCGGGATGCAACCAGACTGAAGAAAAATCCAAAAAGGGCGAGCATCCCGTCTGTGTTCAGACGGTTTTAACTGTTGTAAGGCTAAATGGCAGTAGATTTTGTAAAACTTGGTTTTTAAGACAATTCTACATTTAACCTTGTGTCATGGACTGTGTACCTAGTTACATGAGTTATAAACATTTTATGTAATAACCCCAGTTTCAACAGTGCAACGTAGTAAAAAGAAATATGAAGTCCACATTGTATGTAACGAATACCTTCCGCAATATTTTTATGTACCAACTTTATGACTCCTTTATTTGCATATAACGATTATATCTAAGGTTGAGTTGTGAAATCGCCACGCTAATTTTATAGCTATGCACAGAAAACGATGTCAAGTTTTATAACCGTCGTAAAACGATGGACGCAGGCTGCAAATCTAGCTTTTAACAACGGGAAACGACGGACTTTGTAGAATTTATATCTCATATTGGTTACATCTTAGATCGCTTATATAACCTAAACGTTAGGCTCAATTCGAAACATTTCAGTGGCAGCTGGTAAAATTGCTAAGTTGTTACATGGTGATTTTCCAAGGCACCAGTTAATTGTATTCCAGTAAACGCATGATCAGCATTCGTCAATTTCTGTCAGCGCGTAGTCACCGCACGTTAGTAAGGGGTAAAAACCTTGTTACATTTGTCCTAGTTAGCTTCGTAAATGATATAGTGACAAAATTTAGAAAAGTGTAACCGCATTTACTAGGAATACAAGTTAGGATCCTAATTAGGATGCTAGTTAGGACACTAAAAAAAGTAAAGTGTAACAGGACTTTAAGGGCCTCCATGTGTTGTCATGTTTTGTGCGACCTTTGTGATCTACGCATTGAACATTTTATTTTCAATAAGTCAACGATAAGATGAGCTGCCTTTATAACTTATCGAATAGGGCCTACGTCCAAGCTCTAGACTAAGGGTAATAAAACTTTAATTTTACTGTGTAGTTCTTCTATAAATAAGTTTAATGCCAAGATTAAACGCTTAGTGAACCTGCTGGGCGCTGTTATATGTTAAAGAAGATTCATATATGAATGTAAGAAAAAGTTAATTAACAAATAGACACTAAATATAGAAATATACTACCCATATTTCTACAGAGATCACACCGAGAGCAGGGCCGGGTTTTAAAAAGCTACGGTTTGTAATTTCGCTCTTTACCAAACTGACGTCAAAATTTACAATAGAATATAATAAAATTTATTCAGACAACACATCAGCACATTTACAGAAATATTAAAGACGTATACATAACAAAAAAGATGTGAGGCTGAAATGGTATCCACTCAACAATGCAGTTGGCACGACTTAGCGTTGTCAACGGCGCTGGTTTTCTGCAGTCAGTGAGGTGTGAAGATGAAAATTTGTTAGAAATAGCTTGTAGATTTTTGAAATCGCGATCCTTAAGACCCAGACACTGTCAGCAATAATGACATTATTTCTCTACTCATCCTTTTCATCCTTCATATACATAGTAAAGGACGGTTACAGAAATAATTACATTATTACTGATAGCGTCTGGACGGCTAGAATGATAATTAATAAAGAATACTAAAATATTTGTACAAAAAATCAGTAATGATGCGATGTGTTTTAAAATAAACAGCAAAGTGGAGAAGATATCCGTGTATGGTAACTATATACGAGTCGATACAATGGTCCCTACGTTCATGCCCATCTAGATAAGTGTAACTATGTCGAGCACTACAAGAAACCCGATAATAACGCTTTCACACGAGCTCGGCAGATTCTGCGGTGACTATTGTTTTATTTGACACCACACCTGGTCTAGACTCTTCGCTGACTGAGCAGATATCGGTTTCAAAGTCTCCGCTATATATGTAGCTTCTTTTAATGCGGAAGGAGTAAGGTTTTTGGTTTCCTAGAATATTGCTTTGTGAGCATATAACATGTAATTATATACTATTCAGTCAGCTATAGGTAGGCATAGGCATGTTATCAGCGGTGGAGCTTTCGTCAAACTCGATTCTAATTTTTACCTATTTTTACGCAGTTGCGTGTTTTTGCTGCGGTTCTTGAAGAAAAGTAAAGGTAATTCCGGCTTTCTTGCCATTATTCGTAACGGGCTGCCAAGTAGCTATGACTATGAAACTCCTGAATCTGAAATCAGGTTAGTCAGTATCAGAAGCAGCTTAGCGAGAGAGATATTCAAAATGACCTCAAACTTTCTTATTTTCTTAACAGTAAAGTCGTTCTAAGACTATTTAGTACACCTCACCCGCTTAGTTAATTTTGCTTTTAAATGTACAATCAGGTTCATTATTGCATACCCAATTCATGAATGAATTCATTCATAAACTGGGTATGCAATTATGAACCCGATGGTACCTAATTCGATAATACTCAAAGATTGGTAGGTCTTTTAATACCAATTCTATGAAAGTCACTGCTTTAAGCGTTAGGTTCCTAATCTCATGTTTTTGTAATTAGCCTGTTGGAGTGGCCCACTGCTGGGCAAAGGCCTCCCTCCTGAATTTCCACTCGTCTCTGCCCCTGGCCATTTCCTGCCGATCACTTTCAAATGCGTCCAGATCGTCCCGCCATCACTCAATTGTTACTAAAATTAAAATGCGTCATTAATTATATAAACAGTCTTCAATTCAGACTGTATTTATATTTGTTTTTAACCAGTTTGCCATTCCCAATTCACAGAACAATAAAGTTTCATCACCATTAACAAATTTATTATTATGACCGTATCGGTTAACTTACAATTGATTGATACAGTATCATTGGATAGTTTAGAGGTTCCTGAATCACAGTTCACTACTTCTATTCACATGTTTGATCACTTGGCATGATTGGGCGGCTAGAACGATAGTTATGTTTAACACAGAAAGGTCTTTTAAGTAACTTATTTTATTTATTTTTTGTTAGTTTATCTATGAACTAAGAACTAAGAACTAAGAACTATTTCATATCGCCAACATAAATGCGTATTCTGTAAACATGTAAAGTCAAAAAACTACCTGAAGCGGAGGAAAGATGTAGATGGCGTCGCCGACGACTGCTTTTCACGTAATATTTAAAAAAACTAACAAGTCTATATGGAGAACAAGAGTGGAAGCATTTGCTCAGCAGTGTGACACTAAAATAGATTATTAAAAACAAAAAACAACAAAAGAGAAAGTAAGAAAAAGCTCCACCTACAAGAGCTCGTGAGTTGGTGACAATGAATATCTTCAAATCATAATTAATTTTGCATATTTTTAAAGTGGGGCATTCCACTCATACAATATTTGTTATTTAAATGCAGGTTCAAGTCCTGCTGGGTTGATTAGTTTTTCAATGTTTGTATTTGGTTTAATAACTAATTTTCAAATGTCGCTATCTATCTAATACAGTTCATGAAACTGATATACGAATGTCCGGCCGGAGTGGGTTTCAGTAGTAGCGTTCAGGCCCTGTAGCCAAGATGACAATCGTTTGCAGAAAACAAAACGAAACACTACACGCTCTCGCTCACTCTTCATTACTGCGATAGAGAGGCAGATAGCGTTTCGTTTCGTATTCTGCAATCAATTGTCATCTTGGCTAATAACCTCCCAGGTTGACTATTTATGAAAGAAAGAGAACTGTTTTTTTTTTCACATTCGAATTTCTTATTTGAACTGAGAAGGGTAATTCGATTGAAAATTAGTCCAACACTAAGATCGCGCATGTGTCACCTCTGGAGTTGCAGGCGTCCATAGATCAAGGGGTATTCAGGTATAAGAAATATACTGGTAATCCTTTTAAGGGCATAATGAGTATAGATTTCTAGAAGAAAAATATTTTATACGCGTATATATTATATAAAAAAAATTGGTTTTGTATGGAGGGTTGGCCGGCTGGCCGGGTGTCCCATACAAAATTTTTTTTTTTGCGGAAAAAAACTTTTTCTCCTACTTTTTCTTAGTCACATATTTTTATTTGCCACCATCGTAGTATGTATTTAAAAAAAATGTGCAAAAACTAGAATTTGGTATGTGATGCAACTGTAGGCTGTGGTCGCACGCTCCGTGGCCCGTGAGGAAGCTGACCGCAACTCTGGTCACTGCACAATTATATGCTCTTGTGATATGAAAGTACTTCCTATTGTCAAATTTGAAAGGTTTTCCAGTTCATCACTACTGCACCTCAAAAAAGACGTAACGACCATTGGAAATGCAATTTGAATTTGGAATTAATTGCAAGGAGAATACGGTAGTCAATAAATTGTGTTTTCTAATGCATAGGTAATAAAGGTAGAAACTTTAGAAAGTGATAGTGGTTAGGTTGTAAATGCTTCTATTATTCAACTAGATAATAAAACTAAGCATATCATAATTTTATAAACGTAATCTGTAATATAATTTGAATATCTTCCTGCATCATTTATGGCATATAAACTCAGCAGGGGTCATGCTATTTAACGTAGGTTAGCAGCAAGGAGGAAGTTTACGTAAATTCTTCCTTAATGGGGAAGGCCGGTGAAAACTTTTGGTAGAGGGCGCTGTTCCAGATTCCATACAATGAGAGAAAGAGACACATAAAATGAGAGAAGGAGACAGAAGATGAATGTCCTTAACTAGTATGCAGTCAAAAACCTTTTCTTAGGCAAAAACCTTCCCTATCGTGTTAATCTACAGCATTTTAATTTTAGTGTATTTCAGAAACCGGTGGATTTCAATTTCGGAGCAAATCGAGACAAAACATTTAGTCATTTTCGCGAAAATAAATAAAAACTACTTCGCGCCATACAAATTTAGCTTTTCTAAGGACCCATGTTGGAGATGTCACTTTGACAGTTGCCTTCCCCATTGGGTTTGATCTTCGAGCAACAGTGTAATGGAGGTACAGACTTAAACAAGATTTACTCAAAATATGGCTCGTGAAAATTTGTAAGCTCGTAAAAAGTCTTATACCGTAATAAGACTGTCAGGGAAAGTACCGCCCGAGTCGTTCTTGCGGTACCTACTATTGTGGGGCCGTTTTTTTGGGCTGATTGTGTATCCCTAGTATTATTTGATCGGTTTGATATAAAATGTGTATCGCCAAGTATCGCTAAGGTAAAAGAACTTATAGCCCGCTAAACTGTCACATATGTAGGTATATATTTATTTTTTCAAAATGAACTATAAACCGATTCAGCTCAAGAATTAGAACGACCGATCCGCAGAAAAATATAATATCCCGACATTAACGTTAAACTCAAATAGGTGAAATCCAGGGTTCTAACCCACGAAACCGGGACCAACAAGTCTTGGCTATAGATTTTACCATAATACGGGCAAAGTGGCAGGCATATCCTAGTCACAAATAAACTGGTCGCATTAAAATAGTTCATTTTACAGTCCACGTGAACGGGTGCATATCAAATTTAACTTTTGAAATAAAAATAAAAGTCATCTATTTATTACGAAATGTTGGCTGAAACCGTATAGGTTTAGATCCAAGCCACAATATAAATAACCACAGTACTTGAACTTCACAGAAGCACAAGTATTACTCGTATAAGTACAGAAGGTTCTCTGGCTAACTTTGACGTGTAGCTGCAGAAACGAACGTGTTCTCTGAAACGTGTTTAAATTAAGGGTTGTCAATGTGCTACCCAGCAAGGTTGCTACACAGGGTTGGCACAGATAAAAACAAGGTAGAAGCGTAAATGCACAGATTTTTATCATTGCGTAGGTCTATTTGGCAAAATGGTAACGAAACGTAAACGTACTATTTTTAGTTAGACTTTATTTCTAATAGTAATATTGTAGTTTTTTTTACTTCGTCTGCTCTCATTTAAATGGGGTCGGATCGTCATACAAGTTTTGTGCCAAGATCAGTTACTTTAGACAAAGGGGTATTCTTGACGCTCTGGGTGACTTCAGATCATGTCATGGTGTCACCTATTTTTATTTTTAGAACAAATAGGTTAGCTGTTACAAATAAATGTCAGCTGAAAACTACCTGAGCCATATCAGTTAGATTTAACTTCACTTATCACATTATATTGATAACTAAACTTGGAGCGGTAAATATTCTTACTTTGAAATGTTACTTATAGAATATAATTTTCTTTTGGTATCAAAATGCTATATTCTGACAACCAATGTCACTCAATTGGATAAATGATATTAACGTAAAGCCTGACCAGAAATATATGATTATTTTCAAGGGGGCGCTATTACTCTCATTTATATGGCAACTGTTCAGTTCTCTATGGTATGATGACATCTTGATTTGTTTACCTGTCAGCTTTGATGTTAATTTGAAAATTTTTTACAGCGAAAAAGTTTCATTTTCGAGCGTATTACTTACAGCAGTTTATTACATACGCTATCTACAATGTTCCGCTCTTGACTATTCATAATTTTGGGAACTTTCTGTCGTTTATTATTTAATATTCAACACTTTATTATTATTCAAGTAAACTGCCTCAATGACAGTGACAGCCTATAACATGCACTCACACATGCATATCATTCTGTCATTAAAATTATTGCCAGTGTAAGAAATTAGTTCCAATGAAATTCCGCAACATGGCGCATGATCATATATTTCTGGTCAGGCTTTAAATAAATTTCATATTGAATTGAACTTGATAACCGATGATAATAAGAAAGTATGATCTGAATAAGGCTTCCATCACTTTTGCGGGCCAATCCTGTTCAATACGAGTATCAAATCCAAAATCAGACCAATAACAGTTCGAATATACCTCGTGTATTTCGCATATTATGATTTATAAAAACAAGATACGCTGTAATAAATGTCAAAACACTGCAGGCCTATGATGACAGCAAGTTGTCACGGGATAACGTGATATAAAACGACGGTTGCCGTCAAACTGCCATTTCATATCACGATATCCCGCGACAACCTGCTGGCGATTATTAGCCTAATCGGCATCGTTTTGAACGCCTTGACCAAGTCATGAAGTCAACATACTGAATATTTAAACTGTATCCGAGACGTATAGGAGAGCGAGTCGTAAAATAAGAATTTATTGCGAAAACAAATGGCCGATTGAATGGAATTTAATATGAATTTTATGATCACATGTTTTATTATTGTTGTGTAACGGTTGCATAAGAGTTCGATGGGCGATAGTGGAAGAAAATACTTTTGTTTCATTCTGCTTGCAAGACATCTTTTGAATGAAAATTAGATTTAATTAAATCAGTAAACAATCCTTTGAATTCTTACAATTCCTACACTTAACTATCAGGTTTCTTGAATCTACAACAAATAGATTATATAAATGCTATGAAATCTTTTCACCACTGATAAAGATAAACTATAGTAACTGCAAAAAATATGATCCAAGAATCTTATAAGTCTTAGTACACTTTCACATTATCCGATCTGATATCGGAAGTCGGATAGGATCATGAAGAAGACAAGTTAAAAATTTGTGTAATTCTATATTTTTTCTTTAAATACCTGATATCCATTGCTCATTAAAAGCACTAACGCAAAAAAGACGAACTTCATGCCATAGGGTACTCTCTAGCGGCTTATTTTTTGTTTCGGCCATCCGACATCCGATATCGGATCGGACAGTATGAAACCGCCCTTACGTTTTAGCGACACATTGTCACAAATTGAGTGCCAAACGGTTGGCAACGAATTTGTTGATCAAACAAACGTACTTCTATTCTCATTTCTACGTCCATTAGGTTACTAAAACTATATGAGCAGTGGGTACTATTAATAATAATTTATAACCATTTTTTTACATCGCGACAAGCATACGGCCCGCCTGATGTTAAGCGGCTACCGTAGCCCATTAACACCTGCAACTCCAGAGGTGTCACAAAGGTAAAGTGGAGGTACGTCCCCAGTCGGGCTCTTCTTCAGATTTGAGCGAGATGACATTCGCTGTGCTGTGCCGTACCACACATAGCGAGATTACATTCGCAGTAGCCATACCTCTCTTCATTTAAATAAGTATTTTTGAATTTCCTTTGGAATAATGTTACTGTCATCACCACATTATTTGTATCGTTTATCGCTTCGTTACGAGTAAATGTGATATTTTCAAGTAAATCATTATCATTGTCGGTTATCAATAAGGCGTTGCTGCCGTAAAGAATCATTTAGAAATAAACTTTATTAACAACCGACAATGATGTACCTTTGACTTGAAAACGCCACAAATATCGATGCAACCTTACTTTCTTACGTAGAAACAAATGAATCTAGATCTAAAATAACTTTTCCTAACAAAAAACCGTGAAACGGCTTCGCAGAACGCATGGTTCGTCGAATGACAAGAATAGTTTTACAGACTGACTGACATGTTTGATGTGCTTCTCCGTATAGGTTATGGGGTGACGATAAATTGGAAGTCGATATATATGTCGACTGTTGGGATATACTGAGGAAATCATTGTAAAAATGACAAAAATAGGCACATGTTAAGCACCCGCTAATATTTAAAACTTTCCCGGAAAACATAAACACCGCCTAATTCCAACAAGCTAAGTAGCTTCCATTCAGGGCTGATCAGATGCTTTCACGAAAACTCGTGCCTACGCCGATTCATGGGATTAGGTTGCTTGGTTGCTTATTATAATTTGGAAATTTATGTAGAAGACACAGTTCAAGTAAGAAAGTATATCAAACTTGTATGTAATTCATTTTCAATAGTCAGATTTGGACTCATCTTTTTTCTTTTGTATTTTTCTTAAACTATAACCTATTGTTGGTTAATCTAACCTTGGTTTGATATGTTTTCTTATAGAACAACGCACTTATATGTATTGTTTAGTTTTGATGTACTGTTGTTTTGAAAAAATAAGTCCCGCCGAGTTTCTTGCCGGACATAATTCTTCTCGGGTCAGAGGTGTAGGGTTAGAACCGGTGTAGTTTGATTTTTTTTTCTCTCTTTTACTTTGACGTGTAAAAGTGCCCTTGTGGCTTACTGAATAAATGTTTGAGTTTGAGTTTGAGTTTGGCAGACCTCAGGCTCCTAAGCCGTTGCAATAAAGGGATAAACGCTATATAGTTTTAAACTTGTAGTTTCTTTGATTTCAAGCACTCGAAAGTCGAAAATTATGAGAAGTCAGAGGAGCCCGCAAAGTCGCATGTATTTTTATCGGTCCGTATCATTGAACTCATACAGGATGTAACAAAAAAACTGGTCCTTTAAGGGCATAATTGGTACCGTATTGCGACTAAAAAAAAATAGGAGAAAATTTTTTTAGACACAATTTTTTTTTTGTATGAGGCACGTCGTCCCGGCCGGCCAACCCTATACTTATACAAAACCATATCTTTTCGCGTAAAAACATTTTTTTTCTTAGTTTTTCATAAGTACGATACTAAGTATGCCCTTAAAAGGATTACCAGCATTTTACTACACTTATATAATTACAGACAATACAAAAGAGTTCGAATAAGGACCTCTTTTTCTGTGCCACTTTTGTTTGCTGGCCGTAATTTTCTATATTAAATAACTTCAATAGTCCTTAACCTTATGCTTATTATCATCTTCAGCCTGGGACATCAAGACGTCTAGTTATCTAAATATATATTCACAAACATATACAGCACACGGGCGCCATTTTTATCTAAAATAATCAGTGTTTACTTTCCTCACTGGTTTCCGGCCTATCGGGTGTCAATACAACTTATCGGGTTACGAGATAAGGGGGAACTGACGGACAGACGTGTTTGATCATAGATATGGTGCCTCTTCGGATATTTCTGTTGCTATATGGAGCTCAAAGACAATGTGGTCATACATTTTACAAGTCTACTCAAAGCTTGAAGAATTCAATTAACCGGAGCGGCTATTGACAGGCGTTCCCCTCTGTAACGTATGACCAGTGATAATATTTATTGTATGGACTGACGTTTATCTGACATGGCTATTTGTATGTTACGTACGAATAGCCATACATTTGACGGTCCCCTCCCCCGCAAAAATCGGCAGACTTTTTTTGTATAGGAAATGACAGACATGGCCGCTCAGGTTGGTTGAATTCTCTAAGTCTCAAAGGTTTTTATTTCGGCCGTCTACACATAATTTGTCTAATCACAGCGCAAACATATTATATTAAAGTCGCCTAGTTTCGCATAAGAAGTTGATTAAATTAAAAAAATACAAAGTATATGTTGTTAAAACTGTAGAAAGCGATAATATTACTGTATTACTGTATTTTATGTTATTGGTCTTAACTTTTTTGTCGATGTTATTATAAGCTACAGATATATTATTGTAAGCTATAGAATGGTGTTTTGACGGTATTATCTGTAAATTGCTCGCTACAGGTTGTTGTTAGGAGCTGGGTCCGTTAGCCAATGCAGTGAATTACTGGCTACCACCGCACGCGCAGCTTTCGGCGCGTTTCCACCGACTTACTCGACACGTCATATTTATATTTAAGTATTCCACTTAAACTTATTCATACCTCTAAATATACTCATATTTTTTGGCTAAAGAAAACGTCGCTTGTACAATTTCTCTGTAATTTAAAGCAGTTTTTTTGGCAGATGGATCCAAATATAGAGTCAATTCATACGAGTCTTACAATGAAGAACTGACTCAGTTTTATGTAACTATGCGTCTTTAAATCGATTTCTAGAATCATGTGTCGAGAGCTTATTTGAGCGAAAAACTCGAGTCTTATTTATAATAGACACTCATTTCGTGAGTCGTGAAACCCAATAACTTTTTTGAGTGATTGTCGGGCAACAACGAAACAACATATCAAAAAAAACCGGCCAAGTGCGTGTCGGACCACGCATAGGAGGGTTCCGTACCTTCAGTGTAATAAGAACCAAACTAATACCAAAAGGTCGTATCTGATGCCTATGGAAGAAGTTTTTTGGAGATAACTCAAAAATGGCTGAACCGATAATGTTAAAAATATTTTTCGTAGAAAGTATATGATAAGGCACATCGCCTCAAATTTATTCATATTTTTTGGACTTACGGTTCAAAAGTTACAGGGGGGGGGACACAATTTTTCTGACTTTCGAAGCGATTATTTCAGAAAATATTCACTTAATCACAAAATAGTCAAATAAACCTCAATATTATTTTTAAAGACCTATCGATTTATGTGTCACATGTTGATATTTGGTTAAAAAACATTTTTTGAAATTTAGTTACATCTATGGAGCGCCCTCCTAAAAATACTTTTTTTTCAAATTTAACTCCATAACTAAGTAGCGGCATACAAAATACACCTTATGTGTAAATTTTATTCAGATACGTCGTATATTTTTCGAGTAAAATGGCTGTGACATACGGACGGACAGACAGATAGACATGACGAATCCACAAGGGTTCCGTTTTTTGCTATTTGGCTACGGAACCCTAAAAACTACATACAACTGAGATGCGCATTCTTCGCTGGTCTGCTGGGGTCACCCGCATGTATAACATCCGTAATTAATGCGTGCGAGGCAGTTTAAAAGTCGCCCCTATTGAAGAAAAGCTGAAGGAAAAGCGACTACGCTGGTACGGTCACGTGGCCGTGAGCACGTGCTCAGACGGCCTTCTGATCACATGGTACGAGTGGCATTGATTCTATACCAACGACGAAACGTGGCCGTGGAAGACGGCCTGCTACTTGGCTGACAACGGTCGAAAAAGACCTGAGAGACACAAATGTTGACGCCGAAACCGCAAAAAACCGGCTTGTGTGGAGAATGCGGACAAGGAGAGCCGACCCCAGATAACGGGAAAAGGCTTAGGCAGAGTAGAAGAAGAAGAAGAATAAACTTTCTGTATAGAATTTATCCTTTCTTATCTTATCTACGGACCAAGAGAGACACCGGACATTACTCTTACTGTATTTCCCTAACCACAGTTGAACCTTACTACCGAGCAAAACAGTCGTTCATCGGTGACTAGTAAAAAGTAGTGAAAACGGTCCGATAGAGAGTATAATGTAGGGGGCGGTGTCTCACTCGCACTCGTTACACAATTGTCACATTTGACATATATTGACATTTTGATTATCTGATGACGTTATTAACTCCTTAGTCAAAACGAGACACAGTCCCCTAGATAACCCTCTCTTTCGGCCTCACTTTGTAACCGAAGATTATACTCCAGTTTAAAATGATAACTTCACGATCTTATCATGTAAACATGGTAAATGTAAACACACGTTTGTCGAGATAGACAGCGTAATGTCATTTAATTTTCTGGTTATTCTATCGTGAATTAAATACTTTGTGTGTTTCTTTAAGTATTTAACATAACATATCATAACTCTTTATTGCACACCCCAAATTATAGACACAAAGTATACACAAGTCACAAACAAAAAAGCAGAGGCAAAACAATTGACGGTCTTATCGCTAAAGAGCAATCTCTTCCAGACAAGCTTTGGGAAGCGGAAACCTTAGTAAATTAACAGAAAAGTAGGTGTTGAAAAGCAAATAAACTAGAGAAAAGTGTGAGAAGTGTTTATTGACATGATAAGACAAGAAAGGATTAATTCTGTATAAGGTTTGTTTTGTTATAAATAAACACTTAAATAAGGAACTATTTACCGCTCTTGGCCAAAAACAAGTACCTACTTAATAAAGATTTCAAGTGTCTCGTATTATAAAGGAACCGTGCAGTGTCAAGTATCAATAACAAGGCATGCTTTCTTCAAAGCACAAGCTGCCTTGTACCATTACATTCCTTTCCAAATACACCCACGTACCCCTATTCTAATCCTTCACCCCTTGCAATAAGAACTATATATCTGCTTAGCTAATTTGTCAAAAAGCTCAATTAGTAATATCATCGTGGTAAACAATTTTAGACTTTAAGTAGTTGAGATAAGAATTATATCTGGTGTTGTTTATAAGTTGGTTATACACCTTTGAGTGATGCCACTTGGATGTGCACTCGTTTCGATCGAGTATTTTTGGAACACAAAAGATTGACTGAACTATCTCTGGGAGGCAAATTCGACTTGTGTCAAATACAGGCCGTGATATGACGGTAATGACTACTGGTGTTAAAAGTAGTGATTATGGTAGAAGTGAATTCCGATATTACACTTTTAAAAAGCGATAGACGTAAGTACATACACGGTGTCACATCCCTTAAGATGTCAACACTGAAGTTGAACACTTTAAAGTGGACAATATTTAATACGTAATTTTTTTGCGTTGCTAATAATTGTATAAATTTTAATTCTAGTTATTTTCTATGTTATAAAAGAAATAACTAGTAGTACTGTACCTATAAAACGTAAATATTCATGTTTTTTGTGTGTAGAAAGTTACCGGTGAAAGCATTGTCCGAATAGATTGTTTGGTTCGACTGGAAAGGTTTTGTCCGTCCTGACAAAGGGGCAAAACGTAGTGTAAAACTTATTTCAAACTGTATTTTAATAGTGTATTGTAGAGTATGGGTAAGAACCTCTTTCCTTAGTAGTTTCTTGCTTGCGTTGCACATTTACATAATAAGTGTAGTGGAGAGTTGAACTGATAGTACCTAAAGCTCAGTTTTTGCCGTTGGCCAAATGAAACCAATCGTCTCGCCGGAAGATCAGCGCTGGTTTACGGGTCAGCATTATGCTGAAGAGTGGTAAGCTCTGTGTTAACCTTTTACCGCATACGAATCCGTATATGGCCTTTAATATTTTCAACTCTATTGACATGTGTCAATGTTCAAATTTAAACAAATATTTGTTTTATATTCATGTGGTAAACTCTGTGGTAAACTCTGTGGTAAACTCTGTGGTAAACTCTGTGTTTTATATTTTGATTTATTTTGTACCTACCTTCTTGTTTATGAGCACGAGCACATTTTTAACACTTTTGCTACGTTTACTGAATCAGGTAAATGTAAGTAAAAGTGTAATTATTAGCTCAGAATTCTCAACTTCTTCACACGATAGTAGGAATTCTGCGAACGCAAGGAATTGTAATAGGACGTTATTTATTAACCTCGTAATATTTTAATTTGCACTTTGCAGTAATCCAGTAAACAAGCATTAGTGAATGCAATTATTTGCAATATATTCTTTAACTTATTAGCAATTATTTTTGACTTACCCATTTATGAATGTGTTTATAGGTTTTTAATCATTATTGTTCACCTGGATCTTACCTGAAAAAATAATTTTAGTTCATTAGTAACGAAATATTAGTAGAACTATTGTTTTTGGTCTGCACCAGACAAAAATGTTTTAAACATGTAAAGTATACAAGTGCACATAAGACTATTATGCAAACTTAAATACCCTGCACCTACCTAATGTTATTCCAACACATATGTTCCTACATGTTTACGGTTAATACTATTCGAAAAAAATTGGACATGATTCTGTGTACTGTTTGTGGCTAGTTGACCTCGCCAACCTGTTCCATACATATATTACGATGTACCTATATAATGTATTCTTCTAGACTCCTGTATGGTATTTACTTCTTTCTTAGATTAACTGAATGATAAAAGACACTTATTACAGTAGAACTCTCTTAATACGATCAAGTTTAAAACGATTTCTCAAATAATACGCCATTTTATATTAGTCCCTGCATCTCCCGAACCTAAAAAGTGTAGAAGCGTTTATGCGGGACTGTCCTGCAGGACAACCCCGCTCAAGAGGGGTTTTCGACTTAGCGCGAATTTGAAGGGGAATTTGCATCTAAATAAATCTAGAATTGATAATGTTATGAATATGAAGACTTTTACCCCTCACTGGCCTCACTGTACAACTAGAAGCAATTTCAATCACTTTCCCTAATCGTAGCAGAAATGTTCACCGCAACAAACGAAAGTCAAAGCGTTTTACTGACACCTAGCACTTGATCTTTGAAACCAAGATGGCGTAAGCGATTGTCGCTTTTAAACCGACTTCAAGATTTTGAAGCAGGTTCTCAATTCGTCGGGATCTTTATTGCTATTTTTTTTATGCATGTTCACCGATTATTCGAAGACGGGTGGACCGATTTGGAAAATTCTTTTTTTTTGCTTGAAAGAGTATACTTCACAGGTGGTCCCATTGTATCCAGGTCAGGATCCGATGATTGGATCTTGATCCTGGAGAAATCAAGGGAACTCTTCAAATATTATAGGCATACCTATAGTGATTTAAATGTTTTTTACAGTAGCTCGGGCATTTCCTTTTGGAAACGTGGAGTCTAAGTTAAGTTGCTTCTTTTTTGTTTAAATTTATTTAATAAAGTCTACCTTTTGGTTTTCGATGTGATGTTTCTTAATGGTACAAGGAACTACATAAAAATACAAATTGAATATACCGTGCCTGAGAGTAAAAACAGTGAACGGTTAAAGACAATTGTGAATATGGTATTTACAATTTTATAGTTTGATGACACGTTAGAAAGTTAAGTTTCACATTTTAATTGTGATACTTAAATACTTAATAATTTCTGACATCTACTGTATATTTACTGCACTTCGAAGCAATGTATTTATTTGTAGAAACACTCAGGTCATTGAAGAAAGCTAAATCATAATTAAGAAAACGTACTTACTAATTGCGAATCAAGATTAATTACGATTAAGATGATATTGATTATAGGAATCGTAATATTTTTGAGAGATGTAACATTTTACAAATGTAAAAAGATATAGTTGTCGGCCGTTTGTTACTGCAGTATAGTATTTGAACCTATTCGTATTGCGAAGCGTACCTATACCTACAGAACTACAGGAAGCCTACACTACAGACTACAGACTAAAGTGTATGTTTGTGTACTTTATGTAGCCGTATCAAACCTCGCAATAGCTGATATATATTATTTACGACATGGCGCGTGCTGTGCCACAGAGATACGATTACATTGCTAGATGAGTCATTACAAATTGTGCCAATACAGCCAATCTATGGACACATCTATATCTCATCTCTATCTGTATGTATGTGAATACATACAGATAATGTTGTGAATCATTAGTGTGTTTTCAAAATAATATTACCTATTGGAAGAACTCAACGTATTAAATTTGCTTTAGCTATTAGCAGCGTCTTTTGTAAAAATATGTAACATTTATTGTTCAAGAATGTAAAATATTTCAAATATCATATCTAGGTATATTAAATTAAAATTGTTTTTAAGTTTATCTTTTTGATGGCAGCGCAAACCATCAATACAAAATATATAAAAAAACTTTTTTTGAACAGCCTCCATTAGTCCATCCTCTTTCCGGGAGCTTCACTTGCTTTTTTGACTGTCAAGTCGCCATCAAATATATCGGAGCGGCCAAGGTACTAAAAAATATCTAAACATGCACTTTATCGCCTTGACAATAAAGGCGTTGTTCAGATATTTGTGACCACCTTGGCCGCTCCGATATATCTGATGGCGACTGTACATAAATATCAGATAAACAATTTACTGTCGCCTTACATACATATTTAATTTACATGCTGACTAACTACGCGCAGCCTGAACCGCAGAAGATAAAAAACCTTAAAATTTGTACGGTATCCTTCAAAATTTTAACGCCTCGCTGACATAAGTTAATATAGCAATAAAATCCATGACCTAGGCGTAATTCGTCCGATCCAGCAAAACTAGAGCTACGTCTAGAAAGCCCCTAGTTAGCCGAACGTGGGAAAACGGGTTGTTAAGCCACTTAAGCTTTGTTAGCGAGAGCAAATAAGATGCTTGGCAAATTGTGCCCGAAAGAATGGTTAACACATTCTGGGCCACACTTTAAATTAAAGGGTTTCTTGGTTAGGAAAGTGTTAACTATTTTGTGGGATAATGATGGCTTCCAGTTGAACTTGTACTAGTTAGTAGATAGGATATTATATTAATTATATTATATATATTATAATCTTGTCACAAAATGTATGATAATTATTACTTTATTTTACTTACAGTTGGCAGTACAAAAAGCTAAAAATCAATTATTCTCTAAACAACAAAGATTTGTTGGATTTATTATGAACAGCTTAGTCACTTGGCAAGTTCTACTTACTGTACAAGCAAATATCTATCAAGCAATCATTTCATATAATATAGTATATAAACACTCGCTATTATAAACGGCTTGCCGGTAGCGTTAAAATTATCATTTGTTGGTCCTGTTTCTGAATTAGGCAAACACTACTTGGAATTGAATCTTTATACATAGTTATTTCTCTCTATTACTCAGATATAATGATTTCCCTTTAAAGGACTAGTTAATTTTCTTTTTTTTAGATCAGATGTTAAATGTTAAAGATAAATTAATTACATTTACAAACTGATTGCGATAATGACGTTTAGTATAGTAAGATTTTTGACTTTAACAAATAAACAAACTAATAATATAAAAATACTGAGTTAAGAAATTACTGATACTGTTTTTTTTATCTAACCCGCTAAAGAATACACAATAGGTATAACCAATCAAAAACTTGCCGATAAGGCCTTAGACCTTAAGTATACCATTGTTATACAAATCAAATTTTATAGATATGTATCATAGAATACGGCATTTCTTTGATTCTAGGTTTTAGGTTTTTCCCAGTATGATTCTTAACCAAAACTATCTTCCAAACACCGGAAAACCCCGCTTTAACCTATTAGTTTAACCGGCAAATAAAACTAAACAAAAAGTTTAAGGAAACCCACAAACCGATCGTCAAATACCAATCTTCAGGTAGATGGGTATTTCCCGATGAAAGTCCTCTATTGACCTTTCTTGAGAGATAATACGACCTTACGACGGTCGTATTATCGCTGTGTAAAAGCGTGTTAGGACACGCTCCTTGCCGTAAAGATACGGATCTTCTGGTCATTTGAGATGCTGGCATCTTTATTTCAATTTTATAGTCCGGAGACTTTATAAAAGCTTCTGAAGAATTTACTTAAGATTATGATTTAATCATTTTATCAATCTGAGATATGTTTATTTGCTATACACAAACATAGTCCCTTTTTAAGAGTACGCAGACAGTCAATCATCACAATGCTGTGATTGCCAAGGCAAATGGGAACGCAAGGTTGGTGTCCCACAAGGGTCGATGTTTTGACCTAAAACTTTCCTATGAAAAGTGTTGTCCCTTTGAACTAATTGTCTGTCAATGTTCTGTCTGTATGTCACTATTTATTGGGAAATAAATATAGGCCGCGGGCAGACCTGTTGGAGTGACACACAAGTTCAATTTAACCTAACATTTGGCGAGATATATTTAACTGTGACGTAATTAAATCTGGCACAAGTCTTAGAGTTGCTATATTTATGTTCAGGTGAATGTAACCAATGATATAATAAGTAAACTGCATACAAATCGGTTTGACGTGCATACAAATCGTTTAATTTATTCAAACTACTTAGATTCGTGAGTTTAAATTATAATAACCAAGAACAACAAGTGATATACAACACTTTTTTAGCAGCCATGTAAAAACAGACTTATTCCGAAAAGGTTTATGTTGTTTCCCGTCTAGGTTACTGGCCTTTATATGGGGCCAAGTAGGTATAAGATATCTGGTGCTATGATAAAAACTAGTACCTTTAACCCTCTACCGCATGGGAACCCGGTAATGGCTTCTAAGTTTTACGATTTTTTTTCTTGCCTAAGAAATTCGAAAAAAAAAATAAAACACTTAAAACCGGGTAATCATCGGCTTAAGAAATATGTGGGTAGTTTTTAATTCTCTATAGGATTAACAAGAGTACCCAAAACTTCATTTGCCTGACGCGTCGGCTGACTATTGACGGTATCAAATATTGAGTGTTTTCATCGACATATAAATAGTGCAAATCGTACGTAAATGAACAAATAAAAATATATTGGTCTTCATTGAAGTACCCTTTTGCGTGTGATAATGTAATTTTGCGTAAAATATGATATTTTGTACTAGTTGTCGTCGTTTTTTTAACGACGCCATAAATGGCTTCGTATGCAATTAGGATAATATTCTATAAGTTCATAAATGGATTCGTATGCATTCAGGGTACTATTTGTTAGTTACTGTTTTTATTTTATTTCATATTATGCGTCCGTTTCATTTGTATGGTAGTTCAAAACAAGCAAATCCTATTCCCGGGGATGGGTCCATTAGCAACGATGACTCTGAATCCGACTCTGATGATGATAATGTGCCATTGTCTAATATTAAATCAACAAAGGGGCGTAAAACTCCTGTAATAATCCCAGATTCTGACCCTGAATCCTCGAAGGAAGATTTTGAACAAGCTAATTCTATATCCACGTCAGTGTCAAAGAAACAAAAACACCTAAAGAAAAAATCAACTGGGCTAAAGAAAAATGAATGAAAATAATTTTAAATTTAAAAGTAGTGGGAATTTGCCTGGTTTTATAGAAAAGTTGGAATCTCCGGCAGAATTCTTAAATTTCTGATGAGAAATTATTAACCAAGAAAGACGCCTATAAGAGTTCAAGAATTGCCACTAAACTCTGGACGTTCTGACAAGATGGATCACGTCCCAATTCATGACAAAACTCGCTTATTGTGTCAAAACAATAAAATTGTGGTTAGCGTTCGTATTTGAACTGTGAAAAGTGTAATGTTTATTTATGCCTCAATGAAAAAAGGAACTCCTTCAAAATGTTTCACTTGTAGGTAATAGAATGAATATGTCGTCCGCATTTCGCATGCATATGAAGCCACAAATGGCTGTCGTGTATAGTCGTGCGAACGCATGCGAAGCCATATATGAACATGGTTTATAATTTTCTTATAATATTGGTATATTTTTTTTTTGTTTTTGTTTTCTGTTTAAGAAGTCAAATAAACCATATTTGTCGCATTAAATATTTTTTTTTGTACACCTATCATGAAATAGAGGGTTAAACATAATTCATGCAGTAGAGGGTTAAACTAAATTTTAGGATTAGGTAGTCAATAGTGTTTCCTGGACTTTTTAAAAGTCTGCATAACATTTAGTGAAAGAGCTAAGATTTTTTTTTTATACCACGACGGTGGCAAACAAGCATACGGCCCGCCTGATGGTAAGCAGCTACCGTAACCTATGGACGCCTGCAACTCCAAAGGCGTCACATGCGCGTTGCCGACCCTTTACAAAAAGGAGGATTCACTGTGTTGACGACTAAAGGAACAAGAAGGTCCCTCATCGTCAACACACTGGGTCCTCTTTGAGATGTTCGTTGTCCCATCAAAACCCAGATATAACGACGACAAACCCACTGAAGGATAGATAAGAATCAGGACAAGGAAGTTTTGCCTGTCTGAGATAAGGTAACACGTCCTATTTCCTGTAAGGGAACGTGCTTGTCGCCTTAATCTGTAGGTATATTAGGTACCCTACGAATTGTCCTCATCGAAACCTTGGAAGGGTCGATAAAACACGGAAAACATGACATCTTAGTAGCAGGAATTGACTACGTAATACTATGATAAATACATATGTATTAGGAATGGAATATACTAGTTAAAACAGTGTTAAAACTTAGAGAGTGCCTAATGTGATTTTTCATATTGTCTGTTAAAAAATAAACTTAGGTAGGATAACATTTGTTTTTATTATTATTTACTTTATATGAAAGGATGATAATTTAAAGTTATAATGACCCAAAATGTGCTTACGTACCGTTCCGTCTTTGACATCGATTTATTAGATCTAAATTGCTGCTTCTTTTGCAGCCGCAAGACCAACATTGCGTTATTATAAAATAGATTATTATTCAATTTTTTTAATACTTTGATATATGCATGAGCAACAAGTGACCTGAGTTTTCCTACTTTCTAAAAGTTAAATAAAAGACACGCTTATTCTCAGGTTCAAGTGCAGACATCACCGGATTTTTCTGTTTTAAAAGTTGAAAATAAAGATATGCTGATAGCATTTTAAAGAATATTAAAAAATATTATTATTTTAATTTAACAGAATACAAACACTCAACTGCACATAACTAAAATAAACAAATAGCATCTAACAGACAACTACAGTAGACATTTAATAAAATAGTGTATTTATTATTAATTTACATAATAAAACGGACATATAAAAATCTCATAAAAACTTAATCGCACTTCAATTTTTATGTCGCCGTCACCTGTTTATTACTTTTAAATGGCTATTAAATGGATGTCTACTTGTTTAAAATGACAACCAAGACGTCGCAGTTCCGGCCAGACTATCGAGTCATAAACCTACTACTCGACACGACACCTCTTTCAGTGTAATTTGACATTTATGGTAGTAGAAACTATTATGTAGTCATTGGCCAGACTAATGCTGGTCTGGTTGCCAAGTTAATAAAGTTAGTAATGCTGAACTAGAGATGTTAAAAAGTTCAGTCTTAGGAATCTACATTTGATGAACTCGAGTCTTGTAACAATTTTTTTTGTATGTTCACCGATTATTCGAAGACAGAAGAGTATTTGGAAAATTATTTTTTTGTTTTTTTGCTTCACGGTTGTTCCCATTGTAACCAGGTCTGGATCTGATGATGAGAACCTGGAGAAATCGTGGGAACTCTTCAACTATTATAGGCAAACCTATAGTGATTTCAGTATTTTTTACACGAAGTCGGTTTTTTTTTGTTTTAAAATTATTTGACTTATTTATCAGGCTATAACAAAGCTATCGAATGCAAGAGTTATTGAAAATGAATCAATTTCTATTATGTTTCGAAGCTTCTACACTGCATTCAAATATGATCAGAGACGAATATAAAACGAACAAACGAAGAGAAAACGAATGCAACAAATTGTCTGCCATAGATGATAACGATACAGGTCAACTCTAATGATCCAATTGTGTGTACTTATAGAAAACGTCGCCCCAGTAAAACTTAGTATCTAAATGGTGAATTAAATATACCCATTATCCAAACACAAGTTGTTTTACCACATACGTTTTAATTTGAACTAGTTCAAAAAAATGTTCGAATTTTGACATGACATGACGTATTATTTAGAAGTCTAGATGAATATAAAAAAAGACTCGATTCTTCGTCAACACTATCAAAGGTCGCTGTTTAGCATTCCCGTTTAGCCGTTGGCCTATTGCTTTCCAGCGATTACCGCTTTCTAGGACTACACGTCCGTGGGTGTAGCATGAATATCGACCGAACTGACACCGTGAACGAATTTATAATAGTACACAAAGAGGTTATGTGAACTAAAACGGGACTTTATCGCTTACACTTATTTTTAGAAAAAAATAATAATAACCTGTACCATGAGAACCCGCTCTTCCTTTGTGCAATCTTAACATTAACATTATATTTGATTGAAAATTGTATATCTGGACTTAAAAGTCTCTGACTTCATTTCATTGGCTCCTGTTTTAGTAAGTTAGTCCTCATTTTAACCGAATTCAAATAAAAAAAACGAACTTTTTAGACTACATGTCGTGGATGTAGCATGAATATCGACCGAAGTGACACCGTGAATGAATTTATACTTAATGGTTTCCTCGAAGGCATTTCGTGAGAAATTGTATGGTTGGCCTTTAAAGTCTCCAGATCGATTAGGATGGTTGTCGCTTTATCGCCTAACGCGCACTTTCATATTTACATGTTATAGTGTGACAGTTATGCTGACTAACGATAAAAAGCCGACCATCATAGATAATCGGGCTTCATATTCTTTAAATTTCGATTAGTACACTGGATAGCATAATTAATTATGTACCTACCATAC
This sequence comes from Pammene aurita, assembly GCA_947086415.1. NCBI lineage: Eukaryota > Metazoa > Arthropoda > Insecta > Lepidoptera > Tortricidae > Pammene > Pammene aurita. The sequence continues at coordinate 2,776,932 of OX352291.1, forward strand.
TAACTATAATATGTATATTTATATCAAATATCTACGTTTGTTGTCCGTATTAGCACTCCGTCTTTCCAACATACACTTCCTACCAACTATGCATGTGAATCAAGTAAAACAATCGACCCGGAATCTCTCCGGTTGATACTTTGGACTTTGTTTTTGACTTTTATTCAAGATAAACAAGACAGATATATTTATCTCGTTTGCATCACGTGATAATGCGGAGATGATTAGAATTCCAGCCTAATTTGATGGTATTTGAAGACAAAGAATGTTGGCGCGCTTTCCCATGAGATGGTCATTCTAATTTTAAATAATCAAACCCTTAGAAATGTTGAATGTTGGAAGTGATTACGATTTAATCTTTAAAATTCACATCGCAAATAAAAACCAAGAACAACTTCCAACTTTAAGAACATGATTTGTTATCAAAATGATTTCAATCAATCTTTGGGTAGAATGGCTTCTATCGATATTGTCGATGATTTCGCTAACGTCAAAGTAAAATAGCAAAAGCTTGCTTATATAATATGGCCAATGTATCAAAATGATCTTCTTTTGTAATCAAAATGACATCTATTTGACTTCTGACAACCAACTTCACTAAAACGTTTGACTGTATATCTATTTGACATTGACTTGATAACTAAATCATTGTAAAGTTGAAAACTAGAAAATAGAATAAGTCAAACGTAACTTCTGAAAGGTACAGATCTGTTAAATATCGAACTAGAATCAAAACAATAAAAAGTAATTTTCTTCGAATTCGATTGGTTTCTCCAGGGTCGCATTTCATAAAACTACAAGTTTTACAAGGTCAAGCGATTGTCAAACGCCGTTTTATACCAGGTACGTTTAGAACTTGTAGCTTTATAAAATGAGTTCCAGACCGACAGTTGTAAATTTTTTTTAGGTAAAGCAGGTATGCATAGTCGCGCAATTGTGTTGTTTGACTCCCAACGTGCTTATGATTTCACATTAAGGATTTGCCTTTTTTGTGCGAGATTAACAAATTCTTCCGAAAAAACTCTCAAAAAACGACTCGTTCAGAAAAGAATGGCTGTAGAAGCGAGTATTTTGGTAGTCGAAGAAAGGTGTGGTAAATTATGAGTATCATTACCCGCGCAACTTATAGCCCTACCTATCTTACCCTTACTTTGCATTGATTTCACCAGAGAGTTCAAATATATTGGCTAAAGCTAGCTTCTTATCTTAATCTGCATAAAAGTTATTATTTTTGTAAACTTTAGTATCTCATACTTTAGGATCTTCCAACTTAAAATAGACCATCCTCTCATATTATTCAGTACACTACTTACTCGTTTATTCTAACGTCGTCAGACGGCTGGGCGACTATTTGCTCTACTTTATTTATAACTCTATCCCCTTAATTCTGAAAAGGCACATGTGTTGTTGATTTCAATGAATAAATGCCTATCTTACAAGAAACTATGTTAGCAATACATGGTTCAATACCAATGATCATAAAAGCTAGCATTACCATCTGGTGGACACACTTCATTTGTTTTACTCCGCGTTAAACTGCAAATTTTTGTAACAACGTAGCAAACGGTCACAGAATACCCTTCGCTAGTTTAGTTACGGTTGAATTGAACATACATATTAATGGATAGGCAAATTAGATTACGCAATGTTATCAGTGATTCTGCTCTGCCCTGCGTGCATTCGCAGAAGTCTGACATCTGTCCGCCAGGCAACGAGAAAGCGACTACCTCACAGGCCAATTCGAGAGCTAAAAATCCTATGTTAATCTGTTATTGATCACATCGGTCAATAAGAAGATCATGCTTATTGATTGATTAGGATGATATTTATTGAGTTTCAATTATTTATGTCGCCCTCGCCTGTTTCATACTTTTAAATTGCTATTAGATGAGTGCCCATGTGTTTAAAATGAAACCCATCTTGTTAGTTAGTTATAAGTTTACTGTCCTAATTACTAGATCCCAACGTTTGACACAGCTGTTTATTAGAAAGTCTAAATGGGAAGGAAAAATGTTAATACAATTAAAAAATGACAGTAAAAAAGTGTTTTTATTACAAGTTCCTATCTCACACCACCCCTACATCTTTGTTGTGGTGACTTACGGTATTAAATAACCCATCTGACATTAACATCTACATCTTATTGTTTTTTCAGTCCCAAAAAAACATAAAAACACGAAACATCTCCAATTACAATTCAAAGACAATCCGACTTTTTTCGTTAAAATCATAAAGCTTTTTTTTTATTCCAGCCACCCAGGTAGTTCAACCATAACCGTTAATATCTCCGTAATAGGTTAATTATGAAGCAGTTTAAGTTAATTAGTAGTTTAACTTCAGTCGTATTTGTAAGTTGTAGTTTTAATTAAGATGAGATTACAATTTATTTTCATGTGCTGGTTATAATTACACATCTTATGAAATACATTCACATAAGTACTTATTTTCATGTTTCTATTAATTTTATTTATAAAGTTACAGTAAGTTACAGTATGTAATTTTCAGAATGTTACAAAGTCATCTTATGTTACAGCATGAATGGTAAATAAATCTTAATACATATTGTGTTAGTCAATTTTAAAATAAACATTACAGTGCTCGACACCCTGCTGTCATCTTTGTTGCAAATGAAAGAAGCTTAAAGATGACATGACATGGCAACCAAACTACATTTACCTGTTTGTTATGTTATATATTTGTATAGTTTAATCTGCCATTTTTAATCAACACTCTTATATCAAATAAAATATATTTTGTTAAACCTCTTACTAAGCTTATCTTCGTTGCCACATCGTTTCTGGGCAAGCCGCTGAAAATGGGTTAATTAGCTCTTACGCGTATCGTTTTGTTGATATATTTAAATTAATGACTTAATAAATTTTTAGTTTTATTACTTTCAGGTATTTAATGATTAAAGGAAAATGGCTCGTAATTTAAGTTAATTATGGTTTATTTTGAATGAGCTAGGAAGACAAAGGGCTACTTTGGTGTAAAGAGAACAAACAAACGAAATCTAAATCAAGAAAGCATCCCATTTCTGTTTACAATTTGGTTCGTATCAAGCTTAGTTTAATTTGGATTGGATAGCACAAACTTGGATGGTTCTTAAGTTAAGCATTAGAATAGTCGATTAGAATGTAACAAAAATGCTGGTGATCGGTTAAGAGCGTATTTGGTTTGGTATCGTATTCTAACAATGAAAAACAAATTAAAAATATATGCGAAAAAGAATATGGTTTTATATGGAGGGTTAGCCGGCTGGAACGACGTGCCCCATACAATTTTTTATTCTCATCACCAACATTTTTGTTACAGCCTGTCTAGTACGGTAACGGACTTTAATCGTTCAAGGTTCACTTTACATTGGACATTTCATAGAGTAAGTATTAAACAATACAAATTTTCTTGAACCGTAAAGTAAATCTCAACAATTAAACTTCGTGACTGTACTTACTAGAACGTATTACTACAATCTACACAACACTTTATAAAAGAACCCGTTCTCAGTTGTAATAATTTTATGATAATTAAAAATGTCAATAAAATGGATAAACTCAATGCTAGTGTGTTCATAATGTGCATTGTAATGTGCCTAAATTGAAGTTTTTTTATATACCACGACGGTGGTAAACAAGCATACGGCCCGCATGATGGTAAGCAGCTACCGTAGCCTATAGACGCCTGCAACTCCAGAGGTGTCACTTGCGCAGTGTGTTAACGGCTAAAGGAACAAGAGGGTCCCTCGTCGTCAACACACTGGATCCTCTTTGAGCTCTTTGGCAACCTTACTCACCAGCAGGAACACAACACTATGAGTAGGGTCTAGTGCTATTTGTTTGAGGTTTTCTGTAAGGTGGAGGTATTTCCCCGGTCGGGCTCTGCTCCAGACTTGAGCGAGATGACATTCGTTATGCCGTGCCCTACCTCACATAGCGAGATGCCATTTCTTTTATCTTCATTTTTTTTACCGTGGCTAATTATTCAGATGTCTAAAACCAAATAAGTTATTTGTGTTTTAACATCGTAGAGCCACTAGTTATTATAACAGTAACGATGATGTGGAGGTATTTTAGTGGGTAAAAATATTTAATAAAAATGTTGTGTCTGTAAAAAATGTAACATAGATCTGATCATTCCGTACCTTGATTCAACAAGTTTGATTATCTATGTAACATAATACCTTCGTGTAAACGTCAAACAAATCAACAATCTGATTCATGTCCAAACCCCAACATAATGACGTCTTCCTTTATACGACCACCAAAGACGTTTCTAATGTTCCACCCTTAATTTTAATTTACATACCGACCCATTTTCAACCTAGAAACATTGTAATAAAGTATAATATCGGTTGACATAAAATGTTGAAAAAAATTAAAGGCGCGTGCACATGAGAGTCTATTAAGAGAAAATATAATGCTCTGTCATTGTTTTCTTTTTGCTAGTAATAAAAAATGCCACGGTCCTTTATATCATGGGGATAGAGATGAAATTAGTCTGATTTTTTGTTTTTTAAACGCAACAAAACGTTTTTATGAATGTGTGGTCCCTTTATAGGGTTTTGATTGAGTTCTTATAAAAGATTATTAGTAGTTAAATAGCTTATTTAGTCACGCTTTTTTAATATTAAATTCAAATTTCAATTTCGTTTATTTTAAATATGCGTTTATTGTTTTGTCGTGATGTGTTTGACCTGTATGATGATTATGATTTATATGAATAGAAAATATAATAATACGAATTATTATATTTTCTCATTTCCTCAAATATAAAATAGTGGCATTGGTATAATTTATATGTTTATTTTTTACCCAGCTGTACGGTCAAGGTTAAAAAATGTAGTAAAAAAGTGAAATCATGATTTCAATGTTAAAGTTAATCAAGAAATCAAGAAAAATAAAATGGCTTATAATTACTTACTGCATCACAACGTTTTCTGGGCTTGAGGCTGCATTCGAACTTTACAAATTGATCTCATTTTGACACAACGCTCATCTTTGTGATACTAGAAGCCGACCGCGCTAAAGTATGACGCTGACGCTCTAATCATTGTAATTACTAAGTAGGAAGTAATGATTTTATTAGATGTGGAGTCTAAGACAAGCGTGCCTTGTTTAATAAAACTATTATAAATCGCTGTACGGGCCCATGGATACAATACATTATGCTGTCATTCAGGTTGACAAAACAAAACTCATTGTTTAAAACATAACATTAAGAGCGCCATTTAGTGAAACTTGGAGCCAGAATATTTCGTAACTTTACGCCTCATTGTATTTTGTACCTACTTCAGTTTGCTTAGACGGACTCTAATATTGGTGCGCCCAAGATGCGCATAAAATACAATAAATAAATATTATGGGGCAATTCGCACATCCACCTAGTCCCACAGTAAGCTCAATAAGGCTTGTGCTGTGCGTACTAGGCGACGGTATACAATACATAGTAAATATTCAGAACTTAGGAAATACCCGTGATAAACACAAATAAATAAATGGTATCAAAATAAGATCAAAATGGAGCCAATATGTACAGTTCGAATGTCGCTCCATCTCACGATCGCATCCAATTTTCCGCTCAATTCGTCACCGCCACACCAATCTACTCCAAACTTCCATACTTTCTTTTTCCATCAAAATCCATTATTAAGGTAATAATAAATCAGTCGCTGTCGCACAAGGGCGTAATAAAATTGGCTGGCGTGATTGACATGGGAGTTGACATTTATTCGATGTTTGCGGTGTTTCATATCTGTGTTGTGTTGTATGTATGTAGATTCTTGAATGTCTTTAGGACATCTATTTTATGCTTAGGTGCCTATATTGTTTTGCCTTTGCTATTACGTTTTTGTTTTTTGGCGAATTTACACTACACTCATTCATAAAATATAAAATTGGTTACCTAAGGAAAATCTTATTGCAGAGGACCTAGAGAAATATGTACAAAAGTATATCGGTTGAGTGAATGGTGTCGAATCCTTTTTTAAGTTAAAAAGTCAAGTCTTTTTTCAACAAAAAGCTTCAGGTGGCAGACAATCTACAAACGATTGATTACTTAAACTATTTCAAATTAAATAAATTGTAGAAGTTCAAACACCTCGAAAATCAACATTAAAATGTCTAAGGTCTTAGGATAATAAAGTAACCTAAGAATTTATTTAGAAGGATATCTTACATTGTGATTTAACCAAATCATTATCTATTGAAGTCCATGGTGTTGGAAAAGAAACACACACGTCAAATATCAATCATCAAATCAGGCGGATAACAAGTGGCTGTAAATTGCTTCGCTGCAAAGTCATTTATTTTGCTACTTTGTATTCTGTTACTAGCGTAACATTGTATTTTGTTAGGTACAGTAACGTCTGAAAATATGGGTACATTTAATGTGCCAAAAATATGTAGCCACAACTCTATTAAGAAGGCATAAGGCTTGGACACATGTTTTTGTCACATTAAGTGTAGCACTCACTGGATTTTCTTTATCGTCTGCTTTCTCACTACTCATTCCTGAGAGAAGAAATGCCTATCTATATCCAGTGACATGTAGCCATACGATAAATTAAAATTAAATGTATCCATATTTTCAGACGTGATATGCTAAGTCTTTTGTTAGACTTAGCTGGCTCAACGTAGGGTAAACGTCATTACTCGACACGATAATGCCCAATAGTTGACACCCTATTATCACATTTATTGCCAATGACTTAAGTTTAAGGATGACATGTTCTGGGACAGTGACGAGCACTCGGTCGTCTGTCTTACTTAACTTCTAAAGTAAAAATTTATAGATTCACTACAAATAGGTACTAAAGTAGGGTCAATTAATGAATCGCAAAAATATAAGATTACGGGCAAATTATCCTGTTTCAACAAACTGATTACTGGATCTAATTATTTCACCTCAATACATATTTAACTTTATTGATAATACAAAGTAGTACTTTGTTGTGATAGGTCTATATCGTGGAACAACGTTATAGTAATCGGTTGTTGGTATTACTACCAACCACATTAGAGTAGTAGGTACGAAATAAAGCCTATAAAGTTTGCTAGTATTTTAAATATTTTTATTTTCTATGTCTGAATGTTACTAAAGGGCAGTCTCTACAACAAGGACATCTTAAAAAACGGTAATTAAGTAATACAGCCCATAAGGAGGATAAAATACTAGCGCAGAGAGACATGGAGCGGCGCCATACTCGGCATTAAACTTTAAGTTCGAGTTAGGAATGTAGAGATCCGACGTCACACCAAGGTGCAAGAAGGAGATACCATTACCAGCCAGACTCAAAGGGAATTGGGCAGGACATGTTGCTAGGTAGAGTGACAGCAGGTGGACTAAAATGTTGAAGGATTGGTGGCCACTTTCGGATGAAAAGAGTATTTGGCGTCCGTTGGCTCATTGGGTGGACGACATTGGAAAAATCGCGGGTCACTCATGGATGAGATTAGCTCAGGACCGGGACAAATGGCGTACTCGAAGAGAGGCATATGCTCAGCAGTGGGCGACTAATGGCTAAAATGATGATGATCATGACAGGAGATAAACATAGTCGCTTTTTCACATACTTAGCTCTATAAATTGCATATTTTCAAATTACCTCTCAAACTTTTGACTGCCTGACCTGCCACTCTGGCCTCTACCGATAGATAACTGCTTGATACTCGGATAAAATAATAAGGAAGAATAGATATGTTACCTAAGAGTTTCGATGCTGTCTAAATTCTCTCTCTCAATTCTGACTCTCAGTCTAAATGTGCTCATTTCACGCGTGTGGTAACCAGATTTTACTTTTTTTTAATGTCTAGTTCATGCTTGACGTTTCCAAGCCAGTCAAGCCACAGTATGCGTGTCCATCCACAATTTAACGCCTGTCGCCTTCTCGACGCGTTCGCGTTCGAGGTTTGAAGCTCGCCTGACATCATACTTCTGTAATATTCTCACGCGATTATACTGCTAATTACTAGGGTATTAAGAACTAGAATAGCCTGGATGCTTACTAGGGCTTAAGTCGTTTTAGTTGTAAGTTAAAAACTTGTACTGGTTGGTTAAAAGAGCGTACTTGTTATGCAAATGCTGGGGACTTACGACCTTATCAAATTAGTTGTAAAATGCAATTCATTTATGCCTGGTGCATTTTAATTGTACGGAAAATAGACCTTAAACTTAAGGTGTTAAGGACCTTAACGACAATGTATTAAAGGATATATTGAGGAATGGGGAATTGTCTGTTTTCGAATAGCTTTCTAGGTTAGTTTTAAATTGACTTGCTATTGTTAGTATGAAATGAAAAGATTTAAGTAGCTTGTAGTTTATGCTTGTAAGAGTATATCAAACTACCTGCCTCTTGTTCTGCATGCATAACTGGGCAATAGTTTTATTGCAATTGTATGATAACTGAAGATAAGTTACTTACCCTTGTTCTTATCCCTATTCTACCCTTAGATACTTAATAATAGCGATAGGGGTGCAGGTAAAACATTTAAGTAATTAATGTGTTGTTTGTTTTAATCTTAATGAGGAAACATTACATTTAAGGGAACTGCAATTGTAAACAACATAATCGTTCCAAATAAACAAAAAAATTAAGCGATTGCAATTAGAATTAAATGGTTTTAATAAATTCTATTTGGCCTGGATTAATTACAATTTTATAATTAACTATAATTACTTTTGCGTTTGCAATATTATGTGTAGATTTAAATAATATTGTCAGCCAAAATACCACTCTTAAACAACACGATGAAATCGTGTTTGTTCGTTGTTTGAGTACTTGTTCAAACTCTTAATGTTATCTAAGTTATAGTCATCTGTTACAATCAAGTTAGATTGCCCAAAATTGTCCCAGACGCTACACCATTCACCGCCGTTTAACGTAAATTGAATAATTGATAAAGAATTTAGTTTACCCTTAAGAATAATGGTCGCTCGATTAACAACATTTAATGATAGCTTCAAATTCTCATAGTTTTCTTCTCACTTTGAACTCTTTCGTAAAGTTAAGAAGGAATTCAAAGCAAGAACATAATATGGGCGACTTTTCAAACTGATGTACATTTAAAAATACAACAAAAAAATACAAATGTGAACTCATTACTTTTTACAGTTGTTCTTAAGGTATAGAGGTTAGGCACGTAAGTAGTCTATGTTAGTTATAAAAAGTTAGGTAACAATTTTAGGATATGAATGATGCATTTTGATCTCAATGTTATACCCGTAGGTACCTATGCACCTGCATGTCTAATTGAAATTAAATAAATATCATTTGCAAAGTTTAAATGCGGTGAAAACTAAAAACAATGTTAACTATACAAAGTTGCGAATAAAACCCAGATAAGTATTATACAATGTTTATATAACCTCAATCTTATCTAGACCACTCTCTAGACCCAAATCATTAAACAAACCTACTTTTCACCATTTTACAACATATTTAACGACGCGGTCTGGTTTTCCAATGGTAACAAATCTGTTTGTAAACATATAATTCTTAGAATTCTTCATATGTCTTGTGAAACAAAGATTATAGATTTATAGCTCTACGCAAACTTTGAAGTAAGTTACTAAGCACGTCCGCTTGACAATCGCGATTGATCGTTTACCACCAAGCTTGAAGCGATTGTCAAGAACGTCAAGTTATTGAAGGCGCTGGAAAATGTTGGGCTTTGTAAATTGTTAAAAACTTCCAACCCCTTATGTTATGAATTTCGACATACCTACCATTTTTAGTGGGACAAAATTTTAAAAGGTTATATTTAGGTACCTTTAACAGTTTAGACCATCAGTTGTCTGTCAGTGTTTTAGGTCTGTATATGATATTCACATTGGTAGTAGGTACCTACTATTTGATTATTTACACTATGTGGAATTGTAAATATATGCGAGTACGACGTACGGCTATTATCCAGGTCATATGTTATCGTAATTTCCTGACCTTACTTAGTTTTAATTAAAGTTCCTCAACAACGGGTATCATGTATTAGTCATATATTATTGGCTAAACTTTAATGATTACCACTAACGGCACTAACTACATGGTTTTTCAATAAATAAATAGTTGGGAAAAAGCATAAACATATCGCCCTAGCCCCAAACTTATATACATATAGAATAATATCTACCTAGTGAACATTTACCTGAACCGTGCAGTGCACATGGCCTATGATATGACCGCACTTTATGGAAACGAGCTACTTCTGGTCGCGATCCTCAGCAGTGAGGGAATGAGAAAGAAGCGAAGTAAACCTTTCTAACAAAGTGCCTTTACTCGGATTCAAACAAGACCTTCAGAAACTACCCCATTAATAAGACTACGAAGGCTATATAGCCCTAACCCTAGTAGGTATATTGTATTATTTGTATTAATTACTATTATTACCTTTCGAACTTTTTTTGTCACTAGACTGTATCTTAACAATAACCATAATTCGCCCAAAATTTCACTTATTACATCGTAGTGTAATGCACATGTTTCATTGAAACAAGAGAAGTTTTCAAAATATTTAATATTTGAACATCCGGGCTCTCGGTACAAAACAACGAAAAAAAAGGAAATGCCAAACACACGCAGTTTTGCTTAAATTAGTTTGATTTTAATTAATGTAGCTTTTCAACGTCAGAATCAAAATAAAATCAAATAATTATTGTAATTTTTTTTTATGTAGTTGAAAAGAGATAGGCAGGTACTTACTAAACTAATTTAGGTCGATTCTTGCTCGTAATGATTCCAAACATTTTAGATGATCATTATCATTATAAATTTTATACTTTTCTTTGACCTAGAGTTTCATATAAGCATTAATTTATTTTTGAATTTGATTTTTAACTTTCGATGATGTCTTAAACACGATAACGTCACTTAAAAATTTGTAACGGTATTTAAGTACAAGTATGAGTAAATAACTAAATTCCTTAAAGATCGAGCACGCGTCATTCATGACACGCGAACAATGATTATAACACCGCCAAAATGCATACAGATCATTCAAAAATAAAGCTTAAACTTAACGCCATAAGGGTTCCTTAAAATGCACCAGATTATAACAATAGGTTTTAACTAAGTGCAGCTAGGTTATTCGACTATAGTCTGTAAGATGAAGGGAATAAGTGTGTTAAGACATGTAGATGCAGGAGTGTAAACCGGTACTAGTTTGTCTAACTGTACGCGACCGAACTCGATATTATTTGAGCTAAAGGGCTCACATAGATTACTTTTTTAAAGATTATCCATTTCCATAGTTAAAGTATGAGGATTCTTCATAATATATCGAAAAAACGTGAGGTGTCAAGAATATTCCCAACCCAACAACTGTTTTTAACCAGTTGTTAACCTTACACAAATCAAATTTCTAGTAGTAATTATCCAAAGTGCACAAATGTATTCTGAAAAAATGCACTAAAAACGCAACGGATATCAAATGGACTTCAAAAGTAATTTGGAGATTTGATTGTTTACATTATTAGTAATTATTATTTGTATTCACTTTACTAATACATAGTGTAGTAAAACACTTCTATAATTGCATTAACACGTTTAATTTTGATGATAAAGTAAATTATTTAAAATTAGCAACAACAGTCAGATTATTTAAAATTAGCATTTCACGTAAAAATTACAATAACGGTATCTATATAAAGATATTTCACATTCAATAACTTCCTTAGTGGTTAGAATGTAATTAAATTACAATAATCAAAATATTTAAAATTAGCATTTCACTTAAAAATGAAGATAACTGTACCTATATAAGGATATTTCACATTCAATAGTTACCTTAGTATCGTAAACGTCTACTTTCCGCACAAAAGGAAAATAAAAAGGATGGAGTACTAGCAAAACTGGTAAGTACAAATAAAGACTCGGCTGGTAATTTGGCTGCAGGAAAATAATGGGTTAATGAGGCGGGTGATATGGATGGTGACAGATGATTCGCTGGCTGAATGTAGCCTAAATTAAAGAGCCAGGTCTTTGTACGCCCGTCAAACGAGGCAATTAGAATTTCGGGGATATTTTAGCAAAACAACAAGAAAAAGGCTATTATGGCACAAAAACGCTGGATACAAAAAAAAGGAATCGGATATACAACGTTTTTAAAAAAATGTAAATAATATGATATACTCGAAAGACAGGATAGCTAAAACTGTAGTTAAATTTTAATAGAGTTCGTGGGCAAGCGTCCCCTTCGGTTTAGGCGGACCCAACAGCTCGCTGAACTCTCTTTCTCACTTGGAGAGCCCGCTGGATGCGGGCTCTAATTCTCCGACGACGGTGAAGAATCACGCGGAACACGCGGCGGTTGCAGACCGTCTCGCCGCTCCGGCACCCACAAGCGCCTTCCGGAATCCTTCCGGCTCAGGCGGTCCCACTGTATAGCACTTGCTATATAATATATATTGCCTTTTTGCCCGGAAACGTATTTGGTTTTGTTTTTGCTTCAATAATGTATTAGCACTTACTATATAATGTTTGAACGCAAAGATCTAGAGAAATAAATCGCACTTCACCACGATGCAACTAAGCAAATTATAGCAAAACCCTCAGACTAAACCAGAATATGTGTTTTTCTTTAAAAATCTCCCCGTCGATCTGACACACTCAATCAAAAATCAACTTTTTCTTTTTTGACAATCTGGAATACCTCAAAAATTCATATTCAAAATTAGGGAGGATATTATCTCAATTTTATAACTGCCAGTCGTATTACAAAATGCGGACTGATATAAGCGCCATCTACCCGTAATGCCGTGAATCACAATGTATGCTTTTTTATATATCAACCGTGACCTAGCCTTAGACCTCCCTTAGACACAGAAGTTCAGAAGTTCTAAAGAAAGTCGACAGATGTCGTACGATAAACGTAGCGTCATGCTACAATAGATAGATAGTTAGGAAAACTATTATTGAAACGCGCCTTGAAAATTTGTCAAAACATTTCGTGGAACGAACGTAATCATGAGTAAGGTCAGACCTTGAGTACGGCCACTTGTGCTACGTATTTACTGGTAAATGAAGTCTACTTCAATGTCTTGCTAATACAATATGAAGTATCTGTTGACACTGTGGTCAAAGAAAATAAATAAAAATAACCTTTAACGAGATTTTTTTTAAGATAAATTATTGTATGACAATAAAATTTTGAATGGCCTGCAGATATGAAAGATTCGTACATTCAAAAAAACTGTAGTCAAATTGTTCTTAAACCTCGTATGTTAACTACATATGAGGTTTAAGAACAATTTGACTACGGCTTTTTACTACCTTTACTTATTTTAAAATTATAAGTTGTTTAAAAGGTATATTTTTGCTTGCTCACGTTAAGTTTAGTTAAGTTAAGACAGGGACGGGTCTTAAATATCAAAAATGAACAGCATACCTACTCATGTACTCATATTAGGAAATCGGTTGAAAAGGTGTGTGATGTGCATTTTGCGGTTATAAAATGAACTGAAGTTATAAAATGTAGGTACGTCTACTTTTGTGTTTTGTTCAAAATTACCTAGTAGCTGATGTCATGTCAACTCATCATTGTAGAGTTTGAACTATACAATCAGGGTGATATTCCGATCGCCCACCTCACGGAAGGATCGACAGCTCGACAAACCGAAAAGGAACGGACTATAGGGCAGACTTCTTCAAAAAGAGGATTTACAGTTATTTAAACGACTAACAACGCGCATTTGACAACTCTGGCGTGCTTTACAAAGCAATAATTTGAAATCGATACTTTCCTCTCATTTTTAACCGACTTCAAGATTTGAAAAGAGGAGGTTCTCAATTCGGCGTGTATGTTTTTTTATTTTTTTTTTTTTATTTTTTATGTTTGTTACTCCATAACTCCGTCATGTCTGAACCGATTTTGAAAATTCTTTTTTTGATTGTAAGCATATATATACAGATTGGTCCCGTTTTTGTCAAAACGCAGTTCTGATGATGGGATCCATGAGGAATCGAGAGAACTCCTCAAATCTTAAAGGCATACATATAGTGATTTTTTATTTTTATCAACAAAACCATCATTTTCATTCAAAACAGTGACATTTGATGAAGTAGAACTGCTGATGATGATCAGAACGGAACTCTTCAACGACGCAAAGTTCACGTTTGGCGATTTGTCCTCTTCGCTGTGTTTGTTTAGCAAGTTTAATTGTCAGGACAAATTTTCGTTAAGCTCAAGTTCTGATGATGGGATCCATGAAGAATCGACGGAACTCCTCAAATCTTTAGGGCTTACACATAGTGATTTTTGGATTTTTATCAACAAGTCAAGCATTTTCATTCAAAAGAGTGACATTTGATGAAGTGGAACTGCTGATGATGATCAGAACGGAACTCTTCAACGACGCATAGTTCAGGTTTGGCGATTTGTCCTCTCCGCTGCGTTTGTTAAGCAAGTTATTTCATTGTATGGAATCTAAGTGCACCATCTACAATAATGCTTCACCGGCTACCCCCATGGAAGTCGGTTTTTTTTTCTTAAAAATTATAACAAATATGGTTGTTAAAAAAGAGAAAGAAACAGCGGAATTTTAAATTGTAGCTGTATAAAAAGCTACTCTGGTGTTGCAAGCGTCGTGTAATCGTAATGGCGGGCTGTACGCTTGTTTGCCACTAATATTTTATAAACAAAAGATAAGTTAGACTTGTCAAGAGAAATTTTGTCAATATTACCAAGAATTGAAGGCCGAACGCCAACTTTGAAGCTCTAAAATTGGATGTAGATAGGCAGCTCTTTCATACTTCTATCACTCTTGCGTATTCGAGCGATAGAGAGTTAGAAAACGAAATTTCGATTTTCGATTATCACGGTTGCCCTTTGGACTGACCTAGGCTCGCGCTTCGAATAGAATAGAAGTGACCTCGCTGAGTTATGTTGTGACAACCAATAAGCGCGACCCATGTTGTGTCATTTGTGTCAATGCACTGCAAGATTAGTATGGCATACAAAACTATGGGAGTACTATGCAGGGTCTTTTTTGAAGTAGCATCACGTAGCGATTTTCTATGTAATTTAGCGAATATTATATTTCTGACAGTTTTCTATACACGCTTCTTTGAAACCGTTATCGTTAAGGGTAATGTAATAAATGAAACGTAGTAGCACGATAAAAAATGGTAGGTAATGTTTTCTGTGGTAGATAAAGATTGCGAATAAGATATTACTTACTCCTAAGAAATGTAGCTTAGGTCAACTGGAAGAAATAGTTTTATACCGAAGTAGTTATATACTAATTCCTTTGAAAGCAGTTCTGGGTGTTATTATTTTTCCTTTAACTTACTAAGTCAAGTATATTATCAGGACCAGTTTGGCCAATAAAGTTAAGAGGGGCGTTTCGGTCCTAGATGTCGATTTGAACTTCTAAAATTGAAGTTACTAGTTTTGTGCCCAGTATTCAACTTAGAAAAACACCAGATTTTTTCCAGTTACCGGATCCTTATGATTGACTCGTCTAACAGATTAAAATGGCCTCATCTGATTAGGCAACGGTTGCCAGTCAGAAAATAGCTAATATTTTTTTAATTTCCCACGTGAGCTCACAACGTGACCCATGCATTTGTGTAAGTATTTGCGAAAGTCTCGCGACTGGCCGTTTGCAAACACGGCGCTGTTTACAAAATCAACCGTCAGCGGTCGCTTAGCAAAAAATACTGCACGTGACTCTTTACTTTGTTGTGTTTCAAAAGCTAAACTTTTTTCACCCCCTTTTTATGAACACACACACAGCAAAACTCTGTTTTTGTCGATTTTTAGGGTTCCGTACCTCGAAAGGAAAAAACGGAACCCTTATAGGATCACTTTGTTGTCCGTCTGTATGTCTGTCTGTCAAGACCATTTTTCTCAGGAACGCGTGGAGGTATCAATCTGAAATTTATATCAAATACTCAGGTCTACTGTCCCTTGGTGCTGTGAAAAAATCAAACTTCTATGCCAACGCAATCAAAAGATACAGCCGTTTATGCCGCAAAATTCCGCAAATTTTCGAAACTGGCATGGGAATCAAAACCTACAGGGTACTTTCCGTGAACTCAAGATCTTGAAATTTGGTACGAAGCAACGTCTTATAGCACAGATCCAGGAAAAATTACGAAACCCATACATTTTTAGTTACATCATATAATTAAGTTACTACCCCTATATAACTATAGATTTGTACGGAACCCTCGGTGCGCTAGTTCGACTCGCACTTAGCCGGTTTTTAACAAATATATGCACGTAAATGTCAATCTACTCCAAGCGATTTGGATGGCCCTCTAGACTAGAATGCCGTGTTGTTATGTGACAAAACATTGTGTAAAAATTTTACAAGTTGCAGCCGTTGGTCATACCAAATAATAAATGGAAACATACATAGAGCCTTGGCCAGAAGTGTTGAGCATAGCTGTTTTTTGTTTACAATTTTGATGTTAAGTATCAATTCCCTATCATAACAATGTACGATGACGTAAAATTTTATATTTTATTGATATATCTAGAAAACTTCACTTAATAATACTTTCAAGGTACCTATAAAATAAAAAAAGTGGAGGTAACAAAAATGCGATTTTAAGTCGGTGCGACAAATTGCAAATATTCTGTGCCATTACTACTTCAACAAAACATGCCTGTTCAGTTTGGATTAATTGATAAAATTATATCTGGCAGCTTGCTGCCTACCCCTACGAGATGGCTTCCCGCTTTATCACATATAGCCCCACCGGATATCAGACGAACTCAGGCTGCTGCGCGGGAGTGGATTAAGGCGACAACGCGACCGTTACCAATCAGAGAGACTCTGGACCATCTACCCCAACCGCGCCTACAGTCGCGTAAACCTATCTGGTCTGACTGTCAACTACAGGGGCAACTACCATTCAACGTCTTTGCGGAGTGGAAAAAGCAGTGGCAAGAGCAGGATGGTGCCTCTGACATGGATCCCACTAAACAGCCACCTGGCTTTAAGGAGCAATGCAAGATTTGGGTTACCATAAACCGCATCCGGACGGGAGTAGGACGTTGTAACTACCACTTACACAGATGGGACCTGTCACCAACAGCAGCATGTGACTGTGGGGAGCCAATACAAACTGTGCAACACATTGTAGAAGTGCAAGACTTATTAGCACTAACACCGGAAGCAAGGGATTGGCTACTTAATCTAGATATTAAACTTTAATACTTTCGTATCTATTCACAGAATTGTAATTTAATAACAGGAATAAAGTCATACGAATAATAATAAATTGATAAAATTACTTCAAAACAGTAGTAGTAGTAAAACACTTTATTGCACAAAACAAATACATGACCAACAAAAATATAGTGAGTGTGTACAAAGGCGAACTTATCCCTTTAAGGGATCTGTTCCAGCTAACCTTTAAGCAACTGAGAGAAATCGGTCAGACATGGTAGACAAACAGATAAACACAAACAACAACAACACCACACACAACAAACAGATAACAGATAGAAACAGATAGAAACGCCGGACTAAACTTTCGAGTTTTGTATGGAAATCGCAAGGGTGCTCAACACTTCTGGCCAAGGCTGTATATATTAAGAACATTATATATTTAATTTTACCTGTAGCACAGCTTACAAATACCGGTAATTTTAGTACGAGTATGAGCAGTTTCTCAGTTCCGATACCATAAAAAATATTAGCATTGAAAGCTCTCCTTTTATTTCACCTACATTTATAATCAAAATTATAAGAAGGATGTACAATTTTGCAAGTAATAGAAAGTTAGCTCCGTTTTTTAAATCCTGTTTATTGATATTTGCATAGATTATATTGATGAAACACTTATATGATAGCCAGGCGTTACGAGAACTACCTACGCAATTATAAGATTGCATAAAGGAGATCGTCAATTCTGGGCCACCTGATATAAACCGTATACAGTTTGTACTGCAATGTAAAATAAATACTCATTTTATTACTGAAGTAGACAAAATATTGCAAAAAAATGAAACGGGAGTTAGAAATACTAAATAAATAAACATTATGTTGATTTTTCCGCGATTAAAATACAGCAAGACAAGTCGTTAACGTGCTTATGGCATTGACATAAAGTTTAACTTCACCCTGGCCTGAAACGGGATTGTTTTTTGGTTTGACACTGTCAATGTATACCGTTACATAATCTGCGTTTTGATACTGTTCGGTAAGTTAGAACATTGTAATATTAAAATAGTATCTAAGCCTAAGAATACGGAAGTTAAAATTGGAAATCGACTGTATTAAAACGCCTAAAGATTGAAAATGCGTATTTTTGCATTTTTGATCGGAGTTTGAATATTAAAAGTGGGTTTGATAATGGCATAATATCATGCTCCTTCGATAACGAAACGCATCTTTTTTTCAATTTTGAAATGTCAGATACTAGTGCTATCGCACTTAACGGTGGTAAACCTTATCCCTTCGCAATAGGTGTTAGGAATGTTCAGTTCATAGTATCAACGATGGTTTGACAGCCGTCTTTGTTTACCAAAATACAGGAACTATAAATACGATCAAAATATGACTTTTTATTATTTCATCATGATTCCCGTTTTGTTTTCAAGTCTGCTTTTGTACATTATCTTTAAAAAATCGGTACTTTTTTTACATTAATATATAAATCATAGGCAAGCAAGCTTTCAAATATTGTCCTTGTCAGATACAAGTTTTAAATGCATGATTTTTCAGTTTTCCCATTAGATTTCGCAATATTTTTACCACCATCGTGATCTAGAAATTATGACGATTCTTTAAAGGTAAGAACCATTCCTAAACGGTCCTAAATAACCTGGGCCAGATCACCTAACTAAAATTGATGATCTCCTTTAAGATTAGTTGAAATGACAAACCAATTTCATATAAACAAATTAGCTATACATTCCAAAACGTGACATGAAAAATAAGAAAATGTATTAAACACTTTAATATTGATTAGTAAGAAACTATGAGGACTATAGACTTATAATGTATTAATATAGAGAGAGTATAATTAATTTCGTATTAGGTAGAAAAAAAATATTTTTAGTAACACTTGGATATCTTTAGAAAAAATACTTAATTACGTACATAACGCGTTTTTTTATATTTTTAGGGTATTTGCTTCACCGCATTTTTAAACTACAACATCCTTAGGACTTTCTTTTAATCATACCAAAACTCCACTTTGTTTCTTATCGCAGCTATAAATAATTATCTATTTATCAGAATTCTTATCACCAGTGTTATCTATAAAAACACTTGTCTCCAGATTCAGATGTTAGATAACAGATTATAATAATGTCACGCTCTAGCCAGACAAAGAATGTTGGACTTTGAAATCGGTTATCCAGATCCAAAGGACCTCAAAGCACTGCCCTTGAGCTCCATCACCCACACATGGAGATGGTTGAAAAAGCTCTTGAGTAAGTGTACTAGGGGGCAATTACACAAAAGATCCCTTTGGGTCGAAGTGTATCCATATGGGCCCCGAACCAAATAAGATAAGATAAGCATACGGCTTGCCTAATAGTAAGCAACTACCTTAGTACCTTAGCCTATAGACGACTGCAACTCCAGAGGTATCACAGGAGCGTTGCCGACCCTTTTATAGAAAGGAGGATTCTTATATTTAAAAATCTGATTTACCAATTCACCCGCTCCAGATCATTTTGTTTTGTTCACTTCTCAACTTTAGGAAACGCCAACGACTTATATTTTGTATGCAAATTGTAGAAGTTTGCATTCCCTACTTCTTTTTGACATATATTTGTACCAATTTGCAGGATTCCGGCGATTTCACAATGTACGCGAATTCGCATCTATTTGAAATATACTCTTAGCCATAGTATGTTTCGCATCTCCGAGTAGTAGAGTTGTACGAGTACCTGGTGTAAATTCGCAAAATAACTGAACAAAGACATTAAAAATCATAATTCCCTAAACAAACTTAGTCATCCTTTAGTCCTCAATAATTAAGAGAACAACTAAGTTAGTTATTGTGAAACATGCGATAAGGTAGCTGACCTTTGATAGCATAATGACTCAAATTACTAAAAAGTAGCGGGATTTTTCTGCGCTTGCTTTTAATCACTTCTTTTTTTACTTTACTGACAGATTTATCAGTTTACAGTGATTTAATAGATAGTGGGAGTTTTTCCTGGAGAATTTCTTTACCAACTGAAATTTGTAGAACAATTTTATACTAATCTACAAGATGAATATAGCTTAATATGTATCTATTGTTAGATTTGTTCTCTTATTAATTCTGTCATATTTAATTGACACTTATCCTTTTTGTTTAGCCCATTGGTTGACTGGTAAAGAATGCCTTATGGCATTAAGTCCGCCATTTGTACCATCTTGTATTGTGCAATAAATATTAAATAAATAAATAATAAATAAATGAATAGACGATACACAAAATTAGATAGATAATAACTTAGAAAATATGTATCTATAGATAGCTCAGGAACAAATATTCAAAAAAAGATTGTATAGGTTCTTAAAGGGTAGGCAACACGCATGTGAATCTTCTGGAGTTACAGGCGTCCATAGGCTACGGTAACTGCTTACCATCAGGCGGGCCGTAAGCTTATTTTCCACCGACGTGGTTTTAAAAAAAGCCGACAAACTGCATTCGAACTCAGGATCTCCAGCTAGTAGGCAGGGTCACTAAAACCTAGTAGGTATAGGTAGTGTAGTACTAACAAAGCTATACTAAGTAATATTTCTAGGTAAAGTAATTTTACTAAGTCTCACTGTGTAGGGGGACCAAAATCTTAACCATAGAGGTTATAATAGAGATAGAGGTATAAATAAGGATTGGCTCAGTATACTAAATATGTCAATGGCAATGCAGTAAATCGAGTTAAAGAAAAAGTTACTCATAAAGGCAAAACAAAACCGTAGCATTAAGAGCATCAAGTTTTTTCGAATAACGGTGTGTCATTGTGACGTGATGTAAGAGTCTAGACACGCGGCAGCGTGTCAAGCCAAGTTCAAGCAAAGGAACTGGCTAGCCAGCGCCAAATTGTATATTACACGAACCACTTGGTGCCACTTTTGACACTTCTATAACTCAAAACCTCTTTAACGTAAACACATAAAACTACGTGTGTTTAATTATATCCATAAGGACATCTAGAAGCCCAAATTTCATGAAGCTAGCTCAAACGGTTATAAAGTTATGAAGGTCAAAAAGTCGTAAATTTTAGCACTGACTGACTGACTGACATATAGTACCTAAACCTAACCTACTTCCAGATGACCTACAAGGATGAAATTTTGAATCCAGCTCGGTGATTGTGTGTAAGCGTAGGAAAAAATCTAAAAATTAAAAAAAATTAAAAAATAGGGTGGTCCCCATACAATTTTTTTTTTTAATTGTATCATTGGAACCGTTACAAGCAGATATTTAAAACTAGTTATCTCAATACGTGCCTAGTTTTCTTTACAAAAAGTAATGATATCCCACCAAAAACATAAATGTAAAAAAGGAGAGCCAAGTTCAATACAAAAATTATGCTTGGCTGTGGGCTTCGCCGCAAAAAGAATGGAGATCTAAATGAGTGCCAAGTTCTATGCAAAATCCAAATATGTATTTATAGGAACAAAATAACATTATGAATGAGTATTAAACTCTATTTCTTTGCTTTATTGGATACCTATAACAATTGCTGTTATTTAAAAATGTGAGATCTTAAAGTAGGTAAGATTTGACTTGTCAAATCAAATCTAACCTGCTTAGGAACTTGGCTCTCCTTTTTCACATTTATGTTTTTGGTGGGATTTACATCACATTTATTGACCTTGACGTGCCTAATATTGTGATTTACGCCTGCAAATGAAGAATGATACTGCAGTAGTACAACTGATCTTTTTCTCAATCAAAAAAGGTGCTGTCATGTATCAAGCGTTTAAAATTTCTACGCTTTCACCTTATAAATATTCTCGATTTAAACTTTTCACTAAGTGATATTCCGTAAACGCAGGTTATTTTCATGAAGAAGAAAGGCTAATGATTCTATTCTTATACCGGCTAAAGAATTTTAACGGGACACATCACAATCTGTCAGATAATTCCAGTAACAGTTAGTGTTTATTTCCTAGCCACCTACTGAAATAATTAACAAATAACCAAATCCAAGATTTCAATTCATTGATGATGTTCAATAAGTCATACATCAAACGACATTCCGTGGACTTGAGTAATGGCTATAGTGGCTAGGATGCCGAGGCCCAGTCGCATCCAATTGGGACTTACCAGATCCTGTGATTTGATAGGTGTTGTGTCATCTACTCGCAAGATTGTGGTTTAAAATGCATGTAAGCGCGCAGGCTTCATATAATACTCTGGAAAGCTACTGGGAAAAACAAAGCAAAAACCCCTGAGTAAAACTAACTTTGAAGATTTTTATATTTGTAATTTTCTTTATTGATAACTACAAATACTAACGACCAGAATAACTTGTACGGGCGATTTATTATCCCAATTTTTTGTCAGTGTTCAACAAAAAATTTAAATAACTCAACACATGTTGTGTTTGTGATACCTTTAAGATTTATGAGCTGATGAATGTGAGTGTAGATCAATTATACTTATATTTTAAGCTACAGGCGAATTAGTAAAAAAACTATGAATTTATTGTGAATTTAATAGAAAAGAATATTATCAGAATTTTAGAAAATTATTTTAAGACTCATAATTCGTGTACTTCAGGATCAATTCCAGGTCTTTTCGGCTTTGGGTTGGTCGATTTTGTACAATTCTTATTTGTGATTCGCGACCAAACTTCAGGTTTTACTCGTATTGTGATTACATATTACAAAAGTTACGCTGACACTTTTCTCGTAAACATATCAGACATCGCTCCGAGCACAAAATGAAGGATTTATAGTATAGTTAGAACGGAATTGTGTGCTTAAACGACTCAGAAAACCTGCTACCCCTATGGTTAGATGTGGTAGTGGTGGTGGTTGGTTGTTTTCCTAAGTACCTATGTTGTGGTCTGTGTGAAATAGAGAATTCTTGGTATTCATAGATATAATAAACACCAATAAAAATTTTACAAAGTTACCTGTTTTCTGATTTTGGTACTAAGCTTATAAAGTGTCTTATCCGCACAACACTAGGTCAAAAAATATAGTATTTCAATGCTTGTAGGCATGTAGTACCATTTAATCTTATTAATCTAGATTGACACCTGCTTGACAGTTTTTTTTACATTGTGACTCTTTTTTCTGTGTTAGATTTTTCGATATAATAATATCCGTATCGGGTACATTAAATAATAATTTAAAGGTTGACCTTTTTTCAAAATATTTCCTTTTTGTTTAACAAACAATACAGGCGTCCATAGGCTACGGTAACTGCTTACCATCAGGCGGGCCGTAAGCTTATTTTCCACCGACGTGGTTTTAAAAAAAGTCGACAAACTGCATTCGAACTCAGGATCTCCAGCTAGTAGGCAGGGTCACTAAAACCTAGTAGGTATAGGTAGTGTAGTACTAACAAAGCTATACTAAGTAATATTTCTAGGTAAAGTAATTTTATCCAATATCGCATCCAATTGGGACTTACCAGATCCTGTGATTTGATAGGTGTTGTGTCATCTACTCGCAAGATTGTGGTTTAAAATGCATGTAAGCGCGTAGGCTTCATATAATACTCTGGAAAGCTACTGGGAAAAACAAAGCAAAAACCCCTGAGTAAAACTAACTTAGAAGATTTTTATATTTGTAATTTTCTTTATTGATAACTACAAATACTAACGACCAGAATAACTTGTACGGGCGATTTATTATCCCAATTTTTTGTCAGTGTTCAACAAAAAATTTAAATAACTCAACACATGTTGTGTTTGTGATACCTTTAAGATTTATGAGCTGATGAATGTGAGTGTAGATCAATTCAACTTATATTTTAAGCTACAGGTGAATTAGTAAAAAACTATGAATTTATTGTGAATTTAATAGAAAAGAATATTATCAGAATTTTAGGAAATTATTTTTAGACTCTTAATTCGTGTACTACAGGATCAATTCCAGGTCTTTTCGGCTTTGGGTTGGTCGATTTTGTACAATTCTTATATGTGATTCGCGACCAAACGTCAGGTTTTATTCGTATCGTGATTACATATTACAAAAGTTACGCTGACACTTTTCTCGTAAACATATCAGACATCGCTCCGAGCACAAAATGAAGGATTTATAGTATAGTTAGAACGGAATTGTGTGCTTAAACGACTCAGAAAACCTGCTACCCCTATGGTTAGATGTGGTAGTGGTGGTGGTTGGTTGTTTTCCTAGGTACCTATGTTGTGGTCTGTGTGAAATAGAGATTTCTTAGTATTCATAGATATAATAAACACCAATAAAAAATTTACAAAGTTACCTGTTTTCTGATTTTGGTACTAAGCTTATAAAGTGTCTTATCCGCACAACACTAGGTCAAAAAATATAGTGTTTCAATGCTTGTAGGCATGTAGTAGCATTTAATCTTATTAATCTAGATTGACACCTGCTTGACAGTTTTTTTTACATTGTGACTCTTTTTTCTGTGTTAGATTTTTCGATATAATAATATCCGTATCGGGTACATTAAATAATAATTTAAAGGTTGACCTTTTTTCAAAATACTTCCTTTTTGTTTAACTTTAGAAATAAGTACAAAGATGTGCTTGACATCTTTTAAAACAGTGAAACTATCTAAAGGTATTGAAACTGATAAAAGTCTTATCGTGGAAAACCTACAAAATAAAACTTAAAGACGAAATTAATAAATGTTGTATAGTACCTACCCATACATAGGGGTATTACAGTTTTATCTACGATTATAAAACTATAAAATTATTGCTCCTCGCTTATAAGGGCCGTAAATTACACTGCATATTATAGCACAGGGTACAAAATTACATCGCAAAATTGCCATAAAATAAAACATGCATTTAACATAAAGACCTATAGGAACACCTCTAGGCAATAAACTTGGTTGTGTAGGTATAAAATGAGATTACGATAAACATGCAGACTATCAAGAGTAATCCAACACTTGAAGAAGATTAAAATTATTCCTGATAACAAGTATGTAGTTATTGAGGATCGACTCCAGGCCTCCAAAGTTACATCGTGCACTATTAAGAGAGATTTAATTTGAGATTAAGCTATGGATCAGCCTTAAGAACAACCCGTACTTAAAACTTGTTCTGTTTAAAAGCAACTACTAGATATTAAAGACAATTAGTTTTAAAAGCCACTTATAAGATTAAATTTCTTTTATAATCTAAGCTGATATCGTATAGGTACCTAATTCTTAGTTGATAGTATTACAATGAATAAAATATGAAAACATATTAATTATAACAGGAATAAAGGTAATACATAAATACATAAAGCATACTAATAATATTCACTTGAATATGCCAGTTTTCTAACATTTAATAGGTAGATGGAGGAAATTTTATGACAGAGAAAGCTAAGGTAGTTAATGAAGATATACTAGCAAGTCCAGTTGTAGCTTAAAGTCTCGCGTATTCAACGCGGTTTACGTTAGATAGGTACCTACATTACTTATTATGGTGGTGGTGCCGGACGTATATATTTACCTGTTTAACCAAATGAGGTTAACCGGTTAACATAGAAAGACATTAGAGTATTTATAATTTTCCTTATTCAAAATAGCACAAATTGTATTTTATTGTGCGGGTAAAAACTTACGGGAATTAATAAATTTAAGCACTGGTCAATATTTTTCTAACTAAGATAAGAGTACAAATGTAAGATTTACAATCAAAAACACTTTGACTATGAATAACACTGAATAGAGCTACTTGAAAGATAACACAAGTGCCATATAAATGTTTATACAAAACACTCAAAACAATATTGAAACAATGGCATTGATGTTGATTACTGAAGTTTCTCGGTACCAAAAAACTTTCCAACTAATCGATCATTATTTCCCACAGACAAAATCTCGTAAACAAAGTGACTCAGTTCCCTTATCGCTTCCTAAACTTAACGATTCTGCGATAACAAACCGTAAACATAAACCAAGTTCAAGCATTTCACTATCTCTGGTAGTAAAATTCACATTTAACCCAAGCTGTTAAAACTACCAGTTAAATTTCTTAATTAAAACTGAGATAACTAAACCGACCGTCCAACTGATTATTTGAAAGCTCTTCTAAACAATGAATGTCATTCATGCTTTTTAAATCACTCACCATTTAAATCAGCATCCTAATGGACACTGCACATGAATTAAAATCACTTAAACACTATGAACTGGATCGATATTTTAAACACTGGGCCAAAAACGCACCCCTGTGGCACTTCTGAATCGGAGTATTAAAACCGTTTTTAAACTTCGATTTCGCCACGTGCGCGCGAGTTTGTGGACGCGTGCCTCTGAATAGCTGCCGGCTTTAACTGACGAGCCGAATCCTCGCTCTGCGTGCGCGCCGATGTTTACTAACCCCATGTGCAACACAATCAAACGCCTTAACCTGAACCCTATTGTTTCATGATTAGAGTATATTTTTCTTTAGCAGTTGCATTAAGCATCTGATGTTTATCTGTGTTAGTAAGTCGGACACATGTATTTGTCATTATATGAATGAAGAACTCTACCATACCTATACAATACTCTACGCTAGAGCTTTGCGCCGGCGCGTTTCATTTATTATAACCTTAATTGATGTGTTCTTTATGCCACTTGTTCGATGTCTTTCGGGGTTTTATATTATCTTGCAGTGAATCATAATCTTTACACTGAGATTTTATGGTGCTGAAATGAAAACGCTATTTGTCTAAGAACATATGATCCCACCAAAAACATTCTGTAAAAAACTAGCCAAGTCTCGATGGAGCTGCTTGTTTATCTCTAAAAAGTACTGAAATCTAGACAAAGTCGTGCCAAGTCTAAGGTTGCTGCGATTTCTTTATTATTATAGTTAATATTTTTGTGACTTGGCCGTTGAAGGGTACACAAGTCAATTGTATGGTTATTGAATCAACGTTTCCCAAGTGGCAATTTTCCATCGTCAATGGGTAGCGGTTCTGGCGACAGATTGGTGCAATGGTGTCATGGAGCACCTGGTTTTGTACCCTTGTGTACCCTTCAACGGCCAAGTCACACAACATTAACTATAATAATAAAGAAATCGCAGTAAGGAACCTTAGACTTGGCACGACTTTGTCTAGATTTCAGTACTTTTTAGAGATAAACAAGCAGCTCTATCGAGACTTGGCTAGTTTTTTACAGAATGTTTTTAGTGGGATTTCACTTCTTTTTGTAGAAACGTGGGCTTATTGATTTATTTTATTAGATTTTCTTATTTGACACAGTTTTTTTTTATTTTTAGGAGTAGTTTTTTTATTATTACAATTTAATGTTATGGGATCAAAGGGGGAAGAAGATGGAGAGGAGTCTCGTATAGAAATGAGTACATCGTAGTGGCCGCTTAAGTATCTACCGGTAAAACGTAAACACTTTTTTTGGCCAGCATCGCCAAAGGAACCTCTTAGTATACCGTTCTCATACACTTCAAAAGTGAAGGGATAGATTTTTCCAGCAGCCATAAGCTCAGAAGCTGAGCCGTAAGTAGTGGGTTTCATCATATCGCTCGTGTAGGATTGCGCGCTCGTGTATACGTCACCATCAGCATCACACGTGTACACTTGCATTTCGTCCCAATGTTCAGCAACGTATGCAACTATAGCAGATCTGATACTGCAAGTTGAGTCAGTTCTACCATACACCAAGAAAGATATTGAATGGAAGAGACAAGACCCGTCTTTGGGCATACCAACTACTTGGTAGCCACTAAGTTCATCGTCGTCTTTTAATATTATCGACATTTTTTATGATATTATCTTGCGAAATCAAACACAAATAAACTCAACGACCTTTAGTATATGGACAACAAATCAGAAATACCGTTAATATTTAGACTAAAACAATAATAACCTATATCATTAAGACTTCCCAAATTTTTAAAATATTACTCAGCCTACTCAATCTATACAAACTATAAATAAAACGTTAACTCTTCATTATTAGACAAGTGTCAATATAATTAATTATTAATGAACTTTCTATCAAAGGTATTACCTACCTAGTACTGAAATACAGCTAAACTAATGATATTTTTAAACGAAACGAAGTAATATCTTACTAAATAAACTAAACCTAGAATACTAGAAAAGTACTTATAACTAACAATATTACCTATCTAGCATCTAGCACTATTTTACACCTAAACGAATGATTAGGTTACCGGAAAAACAAATCGTAAGCGCGTTTTAAAGTACAGTCAGCGCCATCTAGCGACGTGTGCGGGTATCACCACCACTCTTAGTCCAATGCATTATATTTTGACCAAATTTTGTTTTCTAATCAGGGTCACCAGGTACTCCATCCAGATCTTTGATTATCCTAGTTTTTATAGTTTTCCCTTTATGTGCCCATTAAACCCTAACTCTGTACCAAATTTCAGTTCTCTGAGTTTATGGGAAGTACTAGTTCTATTTTTATGATCATGAGTGAGTGAGTGAGTGTCATAAATGCGAAACTTTGCTTTCGCTTAACTTCGGAACTAAATGACCTACAGACTTGAAATTTTGGATTTTAAGTATGTGATTATAGCTTACTGGATGACGAAAATTTCTGCGTTCTGGTCTTATCCAGAGGTTCTCAAATAGGGGCCTGAAAATGCGGCGAAATGGTTCCAGTAAAGGATGGTGCGGCAGTGTTTGCTTCGCGCTCGACTTGGCGGGGGCACTGCCGTGCCCCCAGATTTAGAGATTTTAGAGACACGATTAAGTTTACAGTCTTACCAAGAAATTTGCAGCTGCTGGAATCAGTCCAAATAATTTAAAAACACAGAGGACAATTGTTTCGAATTAATGACTTTCCCGACAATGTGCGTTTGTTTTTTTAGTGCATTCAAAGATTTTGAGCTCTGATAAAATCTTTAATTGACTCATTAGGCATTCAAGTTTTATGATTCTTTGTTTTGTTAAATGTTATTTGGAAGATTAAAATTGCTGTTGTTTAAAGTACTTTACTGTACAAATACAAGATGGTAATTATGAAGTTCACTTAATGATTTAAAGGGCTACTGTTACTAGGGCTACCTGTTCATTCGCGGCGTTGTTTTACAATAGTTTTAAACTTTTAATAAAGTAATGGCAGATTTCTACGCACGCAATTATCTACAGCAAAGAGAATGTACAGATACAGGGGCACAGTTAAAAAAATTTTCGTGCCCCAA
This sequence comes from Pammene aurita, assembly GCA_947086415.1. Lineage (NCBI taxonomy): Eukaryota > Metazoa > Arthropoda > Insecta > Lepidoptera > Tortricidae > Pammene > Pammene aurita. The sequence continues at coordinate 2,806,166 of OX352291.1, forward strand.
GTTTGATAACTTTACTAGGTGGCGCTGTACGGCCCCATACATATGCTGTAACTCTGGTTCAGATGGCGCTTCAGAGTTACCACATAATGCTATCAAACTTGGAGCACAAAAATGTCTGAAACTATGCCTGTGCTCTTTGATCTACAGTGATTTACCGTGTTAACCTGTTGATAGTATAAGTAACAATGAAAAAATATCTGACAGTAAATCCTATCCTCATAATCGTGACTACCTGCTAGTATTTTTTCGAGATACAGAGAAAGAATACAAGAATGTGTGAGAGAACCTAAATATTGGTGGATTTTTCATACAATATTATACATTATGGCAACGGTTTGCTTAAAGGTAAGACTGATTAAGGTGACTCAGAATATCAAGTACCTAATTCAAATTTTGCAGTGTTCAGTAAATTGACAACTGGATATCAAAGCTAGGCATAGACTCGACTTTATTAGAGCTGTAGACAGCGTAGGCGCCTCGGTCATTGATTTATTTTACTATAGATAGGAATACTCTGACATAATGAGCACCAAATTTTCAGGTACCCTTAGCAATGACTTTGTTATGTGTATGTACATATATTCGCAATCATTAAATATCTATGTTAATGCCGTTATTATTAAATTAAAGTTTGCCTCTTTCTCACGCGGGTGGCGATAGTTCAATAACTTCAATAGCATGTCCGCACCTCTCGCTTGCTGGTGTGCGACTAGACAGTATATATGGGTCGTTCACGAGTGAGTGATTTAAATGAACTAATGTCTTTTGATTCAACTCACTCACTCTTCAACTCGCTCAGTAACTCATCTATCTCAGTGATTACAGTGTTACTTGCTCGCTCTTTCTCACTCATGATTTGAATGAACCGGCCGAGTCAAACTAGTGACACGATGCGATTGAGGTGAATATGCGAACGGATCGCGGAGATATGTACTCGCATCACTCATTTCGCTCAGTGGATTGTGATACGAGTACATATCTCCGCGAACGAAAGATATGAATCAATCTTTTCAATTCAGTGAAGCGTTTTGCGCATCTCTACTAGAGAGAGACAAATTAACCGTCTCGTTTTCAGGGCTTCACTTTTGAAACGTGCATAACCTATCTACAGTTATATATCATAAGCCTTGGTGCCAACTGGAGGCCTTATCGGAATAAATGAATAAGGAATTATAGTGCAGGATCTCCAAGTATAGAGCCTTGTGATTTGCACGCTCTTGTTTCATCGCTATTACCTCTATATCTGTCTACGATGCTTGTCATCGTGATGTATTTATAGATTTTTGTAAACGACTATCATCACAGAAATATTTCCAAATTCAAGGATACCGACAGTGTTAGTAGGTATATATATGTATAGTAAGTAAGTATTGTGATTTGTGAATTAAAAAATATTGGAAGTTTCATAGTTGAGTCTTAAAATTCAAGTTTTCTTGATATTTCCTTCGATGTAACGGAAAATAATACTTTTCTCAAACATGCTCGGAAATGTTCCTGTTACGTTAGTAATTAGAGACCAGTAGGGACTCTATTCCAAGGCAGGTTCAGCGCGACGTACGTAAAGGATTTTCATACAACATTAAATCACTCAGCCAGTAACTGAAGCACTAAACAAGTAATTTTATTTCCTTACATGTTTGAGAAAAGCACTATACATGCTTCGACCGTAATCAGCTTACCTGGCTTCGTATACTAAATACTCAGCCAGGAAAGCTTACTTACTGGTCTCTGCAGTAATGTACTATTACACATTTGTGTGTCTCGACTAATATGAATAATGGTATATTTTCGTGATAAAATAATCACAGTTATATTTATTATGTAGCTTCACGTACCTATGCAACAAAATCAACCAAAACGTAGACGCTTCTACAGGTACCTAACCTATATAGATATTTGATAATAGGGACCAAAAGTACACAAGCAACTTTTTATTTGCTATAGCTAAGTACCTATAATTATTAAACAAATAAAAAAGTTAAGAATGATGTAAGTCTTAATTTCTTATTTATTACAGTTATATTCATTAGCATGTGTTGTGCAGGAATAAATATTTTGTTAAAACCGTATAATATAATACCTATGAGCTATGAGTATGACGAATTATAATTACCTACAATCGTAAATTGTTTGTTGAATTGCAATAATGAATGAGATGATGATGAATTCGCTGAATGGAATGAACAGCTGGACTTTGTGGAGGTAAAAAGTAATATTACAAGTCTAAAGTGTGTAATTAGTTGGTGTAAAGTTTTAATTGAGTAAAATAACAAACAATATAATAAGTAATTGTCTTAAAAATTAACTGATGTTTAACATTGTCGCCTTGTATATATTTAAAGCTGGATGATACAACGTTTCGAATAAAACAACATCTTAATTAATTTTGGACTAAGCAGAAACGTCTGCAAGCGAAATTTAAATGTTATACTTAATTAAAACAAAAACTGGAAAATTCACCGCGTAGAGCAAGATTCAAGCGGTCACGTCTCCCTCTGACTTAAACAATGTTTCTTCATTGGTGGTTCCTTCATGGAAAAATTCACCGTGGTTGAATAGGCGTCGATAGCTCTGTTGATCGGACCGGTGTTCCGTAACGTCGAAAGTTCGAACCTTTCTCGACGCGGTGATTTTTTTCATTTTAAAATTAAAACAACATCAAGTCAAATTAAAAATAGTTAACTAAAAAAAATTGAACGAGTTTTTTTTTCTGTCGCTTCTTTTCTTATAAGAACGTTTTGTCGTTGATACTTAAGTTTATCCAGAAAAGTTTTTATGAGTTTAATTTGATTTAACCTATCGTAACGTAAAGCATTGAGATTGATTGTTCGTAGCGCCGTGCGCTAATTTAACTCGCACTTAACTGTTCCTCAAATAAAATGCTTTATTTTAACCTGAATACAATATTTGATGTAAAATGCATACTCGTAACCACAACGGAATTCAAGTAGGTCATCATTATGTGCCTACATGACCTAATATGCTTTTAATTATACTAACCGCAAATCTACCGTATGTACTTACCAGCAGAAATATTGTCATAATGTAAAAAAATATCATGTAAAAATATAATAAAAACAAAAATAACAAAGAGACTAATTATAAATAGGTTACCCATACCCACCCATCAATAATTCCTAGAAAACTAGTGAAGTTTGTTTTTATGATATTAATGCATGACACTATAATTAAATGAATCTAATTCTAGCAATGACCATCAGCGGTTAGAACTTGCGTGAGATCGCTTGCGAATTTAAAGTAGGTAATCGACCTTATTTGAAGACAATTGCAATTGACATATATAATGGTCACTTTGGTTGATTACTAAACTAATTGAGTTGGTTAAAACTCCAAAATGATCTGGATAATATAATATTAATATTGTTTTTAATTTACGAACCGTTGCCTGGCAAATCTAAATGTTGAAATTTACGTTTGTCCTTAACCACCATTTTTGTGAGAGACAAATAAATAATAATTAAGGGCTATACTTGTAGAATATAAAACAGATTGTTTACTTTCTTCGTCAACATTGCCTGAAAATTTCCCTAAAACAGACTTAATAATTCTAATTCAGAACAAATAAAATTAATTTTATTTAAAAATTTGGTTTGTGTTGTTTAAGTAATGTCACTCGTATACATAATTATATAAATTAAATAGGTAGATGTCATATACCTAAGAAGAAGTGACCAACTCTCCAGTGCTTGAGACCGGATTGTAACCGGCCTCCGCCGCCAATCTCTATATCTTCGGACTTAAAGTAATCTTTTGCAACAGTTAAACGTAACTATTACATGGTTTCATAGTTCCTCATGGTTCCTTATTTTACCTTACTGTATACTGAAAACGACCGTATCGGTTGGTGATAAGGTTGAGAATCTTTGACTAAATTACATTTAAGGGCAAGCTACACTATCGGTGGTCGTTGTTTCCGCGTTTCCAGATTTCATGAAAGCAACCTGGAAATATAGTTTCTAGAGTAAACAGTATACTTACTATTTTTTGGGACAAGTTTTTGCTGTCATCTGTCATACAGGTATATCGGTATGTGTAGGTTCTTATTCTGTCAAATTAAAAGCATGATTTTTCATTGGCTACATCTTTTATACTTATACTTTTACTTACTTACTTACTTATTTGGCGCAACGACCCAAAATGAGTCCTGGCCTCCGACACAAGAGCACGCCATTTTGTTCGGTCCTGCGCTATTTCACGCCAGCTTTCACCGGCGCCGAGCTCCTGAAATTCCGCCCCTACTCTGTCTGCCCAGCGATACTTAGGACGACCGACAGGATGCCGTCCAGTCGGTCGACCCAAATATGCTCTTTTTACAGAGCGATCTTCTCCCATCCTCTCGAGGTGGCCGAGCCAGCGGAGACGATGCGCTTTTGTCTCACCAATTATATTTGGTTCGGCCACCAGTTCTTGGATTTCGGCATTTTTTCGGACCCTCCAGCTACCATACTTATACTTTTATAATTACAATATTCTCTTTGCTCTGTACAGCGATAAATGTAAATCCAAAGTACTTATCTAATGTAATAGGTGACCTATGACCATATTCGTAACAGTACTAGGTAGTAGAACTAACTTGGAAACAATAACACGACATAACTTCAATGCAACTCCAATGCATTAATTACACAATTACAGCTAGCGTCTAAACGTCTGAATCAGAAATATCAGAATTTGCTTGAAAATTATTCCGATGCAACTCCAATACAACTACAGCAACAATACAACACAATTACAAAACACAACGTTGATTATTTGTTGTGTGTTGGAGTTATGTTTGAGATACATTGTGTTTTGAATGTATTGTTTAGGTATGTATTTTAAAATTAGAATACGGCACCGTTACGGCACTTTTTTAAAGACTAGACTGTAGGTATTAACAACATAAAGGAAATTCACCGTGCAGCGAATTGTCCTTGCAAGCTCAGAAGGTCGAACCACGTCGGACTAAGATTATTTCCCATTCTAACGGTAAGCGGTTAACAGTTTTAAAAGAAAGATGAGGAAGGAAATATTTATATACACACGAGAATACACAGTTAAACCATTACAGCACGAGAAAAAAAAAGGATTTCCTTTATACAATACTTGCATTATATAATGCATGCAAAACTCCATTTTTTATCAAGAGTTAAAACAATAATTTCATAAATTATTTCCTTGTACCCAAATTATTTATAAGAAAATGATATCAAACTCAACCTAGTAGCTAATGGTAGCCAGAAATATAGCACAGACTGAACCTCAGAAGGCGACCATTCCCTCATCCAATGTATTACTTTGTATAATTAATCTAATGTATTACTGTTTTAAAAAAATAAGTCTCGCCGAGTTTCTTGCCGGTCATAATACTTCTTGGGTCAGAGGTGTAGGGTTAGAACCGGTGGTAGTTTTTTTTTCTCTGAAGTGCATTGTAATGTGCCTAAATTGAAGAACAAATATCTTTTATCTTTTTGTATTTTGATCTCGTGGTTCGCAGGCTTGATCAGCTTTGTTTGACACTACACGAGGAACAATCGTGGCAAATGGCATTGCCTGAGCTGAGACCAAAGTGCGGACCCGCTGTTCTTATCGCCAGCAGTAGGTACAGTCACCATCAGGTACATTGGAGCTATCAAGGTGGTCACAAATATCTGAACAACGCCTCTATTTTCAAGGCGATAAAGTGCATGTTCAGATATTTTTGAGTACCTTGGCCGCTCTGATATATTTGATGGCGACTGTACTTTAATTTCGAAGTTCCTGTTCGGTGTTGTAGGTAGTATAAGTGTTATGTTAGGTAGGTATGTAACTTAAGACCCATAAAACAACACGCCACAGTTTAAACACGTACAGATTTAACTGTTCAAGTCAACTTAACTTAAGATAACAGTGTAATCTACAGACGCTGTTTACTCGGAGTTCACGGCTCTGGTTAAGTTTGTCTATGGGTTAACCGGTCACGTTAAATGAGATATAACTTACGTTATAATCAAAGGCAAAAAAAGACCGGCGCCTTGTAAAAAACACTTGAATCCATCTAGATTTTTTTATAATAGGACGATGGCAAACAATCATATTATACCGTAACTAATGGACGCCTGCAATACCAGAGGTGTCACATGCGCGTCGCCGAGCCTTTAGAAAAGAGGATTTAATGGAGAAGGAGGAAGCAAACTGGTTGTAATTTTGAGTATGCCGGGTGCGGTGTGGCAATTCAGAGATATTTAAAACGAGGTAGCTCAATTTGCTAAAAATAAACATTATTTTATTCATCTAAAGAAAAATAACTGAATTTACACATTTTTGGATACGTTTAACTCCGTCGCGGTATACTTGAGACATGATGTAACAAAAATACAAAAATATTTTTGGAGCGAAAAAAAAATTTTTGTGTGGGATACGTCGTCCCAGTGGGCAGGGCTTGTAACCGGTTTACGCAAAAAGCCCCGAAATAACCCAATATGTTTACATATTTTATGGTTTTTACGTAGAACTCTTAGTGTTTTTTAAGTTATGACTCTATATTGTAAGATTTTTCGATTAAATATGAAATAGTAAACGAAAGAACGAAAAAAAAACCGGTATTTTAGTATGGAGCAAAATACCGGTTACAAGCCCTGCCAGTGGGCCAACCTTCCATACAAAATCAATTTTTTTTTCACGTTATAATTTTTTTTGCCTAGTTTTTCTTAATTAACGGCCTCCTAGCCTAGTCGGTAGTAACCCTACCTACGAAGCAGGAGGTCCCGGGTTCGAATCCTGGTCAAGGCATTTATTTGTGTGTTTATCCCAGATATTGGTTCCTGAGTTATGGATGTTTTCTATATATTTAAGTATGTATCCATATTTATCTATTATATATATCGTCGTCTAGTACCCATAACACAAGCCTTATTGAGCTTACCGTGGGCCTAGGTCGATTTGTGTAAGATTGTCCTGTAATATTTATTTTATTTATTTATTTATTTTATTATACACTGATTTAAACTTTCACGGTTTTTACACATATCTATTTGTAATAACGGGACTTAACCGCGTATATATTTCTAAAAATTACCTTCGACGTTTCGAGGACGACATTGTCCCCGTGGTCCCGAAGAAAGACTGGCTCCAGTTGACATCAACATCTTCTAGCCGCGCGAGTTTTTCGAACTACCCGCACTTGATCTTGATTATCAACTTGAACGTTTTGCACACTAGGGATGTCACTCGGTCGACATACAACACTCACAATGTCCGGCTTTCGAACCGGCGGTATTCGTTGACGCTTACATTTACTAATGACAGGATTCCATGTAGATGAGATCCTAAAACCATCGTCCCGATTGAAATTGCAGTGTTTTTTGATTTCAATGGCTTCACGAACTTTTCTACTGTAAAACCGACGATCCGTAGAAAGGATTTTAGGATTATGAAGCTCAATCCAATGGTCCGGTCCTGACTCCAGTAAATGCTCAGCAACGGCAGACTTGTTCACCTTGTTGCCGTTGCTGAGCATTTACTGGAGTCAGGACCGGACCATTGGATTGAGCTTCATAATCCTAAAATCCTTTCTACGGATCGTCGGTTTTACAGTAGAAAAGTTCGTGAAGCCATTGAAATCAAAAAACACTGCAATTTCAATCGGGACGATGGTTTTAGGATCTCATCTACATGGAATCCTGTCATTAGTAAATGTAAGCGTCAACGAATACCGCCGGTTCGAAAGCCGGACATTGTGAGTGTTGTATGTCGACCGAGTGACATCCCTAGTGTGCAAAACGTTCAAGTTGATAATCAAGACCAAGTGCGGGTAGTTCGAAAAACTCGCGCGGCTAGAAGATGTTGATGTCAACTGGAGCCAGTCTTTCTTCGGGACCACGGGGACAATGTCGTCCTCGAAACGTCGAAGGTAATTTTTAGAAATATATACGCGGTTAAGTCCCGTTATTACAAATAGATATATTTTATTATAATACGATACCAATTATACACATAAACAGATCACCAGCATTTTGTAATGTACATCTTGCAGGTGAATTTTTTTGCAAGGAACGAAGATAGCAATTCATAGAATATTGTTCATTGTCGCAGTTTACAAAACAACTAGTTTTTTAATAAACAGAGTACCTACACCTGTGAATCCGAGAATATTATTTATTTACATCATTGTCATGCCATCGTTAAAATGTAAAGTACAATTATTAACACATCACAATGCTAACACATGTAAACGACAGCCCATCAAACCTGGCATCTCCATTCGCATAACGTTTCTAACCGGTCCCAACACTCCCAACAACTTAGTATGTGTCATCTAAAAGGAAATGCATTTTTAACGCATCTATACAATTTTCTCAGGCTTACATCAGACTCCTTCTTAGATTGCAAATGTAGGCGTTATGACTTTTGAAATACGGGTGGTTTTGTTAAGAATGTTTAGTTGAGATAGGAGTTTGCTGAAGAAATGTGGGAGGAAACATCGATTTATCGGTCTTTGCCCGATTCATTTTCTCCTCTCCACACGGCTTCTTGTGTTTTATTAGTTTCTAGTGTTCCGTATATTCTCACTATGCCGCTAATGTCCCTGTTTCAACCTGAATTGAAAAATGGCGGTCACTTTGGTAAAAACTAGTGCTTGCGCCAATTCTGGAAATTAGGCTGCCGAGCAGATAGCATACAAATACCCTAAAATTTGAATGTTTCTTACATCAGTGCCAAATTTTCACCCCCGTTTCAACCCCTTAGAGCTGGTTAAATTTCAAATTCTTAATCTTAATGAATACAGAACATATACAGGTTGTAACAAAAATAGTGGTCATCCGTTAAAGGGCATAATTGGTATCTATTGCGACTAATAAAAAGCTGGAAAAAAATTTTTTCGAAGCGAAAAAAAAATATTTTTTTATAGGTCACGTCATCCTACCCAGCCGACCCTCCATAAAAATCCAATTTTTTTTTTCGTCAAATTTTTTATTTTCTTAATTGTTCATAACTCTAGTTATGTCGAATTTTAATTCGATACTAAGTAATTATGCCTTTAACGGATCACACGCATTTTTGTTACATCTTTCTTGTATATATGTTTCTAATTTCAAAGTTCTCCCTTCAAGGGTTTGGGTAGTGCGTTGTCTAGGGCTGTCTGTGTTATTATACTGTTATAGATAAGACAAGGAACCCTTAGAAAGCCATTAGATCTCGGGCCCGTTTTTATAAAACCACGGTGCATCAATCACTCAGTGGGCACATACTTATGGTCCATTGCCACGGCGGCGCCTTTGCTCCCTTTTGTAAAACTGGCCAAGTCCGACTCGTGGGCGAAGGGTTCCGCATACAAGATTTATAAAAAAATGTTTCAGTCCAGGGGAAAATGTCGTTCTTTGTCGATATGGACTTATTAGTACTTAATAAAACTACACAATAGGTACGGGATGTAACATAAATACTGGCGATCCGTTTAAGGGCATAATTGGTACGAGTATCGTATTGCAAGTAAAAAAAAGGAGGGGGAAAAAAATTTTTTTGGACGCGAAAATATTTTTTTTTTTGTATGTTTATACGCTATCTATAAGTATTAGTGAAAGAATGAAGCGTCCTTGTAAATCGACAAAGTGGGCCCTTTCACTAAACTCTTCCACAAATAACAATGGAAATCAAGTGTATTGATTAGCTTGTTGTGTTTAAGGGTTAACAGCGAAAATTTCAACTGCCTAACCTTAAACCTAACACACGTAAAAGGTTAAAAATAAATCTTTTAGTGTTATAAATACCGAAAGATTCCTGTCATTTGATGTGAGGTATAGCGTCAATATATGCCCACAACATACTTATAGTATCACACTTAATACGATGCGGTAGGTATCTATAACCCGCTGATGGATGAACTAAAGAAAATTGGAACATATCGTCAGGTGACAACCAAGACTCACTGATTACAAAAAATATTTAAATGAAAATCAACCTTGTGTTGTGACTAATTTGGTTCATAATGCCTATGAACTTATGATAGTAGACGATATAAGTTAGAGGCCCCGTGCGGAACCCTAATAATTTTCCAATTACATATAATTTTACTCACGTAAGGTGACCATCGATTGTTACCACTGTGTTTATGTTCCCTTTCATAAAGCTGTAATTTTGACACATGTCTGTATAATGTAGTCTATGTTTCGTAGTGTATAATTTGCTCTATAGGTAATTCTTTGCAGTGTAGTGCAGTGAGGTTTACATCTCATCTCATTAGTTATCTACCAACTTGTAACAAAATTTTAAATACAAAAATAAATTATTTTTTCTCGGATTGCTAATATACCTACAATTACATAGGTACGGTCAACCAATTTGATTCCTAGGCCACTGTAGAACCTTGTCGTATTGACAGTTGCCCGTGCATACGTATAAACGTAACCTATTTGCTACCAAACTAAATAGCTATTGTGACAAGGTTCTAGAGTGGCCTAGGAATCAAATTGGTTGACTGTACAGTCACCGGCCATATCTATATATGTATCGGCATTATCTTCCTACACGAAGGCCGCAAAAATATGTGACACGCTCTTATGGCCCCAAAAATAAGAGCGTGTCACATATTTTTGCGGCCTTCGTGTAGGGAGATACCTTTGCCGGTGACTGTACTTATCTAAAAAGTTTGACTGGGTATTATTAAAAATTAACGACGTTTGATTTTATATTTTTTAAGTAAAATACGGTGAATTATAGTTGCGTACATGAAAACAGACAATACCCTGAATACCTACTAAAAGTAAAAAAACAAATAGAAAAAAAAAACAAATAATTGTCATCAAATAGTCTGTATTGTATTCAATAAAAATCCCAGAAACAATTCACCTAGTAACCTACTAAACTATCTGGTAGATACGAAGTTGAAATAAAACCCCCAGATCAATATTTCTTTTAACGTTATCTCCCACTGGGTTCAACTTGACTTCGATTCACTAAATCTCAAGTTACACCACAAAAACTTAAGAAAGTTGTCATTTTAACAGTACAAACTTGTTTTTGCTAGCGGTTAAAATCGTAACACATATCATTTCATACAACATTTTGAACATGCTATATACCAGTAGCGACCATTATGATAGCAAATGTAATTTTGTTTCTCTACAAACTTATTAATCCCGTTGGTAAAAATTAGTACCTATTAATTTTGTGTCATACCTATTTTAAGTAACGGGAGATGTTAGCAATAAATGCAATTAAGGGCAAGAATAATTTTGTACTGTTATTTATTGGTCTAAGAGCTGGCCACGTCAGATGTGACACAATAATGAGAGCAATGAAACCTGTCTAGTTAGACTGATTTACCATCCTTATTGCTAAATCCGGGCATCTGGCAGCTTTTAATGGGTGGATGTCAGAGTGACAGACCAACGACAAGTTTTTAAGTTGGAAAAAAGTAATACCAAAATAGGTCAAAAATGCCAAAGTTGTGTAATTTATGACAGGGCCTATATTTTAACATTAGATTAAAAACCATTGTCTATTATTGCGGAAACAAAAACAGTAGGCGACTAACTAAAAATTGCATTTTACATCATTTGGCACTACTTTCCCCCAATAGAACCAGGATATGATATAACCTAATTAATTACATAATTTCCCACACTATTTCATTAAACCCAGAACTCTAGGATTTGTTTTCTTCAAGTTATTTGCATTCTTTGACCTCCACCACTTTACAGCTGCCAGATGCCCGGATCTAGAAATAAGCATAGTATTGCAAACTAACTACATAGGTTTCGTTGCTCTCATTATTGTGTCATATCTGACGTGGTCAGCTCTCCGTCTATATGCACTATTGCAAAATACAAACTTAATTTGCCAGCGATTGAATTCTAAACTAAACATTTTTCTTAAATTTCCACGTTGACAGCGATAAAAACTGCATGTATAACTTTGTACAGAATACCAGAAACATAACCTATCATAAAATTCATAAAATACGGTAAGTATTAGATAACCCGTCAAATGAGATGTGGGTTTCTAGTTAGTATAAAGTGATAGCTTGGGAATGTTAAGGGTCCTTAAAGGACCAAGTGATAAGGGTTTTGATAAAACAGTAGATTAGTAGGATTATATATGTTACCTACGTTTGTGGGTGAAGTCGGGTGAAATGAACCTCAGCTCTGTAACCCCTGTCAATCTTTAATGGTGGTTCAAAATGTAATTACAAATTTTGAGCTAGCACTTTGAATGGTACCCACTTACTTAGATAACTTACGCAGTATAGTTTTTTTACGATAATATAAAATTATTTTTTTAGTAAAAGAAAAATTCACAGCTTCAGGCGAAACTCGTTCAACCAACGGGTAGTTACCTGAATCTCAGTAGCTCAGTTGATGGAGCGGTGGGTTGGTATCTCGAAGTCATGAGTTCGCGCCTTGATCAAGGCAGCGAAATGTTCCACCCTTCTTTATTTCCAGCATATGTTAGAGTATTTGGATAATATGTGGATAATCGATCTCTGTTATTTACTTTTAAACTTGTTAATGAAGAAGCGATAGGTATTTTAAATGGACAAAGTGTCAGAATTAGAAACAGTAAAATAGTACTTTGAAAGATATTTTGCAGTTAGGCAATTATTCACAAAAATATTTATATTGTGCAAAAATCTAAATCCATTAATATGAACGTTGAATAATGTGAAAGAGGAAGCAAACCATGATAAATAGGTAAACTTTAAGTAAGCTATCAAAAATATAAGATCTATCTCGATATGACATATAACACGAAACATTGAGTTGTTGTATTCCAATATATCTCCGTCTCGATCTCACGCAGTATGGCGATGGCGGGGTCAGACGGGAATGATTTCTGTGAAAGAACCTATTCCCTTCTGTCCCCGGCTCGGAATACACCGTTGTTGAGAACACATCGTATAATTACATAGTCCTACTAATTCTGACGATTCTTTACTTTCTCGACGCTCCTCGGATAGCCTGGAGAGGATCATCATGACGGGAAAAGTTGAAAGCACAAGTCTAAGAGGCCCTCCCCTTGCGAGATGGTTCACCCATGCAATTAAAACTGCAAGAAGCAAGGGATAGAAGCCTATGGATGGAGTAACCTGGTCTTTAACAGAAGGACATGATGTCACGATCCTCAGCTCTGAGGAACTGACTAATGATGATGACGATGATGAATGATGACTAATTCTGAATGTTAACCTGTTAAGTGTGGAGTGATAAAAGTCTAAGCCAAACGTTTTGGAATATGATAGGCACTTAGCCATTCCTACAACCCAACGCGTACAGTCCAGTTTACATTTTAAGTAATTGACACTTGACACCACATCTTGACACCCCGGTAAAGGTTACAATAACCCGTTCATCTTCGAGAAAGCGCGGGTTCCTTGAACCCGTCAAGGGTTCCTGCTGATTTATTGATTGTTGACATTGTTTCGTACCACTTGCACTTTTCCGGGTTAAGTGTTATTTGTGAAATAAAGTGCGAATTGGAACGGCCAGCAAATTGATACGACAATCAGTGAGAGGAAATTTTCCTAGCGATTGACGAAGTAGAGATTGATAGTTTTTCCATTATTTATGTAATTGCGCAATACTGGAAAGTACAAATGGCAGACTTAATGCCTTAAGATATTCTATCAGTCAACCGTTAAATCAACAAGCTGAAACTTATAATTGGTACGGTACAGGATTTTTTGTACATATATTACCCATAGTTATATTATATCCTCCCCTTGAAATTCCTCTATATTTATATCTGTTAGTGCAATTAGTTACATAGTACCTATATATACGGGAGGTAGTAACGAACAAACCAATAAAAAGTAATGAATCACTTCCGGCCTTGCCAAGTTTTCTACATTTCCTTAAATATCATTATATTTATCGTCAAATCTCCATTCGTTTGCTACCATGCGAGGTTTAATTAAATACATTTTTGTACGACGTTTGTTATATTTATTGTTAAATTTAAGTTGACTTTGGATATCCCTATACCCTAGAAATAGAAATACATTTATTTGCTAGAATGCAAGTAATAATAATATTACAATAATGTCAGTAAGTTCCGTATACATTCAGCCACCTAGTGGCATGCAAAAAATAATAAAGTTATTCTATATATTTTCAAAAAAATGCTAGCAGCAGTCAATTATACAATAAGAATTCTAAGTATACGTTAAGTTTATACAAATTAAATTAAAATATAATCTTAGCATGCTATGTCATAATATTTCCTTAGCCTAAAGCCCAGTCACACATATGGTATTTGATTCAATTAAAATTTAAAGACAATAAGTAATAATACAAATTATAATTTAGTGAATTACTACAATGTCAGTAGGAGCGATGACTAGATGCGATGATTAATTTTAATTGGCTACTTTCCTAAAAAAATATATTTAGTCCGTCAGTTAGGTTATCAAAAAATATTGGAGACGTATTTTTTATTTTGTCAATAAAACAAAAATTGGTGAAGATATAGCCCGTTAAAGTTCCGCCGGTTCCGCGTGACATCACATTTCAGTACAATTTTTAGTATAATGTGACGTCACGCGGAACTTTAACGGGCTATATCTTCATCAATTTTGGTTTGATTGACAAAATAAAAAATACGTGTCCAATATTTTTTGATAATGTAACTGACGGACTAAATAGAATTATATTTTTTTTACCCAGGAAAGTACCCAATTATGATTACATTCGAAATGTTCATCGACTTTGTAGTATTGCTTGTTAATACACCAATTTAGTAATTTAAACTTAAATTCGGGAAAATCAAGTGTCTTGATATCCTCTGGCAGGTGATTACATACCTTAACTGCCATATATATGTAGTATACTATTTCGGTAGTGTTGAGAGTCACAATCCGGAAATTTTAGATTGCCAGAGGCTTGCCTAGGATTTCGCTTCGCAATGCTGAACTGGTCAATATTTCTTTTTGTATACATGCAAGTCTCATACATATAGAGAGAAGGCAAGGTGAGGACTCTGTGCTTACGGAATAGAGGTCTGCAGGGAGCAATGCCTAATTATATCAAAGGGTAAACCCGTTTAAAGGTTTCGGTTTAATTTCCTTTAAATAAATAATAAACAAATAAATATTATGGGACAAAATTACACAAATCGAGCAAGGCCCACAATAAGCTCAATAAGGCTTGTATTGTGGGACCTAGACGACGATATAATAAATTAGGTAGATATATTAAAAACGTTCGTAAACCAGGAACAAATACCCGTGATAAATACAAATATGCCCCAACCAGGATTTGAACCCGGGACGTCCTTCGTAGACCAGTGTCACTAACTACGTACCGACTAGGCTAGGAGGCCGTTGTTTTGATATCCGCATCAATAGTTGTACTGTCCCCTTCAACACGTGAACGGTCCATCTCGTTCTGATTATATAATAGCTGTCGTTGACAATCTGCAACCAGTGGTCAAGAAACGTGATCGTCTACGACAGCGACGAGTCTACAGAAAAGACTTTCAATAATGTAGAATAGAATAGAATACACCACAACACAGTGAATCCTCCTTTTTGCAACGCGCATGTGACTAATTTATTAACTACTTTGCCGAATTCAAATAAAACTACAAACTTCGTCAATATTTTGTCTTATCTGTGATGAAGGTACTCAAATAAACGAGTTGGATTTTAACAAAAACAAAAATGTTAATGCCCTCGCTTGGTATGGTTACAGGTTGGATGGTGGCGCTATCAACAATTGACAGACGTTATCATACACTGTCTCTGTCGGTACCTTGAATCGAAATATGTATAAGTGATCTATCATAACACTTGCAAACTTTGCGTCTCTGTCTAGGTCATGGTCCCCTTTCGCGGTCGCATTGATAAACACAGCAATATTCTCTTAATTTTTGGAGTTACAACCATTAAACTACCATAGTAACGAGAAACACAAATAACACACAGAAAGTGGCTAAAAGTTGTCACGCATGATCTTTGCCGTACACAACAGATCGTCCTAAGGAAATTGCTAGTCACAAAAGACCGACAAAGCGCTTCGTTAAATTTATACTAGGAGGCCGTTATAAGTAGGGGGCGATAGAATCTATTGATTTTGTGAATTCAGATATTGTAGGGCTCCACCTATATTTTCACTTTTTTTAATGAGACATAATTTCAAAATTTAATAATAAAAAATAGTTTGTGGAGAGTAACAACTGCTTGAACCTTTTATTTACTTAAACTGATCTTGAAACTTTCGACATATATCGTTGCTAAATCTAAATGTTTGGTTATTTTACATGAATTCGGTAAGTAAATAAATTTGGATACATAGTTCATTCATAAAAATGCAATCTATACATAGGTAGGTACATATAATAAACGTACAAGGAGAATTTCATGATTTTTTTTATAGTTAAGTATAGGTTTTATATCCCGGAGCAAGTGGAGCAACATTTAGGGTAGTTTTTCGTCCAAAAGTTCCATAACCCAGGCAGCAGGTGAAGCCGCGGGAACTGCTAATTTACTAAAAACTGTACTTACTATTAAAATCGTGAAAAATTATCTATTTTACGTCTTTCGTGGTGATTGGGCTGATATTGCCATAGACAGAGACGTGTGGAAGAAAGAGAGGGATGACTTTGCTCAGCAGTGGGACACTACAGGCTAATAAATAAATAATAATAATAAATACCATTAACTTCTAACCCTGGCAATCCTTACAGTCGGGAAATAAATACAATAATGTAATGAGCTTTAAAATCGAGTCTTGACAATAGACTTAAGAGTAATGTCCAGATGTTTAGACGCACCTTTCTTGCCTAAATTTATTTTCTATTGTTATATTATTACCGTAAATCCATTTTGTGTTGAATTTTTATTATATGGCTGTGTCACTCGTTTGCCATATAAAAGGAAAAAGATGCAACAAAAGTAGATTGGCGCCATAATACTTAAACGCTAGTTGGTACTGACCATGCGCAAACATTATTTTGTAACCATTCAATTGTTACCTTCGCACATTCCAGGTTTATAACACCGTGGATGTCAATAGTATTTATAGATTATTCTCCTTATCACAATGGCATTAAGGTTCTAAATTGTTCACAACTTTGGAGTTGGATTTTACCGTTACTTATGACCCGTAAGTAAATTATCTTATCCTGATCCGAAAAAAATACCGTTGTTTTTATCTTTCACGATTTTACGATGACAGATCGCTATTGTGTTATGCAATTGGGACTTCGGGATATTGGAGATCCGTAACTAAAAATGAGCTACTAAAAGGCCCTAAGACATTGAAACTATTGAAACAAGGGTATTAAAAAAACTTACATATAAAAAACCCTGTTCGTACTTATTTTTTGGACCGATTTTTTAATTATTTATATTATGATGTTTAATTAAGTAGGTATAATAAAACTTATGTTATACTTATTCTTAAAATTAAACCTTTTAAAATAAAATTTAACCTTTAAAATCTGATGCAGCGATCAAATAATACAAGGGATATACAATCAGCCCAAGAAAAGGCCCCGCAAGTACGACTCGTGCGGTACTTTCTCTGACAGTCTTATTACGGTATAAGACTGGCCGGTTACCAATTTTCACGAGCCATATTTTCAGTAAATCTTATTTGAGTCTGTACCTCCTTTACAATGTGAGGTAATTATTTTAAAAATAACATAATATAATGGCTAAATATTAAAGCACTTAGAAAAATAGTGAAATTACATTAGCTAAAAGCCCACCATTAAATAATAATAATAATAAATAAATGAATATTATACGACAATCTTACCCAAATCGACCTAGGCCCACGGTAAGCTCAATAAGGCTTGTGCTAAACGACGATATATATAATGGATAAATATGGATAAATACATAGAAAACATCCATAACTCAGGAACAAATATCTGTGATAAACACACAAATAAATGCCCTGACCAGGATTCGAACCCGGGACCTCCTGCTTCGTAGGCAGTGTCACTACCGACTAGGCTAGGAGACCTTAGGAGGCTTAGGAGGCCATTCCAACCTAAGTACAGTTTTTATTTGCAATTTGTATCAAATAATTTGAAATACTCAAGGAACCCTTACAAAGTTCGCATTACGCTATCCCCTCAAGGTCATATCAAAGAAAGTTACCCTTCCGTAGGGTTGTTTATTTATTATTTAATTTACTTCCGGTCCTTAAGGACCCTTGGGTCCACCCTTGGGTTCCCACAAGACGCGGCCAAACGGAACCTTAAGACAGGTGGTCATAATTATAGGGTTCTTTCGTAAAAGAGTATATGTACCTTATTGTTATTGTCCATTTAAGACTTTTTGGATGTGGGGAATAAATTTAAGACGGGCTCCGAGTATTTATGCAATAACGTGAACACTTACAATGGTTTAAGAACCAAATTTAAAAAAAGTAGGTACATATTTAATTATTGAATTTATGAGACTCGTTAATGTTGTCAATCTATATCTCACATAGGTATGTACATATTACCTATTAACTCAATGCATTGCCTTATAGCATTAAGTAAGGCTTTTGTACTTAAAGATTTTCTTTTGTGCAATAAAGGTTAAATAAATATTACTAGTAACTTACGAGGGTTGCTACTTATATATCCGGAAACAAAAAAACAAACAAACGTACACGGCTGAAAATGCTTTTATTGTTTTTCAAAGTATTCCCCTTGATGATCTATGCACTTTTGCATTCGCGTGAACCAATTTTTAAAGCACTTCTGCCACTCCGCCTGAGGTACCTCCATAACGTGTTGTTTGAATGCGTCGACAGCATCTTCAGCGGTAGAAAATCGTTGACCGCGTAATTTATTCTTTATATTTGGAAATAAATAAAAATCGTTGTGTGCCAAGTCAGGGCTGTACGGCGGATGACCCGTTAATTTCACATTTTGACCCTCCAAAAATAGAGTTGTTTCGCGTGTCGTATGACAGCTGGCATTGTCATGATGAAGAATGATTCTTCGTCGCTGGTTAGTTTTACGAATTTGTTCAAATACTTCCGGTAAGCAAATAGTCGTGTACCACTCTGAATTAACCGTTCTACGGTTTTCTCGTGGCACTGTAGCTACATGGCCAATAATACCGAAGAAGCAGGCCACCATTTGTTTCAATGTACTTTTTGCACGAGTAACTTTCGTAGGGTTCGGCTCATTTTGAAACACCCATACCGTTGATTGTTGCTTCGTTTCGGGATCGTATGCATAGATCCAGGATTCGTCACCTGTATAGATGTTATAAACGGCTTTTGAGTCACCACGGTTATATTTTTTTAACATTTTATTGCACCATTCGACGCGAGCATCTTTTTGCTCTTTTGTTAAGTTGTGGGGTATCCAACGCGAACAAATTTTTTTTACAGCCAAATAATTATGTAATATGCTATTAATGCTGGTCATAGAAATACCCAGAGTCGCCTCTATCTCGCGGTACGTAACATGTCGGTCGTCCATTATAAGTTTTCGCACAGCCTCGATATTTTGTTGTACAACGACCGATTTCGGGCGACCTGCCTTAACTTCGTCCGTAAGCATACTACGTCCACGATTGAACTCACTAAACCAGTGATACACAGTAGTTTTAGATGGGGCTTCATCACCAAAAGTTGAAGTTAGTTGATCTATGCACTGTTGTTGCGTTAAACCACGCCGAAAATCATAATAAATCATAGCACGAATATTTTCACGAGTGAATTCCATTCTTGCTGCGAGATGACATTTAAAACCCGTCAAAAACAAAACACGAGCGTTAATAAGAAAGAAAAAATATACCGGCCAGTACTTAAAAAAGTTCAAATTTTACCATGGAGGTCAAATATGCTATTTAAGAAGATTGTAATCCCGGTTTCCGGATATATAAGTAGCAACCCTCGTAATACTATACATATAATAAAGCTGAAGAGGGTCGAAAGTCTGTACATGGAAGATATTCGAAAAAATGTTGGCTGGGGATATATGTACTTAGATGCGATAACAGAACACGTTCCAACAATTTTTAGAATTGAATAAGTTCAATATCAAATAAATAACGGCCAAGAGCGTGTCGGGCCACGCTCAGTGTAGGGTTCTGTAGTTTTCCGTCCGTCACAGTAAGTGTCCCCACTTAAGAGTTTTTGAAAGCACGTCATTTCATTGTGATTTTGTAGAAATTACAGGTACAATAAACACCTGCTTATACGGTTAAATTACTAACTTAGTTCAGAAATTATTCTGTATTTTTGTTTCAAAAACTATTGAATCTATCAAGTTCAAAATAATTTTCCTAGAAAGTTTCTATAAAGTTCTACTTTTGAGATTTTTTTCATATTTTTAAAACTTATGGTTCAAAAGTTAGAGGGGGGGACACATTTTTTTTTACTTCTGGAGCGATTATTTCCGAAAATATTTACATTATCAAAAAAATATTTTAGTAAACCCCTATTCATTTTTAAATACCTATCCAACAATATATCACACGTTAGAGTTGAAATGAAAAAAAAATCACTCCCCACTTTATGTATAGGGGAGGTACCCTAATAAAAAAAAATATTCCACTTTTTATTTTACCACTTTGTCGGCGTGATTGATATACATATTAGTACCAAATTTCAGCTTTCTAGTGCTAACGGTCACTAAGATTATCCGCGGACGGACGGACGGACGGACAGACATGGCGAAACTATAAGGGTTCCTAGTTGACTACGGAACCCTAAAAAGATGCATCAATATCATCATAAGATCCAATTTTTTTTAATGGTTGAAAAACGTAGTTCCGTTGTAGTCCACGGCCAAAAGAAGAGTTCTGGGAGGAAATACCGTCATCAATGCATACGTCTCAAGTCTAGGAAACAATGGGATTTCCGCACAAGTGTTTTATTTGAGTTTCAACGTTCTAACTAAACATATGTGCTTACACAACATATCCTCCTTAAGCCGATATTCAAAATATGCAATGTCTGCAAACCAGCTGCTTCTATTCCTTAATTTTTAAACTATCGCCTACAAACCTACTAGAAAATACTAGAAATAAATAGTTATCTATAAACATTTCTATGACTTACTTTTCTTGGCTTTCCCGGGTTCGCATTCTGGCCAGGGCATTTATTTCTGTGTTTATCACGGATATTTTGTTACTGAGTTATGAATGTTTTCTATGTATTTATCTATATCTATCTATTATATATATATCATCGCCTAGGACCTACAACACAAGCCTTACCGTGGGACTTGGTTGATTCGTGTAAGATTGTCCCATATTTTTTATTTACACGATCACGTGCTTGGGAATAGTCATTCTTCAATACAATAACCGACTTACTTTATTTTGCTAACTAAAATGTCTGAATTGCCAATATTTCGTGGAAAACATACATGCTGCATCGCATCACACATAAAAGCCGTAACAACCATCGGCTATTCCGTTTGAATTTAGAATTTATTGAGCGAGAGTACGGTACACAATCGTTTGAGTTTCCAATGGCAGTTTAATCTCTAACAGCCATATTCATAAAAAGTTAGGAGCTCACTGATCGGTCGATCAGAGGTAGGTACCAAAATTCTTGATGCATAAACGCGTATTAACGTTAATCTGTCTCCGATCGACCTCCTATAAAAGCCAAAAGTTACGAGCCCGTGGACCCTCCTTTATCCGCATATTAAGTCACAAACAAGATGGCCGACACAACATTGAACAGCTGATTTTGAATTTTGATAGGAGCTACACAGTACAGAAATCGGAGAGATTTCTAACAGATGGAGACTTCTGTTTATAAGTTTCTGTGTTTCGATTTAATTGTTAAGTAAATAATTGTAATATCAATAAATAGTACAGCGACATCGGAAATGGGTAGGAAACAAATATCTAGATTTTCGACGAGTAAACATCGTAATTAAATGCAAGTAATGTCAGTAGGTAATTCAGGCTATCAAACAAGTGAATCGCCGGCGTCTGAAGTTTCAAGTTTCAGTGCGTGTGTCTTAAAATAATCTGCCCTATCTATATGAGGACCTCGTCACTTACAGAAATCAAGTAGAAGAAGCGCTGCAATAAAAGTAGTAAGTAGGTACCTACCTATAAGCATATTAGTTAGCTACTTATCGTTCGAGGCGGTACCCTATCTTAGGTTACCTACGTAATTTTTTTACCTACTTGTGTTAATAACCATATACACACACACATTAAATAGTCGAATATTGCTCGACATGTTTCGCTCCATAACGAGAGAGTATTCATGTGTCATGAGCCATTCGCGTGGCCCTCCGCGGCCGAGCGCCCGGCGCGGCGGCCGAGGAGGCGAGAAATACACTAATTTTCAGCATCATTGTCAAATGTAGTTGGTGTAATGGCTCATGAATAAGCTTCTCGTTATGGAGCAAAACATGTCGAGCAATATTCGACTTAAAAAACCTGTGTTACCCATTATTTAATATACTTATCTGAGTCTCACGAAAGTTTCGTGTTTAAAATTATATTAAATAGTATATTTGGCCAGACGAGGGAAGTAGATATAGGTGACCTACTATTATCGAAATGAAAGTTTTGCATAATATTGCAATCAATTAAACAACTTTAGGTACTTGATTCCAAGTAAAAGACTGTAGTAACATTTGACAAGTCATATGTTTAGATTGCAATAAGAATCAAATAAAATAATTGTAGCATGGTGATTTTTTGGGAATTAGCTCATATTGAACCAGTCTGAATATAAGATTATGATCATACTTAATTACTTTTTACACACCGTCTTAGGGCCTCAGGGGTAGATCTCTACACCTGCAGTATCTATGTATGTGTACTTACTAACTTTCAATCCTTAAAACTAAACATACGTTTCTTTATTCTAAAATAATAATGTGACCTATCTGGGTCAGACATAGACCCCTTGATAGCAAAAAACTCAGTACAACACTATACTATTATATCCAGATGCTGAAAAGATTATGCAGTAGTGACAGATGAAGAAGTGGTTGCAGCATTAGTCAACATGGCAGTAAACAATGCACATCTTCAAGGTTTTATCCAACGCCACTCACAAGGAAGGTAACTATTTCCACTAACTGATCAACTCAAACCTACAGCATACCTCACTCAAAGTGTCAAACAAAGATTGCCTGGCTTGCACCTAATGCAGCTATGATGAAAAATGTAATAGTAACAATATATGATATTGAACTTTGTCGCAGCATTTGTATACATTTTTCATGTCTTACAAAAAGGTATAGGTACTATCGGGTTCATAATTGCATACCCAAATAATGAATGAATTCATTGATAAATTGGGTATCCAATTATGAACCCGATGGTACATATAAGATATGTCAACACTTTCACTGCTATTTCATTGTAATTGGTTAAATTCAAACCTAACACCTTACCGGCTTAGTTAATTATTCTGCTGACTGTACACATCTTTAACACCAACGTTACAGTCATGATCTCTGAGTAGTCATAACATGTTCTGATTTCCGATATACAATTTATGTCAATGATCACAAACAGCTGCTGAAGTTTCCAGTAAAAGGAGAATAAAACATCAATACAAAATTTTTATTGAGATAAAATAAGATAATTTATTCAGTAAAATCAAATGTCCCGTTTAATAAGAAAACACAAAGCACAAAGGGTTTCTCTGTCTCATTTCCTTTTGTTTCAGTGTGATTGCTGAGGTGGTCAGGCTGGCTGCTGGGGCATGCTGGCCCATAGTGACAGTTCCTTGAAGGAAGTGTGTAGGTGGTGCTTGTCCATGAGTAACTTGGCCTTTCAGAATCTGGAAATAAAATAACAATTTTGATTAAAGATATTTTCAAATATTTTATGTAATTTAATTTTAGTGTACTGCGGTGACCATATAAGTTATTATAATTTTGTTCATTGTCTTTTTACCTACCTTTGCAAATAGAGAGTATTAACCGACACCAATATTCATAAGGCTGTACAAATTGAAAAAGAGCAGATCTGAAAACCACATTTAAATCTGGTTGTATCTAAATGCTGGTAGACAGAGCTAAAGACCCAACTATGGTTATTCTGACAGGCAGTTGTAGGCCTTTCATACAATAATAATGTATATTTTGCACTTATAAAACTATGGTTTTGGCACTATTAAAATATTTACATAATGTATAGGTAACCAATGTACAGGTATGTTGTAATAGGCATCAATTTCAAATACTACCTACCTTTACTAGACTACAACTTGTGGCAGCAGCTGTCAGGCTTCAATTGATCAGTGACCACTCTTATTTCTTCTCGTTTCTGTTTCTTGAGCTATACAACCATTCTCTGAACGCCGGTATGCATGACATCGACACTGTAAGCAGTAAGAAATGGGTAAGCACGCTAAGTAATATTCAGTTCTTCAAGTTCTCAATTAACAAATTTGTTTATAAGTTTTATACTGGAAATATGTCTGACATGGGCAGATACTTTTGTAAGTGGTCCGAACCTAGTTATAAGTCAATTAATTAATTGATTTTCTTACCTTATTTTGATTACTAGTCCAGTGATTCATCGTAGGTAACAACACATTCCTACTGTTACATTTCAATTGTTTACTGTCTCTCTTCTTCACTATAGGTATGTAGGTACATTAATTTTACTCATGTTTCTCGACACATTACACAGTCATTAATCTAAAATTAGTTACAAAGTATTTATCCAAACCGTAGTAACATGCAAAATACGTAATAAAATTTAACGCATTTCCCGCTATTACCGCTGTCATGTGTCATGTTCTGTCAAACTTTTTTTTTAATTGCGATGAAACCGGGTTTTTGTCTATGATTTTGCCAAAAGTGCCAACATAACGCGTCTAATCTTTCAATAAGCGGTGGATCAGATATGAGCAGGATAATTTGTGTTTATAAATCAAGCATTTTTGAAAACCTCAATTAAGGCTAATCGGCGTATCAACGGGTTCGACTATCAGACGCCGATTAAGGTTTTTTTATGAATATGGCCGTAAGTGTTGTGGAGCATATTACACAGTATGAACTTATAAAGTACTTACACTAATTTATACCTTATATATGAGATTCAAAGTTCAAATTAGAGTAAACAAATCGGTGAGAAAAGTTATTTTGGTAGTAACACCTTTCAATTCGTATGAAAGATTTATCTAGTCACGTTTCAACGCTACAAGAGTAATAACCTCGTGACGTCACAAAGCCATTGATCGGCGGCAAAGCGTACTCGTAGTAGCTATTTACATAATTCGCACACGGCAGCACCGGCGTTGGTGGTGTAATGGTCAGCATAGTTGCCTTCCAAGCAGTTGATCCGGGTTCGATTCCCGGCCAACGCACGCGTTTTTGCTATTTTATTTTTTGATTAATTAATATCAGACCACTCTATATTTAAATTTTAAAATTTTAAAAAATAAATTATAATATAATTTTCTTCATTAAAAATAAAAAATACCTAATAATAAAGGTAATGAAGCAAATAAAGTATAAAATAATAAATATAAACCAGCTTGAACTCGCTCAGGTTGATACCCCCACCCAATAATCAATAATAAAGTAGGAATTAATCTACCTTCAAAAAATAAATAAAATATAAACAAATTTATAACTGAAAAAGTCCTATATAGTATAATTAATAATAAAATAATATTAAATAAAAAAAAATTAACATAAAATTTTACTTTAAATAAACTTTCTCTAGCTATTAATATTAGCCCACAAATTCAAATTCTTAATAAAATTAAACCAAAAGAAATTATATCACAATGTTTAATTAACAAAAAAAACGTTTTCAAACCTTTTAAAGATTGTATGTAAATAATTCACTTATTTACATACAAGACGACTATTCAACCGACACGAGACACGACACGACACTAATAAACGGACTTTCCTGCATTTTAACACATTATATTTATTTACGTCACACCTGGCCATAATGTGAGTTTTACCGCTCGCTACGCTTACGGTAAAACTCGCATTATGGCCAGGTGGGGACGTAAAATTGTGTACTCACCACGGGCAGTAAAAAAGAAAGCCCTCTATCGCATATTTACAACCCTCGCCTGCGGCTCGGGTCCCAAATACCTGCGATTTCGGGCTTTCTTTTTTTTACAGCCCTAGGTAAGTAATGTACTATTATGATGTTTCTACAAATTACATAATTTCACGGAACTCATGGCACACATTATTTTATTCAGAACTGAACCTACGACTACGCCCCGCCCCCCGGGGTGATTAGACCCGTGTTTATATAACTTGATTTTGATACCTTGGATGGAATGCTCATGAATATACGACAGAGATACCATTTAAGTATTAGTTTTTATAGGGCTGAAAAAAGAAACATGTGTGTAATCGGCCGTTGATTACCAATCCAAAAAAATACCAAAATGTCTTATCTAATAGTTATCTCATCCCTATGGAAGATTTTTTTGGAGATAACTCAAAAATGGCTGAACCGGATAATGTTCAAATTTATTTTCGTAGAAAGTAGGTATGTGATAAGACTGATAAGGCGCATCTTCTCAATTTTTTTCATATTTTTTGACTTATGGTTCAAAAGTTACAGCGGGGACGCCATTTTTTAAACTTTCGATTATTTCTGTGAATATTCACTTGATCACAAAATGTTCAAAGAAGCTTCAATGTTATTTTTATACGGACGGACAGACGGACATGACAAAAGTTGTGTTTAGAGTTCCGATTTTACCATTTTGACTACGGAACCCTAAAAACGATGAGTCGAACCATGATAACCTTCTGAAGTAAACGCTTCATGTTTCCCCGAAATCTTTTTCGGTTATTATCTTAAAAGAAATCTCGAAGTGTAATGTTTTCACTGAAACATTATCACTGTCTTCATCAACTGACATTTAAAAAAGCTTATAAACAATAGGTATTTCGGAAAAAAATGCTAACAGTTGAGTCACCAATTTTCGTGATTTTAATTTTGTTTGTTACAAGTTCCTCGTAGAAGTTTTTGTGGCAAAAATATCAATTAACGACTTCCTTCCAATATCAAATTTATCGATAACTTTCAAAGTGACATTTCATAATAAATATTAAGTAAAAAAATATTGAGTAAAAAGTGGGTAAAGTATAAATTAACATGTAAGTATGCTGATAACTACCTATCGATATTATGTGACTTTAAAAAAAATGTGTTTACTACTAAAATAAAACGAATGAAAATCCTTTTCGTAATCTATTTATAATAAATTAATGCTGTATGCTGTATATTGTATAATAATATATGCAACTTACAAATTCATATTATATGTAAATCCTAACTGTCATAAAGTCATAAGAATATAGATACATTTATATCGTGGGCATAGCCTAATTATACAGGTCAGTTAAATTTATGACACCTCGTGACGTCAGTGACCACACCGACGTCATCAGGGAACGATGCGGTTCTCAAACTTTTAAAATAGGGAAAATTATTTAATAGAGGATTACCTCTATTACGAGTATTAGTAATTATACTAGACATTATAATAAGAATGCAAATTAAAAGCCGTGCCATTAAAATAACAAATCATTGGGTATATCTAAACGACACCATACCAAGGGTGTGCAAGTGTGCATCTCTGTCAAAAAAATTGAGTTTGACATTTAGTATCCGATACGTTTCCCTAAGTGAGAAAGAGAACTTGTCATGCGTTAAGAAGGGACAACATGATTCGTAACGTCAAAGAAGGAGCTCTGTATCAGGGATATTACGGATACTGATTTTTTGACATCCGCGGATGCGGATATTAAAAAGCTCACATCCCTGGAATACGGATGCGGATGTAAGATAAGTACACAAAAAAAAACAAATATTAAAGTTTTGTACTACTCACATCATACAAAACCCTTCACCCTACAATAGCATTTCAACACTAAAATCAAAACAAACAAACTCGTCATTTCTTGTCGCTATCCGTCAAAGACATAGAGCTCGATCGACGAATCACGAAAATGTAACAATATTCTGATTGGGTAGGTACTGGTGAAATTACCTACGTTACTTTACCTAGCACGTGCGCCGTCGCAGAGACGTTCCTGTACCGACTTGTTCCACATCTGCATCCGCATGAGCTCCGCATCGATTTGATGCGGAGGCGGATGCGGATTTTGAAAATGATGCGGAAGATCCGCGGTTTCCACAAACCACAATTTCCACAAACCATGTACAATTTTCCGCACAGTATTGAATATTATCTACTTATGCTATCGTTATTATTAGTGTATCCGTAGTGTGTATTGTATCTGTGCATTTACGAAATAAATGAATATGAATATGGTGTCCCTATGACGGAATTCATGGCCGGCCATAAACTGTTATAGTTTTTAAGGGGCACCACACATTAGAGCGGAATTTAGCTATTCGTAAACAAAAGCGGAAAATTGGGCTATGGTAGCGGAAATTTGTCTATGGCCTCCATACAAAAATTCAGCCTACCATAGACAAATTTCCGCTTTTGTCTATGAATAGCTAAATTCCGCTCTAATGTGTGGTGCGGTGCGCCTATGGGATATTTTTCATTAATGGGTCAATCCAAAAAATATATATCATTAGTCTATGTAAGTATTACCAACGTTTGATTTATTCCTATTACTTATAGTTTCCCCGTTATACAAAGTTAACGACATGCCGTTATACTGTTAAAATTGCGTATTGATTTCTACTAAACGGATTAGTCCATTGAAAAAGAAATTAAACTCATAAATATGTTACTAAAGATTACAATGTAATTCCATTACAATTACAACGTAACTTATAAAATATTTTAGCGTAATTCCACATTCAGTGCGTTGGTATGAAGTTTTACACGCAGTTACACTACACCAATATTTATTACGAGCAACTATTACTATATTTATTATATACATTATATATCTATCAAATATTTGGGAATCTCAGACAAAAATGAAACGGCGTGATAAGTTTAAAAGAAACAAAGATAATACAATATGGCCGTCTGTCAGTGTAATACTCGCCAAATAGTTGTATTGCCACAATGTTAAAAAAATCCTCATTAAATTACATGCCGTAAATGAATTGCCAATTAAAAGTATTATATTAAATTACCTAAAATTATATGAAGCTTATTTTAGGTATAAAATAATTAAAAAACACAAAATAAACTTAGTAACGGCACGCTAACATTTTTGAACATGAATAGTGTATTAATTAAACTCCCTGACTGATTTGAAGATGTCAACGAATGGCATCATTATGTGACGTAGGTGAGGTCTTTTCGGACGAGCTGTCAAAAATTTAAATGACCTTTATAATTAGACTATGATCGTGGGGAGGTCCCTATGACATTTTTATTCCTGCCACAAAAACTTCTATGTCTGCTCATTGGGCAGCATAATTAAGGGCATGCGGGAGTTTTAGGCAAAACTTTTTAAAACATTGGCTTTTTCTGTTAGGCCTTGCAATATCGGGATTTTTGTATGGGCAAATACCGGAATCCCGGTATTGCTGATGGTATATGAGTAATTGAATAGAGTATACAAATCGTTCCCATTGGTATGTTCGACTCGACCACACCAAACGGTCCGTTTAAAGTGAAACAATTGCCGATGCCATGACAATGGATAAATTGTGAATATTAAATTAGATTTTTGGAAGTCACCTACGGTTTTCATGGGAAGTTTTAGTGACTACCTATTTTCCAGAAAAAATTACGTCATATCTATTGAATGGGGTATTCGGATGAAGAAAAAAAAGTCTTGGCAGTAGGTACAAATAAGTAGGTATATTTTCCTGTCAAAAATGACGCGAATGTAAGGGACTATAGGAAGTGACATTTCTAAGGACTGGGACATCATCATCATCATCATCATCATCATATCAGCCGAAAGACGTCCACTGCTGAACATAGGCCTCCCCCAAAGAGTGCCACAATGACCGGTCCTGCGCCGCGAAAAATTCTAACCTAAATTTAATTTAATGTTGCATAAAATAGTATTTACTCCAGTGAAAAACAGATCCCGGAAAGATTCTAACCTAAATTTAATTTAATGTTACCTACAATGAAAATAAAGAGTAAAACTAAACATAATACAATAATGATACGAATTTTGACTCACCTTACTCTTTTTTAATACATAACAGGGAAAAACTTAAACGAGACTACTATGCTTATCACTACATAGTATAAAACAAAGTCGCTTTCCGCTGTTTGTCCCTATGTATGCTTAGATCTTTAAAACTACGCAACGGATTTTGATGCGGCTTTTGTTAATAGATAGAGTGATTCAAGAAGAAGGTTTATATGTATAATACATGCATAATATAGTAGAGAAACACTGATAATTTTTGAGGTTTCTAATGTGATGTCGTAAATAAACATATTTTTTTGTGCTTACATTGCAAATGCTGGCTGAACCCTACAAGATAGATCAAAATAAGGTACTACATTATTATACACCTTGAAATGGTGTACAAAATCTTATAACATACAATAACCATTATTTATCCCGTGAGAAGCCGATATAAGACAATAAGAGGATAATGGCGTTTTAAAACTTTTAAAATTGTTTTCCCAGGAATAACATAACATGTTATTCAATCAAATACAAACATAGAAAACATTGAAAAAATAATCAACCCAGTTGGACTTGAACCAACATCGATACGCATTGTAAAAGGGTCGGCGGGAAGGGTATCTAACTCTAGTGGTTGGCACCTAGATGTCGCTTACGGCTGCTATAAAGTCGATGTAAAAATAAATGCAAAAAGATGATTGAAGGCATTGAGAATTTCGTCAGCTCGGTAACTGAACCCATAGCTTAATTGGTAAAGCGATATCGAGCCCCGGTAAGGCGTATCGATGTTGGTTCAAGTCCAACTGGGTTGATTATTTTTTCAATGTTTTCAATGTTTGTATTTGATTGAATAACATACTAATGTATGAGTGGAATACCCACTTTAAAAACATGTAAAATAATTATAACATAACATCTTTATTGCATACCTCAAATTTTAGAAACAAAGTACATATTCACAAGTCACAAACAGTAAAGCAGTGGCAAAACAATTGGCGGTCTTATCGCTAAAGAGCGATCTCTTCCAAACAGACTTTTGGAAGCGGAAACCTTTGTAAATTAACAGAAAAGTAGGTGTTGCAAAGCAAATAAACCAAACAATAATAAACACACGAAATCACACGAAAAAAATCGCATGATTTTCTAAATCTTAAAAAAACGAAGTACATACAGGAAAACTGTACGGCACTCGGCACTCTTGACTTTGAGTATATTTTGCTTCATGGTCCAGTCCCATGTTTGTTCTATAATATGATACTAGGAATCCAAATAATGGTCATGGCGTACAATGAAGCTTCAATGGAAATGCTGACGAATTTGCGCTTAATGAATTCTCAATTATGTCACATGCTTTGCATATGGTAAGACGGAAGTCGCAATCAAAGTAGAGTTATTATTGCCAGTATTTTATCTTTATACAAATACGCAAACAGGTATCTAATGCATTGGTATTACAAATTTAAAAATTAAAAAAAAAGATTAAAATTGCACTGCAATGTAAATGCGAAATTAACTGTATCTGCTGCCTCTTTATAGTCTTCATGCTAAAACAATTGAACCGATGTAAATTAAATTAGGTAATATAGCTGTTTTGAGTTCTGGGGAAGAACAGTCGACTACAAAGAAATATAAGTATCAATTTTTATTTTTACACGCTTCAATGTGTGCGTGCGTCTTAGGCACAGAATAACTAATAGTACTTCTTAAGGCACTGTTTCCGCTGTCGTAAATGATGTTTGACAATACTGCGCCATTTTGCTTTTTATCGATGAGCTGCCAACCTGACGGATTAGCCTACTAGTTCTCTGCCAATCGGCCGCCGCGGGGTGAGGTAATTCCGATCGGGGCGGGGCGGAGCGTGGCCGTTCTGTATGAACTATATTTTTTCTGTCTGTGGTGACAGCTCTTCCAGCTAACCTTTAAGCAACTGAGAGAAAATACTCTGATAATTGTTCCGTAGTTTTATATTAAGTACCGCTAGTCGACGTTAACATAACCTACGCATTGTTCAGTTTATTAATTCAGATGCGATAGTCACACCGGGAAACTCAGTTTTCTTGTGATAACATTTCAGTTCTGAGAAATACAGATGGTGAATTATTTCAGCGAAGCGATGCCGTCATTGATTATTTTATCGAGCGCTGGAACTACTGAAAGGTGTAGTGTCATCTACAGAAGCTGTTGTACAAATTTTGCTTGTATTGTACTCACCAGTAATAATATTTCGTATAATGAAGCCATCGGTAAAAATGTCTAACACATAGAACATTCAATCAGAAACAGGGAAAACATGGATTCCAATTTGAAGTCTTTCTTTGTGAACGTGACAAGAGAGCTCATACGTTTGCTTCACACGCTCGCTATTTTTTTTAAGCGATATAGCTCGGAGGGGGTTTTTTGTGAAACAGGCATTATATAATTTTAAACAAAAAAGAACCGACTTCCACCTTCCCAAAAGGAAATGCCCGAGCTACTGTAAAAATATTCAAATCACTATAGTTGTGCCTATAATATTTGAAAAATTCCCTCGATTTCTCCAGGATCCTATCATCAGATCCTGACCTGCTTACAATGGAACCAACTGTGAAGTATATTCTTTCAAACAAAATAAGAATTTTCTAAATCGGTCCAGCTGTCTTCGAATAATCGGTGAACATACATTTAAAAAAAATAGCAACAAAGATCCCGACGAATTGAGAACCTTTTCCTTCGAAATCTTGAAGTCGGTTGAAAAGGGTCCCGGTTTTTGCCAATACAGATCTTTAAAAATCTCAATTCGGGTGGTCCTTTAATTATTAAAACAGGCTTTCACGCCAAGCTGCGATTTAAATTTAAATTGAGCCTAAAAGCAATGATTACTGCAAATTTGGCGCCCCGGGGCCCGAAGACGATGTGTGGTCTTTATTAAGGCCTTAATTATTATATTATGGAAAAAAATATGCCCCTGTTGTAAACTTGAACAGTCGACTAGAAAAAAATATTCACATTTTTTTGTAGTCGACTGTACGTTGTAAAGTACTGGTTGGGTTAGATATTTCGTAATTCACATTTGTAATAAAAACTCCCTTATTTGAATGCCTTAGGGAGTTAACTTGGTTATCAAAAAATAAGTAGGTATTAGGAATATTTTCAGGTTTTATTCTAATATGCCAAATATCAAATTATCCGTTCAGCCGTTTTTTTGCGTTAGAAAGGAACAATTACTTAAATAGATATATAAACATTAATTATTATCTTTATATTAAACATACAAACATATTATTATAAGTATATATTTGTAATGTGATACTTATGCCATCAGATTTGAAACACAATATTAACTCAGCTAAGTTGATTGAATATCCTATTTTAAATATGCTATCGTCTGTGTAAGTATTTTACTGTCGACTGTGTAAGTATTTTAAATTTATTGTCAAGCTAAAATTAACCAAACTAGATAAGTATCAATTTCAAGTAATTTAATTACTAGATGCGTCTAGATGAACAAGTCAACTTGTAGTCTACGGCTATCTACTAGACGGAGACCTGGCCACGCCAGATATGACACAATAATGAGAACAACGAACCCCCTCTAGTTCGTTTGCTATACTATGCATATTCCTAGATCCGGACATCTGGCAGCTGTAAAGTGGTGGAGGTCAAAGAATGCCAATAACTCGGCGGGAAAGTAGTGCCAAATGATGTATAATGCAATTTTTTGTAAGTCGCCTACTCTTTTTGTTTCCGAAATAATATACAATGGTTTTTACTCTGTTAAAATATAGGCCCTGTCCTCTATAAATGACACAACACTAGCAGTTATTACCTATTTTGGTATTACTTTTTTCCAACTTAAAAACTTTGTTGGTCTGTCACTCTGGCCTCTATCCATTCAATCTAACTAGACAGGTTTCATTGCTCTCATTGTTGTGTCATATCTGGCGTGGCCAGCTCTTAGGCCATACACTGATAGGGATATGATACATGGTTATTTGCCACCAACGCGTTAAAAAAAGAATTGTAAGAAGCGACCATGATAAGCCTTCACTATTATTATTAGCATAACTAATTAGTGCCGCTTACTCACTTGAGATTAATTTTTCCGCAGTCGTATTAATGTCATTGCTTGAATGTCCGCTCAAGTTATATTTTA
This sequence comes from Pammene aurita, assembly GCA_947086415.1. Taxonomy (NCBI): domain Eukaryota; kingdom Metazoa; phylum Arthropoda; class Insecta; order Lepidoptera; family Tortricidae; genus Pammene; species Pammene aurita. Next base: position 2,840,247 of record OX352291.1, read on the forward strand.
ACTTTTTTATAGCTTGAAGTACAGATTAATTTGTTAATTTCATGCTTAACATTACTTGAGCTCTTAATCCAATGTGTGTGTATAAGTAATACGACAAATACTTGTTTCATTTTAAATAACAGATTAGGTACAGTCAGTACTTAAGCGGGTAAAGTAATTTTGTATACTTCTTACTTTCAAATTATGTAACAGAATTAAGATTCTGCTTCGATGAAAAATGGGTATTTCAGAAGTTCAGAACATTTCGTCTATATTTCCAAGAAGCCAAAGCAAAACTCAGACATATCGTCGCCATACCAAGACAGATAGGGAAGTTATACGCATATTAATTTGCATTAATACAAACAAGCTGTAAGCGGTTTCAACGCTTCCTTGCACTTTCAACTTCGTCTCTTGAAACTTAAGGTTCAAAGTCAAACATGCTGGTTGTGAACTTAGTGCAATCTAGTTCTGATATATAAGCATGTGTTATCGTAAAGAATTAATTGCTGTTTAACACTTAATGAACTGAGTTAAGGTTGAAAGTGGTCTGCACTTGGTAATGAATTTAGTACAGTTTGGCGTTGAAATATCCACATGTGCGAACCATGCGTTTGTTGTAAGTATGGGATTCCCATTGTTTCTGAGATATGAAGCAAATGAGTGAATAACTGACTTTCTTCCGGGAACCCTGCTGGGTTATAGTTTTTTGGGGTTCCGTAACTAATGAATAGTAGCATTTCAAATTGCATAGGGCGATTGCCTCGCTTTTAGTTCGTTACCTATTGACAGCTCACATTTCATCTGCTGAATCTTAGTCGCTGACCCAACTCCCTCAGACACTCCTTGGCCTCGACAGGCGAAAGTCTTGCAAGCTCGCCTGCAACTGGAGCTGCCACAAAGTACCTACATATTGGCTTCAAGGCAAAGTGCTTGGCACAGGTAGGTACTGAGTGATTTTGGCTGCAAACTCCGCTGTTGCCCCAAGAGACCTAACGGCTGAACGCAGACAAAGTGAGACGACGCATGATGCATCCCAGGAGAGGCACATACAGTCGCCATCAAATATATTGGAACGGCCAAGTGATTCAAAAATATCTTAACATCGCCTTGACAAAAGAGGCATTTTTCTGATATTTGTGACCGATATTTCTGATGGCGACTGTACACCTACTCTTTCTGTAGAACCAATGACAACAACTCCACTTTAGAAATTTTTTCTATCACCAGAACACGTGTACAAGCACGTATTTCCACCCCCTTTTTTTTTCAGCCATCGCAAGTGTGTAAACTGGGGATTACGTTTTTAAAGGCTGGATGTCACGTTCCCAATCAACGGAGCTAACGCAAACACATAACCACCGAGTTACGATACGAGAGCGAGCCAAACGATAACAACGGGTTTGGTTCGAGGCAGGAGAGACAGAAGATGCTGAAGCTAATTCTGCCTACAAGTTTCTCCCTGTATACCATTGCGTAACAGGAGATGACATCCCTAAAAATGTTTTTGTCCCAAAAGTTGTAGTGAAAATCACTCTTAGTCTACTCTTTGATCCAGTCACAGCTATCAACCGCCAAACATGGTGCACAAAATTTGTTCTAGATGTCACATCTAGTAGAATACATAAATAAATCAATGCTGTATATTTATACTTTAAGAGCACAGGTGACCTTTAACAAAAAATAACAGACTTCAGATATTTATTAGGCACTTATTAGAAAACGCCTCACGATATCACTCAGATATTTATTATAAATAGGTATTTTGAAAAAGTCTCTCGATATATCCTACATCCGATCTTTAGATCCTGATGACAGGAAGCAACTCTGAATCATATCAAACAAAGAAGAGATTTCTAAAAACGGAACGGCAACTAACATTCACGAGCCCTAATTATACATCGCCCTTATACAGTTCACTATTTATCGTCCGAGACACGATGACCGACGAAATTTACGCCTGTCCGTTGTGTCCGGTGGTCTATTGACTAGGGAATCCAATCCCTTTATTTTGTGTATGGCCCAATACCGGTAAACCGGGATTACCAATACAAATAATATCGGTATTGCATTGCCTTCTAAGGAAGGACAGGACAGGATAGTAGACTATTGACTAACAATCTACTGTTGTGAACGCTTGTGTTTTGGACGGCAACCGATATGTTTGTTTAGGCGGCTCCGCGTTTGACAAATCGCTCCCCCGCCGCGATATTTATCGCCGTTTTTGTCGAAACCTAATCTTTTAATAAATATTTTGCTTTGGAAATGGTAAATGAAAGGACGTGGGAGGCTATAGCTTTCAGAAGCATATGATCAATAGTTCATCAGTACGTACGTTTGAGATCCCTTAGATATTATTGTTTACTAATGGAGAAATTTACTTCTTTAAAAAAAGTATGTATAAACTCCTTATTGTAAAAAATAAACACGTAAAAAACAACACGATAAAGAAAAATAGCACAAAGGCGAACTTGTCTTTTTAAGGGATCTCTTCCAGCTAACTTTTGAGTAGTTAGGAACTGAAAGATGAAAGCGAATGGTAGACAAATACAGCACTATGAACAGACACAGACCACAGGAAATTCAATAAAACAATATATCAATAACAAGACTTAGGTTATAACTGTTATAAGACTTATAAGTATTATAGTAAGTAATATATTTATCTAGGAATTGGGACAAATCGACTACATGCAAGTAGTAGAAGTTAGTAGAAGTAGCTAAACGGCCGAGTCCTTGGAGTTTTTCATAATTAATGAGTTTCACATCATTTTATTGTTAACAAAAGATTCAATAGCCTAGGATACGTGCACAGATCAATCTCTGGCAGATGCCCGGCAGATCTGGCAATGTCTGGCGGGAATTGGGCATGGATGTGACTGCAGGCAGATCTGACTAGCGCCATACAATGACGAATCTGTCCGGCGGGCATATCAACCAGACAGATTCGGCAGATCTGAGCTTGTGTTCCTAACTATATTCTGGCTGGCCAAAAAGTGCAGTGACAGTGGAAGTAATAAGCTATACTCATCCCTTTTTCAGTAGCGAGGGTACGAGCGTAAGAAAGAGACAGTATAATTCTCTCTGTCTATGCTTGAAGTAAAACCAACCCTGGCCCGACTATAATATCATTTTGAACATCCCGCTCAGCTACATCTGTAAATGCTAACTGCAAAAAATCCCGTGAGAGCACAATAATAGCTATCACCCACTACACTGATTCATATGGGAAACGTAACAAGGTTACACATATTACGACTACACTTTTCAGGTTACCCTGTTACACCACCCATTCTATAACTAACCTTAAATCAACGTGTTACGGTCTGAATTAGTTTGGGAGTTTCGAGACGGGGGGTTATCAAGTGTCGACTCGAATTTGCGGCCCACTTTCTCTGTTCCGCTCGAAATGAGAGCGATCGCTTGTTAATGTTCGGATAATGTGATTTTCAGCAATGCGGTGCAGGGGGATTGATAAGGAGATATGTCTGAGGATATCGCTAACAAAGTGTAGGTAGCTGCAGCTAGAAGGGATGTTCCTGGATGTTTGGCATGAGATACTTAGAACCTGTGTCCACCAATCCGCTAATTCCAAGAACCGGCGTAAGCACTCGTTTTTACGGAATCGCGACTATCTTACCTTGCATCTCAGATGGGAAACTAGATTTTAGACGTGGTTTCTCCACGATGCTATCCTTCTCCGAAAAAATGATTTTTTTTTATACCACGACGGTGGCAAACCAGCATACGGCCCGCCTGATGGTAAGCAGTTACCGTAGCCTATGGACGCCTGCAACCCCAGAGCATTCACATGCGCGTTGACTAACCCTTTAAAAACCTATACACTACTTTTTTGAGGAACCTCATACTGTAGCCCGCTGGGGAAATCTCGGCAGGGAGTTCATTCCACAGCCCCAGCGTTCGTGGGACGAAATTCCTCTTAAACCGCCTGAACCGTCCGTCTGGTTCGCTGTCTGTCGTAGACTGTTCTGTCGTCCTGTCTATTATTTCGTCCTGTCTAATTTTGAATTCAAATCCGTCGTTCCAGAAGTGTATGTCAGTCAGCCAGTCGGTCAGTTGATGTCACTTAGCCAAGGAGGTTGGAAGAGCCCCGACATCCCCACCTCCAGTATTGGATGTCCACCAATACTCAAAGGTAGAGGGGCTTCCCACCTCCGTGGCTAAGTGTAGGTCAGGTCAAGTCTGGGTGGTCAGTCAACTAAAGTCTGTCAGGTAGGTCAGGGTAGTTGGCTTGTCCCGGCTTGAATACTAGGGGCTGGTCTCACGTCAAGTTTACTCAGCTTGGTCACTGGTCGCTGGTAGATACCGTGACCAGTCTTGACGTCCGCTACTCTGACCTGTCCGTCACGTCCTGGGTAAGTCTTTGTTATAATCCCTCGTGGCCACAGGTTCCGAGGGGATTGGTTGTCCACTACTATGACGACGTCACCTTCGGCGAGGGGGGCAGAGGGCTGGTACCACTTCTCGCGTCTCGTCAAAGTGGGTAGGTATTCCTTTACCCAACGCTTCCACATTAGGTCGGCCAGCCTCTGCGACTCCCGCCACGATCGTCGCAGCAAGTCCCCGTCGTCGTAGGTGCCGAACGTCGCTGTCATGCCAGTCCGGTCAGTCATTGGCATCAGGAAGTCGTTTGGCGTTAGCGGCAAGTCGTCGTCATAGTCAAGGGGGACATAAGTAAGCGGTCTCCCGTTCACAATAGCTTCCGCCTCCGCCAGCAAAGTGGTCAGGGTGTCTTCACTGGGGACTCTGGTCTTAAGGGTGGTCTTTAGTGCAGTCTTCACAGCACGCACCATCCGCTCCCAGCAGCCTCCTATGTGCGGCGCTACAGGGGGAATAAAACTCCAGCTAATATGCCGATGACTGCTGAAGCGCATGAGCTCATTCTTGTCGATGGCTCGTACGGCCTGTGCTAGCTCGCGATCGGCACCTCTGAAGGTAGTGGCGTTGTCGCTCCAGATTGTCTTCGAGCATCCGCGTCTAGCAATAAAACGCCGCAATGCCATTAGAGCGCTTGTCGTTGTTAGGTCACTCACGACCTCTATGTGTATGGCTCGAACCGTCAGGCACGTGAAAAGGGCACCGTAACGCTTCTCCTGGCGGCGACCAATCTTCACAGTAATCGGCCCGAAGTAGTCCAAGCCAGTGTAGTCAAAGGCGCGGCCTGTCGGCGTAACTCTTATATTTGGTAGCTGGCCCATCAGCGGCGGGCACGGCTTGGCCCGGTCGTTCTTGCACGTTTGACAGTCGTTCCAGGCAGACTTCACCGCATTCCTGCCGTCGATGATCCACCACTTTCGTCTCAGGTTCAGATAAGCCTCCTCCCTATTAACATGCGCTTGGTCTAGGTGTTGTTGGTTCACTAAAAGCCGGGTGAATTTGTCTTTCGGATGTAGGATGATAGGCTGCTTGGCTTCCTGGGTCAGAGTGGCTGCAGCGTCAGTCCTTCCGCGAGCGCGCAGAAGTCCATCCGAGTCCAGATACGGGGTCAGTTGTCGGAGCCTGCTCTTGTTGCTCACCGTGCTGGTCCGTCGTAAGGTGGCGATGTCTTCGGCGAAGGTCCTCGCTTGCGAGTCTACAGCACACAACCGTTCGGCAGTTTCGACCTCTTCAGCCGTCAGCTCGCCAGTGCGCAGGGAACCCTGTCGCCTTGTCTTAACGTTGTTCACGTACCTTAGCAGCCAAGCAACTGATCTCACATATCTCCAGTACCTGGTTGTTTCTTAGTGTGACCCATATGTGGTGTACGGACTTGTGGAGCTAGTTCACCGTGAGTCTGTGACCAATAATTGTGAGCGTCAGGATGGCGGGTGGACCTCGGGAATTTTATCGAATTGTTAATAAAAGTACTGTACCTTTAGTGTACCTCAGTGTACCTTCAGTAGAAATCAGTGTACCTCTTTCTAAAACGAGATTTTTCTAAAAAAAGTTCCACCCGCCATCCTGACGTCAGGATGGCGGGTGGACCTGGTAAATGATACATTAAACCACATATAATGTATGTGGTTATAGTGTACCTTCAGTGTACCTCTGTATAACTTCAAAAACAATCTGCATACCTCTCCTCAAAAGGAGCTACGCTCAAAATAAGGTCCACCCGCCATCCTGACGTCAGGATGGCGGGTGGACCTGGTAAATCCTGCACTATATCACTCAAAAAGTATGTGATTAGTTTGCATCTTCAGTGTACCTCAGTGTACCTTTAGTAAAAATCAGTGTACCTCTTGCGAAAACGAGATTTTTTCGAAAAAGTTCCATCCGCCATAAACCTTTTTTAAGCGTAGCTCCTTTTCGGGAGAGGTATGCAGATTGTTTTTAAAGTTATACAGAGGTACACTGAAGGTACACTATTACCACATACATTATATGTGGTTTAATGTATCATTTCATAGGTCCACCCGCCATTCTTACGGGTTTTTTTTTTTTATACCTCGACGGTGGCAAACAAGCATACGGCCCGCCTGGTGGTAAGCAGTTACCGTAGCCTATGGACGCCTGCAACCCCAGAGGATTTACATGCGCGTTGCCTACCCTTTAGGAACCTATACACTCCTTTTTTGAAGAACCTCATACTGTAGCCCACTGGGAAAACCTCGGCAGGGAGTTCATTCCACAGCCGCAGCGTTCGTGGGAGGAAATTCCTCTTAAATCGTACTGTGCGCGACCCATTGGGCTCCAGGGTGTGGGGATGAACACCCTGCCGGCGGCGAGCGGTGCGGTGATAAAAAGCTGCCGTGGGCATCATATCAAACAGTTCTTCAGAGCACAACCCATTGTACAAGCGATAGAACACGCATAAGGAGGCAAAGTCCCTCCTAAGACTCAAAGGTTCAATATCGCTCGTGAGTTTGGGATCGTCGACGATCCGCACAGCGCGCCTTTGCACCGAGTCAAAGGGCCCAAGCTGGTATCCAGGTGCTCCCGCCCAAAGGTGACAACAGTACTCCATGTGGGGTCTGACTTGCGACTTGTATAGGAGCAGTCTCTGCCCCGAAGTGAAGTATCGCCTCGCTCTATTGAGCACACCGAGCTTTTTGGATGCCAGCTTGGCCTTCGCTTCAAGGTGACTACGGAATTGGACGTCACTGGAAATGTCCACACCGAGGATCCCAATACTCCCTGACATTGTAAGGGTTGTGCCTTGGAACTGAGGGGCCACAGTAAATGGGGTTTTCTTAGCGGTGAACGCGCAAACTTGTGTCTTTGTGGGGTTGAATCTGACTAAGTTGTCCTGACCCCACACCGAGACTCCAGAAAGAGTATTCTTGATATCGGACACAAGTTTTTCACGACTCTCTACCACAACGGATCGAGGGATATTGGCACGGCCCGTGTAACAAGCATCCCCAGTACTGTCGTCCGCATAACAATGAATGTCGCCGATAGTCAACATATCATTGATATGCAGCAAAAACAGCGTTGGGGATAGCACGGAGCCTTGCGGGACACCAGCGTTAATGCCCATGCTTTCGGAGCAACTTCCGTCGACTACGGCTCGTATGCTCCTGCCGGACAAAAAGCTGGCAACCCATCTGCACAATCCCTCGGGCAGGCCGTAAGCTGGCAACTTCGACAGAAGACCTCGATGCCAGACCCGATCGAACGCCTTAGCTATATCAAGGCTGACTGCCAAGGCCTCTCCCTGACTCTCTATGGCTGAAGCCCAGCGGTGAGTGAGATACACTAGAAGGTCACCAGACGAGCGACCGTGGCGAAAGCCATACTGGCGATCACTGACCAGGTCGTGCTCTTCTAGGTATCCCAGGAGCTTTGCATTGATTATGCGCTCCATAACCTTAGAGAGAAGGGAGGTTATAGCGATAGGCCTGTAATTCGACGGGTCCGAACTGTCGCCCTTTTTAGGCACAGGGTGCACGAGGGCAGTTCCATGAAGACGGTACTTGCCGTTTGTGGTAAGAGAGTGTGAAAAGGCGCGTTAGCACGGGACACAACGGGTGGAGCTTTTTCGAAAAAATCTCGTTTTAGCAAGAGGCACACTGATTTTTACTAAAGGTACACTGAGGTACACTGAATATGCAATCTAATTACACACCTTTTGAGTGATAAAAAGCAATATTTACCAGGTCCACCCGCCATTCTGACGTCAGGATGGCGGGTGGACCTGGTAAAACTTGCACTATATCACTCAAAAGGTATGTGATTAGTTTGCATCTTCAGTGTACCTCAGTGTACCTTTAGTAAAAATCAGTGTACCTCTTGCGAAAACGAGATTTTTTGAAGTAAAGGTTCATAGCGGCTGGACCTTTTTTTTTTTAAATCTCGTCTTTGCAAGAGGTACACTGACTTTTACTAAAGGTACACTGAGGTACACTGAATATACAAACGAATTACACACCTTTTGAGTGATAAACAGCAATATTTACCAGGTCCACCCGCCATCTTGACGTCAGGATGGCGGGTGGACCTGGTAAATCGTGCACTTTATTACTCAAAAGGTATGTAATTAGTTTGTATCTTCAGTGTACCTCAGTGTACCTTTATTAAAAATCAGTGTACCTCTTGAGAAAACGAGATTTTTTGAAATAAAGGTTCATAGCGGGTGGACCTTTTTTTTAAAAAATCTCTTTTTTGCAAGAGGTACACTGATTTTTAATAAAGGTACACTGAGGTACACTGAATATACAAACGATTTACACACCTTTTGAGTAATAAAGTGCAAGATTTACCAGGTCCACCCGCCATCCTGACGTCAGAATGGCGGGTGGACCTGGTAAATCTTGCACTTTATCACTCAAAAGGTGTGTAATTAGATTGCATATTCAGTGTACCTCAGTGTACCTTTAGTAAAAATCAGTGTACCTCTTGCTAAAACGAGATTTTTTCGAAAAAGGTCCACCCGTCAGAATGGCGGGTGGACCTATGAAATGATACATTAAACCACATATAATGTATGTGGTTATAGTGTACCTTCAGTGTACCTCTGTATAACTTTAAAAACAATCTGCATACCACTCCTGAAAAGGAGCTACGCTTAAAATAAGATTCATGGCGGGTGGACCTTTTTCGAAAAAATCTCGGTTTAGCAAGAGGTACACTGATTTTTACTAAAGGTACACTGAGGTACACTGAAGATGCAAACTAATCAAATACCTTTTGAGTGATATAGTGCAGGATTTACCAGGTCCACCCGCCATCCTGATGTCAGTATGGCGGGTGGACCTTATTTTGAGCGTAGCTTACGTAGCGTGACTTACGTTTTTCTTTTCTTACTGCAAGCACGGCGGGTCGGCTTGCGTATGCCGACTTGTAGCGCGATACAGCCACGGTACGGGCGGCTTTCTCAATCGTGCGGCTAGGTTTCGACTCGATCTTCGGTGGAGTGGGAGCGATAAGCGTCGCCGCGGTTGCAGCCTTCATCAGCCAGTCGGCCAACGTTTGCATTGTCACGCGTTCATAGCCTCGGTCGTAAACGTAGAAGCTCGACTGATATTGCAAAATAGACGGCAATTTTGAAATTATCTCTCGGATAAGTGTTGGATTTGACAAGTGTCCGACTTGAGCTGTCAGGCTCATTGTAGCGACGACGTTTTGCACGGAGGTCGCAAATTCGATAAGGCCGTTTATGTCGTCGTGCCGAATATTATCCACTGCATGAATTTTTGAAACCATAATTTCTATTAGATGATCTGGTCGGCCGAATCGTAGTTTTAATGTCGAAATGATTTTCTCTATGCCAGTTGCGCTTACCAGTAGGGCCGATACGGCGTCGCGAGCTTTGCCTTTGAGGCATTTCATAAGCCGAGCAATATTTTCCTCCTCGGAGTACTTACACAGCTGCGTGCTGGTTTTAAACTGGCTATAAAAAATAGGCCACTCCAGGATATCTCCAGAGAAGGGCGGAAGGTCTTTTATGGCCTGTCGGGCCATGAGCTTTTCAAGCGTGCGCTCAATTGTCGTCGTAGGTGCGGGCTCTTGTCGGAGTTGTTGTTTGATGAGCTTCGCTTTTAGCTCTAGACGCTCTGCTTCAAGTCGCAGTGCTGCCGCGCGACTCATGGCGTCGTCCTCTGCGGTCGGTCGTTGCCGCTGTCGGCGACTTGCGGCGGACGAAGCTTTGGAGGCGCGCGACAGCGCGGGCGATAGAGCGCGGGTCGTGCGAGTCGAGTGCGGCGGCGACGGCGACGGCGTTCTACTTATCGCCGAAAACAGCCGCGACGGGGCGCGGCTGCTGCGTCTTGAGCGTGGCGAGGACGCGCGGCTTCGCACGGAGATCGGAGAGAGCGCACGGTGGCTGTGTACGGACAGCGGTGAGGGCGCGCGGCTACCTCACATCAGGGAGACGGGGGATGGCGCGCGGCTGCCACCTAGTAAGAGCGGCGAGGGCGCGCGGCTTCCGCGGACACTGCTTGGCCCGGCGCGCGGCGAGTGCGCTCCGGGGCGCGCGATCTTATTTTGCAGGCTGAGCGTGTCGGCTTCAGCCTGCCGTCGAGACTTACTGCGGGTCTCCATTGCTAGTATAATTCAGTTCGTAGGACCAAAATGAACCGTCCGTCTGGTTCGCTGTCTGTCGTAGACTGTTCTGTCGTCCTGTCTATTATTTCGTCCTGTCTAATTTTGAATTCAAATCCGTCGTTCCAGAAGTGTATGTCAGTCAGCCAGTCGGTCAGTTGATGTCACTTAGCCAAGGAGGTTGGAAGAGCCCCGACACCGCCTTAGAATAATATGTGTCAACTACACTGCCACCCTCTCTACAAAACTACAAGCAGGGCCTTTAGTAGTTTAGATTATAAAGTTTTCAGTTTAATTCAGACTTTCACTTTCATTCCTTATGTTCTCCCCATATCGACGCTTGCTATTTTACTAGAACCTTGGACCATCGCGGGACTTATCGTCAGACCGTGACTCTCTTGTGTCGTTCGCGTAATATGGGTCAAGTGACTGTCGCCGATCGTTGCAATAATGCATCATAAGCAGGGGCAGCGATGACAGAGCCTACTCTAGCAGTTATATTGTCTGTCAAAACCTTCATAGAATTCGTTTCCTACCGGCTTCCCCAACTATCAGACGCTTGGTAACTTTTGCTACAACCCATGGAAGAAGGATAACCAAAATGAACTCCAGATGAAACTCCTAGCTTTTTTCCAAGGGTCAATAGGGCCTAGGGTCCGCTAGGCAACCTAATCACAACAACTTGGCGTAGGCACTTATATTTACTAAATCGACTGCCATTGATCTGACCTTTCCATCTTGAAGACAAACTAAGGTCAAGGTTTCCTTGGCGTAGGCACTACAAGTAGTTTTAACGAAACCGACTAGATGACAGTCGGTTTTTGTACTTACCAGATGACAGACCTTTCAACCCAGAAGGGAAACGATGCTTTCCTGCACTGAAAAGCGACTGATAAATATCACATGATATTACGTACCTAAATAAGTTTCGAGAAACTCAGTGGTACGAGCCGGGTTTGAACCCGAGACTTTCGTTTAATAGAGAACATGCATGAAAAATATTTAATTGAATTTGTTCCATAAACACGTTCAACAATCCCAAATTAATATAAATAAGTGGAAATTCGTAATAATTTTTAACAGTTTTTTTAAAGATATTGCGGTTTAAAAACTATTTTATAAAATTTTAAGTTTTTAAACCGCAATATCTTTAAAAAACTGTTAAAAATTATTACGGATTTCCACTTATAGGCATTTTTTTTTATACCTCAAATGTATTTTCGAAACTTCAGTTGGATTATTTATGTTGTAACAAGAAAAAAAATGTACGACAACTATATAGCTAAACGCATTTTTTCGTGCCTAAAAGTGCTGATTTTTACTAAAGGTACACTGAGGTACACTGAAGATGCAAACTAATCAAATACCTTTTGAGTGATATAGTGCAGGATTTACCAGGTCCACCCGCCATCCTGACGTCAGGATGGCGGGTGGACCTTATTTTGAGCGTAGCTCCTTTTGAGGAGAGGTATGCAGATTGTTTTTAAAGTTATACAGAGGTACACTGAAGGTACACTATAACCACATACATTATATGTGGTTTAATGTATCATTTACCAGGTCCACCCGCCATCCTGACGTCAGGATGGCGGGTGGACCTTTTTTTAGAAAAATCTCGTTTTAGAAAGAGGTACACTGATTTCTACTGAAGGTACACTGATTTCTACTGAAGGTACACTGAGGTACACTAAAGGTACAGTACTTTTATTAACAATTCGATAAAATTCCCGAGGTCCACCCGCCATCCTGACGGTCACAAGAAGTACCCCAGGGAGGGACGTCAGAAAGTCAGGTCCGCTCAAAATGTGGTCATTGAGGGATTGTCCTGACGCTCTGGCGGCGGAGTCGAGAACTAGTCGTAGCTTGTCGGGTTTGTTGGGGTTAAATACCGCGAAGTGAGGTAAAAACCACGTCCTACCTGTCCTGACAGCTACGTCGATGTCGCTTAATTTCGATATGTAACTTTTGTCAAGGTTCTCCTTGATCTTATCCGAATAACGTCTTGCAAATTCTGGCAGTCTTGACATTTTCTTTTTGATGCCGTCAAGACGTTTTCGCGCCAAATCATAGCTGTCAGGCAGGTTGGGTACGTCATCCTTCCAAAGAAGACCCGTCTCCCACCTGTCACCTAGTAATTTTGACGTTTTTTCTAAAATTTCAAGGGCCCTTAAGTCGTTCCTCGACCGAGGGAGGTCGTAGTACGGTCTGACGCCAAATCCCTCTGTCAAAAATGAGCGTTTTATGGCGTCAGTCAGTTCGTCACAGGTGCATAAATGCAGGAGTGCAACGTCATTAGGTATGACTTGAGGGCTTTTACCGTGTAACACGTGTCCCAGGCGAGTGAGGGACACGTAGAGAGAGTCGCTGCATTTATGACCTGAGAAGAGCTGCCTAGTGGCAATAAGGTCTATGTTGTCTTGCCCTAAAAGAAGTAACGGTCGTTCGTCAATGTCGTCAGTCGTCCCTAAGTCGTCAAAAAATATTTTTATTAAGTCATTATTACGCCCTAGCCTACCTAGCTTGTGTCTATATACAGGCAATGCTAGGTCAGAAATAGTATCAACAAAAATATTATAGGAGTCTTCCGCCTTCACGCCGCGAATGTTGATGCCGACGCGCTGCGACGCCTTGACCACGGTCTGCATATTGCACGCTCCCTGGAGGCGCAGGTCCGTCGCGGGGCCTGGAGACTCCGAGGCTTCGTGCGAGCTCCTGGTCCAGCAAACTGGTCGCTGCTCCTTCGTCGAGTAGGGCCAGCACGGTTTCTGACCCCAGCGGCCCACTGACCATCACCCGTGCCACTTTAAGAATAACGTGACTTGTCGGCTTCTTTGTGTGGGTGACGACAGCGGCGGCTGTAGTAGGTTCCGGGTCAGGTTCAGCCCTTGCAGGATTGGGCTCCGTATGCAGTAACGAGTGATGAAATCTCGCGCAGTGTTTACACGTTTTCTTATTGCGGCACAGCCTCGTTTGATGCTCAGGCAACATGCATGAAAAGCACAGCTTCTTCGTCGTCACGTACTCCCAGCGAGCGTCTGTCGTCATGGCATGGAACTCAGCGCAGTCTTCGAGAGCGTGATTATCTTCGCACATGATGCATTTAGTTGTTGACTTACGTTTTTCTTTTCTTACTGCAAGCACGGCGGGTCGGCTTGCGTATGCCGACTTGTAGCGCGGTACAGCCACGGTACGGGCGGCTTTCTCAATCGTGCGGCTAGGTTTCGACTCGATCTTCGGTGGAGTGGGAGCGATAAGCGTCGCCGCGGTTGCAGCCTTCATCAGCCAGTCGGCCAACGTTTGCATTGTCACGCGTTCATAGCCTCGGTCGTAAACGTAGAAGCTCGACTGATATTGCAAAATAGACGGCAATTTTGAAATTATCTCTCGGATAAGTGTTGGATTTGACAAGTGTCCGACTAAAGCTGTCAGGCTCATTGTAGCGACGACGTTTTGCACGGAGGTCGCAAATTCGATAAGGCCGTTTATGTCGTCGTGCCGAATATTATCCACTGCATGAATTTTTGAAACCATAATTTCTATTAGATGATCTGGTCGGCCGAATCGTAGTTTTAATGTCGAAATGATTTTCTCTATGCTAGTTGCGCTTACCAGTAGGGCCGATACGGCGTCGCGAGCTTTTCCTTTGAGGCATTTCATAAGCCGAGCAATATTTTCCTCCTCGGAGTACTTACACAGCTGCGTGCTGGTTTTAAACTGGCTATAAAAAATAGGCCACTCCAGGATATCTCCAGAGAAGGGCGGAAGGTCTTTTATGGCCTGTCGGGCCATGAGCTTTTCAAGCGTGCGCTCAATTGTCGTCGTAGGTGCGGGCTCTTGTCGGAGTTGTTGTTTGATGAGCTTCGCTTTTAGCTCTAGACGCTCTGCTTCAAGTCGCAGTGCTGCCGCGCGACTCATGGCGTCGTCCTCTGCGGTCGGTCGTTGCCGCTGTCGGCGACTTGCGGCGGACGAAGCTTTGGAGGCGCGCGACAGCGCGGTCGATGGAGCGCGGGTCGTGCGAGTCGAGTGCGGCGGCGACGGCGACGGCGTTCTACTTATCGCCGAAAACAGCCGCGACGGGGCGCGGCTGCTGCGTCTTGAGCGTGGCGAGGACGCGCGGCTTCGCACGGAGATCGGAGAGAGCGCACGGTGGCTGTGTACGGACAGCGGTGAGGGCGCGCGGCTACCTCACATCAGGGAGACGGGGGATGGCGCGCGGCTGCCACCTAGTAAGAGCGGCGAGGGCGCGCGGCTTCCGCGGACACTGCTTGGCCCGGCGCGCGGCGAGTGCGCTCCGGGGCGCGCGATCTTATTTTGCAGGCTGAGCGTGTCGGCTTCAGCCTGCCGTCGAGACTTACTGCGGGTCTCCATTGCTAGTATAATTCAGTTCGTAGGACCAAAATGAACCGTCCGTCTGGTTCGCTGTCTGTCGTAGACTGTTCTGTCGTCCTGTCTATTATTTCGTCCTGTCTAATTTTGAATTCAAATCCGTCGTTCCAGAAGTGTATGTCAGTCAGCCAGTCGGTCAGTTGATGTCACTTAGCCAAGGAGGTTGGAAGAGCCCCGACACCGCCTTAGAATAATATGTGTCAACTACACTGCCACCCTCTCTACAAAACTACAAGCAGGGCCTTTAGTAGTTTAGATTATAAAGTTTTCAGTTTAATTCAGACTTTCACTTTCATTCCTTATGTTCTCCCCATATCGACGCTTGCTATTTTACTAGAACCTTGGACCATCGCGGGACTTATCGTCAGACCGTGACTCTCTTGTGTCGTTCGCGTAATATGGGTCAAGTGACTGTCGCCGATCGTTGCAATAATGCATCATAAGCAGGGGCAGCGATGACAGAGCCTACTCTAGCAGTTATATTGTCTGTCAAAACCTTCATAGAATTCGTTTCCTACCGGCTTCCCCAACTATCAGACGCTTGGTAACTTTTGCTACAACCCATGGAAGAAGGATAACCAAAATGAACTCCAGATGAAACTCCTAGCTTTTTTCCAAGGGTCAATAGGGCCTAGGGTCCGCTAGGCAACCTAATCACAACAACTTGGCGTAGGCACTTATATTTACTAAATCGACTGCCATTGATCTGACCTTTCCATCTTGAAGACAAACTAAGGTCAAGGTTTCCTTGGCGTAGGCACTACAAGTAGTTTTAACGAAACCGACTAGATGACAGTCGGTTTTTGTACTTACCAGATGACAGACCTTTCAACCCAGAAGGGAAACGATGCTTTCCTGCACTGAAAAGCGACTGATAAATATCACATGATATTACGTACCTAAATAAGTTTCGAGAAACTCAGTGGTACGAGCCGGGTTTGAACCCGAGACTTTCGTTTAATAGAGAACATGCATGAAAAATATTTAATTGAATTTGTTCCATAAACACGTTCAACAATCCCAAATTAATATAAATAAGTGGAAATCCGTAATAATTTTTAACAGTTTTTTTTAAGATATTGCGGTTTAAAAACTATTTTATAAAATTTTAAGTTTTTAAACCGCAATATCTTTAAAAAACTGTTAAAAATTATTACGGATTTCCACTTATAGGCATTTTTTTTTATACCTCAAATGTATTTTCGAAACTTCAGTTGGATTATTTATGTTGTAACAAGAAAAAAAATGTACGACAACTATATAGCTAAACGCATTTTTTCGTGCCTAAAATTACAAAAAACTTCCAAAAACTTGTTCCTTCCAAACAGTTTTCTGCAACTTTGTGGTCGGTGACGTCACAATCCTCACACTTTTTGTATGGGGCGTTTTGACGCGCGGCGCAGACGCCTAACGTATTTTCACATTTTTGACGTTTCAGGGCTATCATAGATAGTAGGTTTATTAGAGACATTTGAATCTACAGGGAAATAGAATCGAATGACGTCTTCCAAAAAAATCATGCATGTTCCTAATTGGGACGTCTTACCGCCAGGCTACCGTCCCGACACTTCTCTTTGATTTTTAAGCCGCATCGTTTTTTGTTAGTAACATTCGTGTCTTTCTGACTTCCACGAAACAGGCCTAGCCTAGTGTGGAATCACTGGTAATCTGTAAATTCTATATAAAAAGTATTTATGGTCAATAAAATATTTTTATTCTTTTTTTTGTTTTTTTATATAAGTACCCTGTAATCTTCAAATTGTTACTCTACATCTGTTACGCATTCATAATTTTCAATAGGTATTTGACTTAATTCCCTAGACCAAACAGATTCAACCCCTGTTTAAAGAAAATAAATAAATATTATCGCAGCATTGTAAATATTGCATCAATGGCGCTTAATCCGGGTTAAATAGGGCTTAATTAATTCATAGTTACGTGCGAGCGGATTTACGTGTAATGGTTCCGTGTAAATCCAACCAAATATTATAATATTAAAATAATATATACATTCGCAACTATGCAGCTATAGTTTGTCCGGCGGCTTAAGGATATATCCTGCATGAAGCTGCCGGACAAACTATACCTCAATAATTTTTAACAAAAAAGAACCAACTTTACCTTTCCAAAAGCAAATGCTGAAGCTGCTGTAAAAAATACCAAATGGTGTGTCAAATAACTCTATAGGTGTGCCATCATCAGATCCTGACCTGATGACTATGGGACCAACTGTGAAGTATACTCATTAAAACAAAAAAATATTTTTCCAAATCGGTCCAGCCGTCTTCGAATAATAAAAAAATCGCAAACTCGGTTAATAATCAAAAATTTCACTCACTTATTTTTTATAGATTCCTACATACAGCAGGCCCAATAATTAATGCCTACTATTTTGTGGGAACATTATTATTTACTTATTGCGACGATAATATGTACCTACTCATACAATTCAAACGAGATAACGATCTGTTATTTCTCTCAGCGTGACCATAATTTTAGTTATTTTGGAGCAAAACATTACCTTTGCTAACTTGAGCTTTATAGTATGTAGTAAAAAGTTCCCACTTTACACCATTCATTGTGCCTACGGACCCCTAGCCTGCGCACGCGTCGCCTCTCGCCAGGTGCTGCAATCTGCGGGCTATTGTTGTCAATGCATTCTTGAATTACTGCAGGTCTGGGGTGGGCCCCTCGAGCGGCTGATTATTAGGCGTTTTCGATGTTATTTCCTCTTCCAAGGTCATATTTTCGTATTTTTTAAAATGAAAAACTTGGTTATAGACAAAATTACTAAATAGCTTCTTTTTCGGTTTGACAGTCAGGTATAAAATAATGTGTAAGTAACAATAAGTTTTTTTTTTTTTAATTTATATAAATAAACCGCAAATAACACCGTCTTCTGAATAAATGGATTAGGAACTTGCAATTCAACGTGCGACAACGACAATAGCGAAGTGTCTTCGTTTTAGCATTGGGCAAACATCCTCTAATTGGTAGGTTATGACATGTATGTATGTCTATTTTATGCTATATGTACTATATGTTTGTATGTCTGACCGAGGTCTCTCGTATAAAATAATTGTACGTTAGAATTGATAAGAGAAATAAAGTCTGCAAAATCAACAAAAACGCTAAAATTACACGGAGCACAAATCATTGCTCGTAAAAAAACAAACAAGTTATCGAATGTAACATAAAATATGAATGAATGCGCACCCTACTATTAGGGTAGGTCAAACCCATTCACAACTATGTTGCAGACTAGGACTAGAAAGTCACAAGTGCTATTCTGCCCTGCTAAGCCGAATCGCACTATTTCAAATCAAATTCCCTTGAAAATGGAACTCTGAGCTAGAGAATTTAAGGTATAAGTTTGCATATTTTTTGTTCTGAAATAATGCCATTCGACTTAGCAGGGCAGTATTAGATTCTTTACTGCACATATGCCGTTATTATTGTGTAGTAAGCCAATAGTAACATTGTGGTAGGGTGCCTTATGTCAAATGGAGTGTTGCTCTTTTAGGTTACCGTGCAAAAAACGTTAATCTGAGCTTTTATCGTATTGCTGATTCTATTTTTAAATAAGTATTGTTACTTTTAGCCTGTGTGGCGTACTATGGTATTTATACGGAAAATGAATTAGATGAATAGTTCCTGTAATAAGTATATTTGATAGCGTTTTTAGGGGTACACGCCAAAACTGTAAAAGATAGGAGTCCTTATTTTTTAACACAGAACATAACTAGATCTTACATACCCAATACAGTGCTAAGTCTATCTCTGCTTGAGTTCTGATTGCCTTTTTCTGCCCTCAACATTTGACAAAAAGGTATAAAAAATCTATAATCATATCATATCGTATCTTATTATAAAAAACAACAAAAATTATTTATGACGCAAAAAAATACTTTCTACCTATTTGGAGGGCTGACCTGCAGTTGACGACGTGCCGTGTCGTTGACGACAGTTTTTACGTCCAAAATTGTTTACCTATTGTTTTTTACTCAGAATACAATACCAAAGTATTTTTGAGATAACCTGTATTTTAACTTTAAATCGAATACAAATTGATTTGATATTATGTGACGAACACACGGAGTGACGAACACAATACCAAACTTAGGAACACCATCCCTATGGTACATATGCTATATAGCTGAGTACATTAGATACTTGTCCAAAGCTAACGAAGCCTGAAGTGTTTCAAGCAACCACTGAAGCTGTCTAAGTGTACAATTAAACCAACCTTTGAAGTATTCAGCTTCGCTGTTTTAACAAAGAGCCTTGTGTTCTTATATGCACTTAACACAAGTATTTTAGCTTTTATTAATTTAAGCACTTAAGGTGCCGATCCATTTTTAACAGCATGCAGCAACTGCATATGCCGTGATACTTTATATTGCATCATGATAACAAAGTAAAAATGTTTCAATTTGATGGCGATGACCAATGAATGACACACGTCATATTTGTAAGTTTCATGTTTAATCACATTCGTAACTGTGAAATATGAAACAGTCACAACACAAATATTTGGACAAATACGCCAAGTTGGTTGGGGCCATGAAGTTTGCTTTTTGTAAATGTCGCTGTCAGTTATTTCTTTACAAATAACAAATATAGTTAATAGTAACAGAGGCAAAACAGCAAAGATGTAACATAGCTTTGTGAAACATGAAACGTGTGAAATGGCACGACGCCTTTAAATTGTCGTCAGAAAAGCTTCCACTTCACAAAACCCGTATATAATTACATAAAAAGCTAATGGACTTGTCCAAAGTTTGTTGTGTTATCTTTATCTTGAATGACTTTACTAAAAGCAAAATGACACAAGACGCATTATATTTCTTATTAAATGTGACTTTTTAACTATTGTGATTAAGTTGGAATGGATTACTTTTGATGTCTAAAGTTAAAAAAACAATGTTGTATATGACCAAAACACCCAATTGTTTGCTTAACTAATGAAAACATCTTTTTGGTTATGTCAGTTCAATACGAAAGTTTTCAGTAATGACTTTAATTAGGTCTTTATTTTGATGCAACAAAAAGCGCTGGCGCTGGCTTGGCGGTAAGACACCCTTTTAAGTAATCCGAAGAACTTGGGTTCAAACCCTGACTCAAAAACCTGTTTTGGTTGGTAGAATTACAATTTAATGTGTTAAAACAATTTTTTGGCAGAAAACAAGATACATAAGAAAATAAAATAAGCTTTACCTTTGAATTAATTTAATAAAATATCATTTTGATGTCAAAAGAAGATCATATTGATAACCAATCCGTATCAAATTTATATTTTAAAGTTAGAATACTTATATGTATATATGTATGTATAAGTATGATATTTTTATGTATTATTTACATTACATATTTACAAAAAACTACATAAGAATAAGAATAAGAATAAGTTTATTGCAAAAATAAAAGATTACAGGATATGTCAGGGGTCTCCGCACTAGGCTTCGCCTGTATCGCGGTGAACCAGTTACAGTTAAACTTAAGAACTAAGTTACAAAATCAAATAAAACACAATTTTTCACATTTTAAACTTTAGGTTAGATACATAGGTAGTTGTTTAGCTATTGATATATTTGACCATGACAGTCAAACATAAAGGTAATTAGGTAAATCGTGACAAATACAATAAAGTAAAAAACTTAAAACTAAGTAAGAAAACATTCATTTTGAATGTAGATGAAACTAACTTATTTTATCTAAAATATCTTCTGTCTCACAATAATTAAGCGAGTTAAGAAATTTAAATGAGAGTTTCTTTGCTTCAGTGGTGGTGCAGTCTTTAAGGTTACAATATTTAAGCATAGCGTTGTATGCTGTAACTTTGATGCGATCCCCAAAACGTTTCCCAAAGGCGGAACGAACTTCCGGAATCGGTAGGTTGAAAATGCGTTTTTTAGTTAGCGAGTTATAGAAAGGCATTAATTTAGAGGTTTTGCGTGTATGTACTGATATTTTGTGTAAGAATAGCTGACGGACGGATAAGACGTGAGCTTGTGCGTATAGGTCAGCGGTTGCAAATCGAAACGGTTTTTTGAGCATCACTTTTAAAACTGAGCGTTGAGCCCTTTCGATTTCCAGCATATAAGTTTTTGCCGCACTTCCCCAGACTATGATGCAGTAACTGATTACAGACTGACAGAGTGTGACATAAACCATTTTTAGTAGTGAAAAATCGGCTGAGTTACGGAGTTTTTTAAAAATAAACATGGACTTTCTAATTCTCGCGGAGAGTGTGTGAATGTGGTGTTTGAAGTTTAGGTTTTCATCTACTAAAAGACCAAGATATTTTATAACATTAGCATTCTGAATGGAATTACAGCTACATGAGTTAGTAGTAGGGAAGTCTGTGCATGAATGGATTTTTATGATAGGAGTGGAAAGAGGTTTCGAAACTGAGGTTTTATGAAAACATAGAAATTTAGTTTTGTTATAGTTTAGGGTTAGAAGATTAGAGCGAAACCAGTCTGCTGCAATTTTCATGCCCTTTTCTGTGGTAGCTATAGTGTCCTCCCAGCATATGCCATTAAAAAGTATAAGTGTATCGTCTGCATAGCAAAGAATTTCGGAATTAGGAATTTTGAGATTTAGGACATCATTAATGTATATTGTGAACAGAGTGAGACCAAGAATACTTCCTTGAGGAACGCCGAAGTTAATATTTTCCGTAGAGTTTTTACAGGAACCTACTCTAACAAGTTGCTTTCTCCCTGACAAGTAACTTGCGAACCAAGACAGTGGAACTCCATTTTTAGTTCTTGTATTTTTGCTGCAATAAAGAATATTTACTTACTTACTTACTTACCTACCACTCCATGGACTGTGTGCGCGAAAAGGGAAGTGTCGTAGTTTGTATGGAAACTAATGAATGCAACACTTCACTTTCCGCACGGACTCTAAATCATGATTGTAAACTTTTTCATCATACTGAATGGCTAATAGAGTGATCAAGCCGCTTGATCGAGATATACTATATGTATGTTTTATTTATTGGCATGACTTTGTCGAGACTCATTGTATATTTTATGAAGTGAGCGTTGATATATTGCTCTCGAGATACAGGAGGCGTTCCTACTAACAAGGGACCGGTCCGCAAGCAATAGTATAAAGGGGGATACTGCCCGTCTTTATATTTGTAGAAGATTTTGATAGATGAATCAGAATCAGAATCAGTCGTTTTATTCGTGATAAATCATAATTGCACACAAAAGTATTAAAAAATAAAAACAAAAGAAACGTTGTACATAATACACAGTTTACCACGAAATGGACCCGCCTCAGCATTATGCTGACTGACTGCTATTTTTAAACTGAATGTAATATGTTTAAATTTTAGCTCGTAAGTATCGTAGAGGATAGGATGGTAGTTTTCACTAGCTTTTTGGAAAGGTTTTTTTATCTTGACTTAGTTTTATGCTTTTGAAGCGGTAAAGCGAGCGGACTGTTTGGTGGGATGGTAACTGCAGGAAAAGCATGACCCTTCCCTGACCAGATGTTTATCACGAGTATCTTTAGGTATTACCTACTTATTTTCCTATGTCGATATATTCATGTAATGTCGCCAATAAACATACTACTTACGATATTTTTATTTATTCTAAATGTCATATTTGTATTCCCTCGAATACTCAAATATTTTAAGCTACTGGATAGAATTTAATGAGGTTTATATCCCCGAATAGTTTTTTTAAATCAAATATGTTTCTTTGACTATTCACTATTGTAATTAAGAGAGTAATTACAATTTAAAAAAATATCTAATTTGAAAGCATAATATTTAAGTTGTTTAACTTGGTTACCTACTTAAAAGAACTTTGCCTTAACGAGTCATGCTTTAGTAGGCAGTTCCTCATTGCAAACTTATAAAAGTGACTGTTAGCAAAAACAAGACTCTCGGTCGTGAACATAGAGTTCACATTCCTACAACCAGGTTTCGCAATATTGCGGAATTGATAATCGAAATGAAGATACAAACAAATGCAATAAAGGCATTCACGCTTTTATGTGGATATACAGTCACCTACAATAATAACATACTATTCAAAGCTCGCTAAAATATCTGACACGATCTTGTTTGTATACCTAACCACAAACTTACCAAAACACTTTTGATGACAAGAAGACCCCAACTACGCAAATTAGTGGGACTGATAACAGGACACAACACACTAAACAAACACCTCTTCACAATAGATAGGACAGATAGGATATAAAAGATAGGATAGATATATTTATTTAAATGCTCATTTATATTAGATAAAGTTCTTGCTATTTTAGTTATTAGTTCTGTGTTCTTTACATACCCTGCACCAATGATGCTTCTCTGTTTGGCCTAAAGGTTGACTGGTAGAGAATGCCTTACGGCATTAAGTCTGCCTTTTGTAAATGTATATTTTATACTGTGCAATAAAGTTTAAATAAATAAATAAATAATAGCCCCATGTGTAGACAATGCATGGAGGCGGATGAAACAACAGAACACGTTCTGCTAGATTGCAAACAGGTAGAAGTATACAGAACTAGGCACCTTACGCGAGGCGGCAGGCAACCCGAAAGCTCTGCTGGGCTTCGTAGGGAGCTGGGGTGGTTGAAATAGTGCTACCCCCGTTTCACGTAAAATAGGCACACTAGATGTCGACTTGCGGAAAAACGCCCAGGATAACTAACTAACTATACCTGACCATAACATATTTATATAAAGCTCTTTTTGAGACATCAAACAACATTCCGTGACCCTTTTGGTCACGGAAATTTTTCACTTTTCCACTTTTTGAAAATTTCCAACACTTCAAAAATCTACAAAATATTCAATTTTCAAAAATTTCTTATTTTCTTCTGTTTAAAAATCGTAATTTTATTTTCTCTTCCTATCCCAGTCCTTAAATCAATATTTTTATACTTCTCCCATACAAACATTTTCAATTTCTTGATAAAAAACCAAGGCGCCTGATAGAACGTGCGATCAATTTAGTTTTCTTTTATTTTCTTTAAAACCATGTGGTCAACTTTAATTTTTCTTTTTGCGTTAGATAGCTTAATTTTTTTCTTATCTTTTATATTGTATAAGTTTACCCCAAATTCCTATTAGTTTGCCCATAATTTAAAAAGTTCACTTCCAGCGTCATTCAACCTAACTTTTCAAACTTTCAAAAATTTTCTTTAACAAACTTCTTTTGAAAAATCTAATTTTCACACTACATTTAAAACTTGTTTGCCCCGATTTTTGAGACTCATAATATTACGTTTTTAATTTGTATTTTAGTATTTATTTCACTTTTAGTCTAGATTTTTAATAAAACCTAAATTACTCAGCCAAAATCTAACATTTTCCTATCATTCTTGCACTCGAAAATCGCGCTTTCTATTGCCTAACTTTGTGTATAGCTTTTAGATTTTTAAAATTCATTTTGTAAAAATTTCTTGAACATAAATCACTTTTGGCAATTTTTCAAAAATTTACACTTTAAAAATTCATAGCTCCATCATTTATTTATTATTCTTTTCTACATTTTCTTGTGCCTAAAAATCTAATATAACGTCTTTTAAACAATTCTTATTTCAAATTATAAAGCCTTAGTACAGTTTTCATCAAAAAATTTGAAATTACCAAAAATATTTTTACGGTGCCTGAAAAAGTATAGCCGCAATTTTCTTCTGTCAATAGTATTATAAGTTCTGTCCATCGGATTTCATTTCTGTTGAGTTTATTGGATAGATTTAGTCGCATTTAACGTTTTTTATAATACACAATTTTCTTATAAATCCTTACTTTCTTTTATAAACATATTTAAAATTTTCATTTAAAATTCATAATAATTTATTTTCAACTCAGCCATCTTCAGTTATAAAAATCTGAAATTCATAAAATAAATAGATACATTAAAGTCCTATAATTAACTTTTTGGATTAAGTTAATATCCTATTTAGTTTCCGAGTAATTAATTTTCTTTTATTTTCAATTTTCTTAAACACGGCTACATTCTAAAATCGTCAAAAAATGTATCGCACACCCCCTCCATCTCCTCAAAAAATGCGTAAAAACAATAGCGCCAACAACAGTGGAGCTGCTACACAGACACAGAGTCCGATAGAGTCGTCATTGACACCGGCCAACATAATGACGCCGGATACCATTGACACAAACAATATACAGTCACCTACTCCAATGTCTGAAGCGGCCCGACCCACTCAGAATTGTCAAAAACTGATAGCAGAGGGAGAGAAGAGAGTGGCAACGGAGCAGGAACAGCCACTCATCGATCTCGACTTAGATATGGAGCCCTGTACAATACAGAATAAAACTTCTGTGACAGATAGCAATAAAATATGCGTACAGGACATCGCGGAGAATACATCTACGCCAACAATAACACTGTAACCAGCGGGCCCACGGGCGGCATCGACCGCACCGGGATCGGGTGCGGACACATCGACAGATATTGAGCCGCCGAACACAATAGAGATTGCCGACTCTTCCTGTGAAATGGAGCGGCTATTCATGAGCGATGAGTCCGTAGCCAGTGCCAGTGCCAGCCCTAGCACAAGAAACGGAAGGTTTCGGACCATCATCACACAGAATATCGAGCGGATACGCGTCAACTTAACGCAAAATAAGAGCGTGACAAAGCTCAACAAAAGCGAAATTGCAAAATGTGCAAAAGAAATACTAGATGCGCTCATAGATACAGCAGGGAGTGTGAGCTTTTAAGCATTAAACGCCTGGCCGATGCTACCCCTGCCTCAGCCTCGGCTCCCGTCGATGCCGCAGCCAACATGAGCTCACCACCACCTGTGACTAGAGGCATCTCCACACAAACCGACGGAGGCGCGGACACGCAGGTGCCTCAGCCAAAGACTCCGGTTGATGATTTTAAAGCGGACATCATAAAGGGAGTACAGGCTGAGATATTATTATTAATTTAATTGGGCTATCGATGTGCCGCGTCGACCAGATTTGATCTATTGTGGCAGCCCTTTATAGCTCATTACTGATTCCCGTTGCATCTAGAAATTTCCAGATTCTTTGGGCTGTAATGTGTTGTACCTCATCGGGTTGCAGTACATGTCGCCCTAGGTGGGTACTTCTTTTATGCATTAGCGGTCCGCAGGAGCAGAGGATGTGCAAGGCTGTTTCCTCTTCTTCCTGGCAGAACCTGCATACTGAGTCCTGTTTCTTACCCATACGAAACATGTGTTTGTTCAACATACAGTGGCCTGTCAGTATTCTAGTCACTGCACAGGTTTTGTGTCTTTTGAGCCCTAACAGCTCTTTAGAGATTTTGTTGTCGAACCCTTTGATTAGAGCTTTCGAGTGTGCTTGTCCTTTGACGAGCTTCCACCATGCGTTTGCTCTCGTTTTTTCCAAGTTATTTAACAGAGAATATGCCTCCCGTTTGGTGATTCCACAGAACGGTTCTGGGCCGACCAGAGGTGTGTCCGCGCCCTTTCTGGCAAGTTCATCCGCTATTTCGTTTCCGTCAATGTCGGAGTGCCCTGGTACCCATCTAAGTGTAACTTTGTTGGAATTAGCCAGTGCATTGAGGTTATTTTTGCAATTCTGGACTAGTTTTGAGTTTGACTCTAAAGATTCTAGTGCCAGCAGAGCAGCTTGGCTGTCTGAGTTGATATAGATATGCTGGTGTCTTAGGTTTCTATCCAGGTTGATTTCCGCACATTTGTTGATGGCGAAGACTTCAGCCTGGAAGATTGAGGCCCTTTTGCCCATGCTGACGCTAGCTCTGTGCTTGGGCCTCTCACCATAGATCCCGCATCCTACTTCATTACCTTTTTTTGATCCATCCGTGTACCATATGTGGCTACCCTCTTCGACATACATTTGGTCTTTGGTCCATTTGTCTCTAGGAGGTATTTCCACTTTGTACAGTTTGGTGAAATGACATACGGTGTGCATGTCATCGGTAGGCATGCTAAGGGTTTCGTTCGCAAAAACCCAGGCCTTAAATTTGGTGAGTGCTTGAGAGCGCCATTTTGGCCTATTTAGCGTGCATATTCTGTAGACGCACTGCTTGGCCTCCTTTTTAACTTGCAGGTGGAGTGGTGTTATATCAAGCAGTGCATCCAGGGCCGCTCCCGGTGTCGAGGAGAAGGCCCCTGTTGCCGTTAGGCAAGCCGTGCGTTGCAGGCTGTTTAAGGTGTCGATAGCTGTCTTTTGGCTGGCCTTGTTACACCAGACCGCGGAGGCGTAGGTAATAATGGGCCTCACAACCGCTGTATAAAGCCACATAGCAATTTTGGGTCGTATGCCCCATCTTGCTCCCGCCATTCGACAGCATGACCACATGGCCATTTTCGCTTTTTGCGTGATGTTTTTCAAGTGAGGGTTCCAGGTTACCTTTTGGTCAAATGTGACCCCTAGATACTTGACCTCAGATGAAAAAGGTATTACTTGTCCATTGAGTTCTAGTTTTCCGAGTCTATCCAGATTTCTCTTTCTTGTGAACGGCACTACCACCGTTTTGCTCGGATTAATGGACAAGTCATTATCTCTGCACCATTTAAGTATCGTGTTTAGAGCTCCTTGCATCAGATTTGAGATTGTGTGGAGGCAGGGGCCTTTGATTATAACTACAAGGTCGTCGGCATATCCCTGTGTGTCGTAATCTTTGTCCCTCATGATTGCAAGAAGTTGGTCCACAGCTAGGGTCCATAATAACGGGGATAAAACGCCTCCTTGTGGACATCCTTTTGTGGTGTAAAATTCATGCTCTATTGCATTGAGGGTTAGAGTCGCCATTCTATTAGAAAGCATACTCTGGACCCATCTAATGGTGGTTTCATCAACTCCCTTTGATCTCATCCCGCTAAGGATGGTTTCTGTGGGTGTATTATCGAAAGCACCCTCGACATCAAGGAACGCACATAAAGCGGTTTGCTTATCCTCTAGGGTCTTTTGCACCTTATCGACCAGGTCAAGTAGGGCAGTTTCTGTTGATTTCCCCTTTTGGTATGCATGCTGGTTTAAACTGAGTGGTCTAGCCACCAGATAATGCGCTCTAATGTGCTGATCTATGATTCTTTCCATCGTTTTAAGGAGGAAAGATGTAAGACTAATTGGTCTGAAGGATTTAGGCTGAGAGTAGTCCTTTTTCCCAGGCTGAGATAAGCAAACTTGTTTATGAGCAAAAGGCCATAAATGAGTTAGTGGTGGCGGCACTCACCAGGTCGACCGAGGAAGAAGAAGTAGGAAATGAAGAGAGGGATGACTACACCGAGGTTACGAACAAAAATAGGGACAGAAAGTTGCGCATGAAGGCTCGCCTAGCCGCGACGAGAGCGGAAAACAGAACGGAAAACCCGACACCAGCTCCAAACAACACGAAGCGGAGGGACACTGCTAGAGCGGAGAAAAAAGACACTGCGGACACTAGTTACACTAGTTTCGCCGTTATATTAGAGTCACTGGACCCTCGAAAAGAGAGTAAAGATGTGATAAGAGAGGTCCAAGACAAAGTCGACATAGTGGAGCTGGGTGTGGGCATTGAACACATCCGCCATACAAGAAACAACAAAGTTGTTATAAACTGTGAGAGCGAAACAGACAGGAGAAAACTCAGCTCCGCTATTAAAAATCAAACCACAGGGGTCACAGTCGGGGTCCCACAACTCCGCAATCCCCAGATCAAACTTATAGGAGTGATAAACGACTACGCAAACGAACGGATAATTGACGCTATTCAAAAACAAAACCCGCGCATAATTGATAGTGTTGACGCAGATAGTAGGCACGTAAAATACGTGCGCTGTACTAAAAGACGCAACAATCACACAAAAAACGTGGTAGTTGAAGTTAGTCCGGACTTATATCAAAAAATGTGCGTACAAAAACTCAAGATCTATCAGTCCGTCCTTGCTGTGGATCAACCACCGGTCCTGAAATGCTTCCATTGCATGGGCTTTAACCATCGCGCCACCATCTGCACTGCAAATATCCGTTGTGGATACTGTGCAGAGGCACATGGCACTCGCAACTGCCCAAGTAACTAAGAAACACCGTGCTGTACCAACTGTCATGCGAAAGGCAACGAAAGCGGTCACACAGCGTATAGCTGGGATTGCCCTGAGTGGGACAAGTGGAACCGTATAGCGAGGATGTCAGTTCGCTACCGATAAGGGCGTCCCAACGAACAACAATAATAGACTAACTCGTATCACAGCTGTTCAATGCAATCTAGGTCGCGGATACAACGCAACTCACGAACTCATGCAATGCGCTAGACAAAATAAGTACGACGTCATGTTCATCACTGAGCCGTGTGTCGGTAACAGGAATACTTTATGTAATATAGACGGATACGACCTTTACCAACACTCTGATACTAATATGAATAACAAAACGAAGGCCTGTATAGCAATTCGGAAAAAACTAAGAAACTACATTGGGATTACTCAACTTACAACTACTAACGTCTCAACCGTCCAGCTTTCACTTGGAAATAAAAAGCTATTGTTAAGCTCAGTATATATCGAACCTGGCGAGGATCCAGCTCACACAATAACGCAAATGGAACAAGTTTTAAATAAATTCCCAAACGTTGAACATATTATTTGCGGAGATATGAATGGTTGGCACACCTTGTGGGGTTCGACTAAAAATAACGACAAGGGAAGAAACATCTACGACCTCCTGATTGCCAATGACCTGGCTGTCTGCAATGTAGGGAATGAGGCAACATTCGAAACTATCACTCATGGACGAGTCAGACAATCGATAGTGGACCTCACTATAACGTCAGTTGGTTTTGTAAGAAACATCGTTGACTGGAAGGTCAACCACGGGATTTTGCCGTCCTCGGACCATCATGCTATTGAATTTCAAATTAATCTATATATAGAAAAAACTAAAAAGACATCAATATCCACCTTTAAGTATAATACTGAAAGGGTGAAATGGGACGACTTTATTAAAATATTAAAAGGAAACGTAGAGCAAACCGAATTAGAAAAGACTGACTTTGACGATATTGACACTGACGGAATAGACACTTATATTACAAACTTGACTAAGACGGTGACAAAAACCTGTGACAAAATATTCAAACGTAAAACTTCACACGTTAAAATCCCATATGGTGGACAGACGAACTCACCAACATGAAAAAAGGCGTAATCCGATTACATCATAGGTTACAAGACCTGAAACGCCGGAAAAAAGACATTACAAATATACTGCATGAGTTGTCTGAAGCCAGGGCTGAATACGCTCAAAAGATACGTACCACGTCTACTGAACACTTCCGAGACTTCTGTGATAAACAGGGCAAAGACGACGTATGGAGCGTAACTAACCGTCTTCTCAAAAACACTCCCCAGCCCCAACCACCAGCAACTCTCAAAGTTCAAGGTGACAACTACACAGAGTCTATACAGGACACCGCCGAAAAACTCACAGCAAAGTTCTTTCCTGACGACATCGCCACCCTGGACACCGCACATCACTCACAAATCAGAAATGAAACAGAAATGAATTACAACCTAGAAGGCAATCACTTAGTTGACGAACCCCCATTCACCACTGAAGAACTGGTGGAGGTAATAAATAGTATGAGTCCTAAAAGGGCTCCTGGAATAGACTGTCTTACATCTGACATCTGCAAACATGTTATTAGCACCTACCCAGAACAAATGACCAAGCTATATAATAGATGTCTACAGATCAACTACTTTCCGAACAGCTGGAAAGTCGCTTTCTTAAAGACTATACCTAAGCCTAGTAAAGACAATTACAAAGACATCTCTGCCTACAGACCCATTGGGCTAATTAACGTACTCGGGAAAGTATTAGAGAAACTTGTCGCTAAAAGACTCACGTACTTTATGCGTATTAAGAATGTTTGCAGTCAGCTACAGTTTGGGTTTAAAGAGCAGTGCTCGACGACCGATGCTCTCAGTAAAGCAATAAATCTAATTAAACTCTATAAATCCGATCATAAACTAGTTATTGCCATTTCACTAGATATAGAGGGCGCATTCGACCACGCCTGGTGGCCCGCCCTCTCGAGTCGACTAAGAACGGTACAATGTCCTGTAAATATTTATAATATAATTCGCAGTTACGTTCACTGCGATGCTGAATTTCGTGAACTCGCTCGCAGTGCGTTACAACCCTTGAGAGTCCTGTATTTAACTTTCTTACTGTGCGGAACAAGGCAATCGTGTCCTGTACGAGGGGTTATATATTTTACCGAAAATATCTTAATTGAATACATATATTTAATATTTAATTAAAGCAATATTTAGTCAAATAACTAATAAATCTTATACTGCCTTCGCCGAAGTTGGTGACAGTTCGTTGAGGTTTTATAGACAAATTATTTAACCGGTCAAAATTGCCTTGTAACGCACGGCTGGGACGGGCACAGGTAAAAATGTCGATGATTTAGTAGTGATGGGAAAGATAAACAAAGATACATATCGAAACAGTTTATAACAATTTTTAGGATTTTTTTAACATTATTTTTAGGATTTTAGTAAACATTATTACAACAAACAATTTGAATTTTTTACGATGTATTTTACTTTATATGAATCAACTTATCATTTTCAAGTGTTTTACTTAATATTATGTTACAAAAAATATAAGTTTCAACCGTCCATGTTTCATTATATTTAACACACATTTTTTCTACTTTTATTTACTAAATGATTTGTACATTTTTACGATTTATAATTTAAAGGAAACTCTTATATATTTGAATGAATTTCATTGAAACAATCCAAACACATATTTATATATGTACAACCAGACGATGGGCTCATATGAGTAAGTGCATTTTTGTGATACGTTCGGGGGTAGTATAACTTCTTTTTCAGTACTTACTTGAACTGCCGACGATGACTGACTGCAACTTGAGGACATTCCAACGGAAATATTTTCTAAGATGCGAACTTTAGACGCTGCAGGTGAATACGAAACCACTAAGTTACTGACTTTTCGTGGTGGTCTTTGTTCCAACTTTTCAAATATTTTATCTAACATTTTTCGAGAACGCTTTGTTCGAGACGCATTCATTTTTCGTACAAATAGCAAACGTGTGTAACTATAACAGGGTAACAACACTAATGCACTCTGCACTTCGCTGCAGTGCTATACAAGGCTGCACTCGGTCATATAGGCCCTGTTCCGCACTGAATGATAAAAGTTTTAATCTGGTGCGAACAGGTCATATGTGACCTGTTAATTAATAAATATGCTGGCGGGTAGAATTTAAAATTACAATTATTTATATATACTTGACTATATAAAATTAATTAAATATTACAACGTTATAAGCTTCGCACCAGGGTAAAGTTGCATATTTCTATCGCCGCACCAGGCGATAGTCGAGAACAGGGTCAGAATGACCTGTTTCGCAGTGAACGTGTTAACAGACCGGAAAATCACCTTGAATTATGCGGACGCTACATACTCAAAGAAACAGTCCCGGGGATGCGTCCAAGGTTCCGTCCTGGGACCAATTTTCTGGAATACGATTGTGGACGCACTGCTAGAGTCTCCTTTACCTGATGCGTGTCATCTGCAAGCATATGCTGATGACATTCTACTTATCTGCTCGGGGAATAATATACAACAACTAGAAGAAAATACTAATCAAATATTAGATCATGTACATAAATGGGGGGTAAATAATAAGCAAAAGTTCGGGGCACACAAAACAAAAATGATAACGCCGACACCAAAAGCTAAAGCAGCTAAAATAGCAATGGACAATACACCAATCACCTTTAGCGACCAGTTTAAATTATTAGGCATAATTATAGATCAACACTTAAAATTTATCAAACATACCGAATATGTAATACAAAAAGCACAAAAGATCTTTAAAAGACTATGCATATTCATAAAACCCACATGGGGTATTCACTCCGAAAATATAAAAGTAATTTATAGACAGGTGATCGAACAGATTGTGACATACGGGGCAGAGATATGGCATACGGCCGCAAATTACAAAAAAGTACAAGATGTGCTGCTGAGGCTTCAACGTGGCTTCGCAATAAAAATTGTCCACGGATTTAGGACACTCCCAACCATCGGCGCCATTGCACTAGCTGGGTTGACACCTATACCGTTAAAATCATAGAGGTAGCATCGGCAGAAGCTACAAAACGCACTAAAATCACGGAGTACCTACCAGAGGATATACTATATGATAAGAGAGTATCTGTTGTACAGCTACCGCACCCTGCAAAGAGAACGAACATCGAGATTAAGGAAGTGTTCACGCAAGAAGATCTGGATCCATATTATACCGCGGAAATGAATAGGATATTCACAGACGGCAGTAAGCACGATGAAGCGGTTGGTGCTACCGTGGTTGTGTATCATCCTGATGGCCGAGAAACGGTAAAGAAATATAAACTACATAGTAGCTGCACTGTGCTCCAGGCCGAGTGTTTGGCAATAGAACAAGCTTGTCAACTTTGTGTCACTCTCGGCCTGGAACAATCTACTGTATTTTCTGACTCAAAGTCTGCCCTTAATGAGCTTATGTGTCGGAGCAGTACAAATGCCACAATAAATAGCGCCCAAAAAGCGATCATACAAATAAGAGATCAAGGACATCAAATAGAGTTTGCATGGATTAAAGCGCACCGTGGATTATTAGGTAATGAAGCTGCCGATATCGCAGCTAAACATGCTGCTACTCTACACAAACAACCTGATTTCTGTAAATTCCCGCTATCGTATCATTTAAAAAACTTGCGCAAGAACACTTATATAAAGCATGACCTAGCATATCAAAATAGCACCACAGGACAACATCTTAAAGCATGGCTACCCACACTGCAACATATTAAACAATTACGAAAGCAAACGCCCTTAACGTTCCAACTAACACAAATACTTACTGGACATGGCTTTCATAAGGCTTATTTATATAGGCACAAAATCACTGACGATAATTTCTGTCCTTGTGACAACACAACGCCACAAACGATTAAACGCTTATTAGAAAACTGTCCAAAATATATAGCAAAACGATTTGATCACGAAATTCTCTGTAACATTAACAATATTGATCCCTATGGTCTAGGACAGTTAATTGAAAAAGAAAGCACAATGGAAACATTTATCGCGCATATAACTAAAATAGTAAATACATTAAAGAAATTCAATAATACATAGGATGGATAATTTAATAACAGAAACTATATAAATTAGAAGAAATAAGTAACAGAACATATATAATTCAGAATAAATAATCAATAGAAATTACATAACAGCAGTCAACTACGGTTGCCCGTATCTCCAGCGGGAACCATATGTAAAAAGTCCGACGGTCGCCCGTATCAATAGCGAGGACCGTTGGTACTAACCATACTACTACTAACCATTCTACAAAAAAAAAACATATTTATATAACCAGGGCTCGATTCGACATGCCAAACTGTGAGACGTGGATGTCACACTTGTATCGCTAGTGGATAGAGTGATATCCATCCTGTCCACACTTGTCCACACCTAACTGTCAAGCTATCAGTAGGTCTCGCTAGAGCGTTTTGTCTATGGCTATGGCCACCATTTTAGATATCACTCTTGGGTGATTCCACCCCGATTTCAACAGTCACAAAAGTGTGATATCATAGTTGTCTCGCAAGCGACTGTCAGTTATCCCATGTCGAATCGGCCCCTCGCTTTATAGGGTTAAAACACATTGGTTGGTTGGTTACCTATTCTACAATCTTACTGACTTTTTTATGGTATAATATAAGATCGTTATTATACTGGTTCAACACAGCGTTTGAGTCACCTGTCTTCAGTCAACAACACTCGTCTTATGACAGGTAGCGAACCGTTGCCTCATCGAGATCCAATGATTTGACAAATAAGATCGTTTACTTATGGTTTTGAGGTCTGGTTGTGTAATAAGGAAGTCAAGTATGATGCGTTCAGCATTACGTACCTACTTGAGGGCTATGTAAATGTGTATGCACTCAAAGCCAACATCATAGTAAGTGTGAATGACAATAAATAGTAGATCTGTTATCTTAAGTTATGTTTGCTACTTACGAGTTTAAATCGTAAAGAAAGTTTGTCATTTCTCTATGGGTGGGACGAGTATGCTGAGCACTGAACCACACTCATTTGAATAGTGCAAAAGTATTGAATTATAAAAAATATTACTACTATCGTCGCTCTATCCGAAATATCGGATCTAACGTCCAAGAAATAACTAAGACTCTAGGCAAACTGTTATATTTAGATAACACCGGTTATAACGAAATACCGGATTTAACGCCTAAATATACTGATTCCCTTTGATGTCGTTAAGGTTTCGACGTGGATTTGTAATTTTTCGGGCATTTTGTGGGTGTCGTGAGTAATTTAATTGTAGGAATGTACAAAAAGTGTCAGTGAATAATTAGTTTTTTAGTATTTTTACTATATAGGTACACTGGTAGAATGCTCTTTATTACATGAAACGACAAATATAGATAGCTTTCCGTTACATATCTTACCCTTTTGAGCCCGACTGTACATTCCTTTTCCTGTCGGCCCTTTCTTTATATGTAATGACAGGTTATTCCACGTGAATGATCGCGAATCGTTAAACACTGAACACCCAGTTTTAATGCCTCAATGCCATACGAGGAGGTATTCATGGTACGTTTTCATTTACTTTGAGCATTCCACTTAGTTTTTTTTTATTGCTTACCAAGAAGAATGCAAGCGCAAACACGACGGGTTAATGTTGAGTAGTTGAAGAGTTCCTATAGCCACCTTCCAGCTCCATCATCAGATCTGCTCCGGGTCATCATAATATTGCATTGTGTAAGCATTATTATTGATAAATACTTAAACTTTTAAGGATAACTACTTTTTATTTAGCATCATCTTTAAAGAGTGTCAATTGACTATTCCTTGTTGCTCGTTCCCGCCATTTTAATGTTATAAAATGACGGGTATACAGCTGCGGCCGCCATTCGGATCTTGACCAGATTGTTGTAAAGACGTCTTGAAAATATTATTGTCATATAAACCTTGTAACAAACGAATGTAAGTGTAAATACTGGTAAAGTACTCGTTTATTTTATAATCCTAGTGATATCCCCTACAACTCAGCAGTGGGATCTAACAAAAATCGATAGGATTTTTGCCACGCCGCACAAAAACGTAAGGTTTTCATTTTTTTTTTTAATAATAATTTAGTTTGATGGGTGAAACTATATTTTCCGTAACGGAGTAAGTCCGGAGGTTTATATGGTTAGTTTCACATGGTCATTTTTGCCAAAGGTTGCTCTTTTGGATATGCACATGTTAGATGGAGATGTTTGTCATGTAGTTACATGATCAATATAATTAATTATCAAAAAGATTAGTAAGTCAAATATTTTTGCCATCATTCCTAATAAAGATAACTTCACAATCCATAAAAATATGTTCTGATTTTTGAAATCAACTTTTATGACCTAACCTTCAATTCCTTTTCAATAAGTATAGTTTGATATTCGCTTAAATTTTGAATAACCGTATAATTCGCCTACAGTATGTCTGAATGGTAAATATGTACTACTTATATTTTGCAGTAGTCAAATTAATCTTTTAAAATACTACCCGGTAATTTATGTTCGAAGATTTGAGGGAAACCATTTTAAATTAGTTATTTCATATGAAGTAAATTATTTTTCGATGTCTTACGATATTATTTAAAAATGCAATTATGAAGCCTTTTCTGAAAAGCGCATATTATTTCAAAACAGTTTTACGAAAAGCAGGCTGCATTCAAAATACTTTTTATCTCTTTCTAATAAGTAAATATGTAAACAAGTTGAAAATAATAATAATCTTAGGAAAAAGTAATTTATATTCCTTTTCCATTATTACCACAAACAAATATAATATTGTTTCGACAACGGAATATTCAGTAATGAAATTAATATGCTTTATGAATATGATTAAAATGAAACAATAATTTATTAGAAACTCCTTAACGCCTGTAGTGTGTACAATGTTTCTAAGTGGTTCACGCTTATCACTCACTTCATATTATTAACATGTTTATAATTACTATTACATCTCGTGAACCATTATTGCCGTTAAAAATAATTGTGGTTAAATGATAATTACCTAATACCAAGTGCGTTTGGATATACATAGAAGTGTAAAGTTTTCAAGTTAACGTGATCGTTCACGCCACAGCTAAGTAACAGCTTAAGACTGGTATTAATTCGGATTTAGTTTATAAATCAATTTCAGAGAGATGACACAAGGTGATTAAATAAAGTGTGTAAAGAAAAGAAAGTATTTTTTATAATAATTAATAAATGGCCTGTATATCTTTGTCTAAGTACATGTTATGTCCCATACTTATTTCGTCTTAATAAACGGTACTATAAAGTTCATAGTAATTACCTTTTATACTTATATAAGTCTCGGTGTGGTAACTGACCGTAGTATTTTTGAGTTCTTTACTTCCTTATTGTATTCTACCCAATCAATAAAGTTAATGATTAAATCACAATAAGTAGTTAAGTTAAATGGGTACATTGACTATTCACATGTCTGTTTATATACAAAATAAAGTAACAAAATAAGAACAAGAGCCTTAATAGTCGAGATTTGTTAATCTCGTGTATGTCATCGGCATATTACCACGCATAGAATCCCATGTGTGTATTCTGTTTTATCGAGGTATATGATCATAAATAATATAATCACTTATAATGTCAATTGATGTCTATTTTTGCCTGATAAAGGTTGAGATGGCATTGTAACATAGTAAAGGATATTACCGATTTCAATTACAGAGGAAAATCGACGTGACATGATGATTTGACGATTTATTATAATTGTCATAATTGTGTCCACTAATGTCTAATGAGCAAAGTATTGCTTGGCCGCGATTCGAAAAATAAACACACACACTGGACAGACACAGCTCCAACCCAACTCAACCCAACTCAATTCAACGCTATAACGACATTAACATTTGCTATTCGAACAGATTTTCATTCAACATTGGTCTCACATTGGTCACACATTGGTCACACATTGTACCAATGTTGTACCAATGTGAGACCAATGTGTGACCAATGTGAGACCAATGTGAGACCAATGTGAGACCAATGTTGAATGAAAATCTGTTCGAATAGCAAATGTCAATGTCGTTATAGCGTTGAGTTGAGTTGGGTTGGAGCTGTGTCTGTCCAGTGTGTGTGTTTATTTTTTGAATCGCGGCCCTTAGAAATTTACGAACTGAATTATTTCCTTTTTACACAACTCTCAAAAGAAAGGAGAGTTATTATTTAATCATAAAGTGAGAAGAATACGTCAATGATAGTCAAAACGCGAATAGATAAAACTGAAGTTGCCTGAATATAATAACTAGTATGTAGAGTATAATCGTTATTACATTTATTTTTGAAGAAGGGAATGAAGATGAATGTCAGTAAGACGAAAGTAATGGTATTTGAAAGAGATGAGATTATGGTAGATTGCGAAATTATGACTGGTGAAGAAAGACTGGAACAAGTGAACGAGTTTGTGTACTTGGGGACTTTGTTTACAAGAGATGGTAAAAATGAAAAAGACATTGAAAGGAGAGTGAATGCTGGGAATAGAGTGAATGGGGCACTGAACGCTTTTATGAGCAGTCAGAAGGTGTCGCAAAAAGCACGCCTGGCTGTGCATGGAGGAGTGTTGGTGCCTACACTTATGTATGGTAGTGAAAGTTGGGTGTGGCAGAAAAGACATCAAAGTCAAGTGAACGCAGTGGAAATGAGAGCTCTAAGAAGCATGTGTGGTGTGAAGTTAACAGACAGGATCAGAAATAGCGTAATAAGAATGAAATGCGGAGTGGATGAAGATGTAGTGACAAAAATTGAGATGGGTATGTTGAGATGGTTTGGACACGTAGAGAGGATGGATGAAAGAAGATTAACGAAGAGGGTGTACGAAGAAAGAGTGGAAGGGTCAGTTCGAAGGGGAAGACCTAGGCGAACTTTCCTCGATCAAATCGGGGAATTATTGCAAAAAGGCCAGGTCAGAAGTACTCTAAACCGACGAGCATGTATGAGGAATATTATGAAAGTGGGTGAAGCGAAAGTAGTTTGTCAGGATCGTAGTAAATGGAAATCCGTGATCTCTGCCTACCCCTCTGGGAAACAGGCGTGAATATATGTATGTATGTATGTATTTATTTTTGATAATTAATTTAAACGTTAATTCAAGAAATACCTGCATTCAACAGGTAGAGACCACGCGTATTTGTATTCATAATACCTTTTGAGTATGTTTCGATATGTAGAGTCACATGTAAAGTTGATACGTAGAGTTACATGTAGAGTCACACGTAGAGTCACATGTAGAGTCACATGTAGAGTCACGTGTAGAGTCACATGTAGAGTCACATTTAGAGTCACATGTAGAGTCGACATGTGGAGTCGACATGTGGAGTCGACATGTAGAGTCGACATGTAGAGTCGATATGTAGAGTCGATATGTAGAGTCGATATGTAGAGTCGATATGTAGAGTCGATATGTAGAGTCGATATGTAGAGTCGATATGTAGTTTCGATATGTAGAGTCGATATGTAGAGTCGATGTGTAGAGTCGTCGAAATATAAAGTCACGTATAGTGTCGAAATATAAAGTCACGTATAGTGTCGAAATATAAAGTCACGTATAGTGTCGAAATATAAGGTCACGTATAGTGTCGAATTATAAAATCACATTTGGAGTCGATGTAGACTCAACGTGTAAAGACGAAAAATGACATGTAGAGTCAAATGCAGAATAAAAACTTATATGATTCTTATGTAAAGCCAACTGTTTGAGGCGACACGTATGAAGTGGACCACGCATATGGTGGGGTTAATGCAACAAACGTGAACGGACATGTCAGACCTTTTTTCAGGTCTACCTAAATAGATCTATTTACCTATATAACCTACTTATGTAAAGCACGTGGATGAACGTGCAGGACTTTTATTCAGACCTACCTTAATAATCTAGTACCTATGAAACGCACGTGGATGAACGGTGCGGTACTTTGAATCAAACCTACTTAAATGTATATATTACCTGCGCAACGCACGTGAATACTGTGCGAAAATCTCATTCAGTTTTACCGTAATATACCTAGCAATATTTTTATCACTTTTAGGGAAAAGTAATCAATAAACTTTGAATATCATGCGATTATGAGAATGCACGATATACATCATCATATATTTAAGAGCTTGGCTCTTGTAGGTGTACGTAAAACGCGAATATTTTTATTTGCAGTCATGTAAAGTATGGATAACTCAAATGAAATAAATCACAGATAATCATTTTAAGAGAGGTATGGGCACTGCGAATGGCATCTCGCTAAGTGTGGTAGGGCACGTTCAGCGTATGACGTCGCTCAAATCTGGAGCAGAGCCCGACTGGGGAAGTACCTCCACCTTACAGAAAACCACAGCCAAATAGCACTAGACCCTACTCATAGTGTTGTGTTCCTGCTGGTGAGTAAGGTTGCCAAAGAGCTCAAAGATGACCCAGTGTGTTGACGATGAGGAACCTTCTTGTTCCTTTAGCCGTCAACACAGTGAATCCTCCTTTTTGTAAAGGGTCGGCAACGCGCATGTGACTCCTTTGGAGATGCAGGCGTCCATAGGTTACGGTAGCTGCTTACCATCAGGCAGGCCGTATGCTTGTTTGCGACCGTCGTGGTATAAAAAAAAAAATCAAATCAAATAAGACGTCAAAAAAGTGGTTTAAGTGGTCTTTGATTACATTTACTATTTTATTATGAAAGCTCATCAATTATCATCGTAATATTTTGTATATATGCCAAACAAATATCAGACGTTAATTTAATGAAGTGCAATACCTATTTCTATGAATTATCTACCTACATTTAACCTAATAGTAAAGTTTGACGACATTTAACATGAATGCTGGGTAACAGGCAAATCCCTTATACTAAATAGGTGAATCTCGGAAAAGTACATTATATGAAACTTATTGAATTTAGTATACTGAGCTAACGTACAGTTAGTTAAAAGAATATAGTAACAACAATAAACATAAGAAGATAAATTAAAGGAATTAAACTTCATATTTAATATTATCCGTACAGTTAGTTAAAAGAATATAGTCACAATGATAAACATAAGAAGAAAAATAAATAAAGGAACATCATATTTAATATTATTCGTTATCATGTTATGTCCTCCTGAGGTCAGTGACAAAAGGGCAAAATTAGGTTTGTTTAATTAATGTATCCAGTTTTAACTTTCTGCGACTGCAGAGTGCAAATTGAGGTTCGTAAGGAACTTGCATAATAAAAACTTTGCAAAACCACATACTTATTACTGCTTATTTACATTAGTTAAATATTGGTGAAACTGGTTCAGTAATTATTTTATTTTTCAATTCTTTGGTTAAGGCCCTAACTTTTCTAGAACAAAATAGGATAATGACGACACGTGGTTTAGCTTGCTTTCATCGCTACTAATCTCACATATATATCATAGTTCATAGTATAGTACGAGACCACTAAGATTGATTTATTGTCTCATTGGATTTGTTACGAATCCAGCAATACTAGATCATTTTAATCAATTAATTGAAAATATATCAAAATTCATAGTACCAGACCACTAAGACTGATTTATTATCACATTGACGAATCCAGCAATACGGGATCATTTTAATTAATCAATTAAAACCTCGATAAATATGATAATTAAATTATGATTAATTATTATTATTTTTTTTTTTTTTTTTTCGGGTAGGTGGAGAAAAACAAGTCACATCTTGTGCACTAAATTTATTGTTAAAAAAAATATTTAAAATCACTTTTTGGACAATTAAACCTAATAATATTGATGCTTAAATAACCTTTATAACCTACCAGCATTTCCATTACATTTTCTCCACAAGTTAACTTCGATTTTTATCACTCACTTCACTCTCACAAAATGTCAGAAACAAGTGCAGTAAAAAGTTCAATTGAGGAATTGTCCGAGACATTCAAGAAGACGATGGCGCAGTTCCAGAAAGATCTCGACAACGCGGGCACCACTAATCCAACAGTCGCTGATGTGGCTTCAAAGTTTGACTTTTTCAAGGACTTTGTTGTGAGGTCTCTCGATGCCTTGCAGAAGCAGGTGGAGCTTGTCACTCGCCAGGTGGACCACATTGAGACGCGCTCTCGCCGCAAGATGTTGTTAGTACATGGTATAGATGAATCTGATTCTGAGGACACAACAAATCTTGCGGTTAACAAACTGCAGGCCGTGTTAGAAGATCTTTCCGCAGCAGATATTGAGCGCAGTCATCGGTTGGGTGGTCGTGGAGGGCGCGGCAAAAAGCCTAGAGCCATTCTTGTCAAGTTCAAGGATATAGCCAACAGGGATGATGTATGGTTTGGCAAGGTGGCACTCAAGGGCTCAGGCGTCACACTTGGAGAGTTTCTCACAAAGCCCCGCCACAATGCTTTCATGGAGGCTCGTGAGCGTTTTGGAGTGCGCAACTGCTGGACCTGGAACGGCGACGTGCTTGTGCTGGGAAAAGATGGCGTGCGCCGCCGTGCTAACAGCGTCGCCGATGTGAAAGCTCTGTCGGTTGCGCAGGCGACGCCTACCGATGCCGACGCGGAGCATCCTGCCGCTTCGTCGGAACCTGATACTCGGCCCGTCCCCCAGGCTCCGCGAGCTAGGCAGCAGCGTGCAAAGAGGGAGACTGTGAAGGCGAAGATTCGATCGTAGAGTACTCGTACCTACTTTGTTTGTTTACTGTGTAGTGCTTTTCTTGTTACCGTGTTACAATTGACTTCTTAATTTTGTCGTGCAGCACTTATCTGTGTCTACCCTTTCTTTCTTTTTTGATTAATTTGTTTATCTTAACTAGTTTTCGTAATATCATTTGCTTTGCTTTGACATTAACTTGACATGACAGGCGCTTTGACATGAACAGCCCAGTGTTGCCACTTGTAAATTATTGCGTTCCGTTTCTGCTCTGAATGTTAATTATT
Source organism: Pammene aurita (assembly GCA_947086415.1). Classification (NCBI taxonomy): domain Eukaryota; kingdom Metazoa; phylum Arthropoda; class Insecta; order Lepidoptera; family Tortricidae; genus Pammene; species Pammene aurita. Next base: position 2,883,098 of record OX352291.1, read on the forward strand.
TGTTGTTTTGTTTTTAATTTTGATCCATCCAGATATGCTGGCGGGTAGCTAAGGTACCTTAAATTAGTTTAGGGTTAGTAGATATATTATTTATTTGCTGCTGGCGGGTAGATTGTGGAGTTTTTGTTTAGTTTTTACTGTATATATTTTTATATTTATTGAATATTAGTATACACTTATTATCAGAGCTCGGATTTTTCACGGCAAAACAAAACACTAGCGTAATTTAGCCAGTGCTTGAAATATTATTTTATCGATATCGATAATTCAGAACTAGAAGAAATAAAAGTCACCAAATAAAATTAATATGTAATAAAACTAATAAAAACATTTGTATAAAGTTACTATACAGGGTGTTTGGTAACCGGATGCAAAGCCGAAAGTAGGAGATAGTCTAGGTCATGTAGAACATTTTTAGCCATACTTGTCTTAGACAAATGTTATTAGTTTTTTTTTAATTTAAATTTTAAGATTTGTCGGAGAAAACTGCAAAACTTCAGACTAAATCGATAATTAGTACTTTTTTTACTGCAGGTAGATTTTTTTTTGTTTTATTTCTTATTGTGCAATGTCTATCAAACACTAGAAAAGTGATTTCAAACATCTGTGTCTAAATAAAACAAGTTGACAGCGATTTAAAATTTTAGTTACATGAAAATGTAAACGATTTAAGTGATTTCAAAGTACGATAAAAAAAAAACTAAAATAGCCACGAATTTTCAAACCATTTTAAAAACATGCTTGGCTTTTACCCTTTTATTTAAGCTATCAAACACGACTGTAGCTACTGTATCCTTGAAAATAAGCCACCTAAACCAACTGGGTAGCTAAAATGTTTCACTCTACTTGTGATACTTGTGGTAGTTGTGGTGACGAATCTCATTATGATTTTACAATAAAACATTGGTTCTGAATACTAAGTTGGCGTCGACTTGACATTTGACTTGTTTTAAAAGGGTTAAGTGTACTGGACAAAACTACCACATGCAATTTTAACAAACAAAGGCTTGCGGCGGTGAGAGACAAAAGAGACTGATAGCGGCAGGCGGTGAGCGGCGTTAAACAAAGATGATCGGTTTTGTGCTTTATTGACAAAGATAAACTGATTAGCTACATGAGTATTTGTGCAAAAACTAGTAATTTAGTCTAGTTACAACTTCAGTTGCGATTAGACGTTCATTGTGGTTTAATTTCCCGCTCTCATCTCAATTTACCGTGTCAAGTTGTAGCTGCCGTAGGCGCTCCTTCACGTGTAATTACGACTTCTTCATTGTAAACATGGAGTTTACGAACGAAGAATACGCCGACATTATCTACATGTACTGCAAAGCTGACAGTAATGGAGCGATGGCCCGACGGATGTACCAAGAGCGTTTTCCAAACCGGAGATTGCCTAATGTGAGAGTGTTTTACAATTCATTCCGAAGGCTACGTGAGAATGGTATTGCTGTGCAACATGGAGGGAATCCAGGACGTAATCGCCCTGAAGTGGAGGAAGACGTTCTACAGGCATTTGCAGAGGATCCGAATACGAGCATCAGAGTGGTAGCTCGTAATCTGAACTTGTCCACATGGAAAGTATGGGCCACAATGAATCGTGAGGGAAAATATCCTTTTCGCGGCATCGGAGTTCAAGGTTTGGACGAAGGAGATCCTGCACGCCGAGTGGACTTCTGCCGATTTTTACTCAATGCGGATATCGAAGACCGACGTTTTTTGCGAAGCATTCTTTGGACCGATGAATCGAAATTTTCCCGGGAGGGGATCACAAATTTCCATAACCTACACCAATGGGCTGACAAAAACAACAATCCACATTGGAAAAAGCAAGTGTCCTTCCAAAGAAGGTTTTCCGTCAATGTGTGGGCTGGAATCATCGGCAGAGTCCTTATTGGGCCACATTTTTTGCCAAATAATTTAAATGGGGCAAATTATTTGGAATTTTTACAAAACGATTTGCCCAGGCTTATTGACGAAGACCAGCTGCCCGGTGCAGTGACATTTCAACACGACGGTTGTCCCGCCCATTACTCTCTGGCTGTAAGGGAGCATCTGGATAACTGTTTCCCGGACGGTTGGATCGGCAGAGGCGGACGAATCCCTTGGCCCGCTCGGTCACCTGATTTGACACCATTGGATTTTTTCATTTGGGGCCGAGCTAAGGAGCTAGTCTACACACAAGAGGTCATTAATACCGTAGAAGAGCTGAGGGAGAGGATAGAAGCGGCGTTCGAAAGGATGAGGGAAGAAATGATATTCGGAACAACCACCACAGAAGTAAGAAGACGGGCTCGTGCTTGTATTCGAAACGGCGGGTCACATTTTGAAAACGAGCGATGATGTGTAATTTTAATGTGTTGATCGTAAAAATAAATAACTTATCTTTTATGCTTTTGTTTTAATTTACCCTAAACATTCCCTCTTATTAGTACAGGTAGCCTATTTTCAAAGATAAAATGGCTTGAGACATGATTGTCTTATCGCCCGCCGCCTGCCGCTATCAGTCCCTTTTGTCTCTCACCGCCGCAAGCCTTTGTTTGTTAAAATTGCATGTGGTAGTTTTGTCCAGTACACTTAACCCTTTTAAAACAAGTCAAATGTCAAGTCAACGCCAACTTAGTATTCAGAACCAATGTTTTATTGTAAAATCATAATGAGATTCGTCACCACAACTACCACAAGTATCACAAGTAGAGTGAAACATTTTAGCTACCCAGTTGGTTTAGGTGGCTTATTTTCAAGGATACAGTAGCTACAGTCATGTTTGATAGCTTAAATAAAAGGGTAAAAGCCAAGCATGTTTTTAAAATGGTTTGAAAATTCGTGGCTATTTTAGTTTTTTTTTTTCGTACTTTGAAATCACTTAAATCGTTTACATTTTCATGTAACTAAAATTTTAAATCGCTGTCAACTTGTTTTCTTTAGACACAGATGTTTGAAATCACTTTTCTAGTGTTTGATAGACATTGCACAATACGAAATAAAACAAAAAAAAATCTACCTGCAGTAAAAAAAGTACTAATTATCGATTTAGTCTGAAATTTTTAAATTTAAATTAAAAAAAAAACTAATAACATTTGTCTAAGACAAGTATGGCTAAAAATGTTCTACATGACCTAGGCTATCTCCTACTTTCGGCTTTGCATCCGGTTACCAAACACCCTGTATATTAGAAACAGACGCAATTTCTTCTTCAAAATCTACGTCAGTACACACAGCAGCACAAGACATTTTATTTGGGTAATAGTGATAGGAGTAGATGATCATTATCTTTTCAACATTCTCTGGGAGTAAACAGTTGCGTTTATCACTATAAATCCATTTATGTACACTAAATGTACGTTCAACTTCAGTTGACGTCAAGGGAGCAAATTTATAGAATTCATTATCAGTTCGGGTAATTTTTTCAGATATGTCTCTTAAAATTTCGTAATCAGGATTTCGTTCGAGCACGGCTTCAAATTTACGTATCACTGGTAAAAGTTTGCTCCAGTTTACGTAGCAACGAACAGTATCCAGAATGAGGAAGGATTCCGCAATGGATAAAGTCGAACATTGCAATTGTTCTATTGAAGAGGCTATTACTTCGTAGTTGTCGCGAATGAAATTTAACTCCGGTCGTAGTTTGCGTGTTTGAAAACATTTTTTTGCAGCTCTTATAGCTGCCGAGTCATTAGCAAGTATGGAGACGACATCACGTATTTGCTCATAGTATTGAGCGTAATATACCGCAGCAGATATCCAAGTTCCCCATCTGGTGATAATTGGCTCGGGAGGTAGGGGAATGGACGGATATTTTGCCTTAAAAAGGCGTACACGCTCTGGAGATTTTAGGAATATCTTTTTGACATTCGATATCAACCCATCCACACCTTTGAAATTATCTCGCACTTCTTCGGCAACCCGGTGCAGACCATGAGCTAAACACGTAATGTGTTTCATACGAGGAAACGTTGCTTTTAAAATACGACCGGCTTTAAGCATATATGCGGCACTATCTGTGCAAAGTAAAAGCAAATTGTTTACGTTGTCATTGAAAGAATTTTGAAACATAAAATTTTAATTGGTTTATTATTAGGTTTGCTATTGTTTCCCCATTTACCTTCTCTAAAACCTTCGACCCCAAAAGATAAAATTGCTTAGAACAATTTTTTTGCAAAGACCGAATCACCACGTTTGTCACACATTTTCCCATGAAATCTGGTGTTTCGTCTATAGATATCCACAAATAATTGGTTTTGTTTACCTCTCTTATACCCTGTATAGTTTTTTTGTACACGAGATTTAAATAAATTTTTCGCAGGGTAGATTCGTCCGGTAAAGAAGTCATAGAGCAGTCGCAACATAAATACTTGTTAAAAAAATTACGAAAATTATTGTTGTTGACTGTTGCCCATGGTATGTTGCATGAAATAAGAAAAATAATTAAATCGAAATAAAATTGATGTTTCCTATTTGGTTGCCCCGAACGGTAATTGTGGCGGTTGCTTTTCACATGATTCTCAATATTGCATTTCTTCAGTTTTAGATGCATATCGCACATAGAGCAGTATATAGTGGAGGTCACTTCATTATAGACTAACTCAGGGTGATTTTCAATCCACGTTTTGATCCGATCTTGTACATTACTCATTTTTGTATTAATTGATACCTTGCAATATTAAGTTATTACACGTATATCCAACACGTCGGATTCAATGCGTTGCGAAATAAATAATACCTAGATGCAATTTACGTTTTATACGTAATGAAATGACAGTTAAAGTGTGAATGTCATATGTCATGTGAGATGAAATTTGCAGTCGTTTCTATCATTTTAAATGAGGTGGTATAGTTACTTCGTTCTAAGTTGTACATGCAGACCTACCTCTTTGTTGCTTGACTATGGCAAAGCTAAAATGAAAAGTTATTTTATTACTTATACAGGATGTCCGGTAATTAATGCACAACCTTCTAACCCCCAGTAGGTCACCTTAGACTGGTCAAAAATATTGATTTTGAGCTCTAGTAAGTCTCCTGTTTTTCGAAATTTTCGCACGTTTGTTAGTTTTTAAATTTTGACATTCACACTGCTAGGTGTACCATCGAATAAAAAAAGAAAAAATGTACTGAGGCAATACCTGTCATATACTCTAGTAAGACTCGATAGGTGTCGATAAAATAATATTTCAAGCACTGGCTAAATTACGCTAGTGTTTTGTTTTGCCGTGAAAAATCCGAGCTCTGCTTATTATATACTTATTATATTTTTAACTTTATATATATTTTTCAGATGCCTTTCAGTGATAACAGTGATCAGTATTTATCTTTTTCCTCCTTAGATAGTGTAAGTGAAGACAGTTTCCATAGTTTGCCTCCTTCGCTTCACGACATTCTGGAATCTCGGTTTAATGATGTACCTAAAAATTTTAACGTTGTGCATTTAAATGCGCAAAGTATTCCTGCACATTACAGCGATATGTTACTCTCTTTTGACATTAAGAACATTCATGCTATTTTAATTTCTGAATCGTGGCTCAGACCAGCTTTGCCTTCAACGTCTTACTCTTTACCTGGTTTCAATTTAATTCGGCACGACCGCCTTGGAAGAGGTGGCGGTGGAGTTGCGATTTACCTTCGTTCTTACATCCCCTATTCATTTGTTAATGTATCTGCCAGCTCTTCTACTTCTGATGCCGCAGAGTATATGTTTCTCGACGTTTCCCTCTCTCATTCCAAACTTTTACTTGGCGTTTTTTATTCCCCCTCCCTTCACGTTAATTACTTTGATTCTCTTGAGAAACTTCTCGAGGACCTTATGCCTTCTTATAATCATCACATTCTTATGGGAGATCTAAATACGTGTCTTCTGAAGGATGACAGTCGATCCCGGCGCCTTAAATCCCTGGTAGATGCATGCAATCTAACTATTCTCCCTTCAGACGCCACACACTATTTTCCAAATTGCTCGCCTTCTCTTCTTGATTTAACTTTAGTTTCTTCGACTTCTCATGTGTCTAAATTTGGACAATACTCCGCGGATGCCTTCTCATATCATGATCTGCTCTATCTCTCTTACAAAATTCGTCCTCCCAAATCTAAGTCAAAAATTCTTTTGCACCGCAATTTTAGTGGATTAAATGTGGAAAAGCTTCGAGATGACGCTTTAACAATCGATTGGAGCAGTATCGCTCGAGCGGGTTCGGTAGACGATCAAGTTTCTCTCTTTAATTCGCTCCTCATACAACTTTATGACGCTCATGCTCCTGTTCGTGCAATAAAAGTCAAGCATCTCCCTGCTCCTTGGCTCACTGAGGATATTAAATCCCTTATAGAGAGGAAGAATCAATCTAAATCTAAGTATAAGGCTAACAACTCTGAGAAAAATAAACTTAAATATCATACCCTGCGCAATCGCTGTAGCACTATATGTCGAGATGCTCAGAGGCGTCATATTCACAGTTCTGTTGAAGATGGAAATCCAGCCAAAGTGTGGAAATTTTTGAAAGGTCTCGGAGTTGGCAAATCTCAACAGGCAACCAATTTAAACAATATTTGCGTTGACCAGCTTAACCAGCATTTTTCATCGTCCACCTGTTTCAGTGGTCCTAAGAAATCTAACTCACTTCATCATCTTTCATCACTTCCTGCCTTAGATTTCTCTTCTTTCTATTTTAGCCATTTCTGTGAGAGTGATGTTAGGAAGGGTATATTGAATATCACTTCTAACGCCGTTGGTGTTGACTGTGTTAGCCGAAATATGATACTCCCTCTCCTTGATTTGTTTGTTCCTATTATCACCGGTATTCTGAATTTTTCCATTTCATCAAGTACTTTTCCCAGTCTGTGGAAGGATGCCAATATTATTCCTTTACCCAAAAAATCCAACCCCAGTTCCTTCTCTGACTATCGCCCCATCTCCATTCTTCCTTTCCTATCCAAAGTCCTCGAACGGCTAGTGCATCAGCAACTAACTTCCTTCCTGAATAGAAATGACCTCCTAAACCCATTTCAATCTGGTTTTCGTCCGGGCCATAGTACTACCACGGCTCTTGTCAAGGTTACCGATGACATCCGTTTGGGTATGAATGACCAGAAGCTTACAGTTCTTGCACTTCTAGATTTCAGTAATGCCTTTAACACGGTCGATTTTGACATTTTGCTCGCGTTCTTACAGTCTCTTAACATATCGGCTGCAGCGATTGACTGGTTCCGCAGCTATTTGGTTGGTCGTCGGCAAAGAATAAAACTAGATTCTTCGTGTTCTTCCTGGTGCAGCACATCAGCTGGTGTTCCACAGGGTGGTGTGCTGTCTCCTCTTTTATTTTCTATCTTCATTAATTCCATAACTCTTGATCTCTCCTCTTCGTATCACCTCTATGCCGACGACCTTCAAATATATTCGCAGGGTATGCATAGCGATCTCAATTCAGTTATAGAAGCCACGAATCTTGATCTGCTCCGCATATCAAATTGGAGTCAAAATTACGGTTTAAAAGTAAACCCCCTAAAGTCACAGGTAATTGTGATGGGTAGCGCTAAACAAATCTCCAAAATTGACTTTCTCAGGCTCCCTCCGATAGTCTTCGATGGTATCCAAATTCCTTTTTCCAACCAAGTGAAAAATCTTGGCGTAATCATGGATCGTTGTCTATCATGGGTGCCTCAGGTGAGTGAAGTAAGCAGGAAGATGTTTGCTGCCATAGGGTCTCTCAGACGGCTCCGGAATTTCCTGCCAAATGCTACTAAAATTGCGCTTGCTCAGTCGTTACTTCTCCCCATTCTTGATTATGCAGATATCTCCTATTTAGACCTAACCGAGGAGCAACTTAATAAGCTTGAGCGTATTCAAAATGCCTGCATTCGGTTCATTTTCGGATTACGCAAATTCGACCATGTTTCTAGTTTTCGTTCTCAACTCAAATGGCTCCCTATCCGTCACCGCCGTAACTCTCACATACTTTCTTTACTCTTTTCTATACTTTTTAACCCTGCAACTCCCCGCTACCTCAAAGAGCGTTTCTCTTATCTTAATTCTATTAGATCCTCTCAAAAATTGCTCCTAAAAGTGCCATCTTCATCTTCCAAATTTTATAATTGCTCATTTACGTTCCAGGCCGTTCGTTTGTGGAATTCTCTCCCTCTCAACATTAAACGCGCGCAATCTATTGGTAGCTTTAAATCGCAACTTAAGGAATACTATTTATCTCTTCCTTAGGTTTTTAAGTTGACACTGTTGTTTCTTATTGTGTGTATTATATATGTATATATGTACGTATATGTATGTTTATTTTGTATTTATTTAAGTATGTATATTCATATGAATGTGCTGTGTTATCTATTTCGTCTCTTTTGTTTCTATGCACCACCTACTGCTTATTGTTTTTCTCTAGTCTCCACTACCCAAAGGTTGTCTGGAAGAAATCGCTCATTAGCGATAAGACCGCCTGTTGTTACCTCTACCTAAATTTATCTAATTGTAAAATTTGTGCTTGTAACTGTATGAGGTGTGCAATAAAGAGTATTTATTATTATTATTATTATTATTATTAATAAACTTTTATAAAAAAATATCTTAGCGCGGCTAAGAAATCGTGACAAAGTAAAATTAACGCAAAATAAATTGCCTTTATGTTTCAGGAATCAAAATCAATAATATACTTACAAAAGAATAAGTTTGCGTTTCATTAGCATTGCCTTATTGTACTTTTAGACAATTGTCGGTAGATAACATTAAAACGTATATCACTATACTAACTAGGTATCTAACCACAGTGGAACACTTCGAAGTTCAACTTAACGGTAGATAACGTTAAAAGGTATATCACTATACTTATTAGGAACCACAGTAGAACACTTCGAAGTTCAACTTAAAATAAATGAAGTCAAATTAAAATAAATTAAAACAACTCCGCGCTTGGAAAACATATATTTTAATCCAAAATGTTACTCTTTTCTTAAACTTGTACGAGTAATTACATGTATCTCATCATTTAATCACACGCGTCAAGTTGTATATTAGCAAAAGTTAATCAAACAAAAGTTACTTACTTAATAATCATAATCATTTATTTCTTGCAATACTTAGTAGATAATAGGTAATAATATTTAATTCTTAAACTTATAGTTTTAAAACGTAAATAAACAATTACATGATTGTCATTATAATATTTAGGTAATCACACATGTTGAAATGTGTATATGTTGAAAATAACAAGACTAAATTATTCACGTTTCTAAAGAAAGTGTTACAAGTTCCAGATTGATGATATCATAACCCTATGATATTCTTCTTCCTCAAGAAAGGCATCATCTTCACCTACATCATATCTGACGCTACGCTCTCGAAAGAATGATCTTGGTCGTCACGTCATGTATAGTGGTGTGGTTCAGAACGCTACGCCACTCTGCACGACTCTCCGCTGTCGTTATGTATTCAACTACGTTGTGAGTGTTAATAAAATTGGTCTGAATCAATCATGTGGTTATACATGTGGTGTTGTGCGATATTCATGTGAAAGTGATAAGTATTATGTTATTTGTATGTATTTTATGTTATAAAGTTTCCTTCTAAATTGAATTTTCAAATGCATTAAACAGTCTGATAATATTTTATTCCATAACGTAAACAATAATTGCGCTTACAAATTAACTATTGGTTTGATCTTTGCTGCTGTATAGAAATGTATCAAACTTAATCATTATTGTTATTAACTTATATAGATGTCATACACAAAGGAAAAAGTGACCCAGGCCTCCGGTGCCCAGGGCTGGGATCAGTTGTACTATTGTTGTTATTTAAACTTGATGATAAAGTCATCTTAATTAAATATTATGAAAAAGAACTATTGGTTTGACATTTGCTGTATTGATATATCAAACTCTATCATTTTAACGACTGTGATACACCTTATTGGTATTACTCAAGCTTGATGATAAAGTCATGTTAATTAAATATTGTGAAGAAGAATTATTTATTTGACCTTTGCTGTATTGATATATCAAACTCCATCACTATTCAATAATTTTTACTATTATGATATATCTTATTCGTAATAATCAAACTTGATGTTAAAGTCCTAATAATTAAATATTATGAAGTTAAGAAGTCGATAGAATAATAATTTATTTCCTTTGTTGTTTTCGCTGAATAAAATAAACTTGTACTACTTTTACAATGAGCACTTATGTACAAAGGCTAACTTAATCATAAAGATAATGAGTAATCAACTCCCTGTGAACTCTAGTTCTATACTTTATTATCGATGATAGTTCATTTTACATTGTATAATCATTTATAATAATACACTACAATGTGTGTCCTACTTTTGTAGAATGTGAAACTGATAGTCAAGGGTTGACATGAGCATGAGTATTATAAAAACATTATTTCTAAATAATTATTTTTAAATAATTAAATCCGAAGGGTTAAGATTAATATCTAATTATGTTATTAATATGAATATGTAAACAGTCTGTATTCATTACCTTTTATTGTCAGAATTTATCTGTAAATTATTTTATTTGAGCTATTATTTCATTAAGTTTTGGCGAAGGGTCTCGCCTCGAATAGGATGGCCGAGCTGTAAGCATTATTATTGATAAATACTTAAACTTTTAAGGATAACTACTTTTTATTTAGCATCATCTTTAAAGAGTGTCAATTGACTATTCCTTGTTGCTCGTTCCCGCCATTTTAATGTTATAAAATGACGGGTATACAGCTGCGGCCGCCATTCGGATCTTGACCAGATTGTTGTAAAGACGTCTTGAAAATATTATTGTCATATAAACCTTGTAACAAACGAATATAAGTGTAAATACTGGTAAAGTACTCGTTTATTTTATAATCCTAGTGATATCCCCTACAATTGTCACGCGATATACATATGCGTGCAAAATTTCAGTTTAATCGGATACCGGGAAGTGGGCCAAATTTAACTTGCAAGCTTTGATTACACACAAAGGGACAGGTGAAACTAAATAAAAGCTTGTAATATAATTTTAAACAGAAAAGAACCGACTTCACTTAGCCTCCACCTTTCCAAAGGGAAATACCCTAGCTACTGTAAAAATTACTCAAAACACTATAGGTGTGCCTATAATATTTAAAGAGTTCCCTCGATTTTTCCAAGATCCCATTTTCAGATCCTGACCTGATGACAATGGAACCAACTGTGAAATATACTCTTTTAAACAAAAAAAGTATTTTACGTACAAAACAAGTTTCTATTAATGATTTATGTACTTGCTAAGTCTAGGGTCAGGGAGGGAACAGTCGTTCGGTGGGAACAGTGACTCGAATGTGCTGTGCGAGAAACAGAAAGAGCTTTATGTCTGTCCTCTACATCAATCGGAACCGTTCCGTACCCGACCACGTACGAACTAGTTAGTGAGGCGCTCCGGCACCATGCGAATGTGTTATGGTGCGTTTTTGTGTTTAATGCTATCAAAATTACATTTCCAGATCAGTTTCACTCCTCTTTTTTCTTAACTCGTACGAGATTTTCAATTACTTATGTTATTATCGAAGAGTGTGTCTAATCTACTTAGTATTGGCTGATAATTCAAGGCCCTAGGTGTTTGTTTGTGTTTTTAATTTGAACTAAAATACAAATTGACGCTAAGGTCAACAGACGTTCGTTTTGGAAAATTACACGGTGGCTCGCGAACCACTGTGCACCTTACAGAGTTGGACTAAAATTTACTTGAATATGAATAAAAATAAAAATTCTGTGATTATTAAAAGTAATTCATGCACTCTTTTTTTTAAATAAAATGAAAGTGAATAAATCATGCGACATTTAGGTAGGTACCTATTTTAAATCAAGAATGAAATCAGGAACGATTATTCCGGGGGTTGTGCTTACCTATTCTAATTACCGTTTTATTCAACAAAAATTTTATTTATTATATAATTTAGGTTCGATTCCTACGTACCTAGCAATTGTGTACTGTTAGAACTACTGTTTACAGGGCGTAGTATACAGTGACTCGAGCCACTGTGTACTGTTAGAACCACTGTGTACTAGCGGGTCCTAGTCACTGTGTAAAGCAACCTACTGGTTGCTTTACACAGCGGCTCGATTCCCAATTTCTAAAAAAGAATGGATATATCTTTTTTGGTGAAAGTAACAGCAAATATATTTGCTACATATGAAAGTGTAATAATGCACGGTGCTCTGTGCTTGCAACAATTGGTTCAGGGATTTATATTTTTCATGCAACAGCCTGTTGAAAAAATCCTAGCGACTGTTCCCTCCCTGACCCTACGCATATTTGTACAGTCAAGTGTAAAAATATGGGTGTACTCATGTTACTCAAAAATATGTCCCAGAGTATCTTATTCCGTTGTAATAAGTGCGTGTTACCATATTTATGAGACGATTTTTTCGATACGTATTTTTGCACTTGACTGTACACTATATTAATATTGAGTGAAGTTAATTTCTATAAGATTTATAACTCTGAGAACCTATAATTGGCCTCTAATGTCTATATCTGTTGTCAACATGTTGTATGTGCTGTTGGTTTTCCAATAAATAATAAATAAAATAAACTAAAAACATACATAAAAAAAACAAAGATCCCGACAAATGGAAAATAAAATAGGAAACAGTTTTATCCAGTGTAGCTTTATATTATTGATATTAGTCTTGATAGTCGGAATCCGAGCCTTTGCTCTCAGAAGACTGCGACTCGGTTTGGTTGTAGCCCCAGGCTTCCACCTCGAAGCTGTACTGGTGGGCAAACTGCAGAAGGGGAATGTCCACCTGAAACCAGGTTACCATCAGTGGCATCAGTAACGGCCTCGGAAGTAGGTACGAAGTAGAAGGTCCCGGGTTCCAATCCTGGTAGGGGAACTATTTAATTTTGTGTGTTTATCATATTGTTCCCGAGTTATATGGATGTTTTCTATACACGGTGTAACATGAGGAAACCGAATAATTTTAACAGCGTATTCCTGATCATAATTGGAGACTAAAATGTCGTATAAACTTTTCTGGAATTCGCCTAGTTTCAGAATTACTACCAATTAAATAAAAAATCATTTTTTTTTGTGACTCAGTGCAAAGCGCTTTTTTGATGGCGTTTTCACCCTTTATGGGGTCTAGTCTAGACATTCTTATTGACAGATATCAAAGTGCCAAGGAATACTTTACTTTACTTTACGTAAACAATTTTTTACGAAAAAAATGTGCTAATTTATTTTAATCGACAGTTTTACCAATAATATTTATGTGTTTATGTTTAAAAGCATTTAAAAAATCGAAAAAAAAAAAAAAAAATTTTTTTTTGGCGAAATTGACCTATATTATAACATTTATTACTCCTTATGACCTCAGGAATTCGTGGTTAAAATCTCTCGCGATGCTCACGAGCACCGCGAGGAGCATCCTAGGAGGTTCCTATGGGAGGTCAGTTTGTGTAATAGTGTCGCATAATATTTTTTTGTTTTATACCACGACGGTGGCAAACAAGCACACGGCCCGCCTGATGGTAAGCAGCTATCGTAGCCTATGGACTGCAACTCCAAAGCTGTAACACGCGCGTTGCCGACCCTTTACAAAAAGGAGGATTCACTGTGTTGACGGCTAAAGGAACAAGAGGGTCCCTCATCGTCAACACACTGGGTCCTCTTTTAGCTCTTTGGCAACCTTACTCACCAGCAGGAACACTACACTATGAGTAGGGTCTAGTGTTATTTGGCTGTGGTTTTCTGTAAGGTAACATGACTTTCATCCCTCCACATCACATGGTCGTATCACCAATTTGACCTCAATTTGTCTGTTATGGGTGTAACTCAGGCTTCTTAAGGCCCATTTACACATTGATTAATGTTAAGAACTCGCACTTAACACTAATCAATGTGTAAATGGGGCCTTATATAGCGTGTATTTTTTGATATAACCGCATATGCTAAAGGTATAGTTACATACCCTAATAAACATACTTTCATATGTTTTATTAAAATTTTACGACATTTCTTTGTCCATATAAGCACAAACATATTTCAGCACGCAATGTATCCCTAGTATCCCTACCTACATGATTACTTTGTCCTTAAAACGTCGTAATGATGACGTGTAAAGTTATTGTATACGCAATGCATTACTGCTCGAAAAAAAATCAAGAATTAATTAATTAATTCGTGTCAATTAACAGTTAACTAAATATGTATTGCGATATCGATTTATAATATAACTTCGAAACCTTCGTCTAGTTTCCTTTTGCGGTTAAATATATCAAATATACACGCGGTATATTCCTTTCTTAGTATATTCCAATCATATATGAGTGTTTTAACATTGTCGTCTCCTTCACATGCAACCTCTTTTCAAATGTCACCTCAACAAACAATAATATGAATCGGGCAATAGTATGGGGCTATTCTTACCGAGACTTCAGGGGAATCCAGATCGTAGACCTTAGGATGTCCGAGCTGGAACGGCATGCCGACCTTCACGCAGATGATGATCGCCTCCCGTGGCGACACGATCTGTAAACGGATGAAGGCGGATTGCACCACACACCAATTAACAAACAGAAGGCTTAGCCCACGTGCCAATCGTTTACGGCGTAGCGAACGAAAGTCAACCATCACTGTCACACTAATATGGATGAGTGATAGAGATGACTACGCTACGCCACGGAGCGTTAACGATTGCCACGTTGGCTAAGCCTGATCAACGTTAAATATGGCGGGGGAGCTGTCATCCCATACAGAACTGGGAAACATTTCATTTCATAGTAAAGGTTAACGATGACAATAGCAGACGGTTTGGTGTAAGCGGCCATAAGTAAGGGTGGGTTGCACAACGCATAACTAACGAACTGATCAACGTTAAATATGGCGATGGAGCTGTCATCCCATAGAACTTTTCATACAAGATTTTTTTAACGATGGCGTTGACGTTAAAAAAATCTTGTATGAAAAGTTTGACAGTTCTTTATGGGATGACAGCTCCGTCGCCATATTTAACGTTGATCAGTTCGTTAGTTATGCTCGGTGCAACCCACCCTAACTCTAACAAAACTATATTCTTAAAAACAAACTAATTGGGAAGGCCGCGGTGCCGGTGAAAACTATTTGTAGAGGGCGCTCCAGAGTCCATACAACGAGAGAAAGAGACAACAGATTAATGGTCCTTAACAATGTACGGAAATATCAGTCAGAAGGCTTTATTTAGGCTTTTTTAGGCTTCCTTGTAGCTTTATTCTACAGACTAATTTATTATAATTTTTATTCCATCATTCATTCTCCTAGCTTTTGTCCCGACTTTTTGCCACGGCTCAATTGAGCCTGGGGTCCGCTTGGCAACCTAATGCCACGGATTGGGGCAGGCACTAGTTTTTACGAAAGCGACTGCCATCTGATCTTCCAACCCAGAGGGGAAACTAGGCCTTCTTGGGATTGGGTCCAGTTTCCTCAGAATGTTTTCCTTCACCGAAAAGCGACTGGTAAATATCAAATGATATTTCGTGACATTTTATGATTAAGTTTTTAGAAATAATCCTGTAACTTTAGAACGGTAAGTCCAAAAAATATGAAAAACCTTGATAAGATGCGCCTTATCACATACTTTCTACAAAAATAGTTTTTAAAATTATCGGTTCAGCCATTTTTGAGTTATCTCCAAAAAAACTTCTTCTATAGGCATCAGATATCCTTTTGTATTAGTTTGGTTCTTATTCAATTGAAATTACGGAACCCTCCATTATGCGTGGGCCGACACGCCCACACACCGGTGTTGTATTATTACCTCTAAATGATAGTTAACCCTGGACATCGCGATAGGCTTGACCCTGAAGATCTCCTGGTAGAACCTGAAGATGTCCAACGCAGCATCCCCACGGTCGTAGCAACGCACGCCGCCCATCCACCAATGGCCAACCCAGGCGTGCCCGACTTGATCGTATGGTGAGGCCCGGGGCATTACAAACCCTGGTAACAAAGCCTGAAATTAACCTTATTCGGCTACATAACGGATTGGCTTAAAGTAATGAGAATTTTCATATTGGAGAATCGAAAAATAAAGTCAATAGCTACAGGTTAATAAGTTTTATTTCCATAAACCAGAACATATTCAATATTACAAACAAATATTACAATATAGAAAAAGTCCCGCCATCTTCCATTCGCTCACACCTTGGACATCGTACAAATTGACTTTTTTTAAATTTAATATGTAACCAAAATTTTATTTGATTGGTAAATAGGCTTCCTACCCATCACTCTTACCAATCTTTTTAAAATTGCCAACTATTTAATCTCTGATTGTTCGACGTTTAGAGACGTCACACTAGGCATACTCTAAGTATGCTAAAAATAGTCAAAGTTGTTTAAAAAGAAATTCCATACATTGTACCAAAAGATGCCAACCCAGAAAAAGTCCCTAAAGCTCGACCAATCGAAGCTTCATGGGATATTTGTAGTAGGTTAGTATAAGGCCGTAAGGCATTCACTAATGTAGAATATACATATATTCAGCAGGTAAAAAAGCAACATTATTAATTAACGGCTTAGGTAATTTTATAAATTCGTCAAAACTGTAGAATGTGTGTTCGAGAAGAAAATTCCCTAGTCTAGCCTTAAATCATTGCTGGGAAGGTGCGGAGGTAAAGTTGGGGCCAGACGGCAGATAGCTGCAGATTCTGACCTTGGTTGAAGTTGTGTTGTTGAAGCGAGCGTCTACATGGCTGACAATTAAGGATAATATGGGCAATTTAGAAAGGTCGAAGGTATGATGCGTATGGTCAGAAACACGTTACAAAAGTTCGAAACTGGAGGGCCTTTTTCTATATAGTAGTGATTGCTTGTAATGGACTAAGAGCTGGCCACGTCAGATATGACACGATAATGAGAGCAACAAAACCCATCTGGTTCGATTGCTTACTATCCTTGCTAGATCCAGGCATCTGGCAGCTTTTAATGGATGGAGGTTAGAGTAACAGACTAGCAAAATTTTTGAATTGGAAAATAGTAATACCAAAATAGGTAAAAACTGCCGAAGTTGTCTCATGTATAAAGTACAGGGCCTATATTTTAAAATTACAACAAAAAAAATTGCGTATTATTTCGGAAAGAAAAACAGTAGGCGATAAACTATAAATTACATTATACGTCATTTTGGACTACTTTCCCGCATCAGAAAGTTTTGGCAATGATATATCTAATAATGTATATAATTTATCATAATACTGCATCAAAACCAGAACTCTAGGATTCGTTCTCTTCAAGTTATTTGCATTCTTTGACCTCCACCACTTTACACTTTACGAGTTTCGTCGCTCTCATTATTGCGTCATATCTGACGTGGCTAGCTCTTCGTCTATAATGTCTAATATGTTCTAGTTTCTCGTAAAAAATCCATTATCCTGTAGCTATTGACTTTATTTTTAAATTTTCCAATAATAAATTTTGTAATTATTTTAAGCCAACCCGTTATAAGGCCTACTGAAGGTCAGTTTAATGTGTTTCTTTTATGAAAAAAAGTTGTTTGCAATTTCCTCACTAAACTAGAGAACAAATAAAATTATTAAATGAAATATTTGGATTTATTATTCTGAAGTAGAAACACCACTATATAAATTACTAGTGACCCGCCCCGGCTTCGCACGGGATAAAAAATGGTTATCGTGGGTTATCCCTAAGAGATAGACATATACCATCGCGGACTTTTTTGTAGACCTTTTTAAGATGTACAATACTGTACTACATTTTGATCTATCTCTTATGACTCACCCAGCGTTGGCAATGTAAGCGCAAAAAATGGGTTTATTTACGACATCACATTAGAAACCTCTAAAATCATCAGTGTTTCTCTACTATATTATGCATGTATTATACATATAAACCTTCCTCTTGAATCACTCTATCTATTCAAAAGGCGCATCAAAATCCGTTGCTTAGTTTTAAAGAAACAGCGGAAAGAGACTTTGTTTTATACTACGAGTATATAGTGATAAACTACTATAGATGTCATATACGAAAGCAAGAGTGAACAAGGATCAAGACCTCTGGTGCCGGTGCCCAGGGCTGGGAACGCACCAGCGTCCTCTGCGTTCACCTTAAACGCCCTTACCTCTCGGCTACCCGGGTAGGGCCAGCGGATCCAGAGGTTTTTAAGAATACTCGTTGCCTCATCATCTCAAAGGATTCATTAGGGTCTCACAGGAACATGCAGAGACTAAGAAGAGTGTGTTTGCCTGTTTTTTGGTGTAATAGGGTTCTTTGTGATTTTGGTGGATTTTTTTGATGAATTGTACTGTGCCTAAGTGCTGGCCACGTCAGATATGACACAATAATGAGAGCACCGAAACCCATCTAGTAAGATTGAAATACTGGCAGCATTTGAAGGTCAGAGTGACAGACTAGCAAAATTTTTCAGTACGAAAAAAGTAATACCAAAATAAGTAAAAACTACCGAAGTTGTCTTATTTATAGAGGACGGGGCCTATA
The DNA here is from genome assembly GCA_947086415.1 of Pammene aurita. NCBI lineage: Eukaryota > Metazoa > Arthropoda > Insecta > Lepidoptera > Tortricidae > Pammene > Pammene aurita. The sequence continues at coordinate 2,901,540 of OX352291.1, forward strand.
TTTTAATATTAGAAAAAAAACATTGCGTATTATTTCGGAAACAGAAAAGGGGGCCCATTTCTCAAACGATATCAGACTAATAATATTAGTAAAGTAACTGTCAGGTCAGGTCATATGGGTTTCCATGACAACTCACTAATAATATTAGTCTAATACCATTCGAATAATTTACGAATTACTAATATTATTATGAATTACTTATACGTCGTTTTGGACTACTTTCCCTCATCAGAAAGTTTTGGCAATGATCAAATCTAATTATTTATATAATTTTTCATAATAGTGCATCAAAACCAGAACTCTAGGATTTGTATTCTTAAAGTGGTTTGCATTCTTTGACCTCCACCACTTTACAGCTGCCAGATGTCCGGATCTAGAAATAAGCATAGTATAGCAAACTAACGAGAGGGGTTTCGTAGCTCTCAGTATTGTGTCATATCTGACGTGGCTAGCTCTCCGTCTATGTCAAGGATGATGTAGACATGGATGGACAATACCCATACAAAATCGCGATCTCTTTTCAGGTTAAAGCACTAGCGTCATCTATCGGTCACACCGTGAACGCGATTTTGTATAGGCATTGTCAATCCACGTCTTAATCATCCTTGATGCCTATACAAAATCGCGTTCCTCGAACCTTCAGGCTATACGTCTGTTTTCGGTACGAAGTGCCACAGCGCCATCTGTCGAGTCGGAGTCGAGTTATTCTGTCAGGGTTAAGCGACGAACAAAGTATTAGAAACTAGGATTTAGTGTCTGCTGTTACCGATAGATGACGCTAGTGCTTTAATCTGAAATAAAAGGAACGCGATTTTGTATGGATATTGTCCATCCATGTCTATATCATCCTTGGTCTATGTATAGGATTGAACGATGCTTCTTCTACAGTATTCAGGTTACATTTATTATTTATTACTATCGACTTACCAAATGGATCATCTTTGGAGAAAGCTCCCAGAGGTTTGCCAGTGATTGCAGCCGTGATCCAAGGGACGTAGGGATAGAGCACTGTGTGGCGCGGGGGGGCGGGGGGTCGGTGGGAACGCAGCGGGTCGGGGCAGGGAGTTCCACCTGAAAGGAAGACTAATTAATATAGACATATAAAATAGGAAGACGTGGTCCCACGAAGATAAAACTGTGATTCCATAATATGCCGCGGTTTCGTGCACACACACTCAGTTTTGACGTTTGAACTATAAAACTCGTGGACGGGCGGTGATTGGTGTGCATGTCGCGCGTAAACACGAGGAATTCGGCTTAATAAGACTCACAATTTTGTCTTCACTATGGTCTTCACGGCACCGCGTCTTCTTGTTTTATATACCTATTAACATCATCAGCATTATTGAAAGATTGGGATTTTGGACTTTGGCTAAGAAACTATTGTGGCATGGCAGCGCTTTGGAGATCATTACTTATTCCCGTTGTCTAGAAGATGTTCTTGATTTAACATACATCTGGCCAGATCCGTTCATAGGAAGAATCTCCTTTTTGACAATAATGTTCTTACCATATATTAAACTACGTCCGGACTCGGGAGTTGGGTACTTATGTCCTTAAACTACGCCAAAAACAGAGGTATAGGCACTGCGAATGGCATATCGCTAAGTGTGGTAGGGCACGTTCAGCGAATGTCATCTCGCTAAAATCTGGAGCAGAGCCCGACTGGGAAAGTACCTCCACCTTACAGAAAACCACAGCCAAATAGCACTAGACCCTACTCATAATGTTGTGTTCCTGCTGGTGAGTAAGGTTGCCAAAGAGCTCAAAGAGGACCCAGTGTGTTGACGATGAGGGACCTTCTTGTTCCTTTAGCCATCAACACAGTGAATCCTCCTTTTTGTAAAGGGTCGGAGGATATGACTCCGTTGGAGTCACAGGCATCCATAGGTTACGGTAGCTGCTTACCTTCAGGCGGGCCGTATGCTTGTTTGCCACCGTCGTAGTATTAAAAAAAATATGTATATGTTCTCCAAAAAACTTATGCATACGCCCGCGGTATAATTCTAGAATGAGTTAGCCCGAACACTCCAATATTTAGAAAGGCGGAAAACAGGCGATGAGTCTAGAGTTACTTATGCTATAATGCAGGTGGTTCAATACAAGATGTAACAAAGATGCTGATGATCCGCTTTAGGGAATAATTGGTATTGTATCGTATTCTAATAATGAAACCTAAGAAAAAAAAAACAATGCGAATTTTTTGTTTGTTTTGTACGGTCGGCCGGCTGGCGAATTATGCCCTTAAACGAATCACCAGTATGTTTGTTACACCTGTAAATTGCAAGCAATGTATCAGATCAGCACTGGCAATCGATAGCATTTCTCGTTTTTGTCTTTGTGTATCTACGAATCTATTTCTATTTTCAACCGACTTCAAGATTTCGAAGGAGGAGGTTATTAATTCGTCGGGATCTTTGTTTCTTTTGCAATTTTTTTTATGTATGTTCACCGATTATTCGAAGACGGCTTGCTTGACCCATTTGGAAAATTCTTTTTTGTTTGAAAGAGTATACTTCACAGTTGGTCCTATTGTAACCGGGTCAAGATCTGATGATAGGATCCTGTAGAAATCGAGGGAACTCTTCAACTATTATAGGCGCACTATAGTGACTTGAGTATTTTTTACAGCAGTTCGAGCACTTGCTTTTGGAATGGTAGAGGCTAAGTTAAGTCGGTTCTTTTTTGTTTAAAATCATATTGTATAAAATCTCACCGTGCGCAAGAGAGACGATAGACCAATGCCCAGTATGCTCGTGCACCAAGCTCGGTGCACCAGAACGGAAGCCGCAACCAGTAGTACAGGATATACGCTCCTTCTTTAATCTTGTGTTGTTCTGAAATCGGATATTTTTTACGAACAATGTCATTTAATCGTACTTGGTGGTCACGAATATGCAATATGGGGATCAATGTTACTCTGCGTCCGTAGGAAACACCTTAGACAACCCTGCACGGGCTACACGTGATCCCTGGGTGGTGCTGAAAGAGTAACAAACTTGGCAGCAGCACTGTCCCATCTGGACCTCGCAGCACTCACTGGATTTTCTTTATCATCTGCTTTTCCACTACTACTACCCCAAGGAAGAAATACCTATAACCAGTGACATGTAGCCATACGATAAAAAAAATACGAATATGCAGTTCGAATGCTAAGGACGCTGATACCAATCCAAATTGAGGCACTGGAGCTGGCGGCCTGCGCTTTTGTCGCGAACATCGCGAAGCAGTTCGTGCTTGCCGGTTTTTCGGATAGATGGCGGTAGTAGTCACGTTCGATTTCAATATCGCTTTTAGTATGGACGGATTTTTTGAGAGGGGTTGTAGGGTAGACACAGGGACGACGGGAGGAGAGAAGGTTGCGCACGAACAAATCAATGGTGAGCGCTTTAATATTCATCTTTCTACTCGTATCAGTTCATGGACTTTCTTACTGTGTTATTATGATGATCATGTGTCTTGTGTTATTTACCTGCGTGTATCAGTGCTCAGAGAGATCTTTGATCCCAGTGAGTTGTCAATGGTTATGAACTCAGGGTAACCATAGTGTGAGGAACGGGGTCGCTGTAAGGGGAGGTGGAGGCGACTATTTAGCCCGAGATACCAGATGGATAATCACGGGAGGCTCATAGGCCGTAGGAGTAATCAAAGGAGATATCGTCAGCTCACACCATCAACGTCCAGGCCGTGTCTACGTATAGTATCTGCGTGTCCGTTAACATATTTACATCATTCGTATTCTCTAGTCAGTAAACTCATCGGCTCAGTATACCAGAAAAACATGGTGAAGCTGACGACATGGTGGTGATGTGCTGGGATTGGTTAGATCCATCCGTGCCATATTTAAGTCAGCTAAATTGAAAGTAGCACTGTGTCGGTTGATACTTGTCGGGTATAGCTACACAATATAATACATAAACGTATCAACTGAAAGGTCAGTTTCAGTTTTAAGATTGTTGAGAAAATTAAAGGCAAAACAGAGTCAAATAAGCAAGCAAGCATTTACTTCAGCCCAAGTTCAGGCTATAGGAAACATTCATGGTAGCGTCGTCTCAGTCAGCGGCCGTAATTACTGTTTCATGTTGTAGTGTAAATATAGTTCTAGTAACTTTGTACATAATAAAACATGTAGTTAAGACGAAAGTTTGAAGAGTCGTTCGTGTTTAAATGATATTTTCCAAATTTTTCAAAATTCTAAAATTTACTTGAAAGTTTTGAGAAATAAGCAACGGGCAATTACATGGTGAATCTAAAGACATTCTTGTTCGAGTTGAGCTTCAAACTGAGCTATAAAAGGTTATCGTAAAAAAAAAAAAAATTGAGCGTAATTCAGACGTATAATTTCGAAGTTGGCTCGTTAAACAAATCTTATCAATATTTGAAGTCCATTTCTCTGGTGTAACATTCCAAAGATAGTCCGTGGCCTTATAGTAATGATAAGACAATAAACCAAATTACTATGGCAAAACTGAGATATTTATTTTACTTTGGCGGAGATAAATAACCATTATAGGACGGCTTCGAGTTTGTGAGATAAAAATGACTAACGTCATCGGTATGAGCTACTCCTTAAAAGTATCCACGGAACGCTACTATGGTTAAACTAGTAATATTAAGTTTGAAGAGAAGGCTAACTCAAAAGTATATTGAGCATGGGGGCAGTCGTTTTCTTTTCATTGGACTGGGCGCTGTTAGTTAAGATAAGCACAAATCACAAGGAAAACGTCAATCATTATCGCAATCGTAAGAAATTATTGTGAAAAAACGATAATTATAAAATGTACATAAGTGAATAGAAATCAGACTCATAATCCGTTTTATTATTGTTCGTAAGAGTACAAATTGACCTCGTAGTAGGCATGTGTGCTCCTGTAGGGATCAGATACGTTATACGTTGTTAACACCTTTGAAAATGATATCGGCAAATAAAGGATGTCTTGAATTTAGGCGGATGAAAGATTTAAAATAAATAACGCATCTGTCATAACTCCGTGTCTACTGTAAATTGTAATCTTCATCTTTGATGCGATAAAATAAGAATTAGTGACCCTAGATTAGAACACCTTACTCTATGAACACCGAGACGATGCTAAGAGAAATAGTATGCACATTTACTTGTCATTACAGTGTATGATGCTAAAAACTAATCAAAAACCTATCGAATTGTATTTATGCTTTTAACATGTACGTAACTGCTTAACATCAGGCGGACAGTATGCTTCGTTGCTACCGTCGTGGTATTAAAAATATATAAATAAAGCAGAGTTTAATTTGAGTTAAGTTCGAGTCTCGTCGACTCTCCATTTATTTGGCACTAGCCTTTTCCCACGGCTTCGCCCGCGTACTATAAGTACTCAAAAGGATAATTACCCATGTTGATTTTCAGACTTTGTGACCACATTTGCCCCTTTTGGGGGTTAAATTTTCAAAAAACCTGAAACACGTGTTTACTCATTTATCGTTAGGAATGCTCCTGTGAAGTTTCGATTAAAATAGTCTAACAAGTCTTGATTCGCCATACAAACTTTGGACCCCCATTTTACCCCCTTAGGGAGTGAATTTTGAAAAATCCTTTCTTAGTGCATCCCTAGACCTTATAAGGAACCTACATGCCAGGTTTGGAATCTCTAGAACCAGTGGTTAGGGCTGTGCGTTGATATGTCAGTCAGTCAGTCAGTCAGTCAGTCAGTCAGTCAGTCAGTCAGTCAGTCAGTCAGTCAGTCAATCAGTCAATCAGTCAGTCAGTCAGTCAGTTTCTTCTTTTATATATTTAGAAGATACCTACTGTATGTATAAAGTGCATTGCACGACAAATGATTTACTTAAATGCTATACATCAGGTTTGAACTACAAATGTGATGCGTCACGCATAAACACGCATAAGAAGAAGTATATTGTCTTCTTTTTGAGCCGGTTAGGCAATTGCCAAACAATACCTTTACTAAAAGAAATCCAGGCCTGCATTTAGAATCAAATGGTTAATTGGAAACTTAAAAGTCGTTGTCATTGATGTTTTATTTTGTTGTGTTTCCTTGACACGAAATAATCATGTGATAAATTAAACTTAGTTAAGAAGGATAGACATAAAACAAAACAACAGAGTAATGAAAATACATTTTTATGTCAATGGTTTCCAAATTCAAGTTTCGTAGTTCGTATTGACTTTATGGAATACTATATTTGAGTAATGAATGATCATTTGGAAATATTTATTGTAGTGTAACATAACTTAGTGGTTAATACGCTCATCTCATACGAGTGCTTGATATGTCCCACATGTGTACAAATGGACATATATTCCACCATGTGTCTTACTTATCAGTGCACCTATTGCAAGGAACCTTACATAAACCGAAATTCAGTGTATTTACGAAACGGTCCAGTTCTTGACTTGATGTAACTGAAATTATTCTTAACATAGTGTACGCAGTGCATGTAGCACATGTTATTTATGCTTTACTTAAAATATAAATATCTTGAATAAAGATGAAACATAAATAATAAAGTTAAAACTAAACAAAGAACATTAAATGTGACGAATAATAGGTTATCATAAGTTGAGGTAATGCGACGTAAACAAATACGCAAATCTTACGTTCTACCCACTTTCTCATTCTATTTGATTTGGGGTACTTTACCTACATGGCATAATTTGTACCATGATTTTGTGTAATTGAAGCATTTTATCCATATTTGTATAAATCTGCAAATATAAGTTTGTAGAAGTTAAAATATTTCATGATACATTTACAAGGTGCTCACAAGTTAAATCTCAATGTAAGATCCGTGCCTATACGAGTAGGTGCAGGATATGATACGGGTAAATTTAAAGACTTTGTTCGTTATCTCCCGTTGGTTTTAGAAAACTTACTGAGAACCAAATATTAACCAGTTGATGATTCATTTGGTTTTGTTATAAACGATTTAAGTTAAAAGAACATGGGTTAGAGATGTCCTAATAACTACCATTAACTTCGGTAACTGATAATCAATGTTTCGAGTGTTTTGACATTTACTAAAAATCGTTCGGGTACCTACTGTTAGTACCTATATGGCTACATGTAGGCACAAGTAAACACAGCTCAAAGAGTGTTTTGACATTTACTAAAAATCGTTCGGGTACCTACTAGTATATGGCTACATGTAGGCACAAGTACACACAGCTCAGACATAGCTCAGAGAGTTGCCAGACTTAAGTGGCAGTGGGCGGGCCACATTGCTTGCAGAACCAATGGCCGATGGGGCAGAAAGGTTCTTGAGTGGTAACCGCGTACCGGAATACGCAGTGTGGGAAGCCCCAGACTAGGTGGACCGACGATCTGGTTTGAGTCGCGGGAAACAGCTGGTTAAGGACGGCGAATGACCGTTCGTTGTGGAGATCCTTGGGGAGGCTTTTATCCAGCATTGAACGTCTTTCAGCTGAAATGATGATGATGAGGCACAAGTACGAGTGCTTAAACCAATAATACAAATATTCTTTATTTCACACCCCAATAAAATAGAACAGTACAGTACTCAGATTAAAAGTAGAGGCAGTCAACAGGCGGTCTTATCGCTAGAGAGCGATCTCTTCCAGACAACCTTGGGGTAGCAATAATAAGCTTTAAATTCGCCACTTTGTGAAAATTTGTATAATGCTAACGTATGTCATTTAAACAGAGTTGCCAATCGTGTTTGACTATCTGTTTGCGGTGAAAACCTTAAACTAAATATGTTATATATTTAAGCTTGTACTTAAATGACGTTTGGAAAGCAAGAAGTAGTTAATAAATACCGTGATATAGACAAATTATTAGCGGATAGTGTAAATGCAAATACATAACAAGAGTTTAACTACGGACGATTCGTTATTTCCCATCATAGCAACAAGCATAGTTCATATTGAAGTGAAGTGTTGGCTGGAAAGATATTTTATAATTAAGTAAGATTATATTTTCTGCGTAACTCAGAAAGGGCAGGTCATTGTGACAATCTGGTTTGACCTTGACACGTAATATTCAGAAATTAAATATGAATAGTATGTATACTGTTACTTGTCTCCATTTCCCACAACGCGAGTAGAAGAGGGAGAAGAGGTATACGAAATATATATAATACAAAAATACCTATTGAAATTAAATCGTTAAAATAAAATAAAATCTAGTCTTGTGTTTGAACGTGTGACCGTAGGTTAAATTCTTTGAATAATAGAAAAACATTTTAAATCCACCTACTATATGCCAGGATGCATACCACCTTGTAACACCGTAAGGATGTTGGTTAATAAATGGTGATGACCGTAGTCCATAGAAAAGACGCTCAGACTATCAAAATATAAAAGGGTAGGTACGAAACTTATCGAAACTATCTATCCTAACAAAGATCATTCTAAGTTGGTCACGTGAGTAGTGATTTAGTCTGTCACTTCAAAATATTACTATTTTGAATAACCGGTAATTAGAACGCCTATAAAGTACATCTCATGTTCGAACGTTTTCCTTTCATTTTCATAATATCATAACGAACAGGGTTTTGGTATTTAGATAATCAATGATGATTCAAGGGAATTGCACGCACGAAAGGGATTAGTTCAATATACTTGGTGTTGAACTTAAAATGTGGTTTCGTGGGGGTAATAGATATATTATCCTGGCACTATGACCTTCACTTGAATTTCACAAGATGTTCAAGCGCAATAACAGCACCCGTCTGAGAGGCCATCACTTGAAATTAGACAGCCAAAGGTCCCACAGTAACCCATAAAGACACTTCCTGAGCAACCGAGTGGTATGGGCCTGGAATAAAGTACCAGAGGATGTGGTATCAGCTCAAAATGTCAACCAATTCAAAAACAGATTAGATAAACACTTATATATTACTCGCCATTGATCATTTGTCGTGTTAACTGGATACAGGCAAAATCAGTTGTACAACTGTACCTGCTTATAAATAATAATAATCAGTCCGTCAAGCCTACTCAGTGGTAGATGTATATATCTCAGTTGCAAGCAACGTTTAATAAATAAAGATGATCATAAAGGTGTGATAGTCTGATAATGCAGGTAGCCGCGTGAAAATGTATGAATATAGGATAGGTACTTAAATACTATTAAAATCAATCACAAATTAATTCTTGAAAGCGTTTTTAGGAAAACACCGTGCGACTCTAAATACCCACGTATATTGATTGATTCTATAAAGGTACAATAATAAGTAGGTGTATGTACCAACATGCAAACGGATATTTACGGTATGTGTATGAAATTTAGTGTCGAGAAGTAGTTGATATTGGAAATAAATTGGACCACAGTTATAATAAAAACGCACACATAATAACGGTGTCACAAAATAAGTACCTACCAAAATAATTGAAAAACTACTTTGTTAGCGGTGGATAAGTTCTTGGCCATAAAAACGAATTCAAATATCATAGTCTCAGCTCACGCTTACGATATACGTACTACAGTGTTTGACTACAAAAATGGTTTGAAAAAAATCACCTTTTTTCAACTGACGATATGGTTGCTAAATGATATGTAGGGTTTTGATCCCATACCTTGTTCAGCCCAGTCTAGTGGTATCCCACGGGTACTAGGTATGATCGTACTTCGCTTGTTGAGTTAAAAGAAGTCGTGAATTAGTTACTGAACTTTGAATACCTTCACATTGTATATGTAAACGGAGTACAGGCAGTAGGTATGTACAATGTAGAAGGATGATTCTCTACGGGGATGTAACTTGGTTAAACAAGCGAGTTTTTGATACCACGCTAGAAAAACAATCGAAATTAATTGTTTATAGTTCAGAGTTCAATAACACTTTGGTCTTGGTTATATCCAGGTTATGTACAACTATCAGAACCCTTCCCATTATCATTGTAAATTATTAGAGTATGACTTGATATTTACGTAAACGGCCCTTTTTATTCGTTTATTGGGGAGGGCTGTCGAGCACATACCAGTAACAAACAGATGATCTCGACAGTATTATATATAGATAGCCATCCAGTTGTAAGAACCAGTAAAATAAGAATAAAGTCGTAGTTAAAGTACAGACAATAGGTACATTTAAAAGAGGACATTGTACATTTTGGCATTAGCAAGTACATAAAACATTATGCCAGAAATTAAGACTGTGAAGTCAAAAGAGTTAAAGGATAATGCATTTAAAGTTTTAGACATTCCGCGTTTAATACCGAAGTACATTTGTTGTGGTACATTGAATCCTTGAAAGCTAAGCCTAGCTGTTATAGTAGTAATTAATAGAGTATTACTAATTCCTCTTAAAATTGTTCTTTGAAGAACTAGATATTCTGAACGGGTTGATATTTGATATAGCACTATGATTGATAGATGCTAATTTGGTTAACTTATAAAAGATTAAATTGAAGAATCATCACATTGCTTAGTCATATGAATGTTGACGTACAAGGGACAGGTTTTAACGTAAAGTATAAATCCTAACATTAGTAAATGGTTCATCCTAGAAATATACCGATTAGTTTACAAGAATCCTAACACTCAGTCCACACAGGTTACTACTAATTTACTAAACCGCGACGGTGATCCTGCTCAGCTCAGCTCAGACCTCAGTCAGTGTAACCTTAGTAAACGCTCAGAACAATTTAATCCTACTCAGCTCAGCCCAGACCTCAGTGAACGCTCAGAACAGTTTGATCCTACTCAGCTCAGCCCAGACCTCAGTAAACGCTCAGAATAGTTTGATCCTACTCAGCTCAGCCCAGACCTCAGTAAACGCTCAGAACAGTTTACGGGTCCTGCTTGTAATCAGCTCAACACAGGCACTGATGAACGCTCAGACCAGTCTAGGGATCCTACTTTGATCAGATCAGCACAGCCATCGGTATTCGCTAAGACCAGTCTCAGAGGGACGCGATAGCTTGTCTCAGTTTCACAAGGCCATCCCTACTCTCAGCGGAAAGGGCAAGAAAAAAGGTTCGAGAATGGACAGCTCAGCTACATTGTTATTCACACAGAGCACCAACCTCTTTAGTGCGTTAGTTGCTCTTAGGATAGAGGCGCGCTTGTCTATATGGTTTGTATAGGAATCGACCGTGTCAGAATATTTGACAAATAATTATCTTAGCTGTCAGATATCTGTGCTAATAGCGTTGGGGCACAGGTCGATACTTTTATAGATATTTCGATGAGATAATCTGAATAATCACGAATCTGATAATCATAATCAATCAGCAGTAATATTAATAACGAGTATTTGTGGAACTTTTGTCATGATACTTTGAAACTGATAGACCACCCTCAGCCTAAACCGAAAATAGGACCTAGAAACATGACACGAGTTTCGTAGAATTCGCCTCTGAATCGTACATCTCATAGAGCTACATGGCGTCGCCTCACCAGGGAAGTGGTGGCAAAGGACTCGACCGAAACATGACCACGACCACTCTGCCAAGAGTGCACGACTTAGAAGAAGATATGTTACCATCCCGCATTTTCTTTAATTATTGCAACTATTCATGACACAAAATGGTGTTTCAAATCCATTTTATGATAATGTTAACTCCGCAAATCTCAAACTGTCACTGGAGCTAACCGGGCGCAAAGCGCAAGAGTGATACAATCTTCTAAGGTCAAACATCATACCTAGTCCTATGGCTCGCACATGCGCATTGCTTATCTGTGGCTATTCACAATAGAGTTCACATTACATATTTATTGATTCAATTGTTTACTGATACTGATTAAACTGATCTGATTTCAATGTTCCTATAATTTTATTTTTCTTAAGGGGCGGGAGTGTCGCGAACATCGCGAAGCAGTTCGTGCTTGCCGGTTTTTCGGATAGATGGCGGTAGTAGTCACGTTCGATTTCAATATCGCTTTTAGTATGGACGGATTTTTTGAGAGGGGTTGTAGGGTAGACACAGGGACGACGGGAGGAGAGAAGGTTGCGCACGAACAAATCAATGGTGAGCGCTTTAATATTTATCTTTCTACTCGTATCAGTTCATGGACTTTCTTACTGTGTTATTATGATGATCATGTGTCTTGTGTTATTTACCTGCGTGTATCAGTGCTCAGAGAGATCTTTGATCCCAGTGAGTTGTCAATGGTTATGAACTCAGGGTAACCATAGTGTGAGGAACGGGGTCGCTGTAAGGGGAGGTGGAGGCGACTATTTAGCCCGAGATACCAGATGGATAATCACGGGAGGCTCATAGGCCGTAGGAGTAATCAAAGGAGATATCGTCAGCTCACACCATCAACGTCCAGGCCGTGTCTACGTATAGTATCTGCGTGTCCGTTAACATATTTACATCATTCGTATTCTCTAGTCAGTAAACTCATCGGCTCAGTATACCAGAAAAACATGGTGAAGCTGACGACAGCTTTATCAGATAATATATATGAAACTAGCTTTTGCCCGCGGCTTCGCTCGCGTTAAATTCGGGGTAACAAACCATACAAACTTCCACCCCCCATTTTAGGGAAGTGGGGGGTTAGAAAGAGACAAAAAGTAGCCTATGTCACTCTCCACCCCTTCAACTATCTCCACTTAAAAAATCACGTCAATTCGTCGCCCCGTTTTGCCGTGAAAGACGAACAAACAAACAAACACACACATACACTTTCCCATTTATAATATTAGTATGGATAGAGCGGCACAGTCTAAGCACTTTTTGAGGCTTCTTGAAGCGCCATCTGAACGAGAACAAATCAAAGTTACCGCATAATGTAGGGGGACCTTGCCATCTAGTAAATAATTGATACCGTTACTAGATGGCGCTGTACTCTGTGCCCTAAATTATACGGTAACTTCAAACTAGGAGTCTCAAAAAATTCTTAGACTGTGCCGCTTTATTTGATATACACTGTCTGGATTTTTAACCCATAGCCATATTGTGTGAGATTATTAGGTAGGGCTGCCGTAGGTCATACATACTGATCAACTTTTAGTATGGGATCAGCTCCGAAATCGCGAATTTTTTTTTAGCTGTTTAACACATTTTGATTGAACAGATGACGTTTTTCTATAGAGAGGCCAACATTTTTCTTTGGGATTTTGAGGTTGGTCCGATAAAAAACGTTGTTCAATGTGGCCTACTTAATTACTTCACACAATATAGCTAGGGGTTGGGAAAAAAACCTGTATAATCGACATCTGTATTCCAATTTATGGAGTTTCAGGATACTCGCCGGGAAAATGAGATATATTATGAGTAACTGTCTAGAATGGACAAGATGGCTGGACTGTGAAAGAGATGGTATGACAAGAAAGGGTGTGAAATGGTGTGAATGAGGAGATGATGGGTGACCGGGGTGACAGAGAAGTATGGAAAAAAAAGAAATGCAGCGCTGACCGCAAGTACATGGGACAAGGGCAAGAGATGATGATGATGTCGTACTTCTGGCAAGTCGTATATGTAGCAAAGCTCACGTGGCAGGAGACTGATTCTAGTGATCTCCTTCTCTTCTTCTACGAAGTCTCGGGGCACATCTGCAACATTTACCCTTTTTAATACAAACTTACCAGCGATTGATCATGGTGGTAAGTGACTTTATTAGAAACTTACCAGCAATTGTTCATAATCATGGTGATAAGTGACGAAAGAGTCATAGATGTATAGATCACAGTTTGTGTCTTACCCTTATCCCAGATTCACTCTTTAATAAGACCTATTTAAATCATGTTTGTCAGGGAATACGGATGACCTTTGCCTATATTCCCTAACTTTTGCCCTAAGTTGCGAGTTCTGTCAAATGAAACATTCAGACAGAACATTTTAAGGTTATCATAAATTCGAGAAGGGCCATAAAATTAACTAATCACATCTTCAAAAGGATGTCCACGAAATCGATTAAATCCGGGACAAATGCCCACATGCAGCCTCAGTGAAAGATAACCAACTTACCACTTGCAAAGTCAATGTGGTAAAGCCTCTCTTCCATCAGTTTGCCATTGCTGCGCTCGAGGAAGTTCCTGAAAGGCAGGCACACCGGCAACACATATCCTGGAATATATCAAATTAAAATGGTCTATTACCCGACTGCGTTATAAACTCGCAAGCGGTTGAAAGTTTGTCACCATTTTGTTTTATTTTTATTTTGCCTTTTGGCCCAAAAGCGCGCCAAAAGGCACGCTCGTCAAGATGCTCGGCCTGTTCAGTCACGAGAGACGATGCTCCGCGCGTACAGACGCTGCTTAAATCATGTGCCTACATCTTGGCACTATACTATCGAAAAACATCACCCTCCATCGGCAGTCGGGTAAAAATACTTTTCAAAAATACGTGTGTCACTGTTGGCACCCACACTGGTATCAACAGTGAGTCAGTGACATACATACTGGTATCAACAGGCATCGGCATCGCTCCTGGTTAGCGATATACTTTTGGAATGGACTCTCGAATCCTCACCTTAGAAAACACTTACTGGACTTGACAGTGGTGATAAGTTTCAGCAGCGCCACGCTACTTCGGGCCCCGAAATGCTTAAACTCTGGATGTATCAGCACGTCAGCTACCGGCATCACTAAGATGGCTGGTTCGCACTCCGCCTTCATGTTGGCCAGAGCTTGGACTGTCGTGTCGCATTCCACCTCGTCACGCTCGTAGTCTCCGAAGACCACGTTTCCTCTGTAAGAGGAAAGACGAGGAAGGTAATCTTTAGTAGAGCATCATGCAATAACTAGCAATCAAGTAACATCATAATATATTAACCAGGCAGAGCGAATTTTGCACTCCCTCCTCAAGTCCTCAGCAGCACACACATCCATCATACACATACATATATATACCTACACTTAAAGCAATATAAGATTATCTGTTGAGTTGTTTTTGTAATTCTTATTACTATCATTTTTCTAACCGACAGTGACACATGAACCAGTAATTAAGTACCATTTTTTTATGTTACAAAAAATGTAGTACTATGTTACCCTCCGCCAAAACTAGTCTGGGACCGGTCTGAAAACCAGCGCCGCCGCCGTGCATCTATGCCCAGCACAAGCTGAGACTGGTACCCTTTGCCTATTATCATATGTGTTCTTATTTTTAGGTACTAATATTTAATCATTGTGTTTTCTTATGATGTAACTTCTTTTTGTTTGTTTTATTTTTTTTATGTGGCAATAAATTATTCTTATTCTTAACTAATTTAAGAGAACAACCCAAGGAAGTATTGTATACATCGAAAAAGAGCCAAGTACGAATAGACTAGGAGACCTTTTCCGTGAGGTTTTGAAGATTAAAGATATAGCTGAGTGTAAGGAAATCGTTAAGGAGGCCCAGACCCAGGAAGACACAGGAAGAAGAAAAAAAATCGAAGAGAAGTGAAGAGAGTGAGTGAAGTGATTGATGAAAAACTGTCAACTTTGTGATATTTCCCGTATAAAATAAAAAACTGTTCATTTATTGATATAGGTTGCTATTGAAGTTTTAAAGAGCATTTGATTATCCATCATTTAAGTCCACATTAAAATCTCTATCTTTTATAGTTTCTGAGATGGGGCCACTTCAGTCATTGATAAAATATAATACTTCATAGTTTATTAAAGTTTACGTTGGTTCCTCGAAACAGTTGCAGATATTTAAACTAAATTGAATATTTCTAATGAGAATTGTTGTACTTTGAGTCTCTGGTATTAAAATTTAATATTTCTGTGGTGTCTCGTCAATGTATCTGCAGTTTTTTGGGAGTTCGCGTGCAAGTTGATCGTAATATTTTTTAGTTTTTCAAAGATATAAGTAGCGTAGCTTCCAAAATATTTAAGGTAGACAATCGAACTTACACTCAAATCGTTGCATGTTAAAGGGCCTTGAAAATCACCAAAGCAACCTTATTAATAAAACTTATGTTTAATTTGTAAAAAAAAAGGGAAAAAATGTAGTTTTTAATGTATTAAATGCTCAGCCAGCGCAAGAAACTAGTTGTAGCAAATAAAGATGTAAATAAATAGCCTTAACTAGTCCGAACAACATATCAAAAATCCAGAACCACATCACGCTTTATTATTTTAGCAATTTTGATTATTTAATTTCACGAGCCTAATAGAAGAAACGAGGAGAGAACGATGCGTAAATTCTAAGACACTTTAAGCAAATCTAATGAGGACAATGATTTTGCTCTTCACCGATATTGTATGTTCTCCTTTATTTTCGATCTTATGGTGACATTTTTGTGGTGCAAAGGTTCGCCATGCAACTTACAAGGCATAGCCGTGAGGAATCACGGCAGCATCCACCGCCGTGCTGAGCACGAACTGCCGGCTGATTAGCACCACTCGTGGGACCCTGAAGTAGTGAGGAGTCGCGTTCCTGACTGCGGGATTTAAGATATTAGATCTTAAAATCTATCCCAAATGTATGCCGCAGATGGGATCTGGGAATTTTGTTTTGGGTCGATACACCACACGCATACGCCCTCTGACTAGATTGGGCGATGATATTCCAAGCTGAAGATCGAGCTTAGTGGCATGACGTAGCATTTCATGCCAAATTGAGTCCAGCGGCGGAATGGCACGGACTAACATTGACGATCCGGCAGCATTTGCATTGGCAGACTATTTTGTTTACTTTTGAACTTGTAGGAAATAGATCACGGTCGATTGTCATTGTCTATATGGCTTATTTATGACTTACCATGTATGTACTGTAAAGCTCCCAGCCAGGAGTACTGTAGCTCTGTAACTTGACCGTCCTCTGGGTCATAGCTGGGGTCATCGTGGCAGTCGAAGAACTGGCTCCACACTGACCCTGGAAAAATCAGTTTAGAATTTATTTTCATACTAGTTTTTGCCCGCGGCTTCGCTCGCGTTAAATTCGGGGTAACACGGTTCCCCTTTCCTGATTGCCCCCCGGAATGCTCCATACAAACTTTCACCCCCCATTTTAGGGAAGTGGGGGGTTAGAAAGAGACAAAAAGTAGCCTATGTCACTCTCCATCCCTTCAACTATCTCCACTTAAAAAATCACGTCAATTCGTCGCCCCGTTTTGCCGTGAAAGACGGACAAACAAACAAACAAACACACACATACACTTTCCCATTTATAATATTAGTATGGATATGGATGGATGGATAAGGTCAAATATAACACATAACTTAATCATTACTTCATCTGATTTCAGTGCTTCCATGATGGATCCCTTAAAGGAAACCGGGACTACATGCCAAAACTATTGAAGGTAGTTTTCGCGGGGGATGATGTCTGTAGATATTGATATTATTTATACTAGGTAAATAAAAAATTGCAATTTGTTTATTCAGGTACAGAAACTAAATACTTGCCCCAGAGAAGACCTAAAGCCACCAGTCGCCACATCTGCTTAATATCACTGCTCAGTAAAATATGCAAAAAAGGAGATACTTGCTGTGTTTGTTGTTTTCCAAACGCGCGCAGATATTGGTAAATACCAGGTATTTGACGTCCATCTTGTTTCTGACGTGGGAGTGTAACATTTGAGAGCACTCACAAATTGGCATAGTCAGTGCATTTTAGTAATGTTAGTGGAATCGTGACGTATTAAGTACTTCTCTAGTTAAATAAACATTTTGATATCAAATAATTTTAAACAAAAAAGAACCGACTTCACTTATCATCCACCTTTCCAAAAGCAAATGCTCGAGCTGCTGTAAAAAATACTCAAAAAATCACTATAAGTGTGCCTATAATAGTTAGAGAGTCCCCTCGATTTCTCCAGGATCCCATCATCAGATCCTGACCTGGTTACAATGGGACCAACTGTAAAGAATACTCTTTCAATCAAAAAAATAATTTTCTAAATCAGTCCAGCCGTCTTCGAATAATCGGTGAACATGCATAAAAAAAAACAAAGATCCCGACGAATTGATAACCTCCTCCTTCGAAATCTTTGAAAATTGCCAAAGTCGCATGGAAAGTGGAGTCAAAAAGAATAGTCAGTTTAAATATGTAGTTTTTGAACTGAATGGACGCGGTATTATAACCATATGCATGTATTGTTTGGCGCCATGCAATTTCATCATACGTGCCTGCGTTCACAAGTGGCATGGTGCTATTATAACGGCACATGCAGTTTTATTGTTGATGGAGCCATTCCGGAGATGCATGACAATATTTCTACTGCTTTGAATACATTAGGACCCCTATTCGCCGTGCCAAACTATGACATGGATATCAATGCGAGCTTATACCTCTTTTTAGGATTCCTCGAAAGGAAAAAACGGAACCCTTATAGGATCACTTTGTTGTCCATCCGTCCGTTCGTCCGTCCGTCCGTCTGTCTGTCAAGACCCTTTTTCTCAGGGACGCGTGGAGGTAGCAAGCTGAAATTTATATCATATACTCAGGTCTACTGTCCCTTGGAGCTGTGAAAAAATTAAACTTCTAAGCCAACGTAATCAAAAGATACAGCCGTTTATGCCGCAAATTTTGAAACTCGCAAGGGAATCAAAACCTACAGGGTACTTCCCGTGAACTCAGAATCATGAAATTTGGTACGAAGCAACGTTTTATAGCACAGATAAAGGAAAAAATGCGAAAACCGTAATTTTTTAGTTACATCTTAAATCTACCAAACTAGAAGGGTGGTTTCTCTTCAAATAGAAACAAGGATGACGTTTATAATTTAAGTAAATCAAGACGTTACAACTTCAATAAAATATCCTGCCTATGCTTAACCCAGGAAATTCCAGCAAAGAAGAGGGCTCCGGTTTTTTTTTTTTTTTTTTTTTTTTTTGGTTTTTTTTTTTTTTTTTTTTTTTTTTTTTTTTTTTTTTTTTTTTTTTTTTTTTTTTTTTTTTTTTTTTTTTTTTTTTTTTTTTTTTTTTTTTTTTTTTTTTTTTGAGCCTGACTTGGGCTTTATGCTTCTGGAGCGCTAAAGCGGGCGGACTGTTTGGTGGGATGGTTGCCGGGGGAAAATCCAGGACCCTTCCGCGACCTAACGTGATGAGTTTGCTACGCTGGAATGCTCCTACCGAGCTTGCGCTTCCAGCGAGATCAGTTGAAGCGAGTTCAACCTGATCTGGGTGAGTGGGGGGGGATCGAGCTAATGGGGGTTTTGTCGCTGGTTCGCTACTCCTAGCCTAGCTGAGAAGACTCCAGCAAGAAACTCAGCTAGGCCCGACGACTGTCGGGGTGACTCTATCCGGTATGCGGCGGTACCGGGTGGATAAGGGACTGAACGTGTCGATGTGGTCGCGACTGTTCCGAGGTGGGCGTCCCCGCCGGCGGGGGCGCCGCAGTGTACATGTGGGGGAGGGCGCACGCACAGCGTTCCATTTCTCATGAATGGCCGCTGTGAGTGCGTCGTCCTGGTCCGTGACGTAGTGTCTAGGCCGCCGAACCGAGCGGCCCCTAATCAGTGACTTCCGTGTTAAGAGTCCGAGGGGGGGAGGGTTGGGAATGTAGTTCGCAGCCTTCCTAACTAGCGGATTACTACTGTGCGGAGCGTTGTCAAAATAACGCCGGGCAGTCTGCTTAAAGAAACCATAAAGGGAGTCAAGCCCCGCGTCATGGTGCAAACTGAGGGTCGTCTGGTACCACGGGGCCCCAGTCGCCCTACGGAGGAAACGATTCTGAACGACCTGAAGCGGCTCGAGACTTGACATACCCACGTGGGTAAAAACCACACTTGAGTATGCCATGATTGGACGAACACAAGTCTTGTAGAGTGTCAGCTTATTTCTAAGTGACATTTTACTAAACTTGTTAATCATCGGCCCTAGCCTTCCTAATACGAACAGCGCTCTGTTGCGTATATATATTATATATATATTTGACCTCGTTAACCCACGGAATGGGCTGGTCAAAAAGCCGGACCGGAGCCACCTTCCTGCCTGTCGGACCTATGGCAGTAGGGTGGAAGATAATCGCTGCGCTCTTGTCCGGATTGACTTCAATACGCCAAAGACGAAACCATTGACCTAGGCCATTGATTGCCTCTTGGAGGTATTTCCGAACAAGAATGTAGCGATTGTGCGTCGTAAAGAGCGCGGTGTCGTCCGCGAACAACCCTAGTTCGACACGCGGGTGCCTAGGAATGTCGTTCGTGAACAACGAATAGAGTGTAGGCGAGAGGACGGAGCCTTGCGGGACTCCTGCCCTAATAGGATGTGGAGGTGAAAGCGTTCCCTCCAGTCGGTAGCAAAAGCTTCTGTCCGTAAGGAAATCTCGTATTATGAGTACGAGTCTGTCCGGCATACCGATCTGATATAACTTGTATATCAACCCGTTATGCCAGACCTTGTCGAAGGCTTTCGCCACGTCAAGAAAGATCGCTCCCGTCTTCAACCCTGTTCGACGCAAGAAGCCGTCCAGCACGTGCTCCGTGATGCGGTGCACCTGTTGGACGCACGAGTGTCCGGCACGAAAGCCGAACTGCTCGTCCGTGATAATTGAATTCTCAGTCGTGAACCTGAGAATCCGAGCGAGGATGATTCGCTCATACAGCTTAGCAAGCGAGCTGAGTAAGCTGATGGGCCTGTAAGAGGCTGGCGAGGCCCGGGGTTTGCCGGGCTTCGCTATTCCGATGACCGTGGCACGTTTCCACGCGGCTGGAAAGTGACTATTGGACAGGGCGGCATTGAAGATGCCGACCAGAATGAGTAAGAGATGTTCGGGCAGAAGTCTCAGCATGCGGTTGGAGATGCCATCCGCACCCGGGGACTTCCTTACTCGAAGATACCTTACTCGATCGTGGACTTCCTTAACCGACACCGGTACGAGAGGTGAAGTTACGGGGAGACGCGATCTCCTGTCCACCTCAGAATTTACCCTCTCGACATGGGCTTCATCGGCAGGCAGGAGGCTGGGCGAACATTGAGACTCTAAACTATTGGCGAGACATTCTGCTTTCTCGTCGTCCTCGAGTGCGCGGGTTGGACTACCGGGGCGTTCCAAAGGGGGGATAGTCCAGACGGTATCTGATTTGAGAGATCTAGCTAGTTTCCAGTAAGCCTGGTGACTAGGCTTTATCTCCCCCATCAGATCCCTAAAAGAGTTCTCCCGAAATTCGGCAATTCGCTGTTTGGACTCGTGACACAAGCCCCTCAGGATTTGACGATTTTCGGGGGAAGGCCAGTTAGAGTAGGTCCTAATGGCGCGATTTTTCCTAGTCAGCAACTCTCTCAGTTCCCTAGGCAGGGGGCGGCGTTGGATTTCCTCGGCCGACACCTCCCTAGAGGCTTCGCTTTTGACAGCGTTGAGGTAGTTGGTGAATAGGTCGATCGCTTGGTCAGTCTGTTGAGTTGTGGTAATAATGTCAGGTATGTCTCTAAGTATGGGGGCGTCTGTCTTTAGGAGACCTTGTTGCACCTTGTCCCAGTCCACGAGTGTCCTGGTAGGAGGGGCTTGATCGGAGTGAGGGCCCAGTCGCAAGAGGACCGGCCTATGATCTGAGGTTAATTCGTCTAGCACTTCTATAGAACGCAGAGTGAGCGCTACGTTCTTTAGAAGGGCTACGTCTAGTATGTCTGGTCGGTGTCCTTCAGTATGGGGGTAGTGGGTTGCTTCAAGGGGAGGGAGGATATCGAAAGGGAGGCTTTCGATCAACAGACGATTGAGCAGCCTACCGTTGGGGTTAGTCGCGACGCATCCCCAGTCGACGTGTTTGCTATTTAGGTCCCCGGCCACGATGACCGAGGGGCCTAGGGCTGCTAAAATATCTAGGTCAGTCTGTAGTATGTTAAGTGATGGAGAGATGTAGGCTGACGCAATCGATATGGGGGGATGACCGTCCATCGATATGCGGCAGACCGACACTTCCATATTTGTCAGTGGAGGGGGGTTGAGAGAGATGCAATGTAGGAAACTTTTATAGAAGATGCAAGTGCCCCCGCGGGCCCTACCAATCCTATCGTTTCTAATCTGAGTGTAACCAGGGACGCGGAAACATTGCATAAACGGTTTATAGAATGTTTCCTGTACTAGGAAGATGTCGACGGAATGATCGCGCAGAAAGAGTGTAATCTCATCCTTCATTCGGCTTAGGCCATCGGCGTTATAAAAACCGATGGTTAGCGAACTGGGTTTAAGCTTGAGGCAACTATTATTCATTCTGGTGGAGAGCGACTTGACGGCCTAACACTGAGGCGAAGAAGTAATTGCTAGCGTTTGCTATATAAGCCTCATATTCCCTCTGCTCCTGGGGAGAGAGGGTCTTTGAGGCCAGTATAGAAACTGGGAGGGGACCTGGGGCAGGCCGGCCTGCTTGAGGTGCGGGGGTACCTCGGGCAACGGGGCCCCCCTGGGACGAGGGCACTGAGGGTGCCGGAGAGGGTGCTGCGACCGCAGAGGGCGGCGGGTTCCTATTGGCAAGCCCTAATCCTACAGCCTTAAGGGCGGGGAACTCTTGTGCGCTAGTGGTCTGAGGAGCCACCTGAGTCTTGCCTGACCTGCGCCCGTCAGGTTGCGAGGGCTTCGGTTTGCCGGAGGTGTCCTTCCGCTTTGGAGCACAGGGGCAGCCTCCCCAGTTGGCGGTATGCCCATGGGGAAGTTTGCGCTCCAAGCAGTTGACACACCGCCAGCCTACCGGGTCCTTGCAACCCTTCGGACGCGGGCAGTTGCGAGACGAGTGGTCGCCAGCACACTTGACGCAGCGGGGGGGAGAGTTACAGCCACGAGCGCTGTGACCGTACCTCTGGCAGTTGTGACACTGCGTGACGTAGTTCCTCTTGTTGGGAGGTTCTACCCTAACCGTAACACCTAACACGTTCTTGATGGCTTGAAGAGCCTGACGCGAGCTAGGACTGGGATCAGTCTTCACCAGAACAATATCATATTTGCCCCTAGACTTATGATAGAGACGACACACCTCCCGAACGTTAATTCCCTTCCTCACTAGATCCTCCTTTACCTCATCATCCGCAAAGAACCTAGGTACATTGCGGATGATGGCCCTGTGGTCTTTCTCTTCGGGGAACGTTCGCCGGTTGAAAGACAGCTTGAGTTCCTCGAAGAGCCTGGCCAGGGCTCGGTAAGTTTTGGATCCCTGGACCGTGATCCTAAGCCCGTAATAGGGTTCGGTCTGAAGATCCGTTCGGTGTATGGCAATGCCCCTCTGCTGGGCCATGGCCCGAGCAGTGGTCCATCGCTGTACATCGACCAGTACCAACGAGTCGAGCCTATTATGGTCGATCCCTGGTGCCGACGACCCGCCGCCGCTTGCCTGAGGGGCACTACTGGCCTGAGGGGCCTGCACAGAGTGTGCTGCGACGGTAGGATTCGACGGGATCGCAGCTGTTGTCGAAGACCCGCCGTCTCTTGCCGGAGTGGCACTACGGGCCTGAGGGGCCAGCACAGAGGGTGCTGAGACGGAGGGAGTCCGCGGCGCCTTCGGCGCCGGCGCCGAAGACGTTGGAGACTTCGACCGCGTACGTTTTCCCTTGCGGTTGCGAACTTTTTCCCAACCTGAGGTGTCAGTATCTGTGTCCATATCGTCGGTAGAGTAGAGAAGGTCCCTGTTTTCGTCGTCAGTCAGTACGTGAGTCAGAGAGCGGGTTGGACACAAGCTGGGGGCGCGCTTGGAGTCCCGGTCTTTTCGCGCGTAGGAACGTGTCCTAGGCGAACGTGACCGGGATTTCCTCAGGCTAATACCCTCAGGGGAGGCCTTATGGGCTGGAGGGGATAAGGAGACAGACGCGGCTGCCTTTTTACTGGGTTTCTTCTTACGAGCGCCCCCAGAGGGCGGCAAGACTGCCTTAGGGGCAGGGGGAGGGGGTTTAGGTTTGGAGGCCGACGGCGCCGGCGGCGGCGGCGGCGGTCCCATGGTGGCCGGAGGGGCCGGGGCAGGCAAAGTGACTGCCGGCGTTGCCTTAGGGGCATGGATGCTCGAGACTTTGATGTCGAGCGTTGAGGGGCGCAAGATGTGACTACGGCCCGCCCGGGCCACAGGCTTACCGAGTTCCGTACGCAAGTGATCGTTTTCGGATCTCAGGGTACTGATCTCGGCCGCTTGTCGCTCGAGATTAGCCCGAAGGGTCGCCATCTCCTCCCTCAGCGTCGCTATCTCGTCCTTTACCTCCATTGGGCTCCGGTCCGTCCGTCGGCCATTTTATTAACAGCTGGTTCTACCCCTTCCTCTGCTAGTATACGTCACAAAGCATCCGATAGATGGCGCCTCGGAGTCAACGATTGGTGCGTGTCATACTTTGTAGATCCAGCTTGGCCGCTAGGTGGCGCTGGTGCTGCACTGATTGCCAACACGGCTGTCCTGCATGGCGCCTGCCCCGGGCGCCTCACGAGTTAAGATACATGCTGAAACATACACACAAGTTCCATGTCAGTGTTATGCATAAAACAACAAGTCAAGATACCTCCTCAATCTTATAATGGAAGATCGCTACGGATTCATACTTTAATGATAGCCACAGTGTAAGTTGCTGTTAAAGGCCGCCTATGTTCAAAGAGGATTTCTCACTTAAACACGTTCGCCTTAGGCTCATATCAGTTGATACCTACTTAAAAGCTTGCCGTGCAACTTTTAAGGTTTTACGTGTATCAACTAGATTTTTACCATATATGTACTTACACTTTGGTATCAATTAAAGTAACAAATCAAAATAGTACCTCACATGTCATAATGACAGATGAATAAATATTGAGGCGACGATATATGCAAACACGTCAAATCGAGGTGTTTTTGTGCAAGGTTTTTGAAGAAAACAAACCACGTTGGAGCATGAATGTTACATTTTCTGTAGGGGCATATAGTTGTGTTCGCTGTACCGATACGTGCTTGGTCTTGTATAACATAATTAAGTATATATATCATCGTTAAGAAACTGTTTTGGAGAAAACTTGTCGCAAGTTTTATGTCGGTCAGAAATAATTCTATGTTGCGAAATTAAACATAACTACGTCTTAGCACATTACTAATGTTCGGCAGATACTATAGTCGTATTAAGCGCTTAATAAAGGTTTAAGACGCAAAACCTTGTAAGAGCCTGTAATAATCAGAACTATGCAATTGCTAATAAAACTTATAGGCGTTTATTCTATTGCAGCCAGAGACATGTTTCATGTTTCAAATTTGAGTAATATGATTAGTAATTTTGAGTGCGGAAATTCGTTCCACATAGCTTAGGTTATAGTACGCTTGCTTACTAAGTAGATATGTCCGAGTTCAAATCTAGGCTGATGTTAACTTTTTTGTTTATTTTTTTATCTCATTTCTCATTTATATTTTCAATCCTGATCCTAAGCGATTTATAGGTATTTTTGGACAAAAAAAAGTCAAATCATACTATAGCATAGTCAAGTTACTAGTTAGTTTAATCTTTTTATTTTGACTTTTTTACCCAATATATTTAAACTACCAACTTATAAAAGAGACTAATTCATTATTAAATTTTTACAGTGGGTATGGGTACTTTTTACCATAGACGGCTTCATCCATGTTTTTACCATAATTTGTATTACAAGAGCGCGTTTGTTCGAGCAGTTTCCATCCGAGGCGACGTTGCCAGCTTACTTTCATTTGCTCATTTCGCTTCTTGCTTTGCGCTGTTGCAAGCTAGATCTATATTATGATATGAATGACGGATTCATTGAATAGAATCAAATGCGCTTGAAGTTGAAACACATTCGTGCATTTGTCAATGATTTGTCCACATCATCGTGATAGGTTATATATCTCTCTCTTTACTATGGAATAAGAAAGAAACAATCGGCTCGGCTGTCCCGGTACTCTGCGATGTCTGGTCGCGCCATTAGGTTTATTATGGCTTATTGTTTGTTCGTTTTCGTACGATTTAAAAGATATAGTGAATTATTAATGTTATTATTAGGTAGGTAAGTAGATATGGAATTAATTTAATCGTATAAGTATATATACCTACCAATACAATTTCTCACAATCCCTAAAATGAAAAAACCAATAAGTACTCGTAAGGTACGATGGGGTAAGATCGGACCATTTTTGAACTAGTTGGTCAGCTTTCAGGGCTGACTTTTATGCTTTACCTTTGTAAAAATTTCTCGAAATATTAATCCTTGTTTCAAATCAGTATGAAGTGTACCTAAGCTGTTTGTCGTGTATAAAATTTCAAAATTTACTTCTTCTTCTTAAGATTGGACTATTCAATAAAATGTACTCTTAGTAAGTTTTTAGGTGCTAGTTTTCTTCCACTTATCGATTTTGCCAGCTTTGTAATGCAATAATAAATTTTGAAGTGCCCGTTCTAGAGCTTATATGATCTTGTTTAGATTAATATTATACGAAAATAAATCATACTCGAAAGGTTTTTTATACTAAAACATTTTTTGTAAAAGTGGAATATGTGTCAGTTTTCCGTCCATACTTATTGATATATTGATATTCAAGTTTTTCAAATTAAAGCTTATAATTAATATATCAATTAAAGAATAAATAATTATTATCAATGGCCAATTTGACCTCAAAAAGTTTTTTCCATGTAGACGGAGAGCTGGCCACGTCAGATATGACACAATAGTCAGGTTTCATTGCTCTCATTATTGTGTCATATCTGACGTGGCCAGCTCTTAGTCCAATAAATTTGTAGCAGTTTAATCAGGTGGACGGCAACCCGGACGGGAAACTAGCATAACCACCCTATGCACGGTTTCAAATAATAGATATAATTATAAACCGCCTGTATTATGTTCATGTCAACCTTTCAGCATTTTCTCAAACTTTTCAAAAACGAGTGAGTTAAAAATATTAAGAGTGGAAAGACAAGATGTTTCAAACCTTGAAGCAAGATGTTTCAAAATTTAAAAAAATTTAAAAAACTCTTTGGCTATAATTCTTTTTTTTTTCCCAGCCTACTTGAAGAGATATATTATATGGACGTATCCATACTAATATTATAGTGTGTCTGTCTGTTAACTCTTCACGCTTAAACCGCTCAACTAATTTAGATGAAATTTGGTATGTATAAGGGGGTGAAAACGGAATGGAAGTTTATATGGAATTGTTGCTCCCTGTTGACTTGAAATAGCATACGTACTAGTTTTATATTTGCTCTTAGATTTTACTAACTATTAGTAACTTTTATTTTGCGTTTTCCATATCGCTCATGTTAATTTCGCGCAGACGAAGTCACGGGTAAAAGCTAGTATTTTAATATTGTAATGGATTTTGATATGGTAAAACTTTTGAAATAGATGGCAATTAACCAAAACTAACCCAAAAATGTACCCAAAAAACCGTGACGACCCTATACACGACACGATACAACCAATCCATACTAATATTATAAATGGGAAAGTGTACGTGTGTGTTTGTTTGTTTGTCCGTCTTTCACGGCAAAACGGGGCGACGATTTGAAGTGATTTTTTAAATGGAGATAGTTGAAGGGATGGAGAGTGACATAGGCTACTTTTTGTCTCTTTCTAACCCCCCACTTCCCTAAAATGGGGGGTGGAAGTTTGTATGGTTTGTTACCCCGAATTTAACGCGAGCGAAGCCGCGGGCAAAAGCAGGTATTATATGTTATTAACTTACTCGTGCTGACTTTTCATGTTTTTAATTATTTTGTGTAATTTCAATTTATAATTCTTATGTGAGACCACAAACGCTTTTATATTTGTAATTTTTTTTAGTAAAGAACACTTATGGTATATGTATAAATGAAAATGATTAAAATATGTTAAAAAATTAATCTTAAACTTTAGGTTGAATTAAGTTATTTGCTTTTTGGCTATGGTTTTCTGTGAGGTACTTCCCCAGTCGAGCTCTGAGCCAGGTCCAGATTTGAGCGTGATAACATTCGCTGAACTGTGCCTTACCACAGTTAGCGAGATAACATTCGGAGTGCCCATACCTCCCTTTTGGATGTAACATACCCGTGTCTAAACCTGTTCCTAGTAACCAACTAGGTACACATTTAAAAAATGTTCACAGCAACAATTAATAAGATCCAGTCTTAAATGCCACGCAAAAACAAATCAAACCATTTTTTGTGACAAACAATTGAATTTATAGAACGAAACTTTTTTGTCTATAAAGATCACATGTATGCGTGACTTCGGCAGCAGATAGCATACATCCTCCATACGACCCTCTTGAACCTGATGTTTATTCAGTGTTGGGCGTAATTTATTAGATGGTACCTACTTTTGTAATGTATTAAATTGCTAATTAAATTACAAGAAAATCAATTATATTAAGTAATTGAAATTGCTTGTAATTGAGATTACATGTTAGTAGTATTTCCGATTACATATAATTTGTAATTGCAATTACTTTTATCTTAACTACTTTTACTTGTAACTTCGATAATTTGAAATAATATACAAGTTCAATTTATTTTTGGGTCAGTGGGGGCAGCTACCAGATCCCTCGCTGCAACGCGAAAATGGTCTTAGAAGACCTTCCCTCAATTTCAAACTAATAACGTTACGGATTTTGGAAAAAACATACAGGATGCGAGAAAGAGGTCACATTTGGTAAACTTCTTTTTGATGCCAATCGATCCCATTCTTGTATGGGATCAAAAATAATTTGCGGCTAGAAAAGCCACAAATTGAGAAAAACTTTTCCCATACTTTATGAAAATTATTTATTTTTATTTTTCACATGCTGCTTTTTTATGCCAATCGAGTCCATTCCTATCGTTTCTAATAGTTTCCTATTAGGGGTCAACTTACGGTAATGTACTAAAAAGCTACAAATTAAATATTTTCCATACATTTACTATAAATAATAAATAAATAAATAAATATTATACGACAATCTTACACAAATCGACCTAGGTCCACAGTAAGCTCAATAAGGCTTGTGTTATGGGTACTAGACGACGATATATATAATAGATAAATATGGATAAATACTTAAATACATAGAAAACATCCATAACTCAGGAACAAATATCTGCGATCAACACACAAATAAATGCCCTGACCAGGATTCGAACTCGGGACCTCCTGCTTCGTAGGCAGGGTCACCACCGACTGGGCTAGGAGATCGTCAAATAAAGAATAAGTGATTTTTAGGGTTCCGTAGCCAAATGGCAAAAAACGGAACCCTTATGGATTCGTTATGTCTGTCTGTCTGTCTGTCCGCGTATGTCACAACCATTTTACTCGGAAACTATACGACGTATCTGAATAAAATTTACACATAAGGTGTATTTCTGTATGCCGCTACTTGAAATTTGAAAAAAAAAAATATTTTAAGGGGGGCGCTCGATACATGAAACTAAATTTCAAAAAATCTTTTTACCAAATATCAACATGTGACACATCAATCGATAGGTCTTTAAAAATAATATTGAGGTTTGTTTGATCTTTTTGTGATTAAATGAATATTTTTTGAAATAATCGCTTCGAAAGTCAGAAAAATTGTGTAGCCCCCCTGTAACTTTTGAACCGTAAGTCCAAAAAATATGAAAAAATTTGAGGAGATGCGCCTTAGCATATACTTTCTGCGAAAATTGTTTGGCCATTTTTGAGTTATTTCCAAAAAACTTCTTCCATAGGCATCAGATACGACCTTTTGGTATTAGTTTGGTTCTTATTCCATTGAAGGTACGGAACCCTCCTATGCGTGATCTGACACGCACTTGGCCGGTTTTTTTAACCTTTCAGTTAACCAACAGTCGTTGTTATTAAGCATACCGGAAGAAACATTTAAGTAAAATGTGTAGGTACCTGAAAAAAGCGCCATCGCCATTATATCAAAATGCAACTAGGTAGAGGTACACAATAGTGTTGGAGGATGTGTGGTTTGTATTTGCAACTAAAGGCTAATTTTCCATATAGGTAATTGAATTATCCGATGTTCTCCCGATGCGGTCTTATCCCAACGCACTTCACCGTCCTCATTGAAAGCGTTTTTGACCATCTCTAATTTCGTTATAGATACTAAAAACCTGGATTTTTCAGAGCAGAAGAGGACATAAAACAAATTAGTTACAAATAATATTATCTTCAGTTAAGTACATTTTATTTGAACTTTTATTTTGAAAGACTTGACACGTACTTGACACATAGAAATATAACCGCCATGATGAATGCTTATTTTGGATATTTAGAATAAAACATTATAATTGTGCGATTATGATACTGTAGGTAATGGCGTGCGTTGGCCAAGTCGTTTTATATTATAGGTAACTTAAATTATTTTGTCATTGATTACCTACATACAATAGTAACTTTAATTAAGTAAGTACACATAAAATGAAATTATTATCAAAGCGCCATCTTACTGTAAAAGACCGCGATTGTTTGACTATTTAAACATGTCAACATTGAATTGTCATAGTTCATCTCAAGTATACTAGATGGCAGAAGCGGAAGCTACGATTATAAAAACGCAAAATGCAGTCGTCAATCGTGATACCTGTCACCTTAACTCTGAACTTCACTTAAACAGCTACTTGGATGTTAATGGGCGATAATGTATGTACAAAAACATAAATGATAAATTTGTATTTATAACTGTAAAATTAGTATCGATACTGAAACTTATGTATTTAGTTTTTAACTTGGTATTTCATTTTTTTTTAACTAAAATGGGAATATAAAACATAACGAAATAAGTAGTTTTACTTATTATCTTACCTTGCCAACACGGTATAATAAAATTGACATTGTAGGTATAGTACATTTAGTTATCATCCCAATCATCAATTTTAATCCACCGTTTCATGTTCTCAACGGCCGTTACCCCTGTGTACTTTTTATTACTCCTTTCACTACCTATTACCTCCGTCACCTCATACCTATCATTTCCCATAACCTTGCTGACTTGAAATGGACCCTTGTATACGGGTAGCAGTTTTTTGCTTTTGCCGTCGTTACTTTGACTGTGAATCGTAACCATAACCAGATCTCCCACACTATATGTTGTTGCCTTAGTTCGAGATCGGTCAAACCTCTCTTTCTGATACTGTGCATTGGATTTTATTATCTACGTTCTCACGTAACTTTGTCACGTCAATCAGGTTATCATCGCAATCAGGTGCTAAACTATCGCTATCAGTACGTATCCTATAGCCAAAGAATACTTCGCTAGGGACTCCTTTAATAGTTTTATGAATGGTACTATTTAAACCTTGCTGTAATATTTTTACATACTGATCCCATCGGCCATCGGTTGTATTGGCACCTAGTGTTTTTAGCGCTTCTAAGATAGTTTTGTTAAATCGTTCCACCTGGCCATTCGAGCGAGGCATACCAGTTGCCACAGTATGCAAGTGTATGTTCTTATTTTTGCAGTATTGAATAAAATCATTCGAGGTAAAGCTACTACCTGCATCGGTTATTAACCGTTTAGGATTTCCAAAGGTTTTTGACAAGCTTTCAAGCTCTTTAATGACACATAAAGTTTTTGTTGATCTTACAGCAAACACAAACACAAATTTCGTGAACGCATCTACGGCTACTAATAGGTATTGATTTTTATTTTTAGTTTTAACAAAAGGGCCTAAGTGATCGAGATGAAGTGTGTGGTATGGCCTTGCATATTTTGGCAACGGGTATAATTCACCCTCTTTAGCGCCACCTTTCTTTTTGTAGTAAATACAGTTAATACAATTTTTTATATACTTTTTTAAGACATGTCGCATCCTAGGGAACCAATATTGAGCGCTTATTCGTTCAACGGTTTTGTCCACGGAAAAATGTCCCAGATCGTCGTGGTTACATTTAATGACCTGCCATATGCAGTTTTTTGGAACTACCCAACGACGACCTTGGGGCGTTTTTCTGTAAACTTTGACAATTTCAGACTCAGATTTCTCTCCGGATGGCAAGGGGTTGCGACTTAATGCGTCCACATGTTGCATACGCGTCCCTTCTCTATGTGTGATATCAAATGCGAACTCCTGCGTTGACAATACCCACCGTGCTATCCGGGGAATAATCTCCTTTTTAGCCAATGCGTATCGAACCGCATTACAGTCAGTGACGATCTTAAAAGGAGACCCTAAGAGATACAATCGAAATTTCTGAAGGGAACAAATAACAGCTAACAGCTCCAATTCAAAGGAATGGTATTTTTTTCCTCGTTTGTTGTTTGCCCACTATAGTAATGCACAGGTTTTTCACCTTCTTCTGTAATTTGCATTAAAATGCCGGCAAGACCCTCCCTACTAGCGTCCGTATACAGTATATTTTCTTTATTTGGCTCGTAAATCGACAATACGCTATCTGAGGTAAGCTTATGTTTTAATGTCTGAAACGCTTGTTCATGAACGGTATCCCATACCCAAACCGCATCCTTCTTCAACAATTTCGTCAGAGGGGCAGATATCATAGCGCAGTTTTTATAAACTTTCTAAAGTAGCTTATAAGGCCCAAAAATTGTCGAAGTTGGTGTACGGTTTTTGGGACCGGGAAGTTCCCTACAGCTTCTAATTTAGATTCATTCGGCATAACACAATTAGGTTTAATTTTATAGCCTAAAAATTCAATTTCAGATTTGAAAAAGTGACATTTTTTTAAGTTTAGGGTCAGGCCATTTTCGCGAAATATTTTTAGAACCCGTTCAAGCAATTCTAAATTTTCTTCGACCGTCTCAGTAACCAAATATACATCGTCAAGGTACAAGATCACATTTTCAAATCTGAGATTGCCTAGTATTTTATTCATCATTTGTTGAAATACCGACGGAGCATTTACAAGCCCAAAGGGAACCCTAAGGAAGGAATAATGCCCATCTTCCGTGATAAAAGCTACCTTATCTACCGAATCCGGGTGCATTGGAATTTGATAATACCCACTCTTCAAATCCAAGCTGGTAAAACATTTATGCCCCTGAAGCCTGTCAACGAGATCTTCGATACGAGGCGTTGGGTATTTATTTTTAACCATAACTTTATTTAGCATCCTGTAATCAATGCAGAGCCTCTTTTCCCCGTTTTTTTTACTAACCAATATCGCGGGGCTCGTATACGGCGAGTTACTTTCACAGATTATGTTATTTTCTAAGAGCTCGTTAACCATTTCTCTGATAACCTTGCGGTCAGTATTAGCTGCCCTAAAGGGTCTGCATTGAATAGGTTGCGGATTGGTAACCTCAACAATCATCTCGTGATTAACCGCTTTCCCTAACTCTTTAGTATTATATGCTACACAATCCCTATAACTTCTAAAGAGTGCTGTTAACTCGCTTTGGTGTGAGTCCGCATCCAATTAGGATTCGGCGATATTGTTACAGAATTCGGTAAATGTTTTCGCGTAAGACTGGATAATATTAAGCCAAGCACCTATATCGTCTCGTAAGGGGTCAAAGTCAGGTATGATATTATTTAGCACAGTAGAAGCTTTTTCCGTACTCACAGTTGAGGTATCAGCCTTACGTGATACCTTTGCTTTCTTCTTTTCCTTTCGTTTTTGTTTCGGTGGAGGTGACGGGGTTCGCGTCCGACCACTGCTGCTACTTGATGTGGAAGTTGAACGTGCACGTGTCCGCTTCGCGCGTTTGCGTTTTCCCATGGTGGGCGTTGATTATCCCCAGTTCTGATTAAATCTACCAAACTAGAAGGGTGGTTTTTCTTCAAATAGAAACAAGGATGACGTTTATAATTTTATTTAAAAGTAAATCAAGACGTTACAACTTCAATAAATTAAATTGGCGTAAACACGTATAAGTCTATCCTGCCTATGCTTAACCCAGGAAATTCCAGCAAAGAAGAGGGCTCCGGTCCGTCCGTCGGCCATTTTATTAACAGCTGGTTCTACCCCTTCCTCTGCTAGTATACGTCACGGGGCATCCGATAGATGGCGCCTCGGAGTCAACGATTGGTGCGTGTCATACTTTGTAGATCCAGCTTGGCCGCTAGGTGGCGCTGGTGCTGCACTGATTGCCAACACATCATACAATAAAAATATTTTTAAAGTTACTACCCTATACTTACAGGAACCCTCGGTGCGCGAGTCCGACTCGCACTTAGCCGGTTTTTTTGACATATGCAGTAATTATGTACTGAGTGATTCAAATTAGTCTCACTAGCGCTAGCGACTGTAAGTGTTCATTGGTCGAAATTGGGCCCCAAAGTGAATCAAAGTAGCGTTACTTAGCAATGCAATCTGAACTTCGTGCCCAGGTGGGAACCTAGGATTTATAGGCTCAGGTCCGGATTTCTCACGATATTTTCCTTAAAGCCAGTCGCGGATCCAAGATTGCGTTCAGTGGGGGGGCAATTTCCTTCACAAAAAATCTGGCGATCCGCACCTTTGGCCCCCGTAGTATACGAGGTTTGCTTTTCGGGGCGGGGGCAATTGCCCCTGTTGCCCCCCCGCCCTTATATAAATTCCACATCACCCCGATATATAACATAAACCATAATTTACTACTTAACCTATAGACCGATTCCAATGCAACCTTACGTATGCATATCATTTAAATAGATATAAATTACACATTTCACAATATTGACATCGAAATAACTTTTGTTAATGCCTCTAATATCAACTCTATTGTCTACGTAATAAGGTCGGGTGTTAATACCATGTTAAATCCGATACGTTGTCAAGTGTGTAAGTCGAAATTGCCCGCTTCCTTTGTGAGGTGTTGATAGAATTGTAAGAACGACGTGAAGATATGCGATTAAATTGTATTTTGATAGCTTCATTCATAAGTTCAGAACGTAAATATAAAATTAAGTTAGATGCAGTGGTTAAAGTACCTCGCAAGGCGATTGAAGGCGTATGCCCAACAGTGGGCGCATACTCGCTGAAGTCTTGACAAAAAAGCTGTGTCAAAATCATTTTGAGCTCGCCTGATTATTAGCGACTTCTGCTGACTGTAGTTTATGAATGACAAGAGTTAATTCATGTCCGCTTGGGATTTATTGTAGTAAATATTAGACCTACGCGTAATTGCACCTTTTTGTGCAGCAATAAAAACAAAAGTACGTATACAGGCTCTAACAAAAAGAGTGGTGATCCGGTTAAGGGCATAATTGGGATCTTATTGCGAGTAAGAAAAACATTTTGGATGGAAAAAAAATGTTTTTGTATTATGGGACAAGTCGTCCCGCCTGGCCAACCCTCCATACAAAACCAATTATTTTTATTCGCAAAAAAAAATGTTTCTTAGATTTTCATTATTAGAAATTCTAATTTAGAATACGATATCAATAAATTATGCCTTTAAAAAGGATCACAAGCATTTTTGTTACAGCTTGTATAATTAAACATGACATGAGACATAGTCACAATATGCTCATTGTAATCTTACGAGTAGGTATGTATCGTACTTATAAACCAACAGGACTCGGTAAAAGCTTTCTTGGAACTCTTACTAAAGATTTCAACTTTCTTTGCTTTATATGAAAAATATACGCCTGTTAAAACTAATACAGCAATTGATTGTAACATAAATATCATGATCAAGTGTTTTAATGTTAGGCGTTACCAGACCGTCGCGCGTCGCCCGAATCTGGTTCCTGCTGACGGACGGCTGCATTGTCGCACTGAATAGTTGGAGTAGAAAAGATGCGCATGATGCTGACTACATTGAGGTGCTGCATTGATACACTACATTGCTGTTATTATCTCGATGGGAAGTATGGGAACGTTAGGCAGTTAAGTTAAGAGTACTTACCTACATCGCCACCTAATACATGCTATATATTTAGAACATTATTTTTTTTTTTCTTTTTTTTTTGTTCGTCAAAAGATATAAACTGAGGTTATAAACGTGAACGCAACCTTTCATGCGTATACCTGCGTGGTGATAACGGTTTTTCTATGCTCCATCCAGATTGTATCAAAGTTGCCAAAAATTTACATTAATATATTAAGGTACATTTCACGAAAAGTTTATTATTATATAGGCCTATCAAAATCAATAAATCTTCTAACATATGCATAATTTTAATATCATAATCATATCACTATATTTGATATAATGACCTTGTTCAATGTCTAATAATTAAATAAGTGTCTAAATACATTATCAAATCAACGCTGACTTATTTATCAATAAATCCATAAAGTCTGCTCCACTCTAATTTCTGTCATATTGTGATTAAATCCACATATATATATTAACTAGCTAATACTAAATAAAACAGTTAGATATTTACCGTCCATCTTTTGTATATTTCTAACTTAGTATTTTCTGACACAATAGGCTACGTAGAAACCTAGGAGTTTGCACTTTCGGCCGGTTGTGGAAGAGTTCTACCATGATTTCGTGCTTTGCTGATCTCTCCAGGTAAAAATAGTGTACTGTGTAGTGTCATAATAGAATGACGTTGAAGAGTATCACCCTAGAAAAAGATACGGCAATTCCGTTATTACGAGTAAATGTTCGCTTTTTGCACTTAAGGTGACGGGATATGCAAACATGTAAAATTGGTGTATTTTTGTGCAAGTTTTGTGATGAAATCAAAGCACTTGGGAGCGTGAGTGTGGCATGATCTGAAGGGACATGTAGTCAGGTTTCATATTAGTATTTCATAATAAGGTATATTATACAGGGGTATAAAGTGAGGGGACATCTTAACCAGTTTGGAGGGCAGCTACTAGATCCTGTGCCGCTACGCGAAAATGGTTTAAGAAGACCTTTCCTTACTTTATAATTTATTATTACTATTGCTGTCGCAGATAGCTTAAAATTACTGTTGTTTTTGTGTAACTAGATCTAAGTCAATCATTTTCTCTATTTATACCAATTTGTTTGTTTTAATAACGTGTATAAATATTGTGTTTCTATGTCTAGTTCCTAAGTATTATCTGTGTCTAATTTTATTGAAATTGTGTCGTAATACCCAAAATGTCTAGATTGTAAGAATTTTGTACATAACTACGAAGAAATGTCCCATAATAATATAGATTTACACCCTCCTACAACCATGTAATAGTTTAAGATTATTGGCAAATAAACGAAAGACTTACACGGCACATACCAGCCACTAGTACGAGCACGCTAGAAAACCCATAAAAGAGGTCAGCACTCGTACTCGTTGCTCATTCACTTCTCACCGCTCACTTCTACAACTACTCCCAGCGGGGAAACACCTGCAACTACACTGCTCAAATGTTTTACAATTCTAAATAAGTGTTTTTATTCATCTCCCTACATGACCTGGTAAATGGTACAGCGGGTCAGCGCTGCTTGGTTCGACGTGGTAATCCGGTCTGCACACAACAGCTGGTCCTTCGAGTTCCGGATATCAGAAAACTGCGGCCAATTGAAGAAAGAAACAAGTACGCGCTGAGCTGGATTAATTTCGCTCAGAATCTCCATACGGTGTCCGGCTTAACCGCTGATACACCTGCCCGCTTTCGCGGAAGAGCCCTGTGCTATTTACCAGCTTGCTGGACGGACCGCTCGTGTAGAGGCCATACTCCACGTTCGTGTCCTGGCAACTTTCGTTGCAACGTCACATGGTTGACGTCTTCACACTGCTTTCGGACGCTCTGGCACTTGCACTTAGCCTTTGCGCGAGATTCAGTGCATCAGGGATTTACGCCCAAGAGTAAGTAAAGTGAACGTAGGGCCGCTTTCACTGCACTAGGCAGTGTCAGCCATTAGGTATTAGGTAGGTAAGGTTAGGGAACCCCACGTGCGTCAAGAAGAAAGAAGAAGATGTCCGACCATACAATCAAGATGTCTCTTCGCTCACACAAGGGACAACCTGCCAGAGCCATTACCCCGCCGTCTGGTAAAACAACCTCCGGCGAAACTAATACATGGGACATAAGCACCAGCGGCAACCATAACGACGGCCATATCGTCGAGCCGCCGCCGGCACAGGCGCCGGCGCCCGCGTATTCGGATATATCGGGAGACGAAGTAGGAAAAACGCCAGATAGGAGTCCTCCGGGGACATTGTGTAAAGTTAACACGTCCGTCCGTGAAAAGGACCGCGTTTCTCAGTGCCGCGACCGCGCTAATAGTGAAGTGCGCGAAAATCGTAGTGCGAATAGTGTAAAGTGCGACGAAAAGTTAGCTTTGTTACTAGCGGAACTCGAGATTCATAAAGCCGCTCTCGCCGTTGCTAATAAACAGTCGGAAACTGCCAAATTAAGGCTACAGATTGCCCAGCAGAAGGCGCAATCTGTTAGCGGTAAGACCGAATCTGTAGTCGATAATGACAAGCAACGTGTGAGAAATTGGGTAGAACGACAGTCCCAGCTAGATCAAAGCAATTATATAACTAAAATTGAAGCGTCCGCCGCACACGCTACGCGTAATTTCGCGCCCCGCGAGTCGCATATAAACACACGTCTGCCGCCCGAGCGGCTGGAAGTTCCAACTCATTACGCTCCCATTTTGCATAGGCCCCCAGAATTACCCAATTTCGACGGTAATATCACCGAGTGGATCGCATTCCGTGCCGAATTTGAAGATACCGCGCCGATGTTTAGTCACGTGAATAACGTCAGTAGGCTTAGGCGCGCGTTAAAAGGCGAGGCGCGTACCGCGGTAAAATCCATCGTGTATACCGTCAAGGACCCGTACGAAATAATGGAAGCCTTAGAAAGGCAGTTCGGGGATCCTGAAGAGATCGTGTTGACTGAGCTACATAATGTTAAACGCATGCCGCGCCTAGCTGAAGATAACAGCAATATTGTGTCTTTTGCTGCGCACGTCGCAAATGCAGTAGCGACGATAAAATCATTAAAACAAGAAAAATATTTGTATGCGCCAGAGCTAATCAACAAGATCGTCGATAAATTGAACCTCATTGTTAGGTACGAATGGGGCAAGTTCAAACAAGCTAATTTGGACCCGCCCGATTTAGTCGCGATCTCAGAATTTCTGTTAGAAATCAGTTCCGCGGTTAAAAGAACGAATCGAAGTAGATATACGAAGTCGCGCGTAAACTCGATATCCTTTGAGCCTGAAAGCAGGTCAGGGCGTCGTGACGCCCCCGCCCACGCTCCCGCTCCCGTGTTTTCCCGCGATTCTTCGAGCGATTCGGACTCAAATTATAGCTACCAGAGCACTCGCCCGCGAAGCGATGAAGTCGAAGCTCGCGTGTCGGAGCATAAGTCGCCGACGGTAGCTCAAACAAAGCCCCGCGAGGCTAAAGAGCCCGCGTATACGGGAACAAAGCCCAAACAACATTCGGTGCCAGCACGGTTTATGTCTCGCAATAAGTGTTTTAATATGTCATAATCACGAACATAAAATAGAAGCGTGTACAAAATTTTTGAATGCATCGGTAGCCGAACGTTGGGATTGGGTTAAAAATGAAAAGTTGTGTTACAAGTGTCTGGACGCGTCGCACTATGGTCGCTTCAAGTGCAAGTACGTAGCTTGTGGCGTCAAGGGATGCGAAGCTGGGCACCATAAATTGCTACACGGTTTGAACGCAACTGCGCCCGTGGAAAATATTACTAGCAATATTAACACAATTGCCATCCCGCCTACGTATTTGGGGGAAGTGTCCATAGATGCGACACGGCCGCTAGATACACCACATCAATCGTCGGATCCGACTGTAGCGTTCGTAGGCTACATGGTGCCGCGAACGACGGACGACGAAGTCCTAGCTCCCGTAAATGAGCAGGATATAAAATTAGACGCAGTTAGAAACGGATTCGCCTCCGACAACCCGAACGTAATCTCGGACGTAGTCCCGAGCAAAGAGGGTACGTCCCTCAGCGGGGGAGGCGAAAGCGAACGCACAATAGGTTTGCCGCCAGTAGAATCTGTAGAACCCGTCGCGATAACGGGCACAGAACGCGTCAACAAACCGGTTTGTTCCGTAAATAACGTACAAAAAAGGTCGGAATACCTACCCGACGTAAGTAGGTTTTCGAAATACACAAGGTTAGTTCGCGCTACGGCCCGAGTTTTGGTTGCCGCCGAGGTTTTCAAAGCCAGATTGTCTGTTAGAAATCCAGATACAGAAATGAACGACAATCACATAAGTTTGGCAGAAACTTTATTGATCAAACGGAGCCAGAATGAATCGTACGCCGAAGAAATACGACGGCTGGAAGTCGGGCGCGCGCTGCCTGAGAAGTCTTCACTACATCGAGTCGACGTGAAATTGGATAGAGATGGCCTGATAGTGACAGACAGAGACGGAACACATATACCCGTCCTGCATGCTGAAGATGGATTCACAAAATTATTGATCCGCCATTTCCACGAAGTGTCCAACCATGACGATCACGCGACCATTTTCGACGAGTTGAAGCAAAAATACTGCATTGTCAGACTGCGCGGTAGCATTCGTTATCTGACGAATAAGTGCCAAAGGTGTCGGACCTGCAACGGGGCCAACCTCACGGTTCCCGTAGGCGACTTACCGCAAGAGAGGCTCATAGCGAATCAACCGCCGCTTACCGCCGCAGCTGAAAATGACGGCCACCGCAGAGAAAAGCGAGGGAACGTACTGTACACACGTCTCATCACACGAGCGATGTACCTAGAGCCGGCCGCCTCCTTATCGGCGCCCTCTACCTCCCTACCGCTACGTAAAATGATATCTCAGAGCCGTGCGCCTACCGTTCTAAATTCAGACGATGCCACGAACCTTTTTGGCACAGAACGGGAGCTATCCGAGGCAATTAACTCTCTGCCCGATAGTCTCAAACATCCAATGACAGAACGGCGCCTGATCCAGAAGAAGATCCCGCCTGACGACAACGTATGGAAGCGCTGGATACGAGAATATCGCCTCAACTTGATGCAGCGATCCAGTGCTCGACAAAGGTCTACGAAGCTACACGTAGGCGACATAGCCGCCGGTACTACGCCACGAGTTACATGGTCTAGAGGCGAAATCGCACAACTCTTTCCCGGTCCCGATGACCAATAAGAGTAGCCATTGTACATATATAAACTCACGTAGAAGATGTCCGCCGCCCGGCTTCCAGACTCATCCTCACCTGCTCCACACCAATAGACTGTGCTGACGCACGTGGGGGAGAATTGTCGCAGATAGCTTAAAATTACTGTTGTTTTTGTGTAACTAGATCTAAGTCAATCATTTTCTCTATTTATACCAATTTGTTTGTTTTAATAACGTGTATAAATATTGTGTTTCTATGTCTAGTTCCTAAGTATTATCTGTGTCTAATTTTATATTGAAATTGTGTCGTAATACCCAAAATGTCTAGATTGTAAGAATTTTGTACTTAACTACGAAGAAATGTCCCATAATAATATAGATTTACACCCTCCTACAACCATGTAATAGTCTAAGATTATTGGCAAATAAACGAAATATTTACACGGCACATACCAGCCACTAGTACGAGCACGCTAGAAAACCCATAAAAGAGGTCAGCACTCGTACTCGTTGCTCATTCACTTCTCACCGCTCACTTCTACAACTACTCCCAGCGGGGAAACACCTGCAACTACACTGCTCAAATGTTTTACAATTCTAAATAAGTGTTTTTATTCATCTCCCTACATGACCTGGTAAATGGTACAGCGGGTCAGCGCTGCTTGGTTCGACGTGGTAATCCGGTCTGCACACAACAATTGCCCTTATTATTTTTTTAGAAATGTATACAGTCAGCAAGAAAATCGCACTTTAGAAAAATTGCCAATTGATCCAGTTTCAATCAGGGATTAAAAGTATCTTAGGAACCAACCCGGTCAGCGCACTGGGAAAGACACAAATCAAAGAAAACAATTTATATACATTTGCCATTTATCTTTCGCTGAACAATTTTCGAAAAAAAAGCCAATGGCGATAATAATAAATTAAAATCTTTTAATACCATAAATATACCTAATTATGTTATGATATACAGGAGAAGACCATTATACTAACGTGAAACCTTACGATATGTCCCTTCAGAAGTTCAGATCCACGC
The DNA here is from genome assembly GCA_947086415.1 of Pammene aurita. NCBI lineage: Eukaryota > Metazoa > Arthropoda > Insecta > Lepidoptera > Tortricidae > Pammene > Pammene aurita. The sequence continues at coordinate 2,943,184 of OX352291.1, forward strand.
TCCCAAGTGCTTTGATTTCATCGCAAAACTTGCACAAAAAACCGGCCAAAAGCGTGTCAGGCCACGCTCAGTGTAGGGTTCCGTAGTTTTCCGTCCGTCACAGTAAGTGTCCCCACTTAAGAGTTAAAATAGTTCAGAAATTATTTTGTATTTCTTTTCAAAAACTATTCAACATTTCAAGTTCAAAATGATTTTCCTAGAAAGTTTTTATAAAGTTCTACTTTTGAGATTTTTAAAACTTACGGTTCAAAAGTTAGAGGGGGGGGGACACATTTTTTTTACTTCTGGAGCGATTATTTCCGAAAATATTTACATTATCAAAAAATGATTTTACTGAACCCCTATTCATTTTTAAATACCTATCCAACAATATATCACACGTTAGGGTTGAAATGAAAAAAAAAATCACTCCCCACTTTACGTATAGGGGAGGTACCCTAATAAAACATTTTTTCCACTTTTTATTTTACCACTTTGTCGGCGTAATTGATATACATATTAGTACCAAATTTCAGCTTTCTAGTGCTAACCGGTCACTGAGATTATCCGCGGACGTACGGACGGACGGACAGACATGGCGAAACTATAAAGGTTCCTAGTTGACTACGGAACCCTAAAAAGTTTGCAATTTCTTCCGTCATCTTAAGATTTTGCTTCTACGCACATTCCATTGGGTTTATCTCCTTGGTCTATCAGAATTATTGGTTAAAAGTGTAGATTCCGGTGCCGGTTAGTCTTCCTCCTGCCTCCTTCTTCCATCTTCTTGTTGATGTATCTCCAGTGGTCTTCGTCGTCGTCTCCCAGTGTCTTTTCTATCCAACCCATGAATGATTCCACCTGAAATCCAATACACATGAACCAGAAATTTCTGACGATATTTTAGGAAAATTCTACTTTAGGTAGGTATGTGGTTTTTGTAAACCTGAATGGCTTTACACAGGCTCTTCTTAAGCAATAGTAACTAAGGTGTGTAATGGTTAGGGACTCGATGATGAACAATAATTAATTATTTTATTAAGAAAGCGCAGGGTTACGCATTTTTTGCAAAACCTTTTTTATACTTGTGATATTTGGATAAAGACAAACACTGGTGCCGTTTTGTACGTGCCCGCATTTAGAACTATACTTAACTTTAGCTGAAGGATAATTGACTTACTTTAGTGTAAACATCGGGCTTGCCCCTCGCACAAGGAATTCCCCACGACACGACCCCTATCTGCCGACCCTCGCGGACCAACGGACCTCCGGAGTCTCCCTGGAAACAGCATTTCAATAGCATCAACTTCTAGACGTTATAAGACGTTATACATAAATAGTTCACCAACTTTGTGAAATATTTGAGACGCCAGTGCCGTAAAGATACATTAGAATATCGGTGGATGTCCCTAGGCCTAGGTATATGGCCTGTTATGTAAATAGACCTCATCATTATCATCATCAGTATCATCACGAAGATGATGATATGCAACTTGACCTACTGCGTTAGGGTCGCGATAGATAGCGCTTATAAATACATTCGCCTGCTGCTTTATTAGGGAAACACGACTTTTGTGAATGAAATGATGGAAATAGTCGGCAATTTTAGGGAAGTAGTGACTTTTCTACTTAAAGTACCTACTCGTAAAAGTTGGTAGTAATAGTGTCGTCCGCGACTCCTCTCCTATGAATAGTCAAGGGCTGGAGGGTCCGCATTTCTGATGTGGCTCCTGTGTCGGGTCGCTGTCCCACTGCGGTGGGATGGTCTTCTCGTCGTCTTTTATGGACGACCTGGCGTCTTTTTATGGACTACCTGGCGTCTGTTTATACGACCTGGCGTCTAAGTCGTAAAAACTAAATTCTGACTCACATGGCAAGCTCCTTCCCCCTCTTTGGTGAGAGCGCAGATCTGCGTTTCGTACACTGCATTGATGTTCTCGTGGGCTACTTTACACTCCTCGTACGTGATGGCTTTCAGTTCCAACTGCATCAGGTCGTTGGGGATACGGCCGGGGTACTAAAAAGAGGTACCAATGATATTTTGACTTAAGAGAAATCTATTATAGATCCTACCCGGAGGATGGTAAACAGCTACCGTAGCTATGGACGCCTACTGCTCCAGAGGTGTCACATGCGCGTTGCCAACCATTCAATATAAAGGAGGATTCACTATGTTGACAGTTAAAGGGACAAGAGGGTCGCCCTCCGTTAACACACTGCATCCTCATTGAGCTCTCGGGCAACCTTACTCACCGGCAGGGACATTACCGCTGTGTCTAGTGCTATTTGGCTGTTAGTTGTTCCGAAAAAGAAAAAATCGTGAAGTAAACCGTAGGAATTCCAATCAGGTCTAAATTCCCTGGGTTGGGAGGTCTGAATTTACAGTTGCTTTCAAAAAAATATGTCGCCAATTCTTGGGACCAGATCTTCGAGCGGAAGGCTCCCAGCCAGCAAACCGCGGCAACGAAAAGAAGATTAACTTACTGAAGTAGTCCCCCATCCCGTCAAAATGAGATCCTCCCCTTTTTCAACTGGTTCATCATTCAGCTCAATAGCATCCACCGTGCTGCTGAACTCTATCTCCTCTGTAAACACGATCGCTATGTCGTTGACGATCTCATAGTTGTCGTAGTTCTCGTGGTAGACGATCTTGCGGACCGCGTACGGTGTGCCACCGGCGCGGAGCTGGTTGGTACCGACGACCACTTTCAGGTATTGGGGTCGCATGCTGGAAAAAATGGATCTATCAGGTAATCTGAAGACTGAAGTAGACACTTAATGAAATAGGACATGATTAAACGAATGACCTTTCTAAATATCTTTTAGCCCGGTCATCATGGTCCAAAAGGTTTAGAAGGACAAAATTACTTAACAACACAGAAGACATCTTACCGTTCAAAGCAACCCTAGGGGTCAATATCAAAGCCCTACAGTTGTGCCACATCCCGTAGACCCACATCGAGGCCTACATTATAATTTAAGTACCTTGAGGTCAAAATAGTCACAGTCCTAGGATCTTACCGTTCAACGCAATGTGCCGCCGTAAGGATAACCCTAGGGGTCAATATCGAAGCCCCACAGAAGTGCCACACCCCGTAGACCCGGAGCGAGGCCTGGTAGGGGTACGAGCCGTTGGCGGCCTTAGTGCCGCCCACTATTCTCTCCCAGTCAGCTTGCTTATCCGACGGGTAGAACTCAGAGGACACTGGGACAAAAATTTTCTTTATATTTTACGTCTATTTTAAATCGCTATGTGAGTATCTTACCTACTTTTGAATGTTTAGTTGAAATTTTGTTTTGTACACATGAGTACGAGTAAAGGATGGTTCACGCCGTTCCGTTCCGCGTCCTACACGACACTTCCGACACTTCTTTTTGTATAGAAAGCGTCACGTGATCCTCGGAGGGGGAGGATACAAAGTGAAGTGTCGGAAGTGTCGTTTAGATCGCGGAACGGAACAGCGTGAACTATCCTTAAGTCGGCGACATGTACGAGCATATTTTTTTAATTTTCAAATTGTGAGAATCAATTTTTTTTTATACTAAGTTTAATCGATTTGAAGTTATTTTTAAAAAGGCAAAATGGCCCTAAAAATATAGAAATTAATTATTTCCCAATAGATTACAGGAAAAATAACAAAGACTACGGTCAGGCGTGAGTCCGACTTAAGATAATGTACGGAACCCTTGGGGCGCGAGTCTGCACTTGGCCGGTTTTTTTGTGAATAAATCGGGAATATTTAAAGAAAGCTCTTAAACTTTCCTAGTTATGAATGAATGTAGATGGAGTGATTTGCAAAAAGTAATAAAGTATATTTTTTATTCCGTCTACAATGTTATTGATTCCGTTGTGTAACTAAATTTCCAAATTAACGACAAGCCGGTAATTTGTGAATTCGTGACTATTTCGTGTTCTATTGAGCTACAAATTAAAATTCATATTCAAATTAAAGCGCATTTAAAGTTTGCTTAAAAAAAGAGAAAAGCTAATTTCATTACAAAAAAAAGTAACCAAAAAGTTTGTCAGAAGTGGGATTCGAACCCACGCCCACAGAAGTGGACTGCGACCTGAACGCAGAATTCATATTCAAATTAAAGCGCATTTAAAGTTTGCTTAAAAAAAGAGAAAAGCTAATTTCATTACAAAAAAAAGTAACCAAAAAGTTTGTCAGAAGTGGGATTCGAACCCACGCCCACAGAAGTGGACTGCGACCTGAACGCAGCGCCTTAGACCGCTCGGCCATCCTGACTTGTTTAGAGCAGTCGAAATTTACTATCAGTTGCGTTCAGCGTGTAATTGGCAATCTGAGTCACTGGAATGTGTGTTGCGTCATGTTATGACGTCATAGTCCCTACGGGTATAAGAATACATAGAGTTGAGAGAAGCATTATGTAATCTTAGTTAATTATTTTTACTTACGAGTTTTTAACATATTGATGACTGATCTCTTTACCTTTACAAGTTAATCTATTTAAAGTAATTAAAGTAAAATTACAATAGATATAAATATAAAATTATAGCCAGAGATAAAACATTCACTGCTGTGTCACTTACAATTTTGATACTTTTTATACCACAAATAAGTAGATAAGTAAGATAATATCGAAGCGGCCACGGTACTCAATAATATCTGAACATGCACTTTACCGCCTTGACAATAGAGGCGTTGTTCAGATATTTGTGACCACCTTGGCCGCTCCGATATATCTGCTGGCGACTGTACCTATAGTTCAAAATCTGTAAGAATGAACTTTTGACACATCGCAACGCCCGTAGAACGTAAACGCGCAAGACACTTTGAAATTATAAACAAAATCCCATAACGATTTTACAGCTTGTCATGTACGTAAACACAATATTTCACTTTTTATAAACATAACTTAATCAATGTAAATTTTTTTCATATCTTAGTTATTGAATATTTTACGATAACAATTTAGCATGCAAACAGTTACGGTCTACGCCTCCTTTTTTTTTAAATTTAGTGTTGTGACCATGTCTGCTGTTCCGATTCATATAACATTTCCGTAAGTCGATAAAATCGATTATATAATCAATAGACAATATAAGACTTTCTTATCATATTATATTAATTATGGAATTATTATAATGCCATACATAATTAGCAGATAACAATTATTAAATGATCATTTCCTAAATAATTTTATTTTCTGCTTTGTTATAGTTAAGTTTTCCTTTTTTAATTTATTTTTGTATATTAGGCATAACTGCATACAACTCATCTCAACTCATATTCTCGGTGGAATCACTGACTTCCGAGTCACAGGCATCCGCCTAGTTCGGGAGACAGAGGCTCAGTTCCGGTGAAACTGTTTCAAACCTAATACATAAGTCTCTCTTAAGCTATTAGCGTACTGTGAAAATATTACTTACACTTGTGTTAGGTTTAAGTCAATAAACATTATTCTTATTCTCTTATTCTTATTGTTATAATTTGAGAAGATTTGTGATACAAAATATATAGGCATATAACAAGAAAAAATCGGATGTAGTAAAATCGATTCGAACAATTCATAAATAATCGCTAAATTTGACAAACGATACGTCTTAGCCCCATCACTAATGACGTCAATACTGAAGTGTCAAAAGTTCATTCTTACAGATTTTGAACTATAAGTATAATTAATTACCTTCAGAGTCTTCGGACCTAAATATGTATTAGTAAGTAGGTGGGTAGGTAAATAATAATGTAATTAGGTACCTATTTTCCATATTCTATCTTACCTAACTAAAAAAACCTTAATTACTTAACTTTCGTGGGAAAAATTATAAATAATCTCACCTAACAAAGGGAAAATCCCAAATAACACCAATAACCAGGAAGCAGCCATGACAGTTATATAAACAAAATAAACCACCCTACTAAGTTCTACTCTGCTTATATACCTTCCTATTCGATACCAAAATCGTCACAGACTATATCGATTACTAGATGCCACAATAGATCATGACTGGTCAATGCGGCATGTTAATAGCCCAAATAATATTAATTACTAGATTGATCATTAAAGATAAGACATGCATAGATTCAAACAGTAATACGGGAAAATCAGCCCATACCCCATCCAGAAGAGAATAGAATAGAATAACTTTATTTGCTCTCATGTTGCTGTTACCGATGATCTTAGATTTAAATAGTTACAACAATAACATATACATGACACCCTAATAGAGTATTGCAAATGTCAAATATAAACTTAAAACTATATTATATACCTAGAGGTATGTCGTCACTTAGTCTACTGCTACAAATCATACAAGGTGTTCGCAGTAGGCACTCTGTACCAAATACTTAGATAGGTACAGTAGATAAGTGTAAGTGTGTAACTATATATATGTTATGTTATGGACCAAGTGATTAATGCGATCATTATTTATAATTATTATGAATAATGCCCAGCTGTATCAGGCCAAGTGATTAATTATTATCAAAATTTCATTATTTATCACATTGTCTGGTCATTATGAATAATTCTACGTGACCATTGGACAATTTGATAATAAAGTTATATTGGACGGGTTGCGGGGAGGAAAGCAATCGCAGCAGTGGGGAAATTTTAGAAAATAGCCTGTAATAATTCTGGCGAAACTTATGTCAGCAATAGAAATACGAACACAACATATGAGAACATGTTTTTTATTACTCTGCCCATTAGTTGATGGACATTATGTATAAAGCCCGGAAAATTTAATTGTTTCAATAGCTATTATCGAAGGTTTATTACCAGGGCCCGGAATTAGGTGAGCTAAAATACCTAAAGTTCGCGAGAGCACATAATATAGAGTGGTTACAACCGGATGAAAATAATATTTTATTTGGATTCCGGGTATTCGATATTCATCCGGGCACTGCAAGTAATAGTCGTAATGATGAAAAATGGTTACATTGCAGCCATAAAGTTAACATTATAATAATAAATGTGTAGGGAAACCCATATTATTCGTCTTACAGCGACTTCTTATCTTATCTTATACATACCTTCTTTTATCTAGCCCTTTTTACTAAAAACTAACATTAAACATGCTGCACTGTAAACCAGGGACCGGCCCGCAATCCCTTATAAAGGGTTTTGTATGGGTTTTGCATAAGGCTTAACTAACCATACCCTTTCCCCGACGATACCCTTTCATATTGCTTTTAAAGCCTTTATATAAAGGCTAGCACCGCTATCCCAATACCCTTACGAAACCCTTATCATCCGCTCACTAAACCTTACATATCGCTTATAAGTGTTAGCCTTATATAAGGGCTTCCCTTTTAGCATACTGCGTGCTAATTTAAATCGTCTACCTTGTTCATAAAGCACACATTCCTCCGAATCCACGCGCTCGATGTTCGCGCGCTTCGAAATGATCGAAGCCGCTGTAGATGAAATACGGTTCAATTTTCAATGGCAAAATGCTGTGATGGCTGTTTCTTACTTTGCGCGGGTCGAGCGACTCGAGCGCATCGTCACGGCGCTTTTTTTTAAGTCTTAGACACGTGCCAATGTTATCATTATTTATTAATAGATGTCAAAGTGGAGTAAAAATAAACATCATGATAAGTGAATTATTATGTTTAGAACACTTTAGACCTACTTGCTGTATGTATAGTGTATAACTCCGTATGTCAAGCGCGCTGTCGTTTGCCCAATATTACAGGGTTGCATGTTTTACTTTAATCGAATTGAAATTTGAACCTCTATTGAAAGTCTAAATTTAACTATCCTCAAAATCTAACATAGAACCCTGTAATATTAGGCCAGCAATATACGACCTATACATATATGAAGCGATACAGCAAGGTAAACGAGATGGCGTGGGCCATAGAATAATAAGAAAGCATGGAATGCCATTTCAAACAACCTATTAGTAATCAATTTTAAGCAAGGTTTATCAAAACTTGTTGAGCGCACTTTAACCCTTTATACGGCAGCGGTCTCAAAAAAGATTGCCTGTAACATCAGCTTTTTGAATTTTTTTTTGTACAGAATTTTTAGGACTATAGGAATTTTTAGGATTGGTGATGAGGATTTTTTTCAGTCTTGCGCGGTAAAGAGTTAACTTATTTTAATTCACATTCTACATTTTCAGTGTGAATTTTTCATTTTAAGCAAGTACTTATTTTCATTTTACTTATATTTTATTTATATTTTATTTTCATTTCACTTTCGTTTCACTTTCGTTTCACTTTCGTTTCGCTTTCGTTTCGCTTTCGTTTCGCTTTCGTTTCGCTTTCGTTTCGCTTTCGTTTCGCTTTCGTTTCGCTTTCGTTTCGCTTTCGTTTCGCTTTCGTTTCGCTTTCGTTTCGCTTTCGTTTCGCTTTCGTTTCGCTTTCGTTTCGCTTTCGTTTCGCTTTCGTTTCGCTTTCGTTTCGCTTTCGTTTCGCTTTCGTTTCGCTTTCGTTTCGCTTTCGTTTCGCTTTCGTTTCGCTTTTGTTTCGCTTTCGTTTCGCTTTCGTTTCGCTTTCGGTTCGCATTCGTTTCGCTTTCGTTTCGCTTTCGTTTCGCTTTCGTTTCGTTTTCGTTTCGTTTTCGTTTCGTTTTCATTTCGTTTTCATTTCGTTTTCATTTCGTTTTCATTTCGTTTTCATTTCGTTTTCATTTCGTTTTCATTTCGTTTTCATTTCGTTTTCATTTCGTTTTCATTTCGTTTTCATTTCGTTTTCATTTCGTTTTCATTTCGTTTTCATTTCGTTTTCATTTCGTTTTCATTTCGTTTTCATTTCGTTTTCATTTCGTTTTCATTTCGTTTTCATTTCGTTTTCATTTCGTTTTCATTTCGTTTTCATTTCGTTTTCATTTCGTTTTCGTTTCGTTTTCGTTTCGTTTTCGTTTCGTTTTCGTTTCGTTTTCGTTTCGTTTTCGTTTCGTTTTCCTTTCGTTTTCATTTCGTTTTCATTTCGTTTTCATTTCGTTTTCATTTCTTTTTCATTTTCATTTCATTTTCATTTCATTTTCATTTCTTTTTCATTTCGTTTTCATTTCGTTCTCATTTCGTTTTCATTTCGTTTTCATTTCGTTTTCATTTCGTTTTCATTTCGTTTTCATTTCGTTTTCATTTCGTTTTCATTTCGTTTTCATTTCGTTTTCATTTCGTTTTCATTTCGTTTTCATTTCGTTTTCATTTCGTTTTCATTTCGTTTTCATTTCGTTTTCATTTCGTTTTCATTTCGTTTTCATTTCGTTTTCATTTCGTTTTCATTTCGTTTTCATTTCGTTTTCATTTCGTTTTCATTTCGTTTTCATTTCGTTTTCATTTCGTTTTCATTTCGTTTTCATTTCGTTTTCATTTCGTTTTCATTTCGTTTTCATTTCGTTTTCATTTCGTTTTCATTTCGTTTTCATTTCGTTTTCATTTCGTTTTCATTTCGTTTTCATTTCGTTTTCATTTCGTTTTCATTTCGTTTTCATTTCGTTTTCATTTCGTTTTCATTTCGTTTTCATTTCGTTTTCATTTCGTTTTCATTTCGTTTTCATTTCGTTTTCATTTTGTTTTCATTTTGTTTTCATTTTGTATTCATTTTGTTTTCATTTTATTTTCATTTTATTTTCATTTTATTTTCATTTTATTTTCATTTTATTTTCATTTTATTTTCATTTTGTTTTAATTTTTTTTTTTCATTTTGTTTTCATTTTGTTTTTATTTATTCCGTTCAGTTAGACAGCTCAACTACGATGCGCGGCAAAAGCAACTGGTAGTTGTAGTCGTACTAGTATGTAGTATATATGGTAAGCGAATATAATGATTTAACAAACCCTTCCCAAGTACGTATTGTCTTTCCTTTTCATACACTACCGATATAGACTAATTCTTTCTCGTTCACGCAAGGCTCAACTACGACATTACTAAAGGGAAAGCCTTATAAAAAGCGCTTAATGATAAGGGTAACCCTTATTAAGGGCTAGCTTTATATTTGGCTAAGTTCTATGATAAGGGTTAGTCAAACGAATGTGTTAGCAGTTCAAAAGGGAAAGTCTCTCAATTGGTTAGCCGTATATAAGGGACGCCCATTGAAAGGCTTTTATCGCGGAAAGGGTTGTCCGGTCCCTGCTGTAAACAAAACATATCATGTTCAATATTACGACAAGTCCCCGAATAAACATCGAATACCCGGAATCCAAATAAAATATTATTTTCATCCGGTTGTAACCACCCTTATATTATGTCCTCTCGCGAACTTTAGGTATTTTAGCTCACCTAATTCCGGGCCCTGTTTATTACTCTGACATATAGGGGATGGGCATTATGTATAATGCCCGGGCAATTTAATTATTCGAATAGTTATAATCAAATTGCCTACTCATATTGGTCATAAATTATAATGCCCGGGCATTATGTATGATGAACTATTTATCACTTGGTCCATAACATATACATTTAAAAAATTTGGTGTGATTATGGGGTCTGGGCAAAAGTTTAAGATGGTTTAAGATGCTCAGGGCCAGCCTTAGCCCTCATGGCGTCCTGGGCGAACTACTTTGGACTATAAGAAAATATCAGACTATAAAAAAGTGGCGCCCCTGGGTGCCCCTGTGGCCCTGGCGCCCCTGGGCAACCTTCGGCCACCCCTAAGGCCACAACTGAAGATGCTACTCAGTTAATGCTGCTCGTGTTATATGACTATGAAATCGCGCTTTTTGTAAACTCTTCATGATGCGTTGTCTACGTCTGTGTGGTCTTGCAATTGTAGATATGTAAATTGTAACAATACGCACGCAACTTTGTATTATATTGAGCTATTTGAGCTAAATATTTATGCATATTTTTGCCCCTATGTGATTGGTGGCGTAACATGGCGATTTATTTGCATTTTCGTGTTTTTCGTTGTCTAGTCGATAGGGGCGCGATTCGACTTGAGATATTGAATACATGTGACAGCTTTATTGGCTTCCAGCGGGCGTGAAAGATAACCATATTACAAAATTGAATTAGTTTTTATAACTTAAGGTCATACTTAAGTAACTGACGGAAACATATGAATACATTTTAAAAACTTACTTTTAAATACTAACTACTTACTTATAACTTTTAACAGTACGGCTGAGTCGTTCTCTTTATTGTAGCAACAAATGACTTATCCCTTCATTCCGATATGGGTTTCGAAATTTATATATCTACCTACCAGTGGCAGCGGGTCCGTAGTACCCGATTCACACCGGCTTCCCTAATTAGTAGGCGCTTGGGTAACTTCCCTACATAATATGGAGAAAACGAATTAGCTCCGGCTTGCCTACAAATTATTTTTGACTAGCCGCCACTGGTACCTACTTTTTTCATAGGAAACAAGCGTCATTTTTGACATAGAAATAAAGAAAACATAAAAATATATATTTTTAAATACATTTTTATATTTTACCTCTTACCTAATTAATATAAAACTATCTACCAATTCCTCTTGACTTGAAAACACTGTCACGGTGTTAGTGTGAGTAGGTCCTCGCTAAAAAAAGGACCACTCTGTCACAATGTCTTCTCGAAACAAAATAACTCGTTACCTACGTGAAAAAAAACTTTTGTTAGTCCTTTAAATAACTGTTGTAGTTTTTGTTTATTTTTTTACAACTTTATTATAAATGTGCTTGAAAAACCTAAAATTTCATCAGATTGTCACTGAAAAAGGAGAACGGGGCTACCATTTGAATATAGGTATGTACTATGTAGATTTAGCCATGGGGTATTATAAAAATGATATTGTATACATTCTAACCACTCAGAAGTGAGAAGACACCTACTAATCCTACTATATTTCCGAATAAAAGATAATAGGTAGAGGAAAGTTGTACGATTTGATCCCAAGAGGTAAGTTGATCGTCTTCGATTGCGAGTACGCAATAAGCGCCATCTAGAAGAGTTCTACGCCATTACGTAGCACTTCACATGCCTGCCACTCAGACGAAGTGTCATGGCGACGTGAGCGCGATAAAAATTAAAATAAAATGCAAAAGTGATACAGGATGTCCTAGCCATTGGACAAAGCCGAAACGTACATATATATTAGGGTATTTAGAACCAGTATATCAAGGATCTTAACAATCGGTGCAGTGGTTACGAAGACATTGACAAATTACGATTTCTTAGTTTGGAGCAGTCTGTATGTAATTAAAAGGTCATTAGAAAATCTGGTAGAAGGAGGTCTTCATCCTATTTGATTATCTCTTTTATTCATGACACTTATTACAAAATTAACTAGACAAATGTCTTACCTATGTGACAAATGTGTGAGATGGCAGGTGCTAACACCAAGTCACCAACACAGACATACAAACATATTGCGTTGCTCTAACGTGACTTGTCAGTTGTCACTTATGCCATTGTCAAAAACACTGCTAATGACTAATACAGTAAGTTTATTTTTTGTCGTCGGATATTGAAAATAAGTTTTGTTAGTAAATTTATGTTTTTACCTTTTGTTCTAACTAAAAATTTTTTTGCGTAAGAGCATTCCTGAAAAGTAACCCTATATGGGAGTTAAGGCTTAGTCCAATGGCTAAGGACACTCTGTATATATTGACGTCAACTGTAAAACTGATATTCTAAAGCGACGTCTATCGGAAGGAGTAAATAATTTTAAACAAAAAAAACCGACTCCACTTAGCCTCCATCTTTGCAAAAGCAAATGCTCCAGCTGCTGTAAAAAATACTCAAATCACTATAGGTGTGCCTATAATAGTTGAAGAGTTCCCTCGATTTCTCCAGGATCCCATCATGAGATCCTGACTTGATGAATTACAATGGAACCAACTGTGAAGTATACTCTTTCAAACAAAAAAAGAATTTTCCAAATCGTTCCAGCCGTCTTCGAATAATCGGCAAACATAGATAAAAAATTAAAATAATAACAAAGCGCCCGACGAATCAAGAAGCTCCTCCTTCGAAATCTTGAAGTCGGTTGATAAGAGTTGGGTATAAAATAAAAAGGAACAAAAAAGTTAAACGATCTTTATTTTCCACCCATGCGTAGGATCTAATAATCTAATATCACAGTATTCAGTCGTTTACTATAAAAACATACTTAACGATTAACAAAGGCATTTATTGCAACTAACACATTAATTCATATTTTATTTATTAAATTACGCAATAGGGTAAAATACCTATTAATTGGCACCCAAAATATCAGTCGGCGAAAGCCAGTTTTTGAAGAAGAAATCCTAAGATTTAAATATCCAATCATCCAAAGGTTGGCAATAGGTACATTTACCCTACTCGAAACATTTTATTATAAAGAAGTGAAGATTATAAATAGATACAAATTCACAAATACATATTACAAAGTTTTTATTTCTTAGAAAATAATTTAAAAAGTAGGGATCTACTTAATAATTTCAATATCAAGACTCAGAATAACTGTTTAATGGTGTACTGCCATTTCGCCGAAAATCATTTCGCCTAATTTCATTTCCCAAACAACTTATCGCAGATCTGATGATTCTGCCAAATGAAACTATGGGAAAAATAGTTTGAAAAGTGATAATTTGGCATGTAATTTGGCACATATTAGTAAACCCTGTTTAATATAGGCAGGTAACAAGCGAATTATATTTTTTGGAGTTTCCATTTTTACCGTAGAAAACACTGCATTAATGAGGACATTGTAAAGCATGTATTTTCAAATTTTATTTTCAAACGTGTATGTTTAGTTCGTCACTGCTTTATGTAAACAAAAACGTGACTTAGTTTGATACCTAATAGCACCACAAAAACAATACAATAGTTACCTACTGAAATAAATTATACCTTTAAGTTAAATGTCAGGTATTCCCAAAATACTTGCAAATGTTGCTTTTTAACCTCTGGTTTTTTTGCGAATACAATTGTATTATAATATTTATAATTTAACTTTAAAATATATTGTTACTGGTTACACCACGGCCTTACTCATATGGTAATAAGGCGCAACAAAATCTTACGTTAAGATTTCCTGTAAAAAGAGTCTAGATATTAAAATATAACCAAACATTTAATAAAACATACCACTACTAATTTAAAAATTAGAGAATAATTCGTTAAATTAACTGGGATACAAAAAGAAAGGCAAAACTCACAATTTTAGACATGCCATCTGAGTAAAAAAAAAGTATTATTTTTTAAGTTTAAAAAATAAGTAAAAAAATTGAGCTACCAAAATAAAAACAAGCGCAAACAGTGTTACATACTCGTATACCGTCCATACCACGTATTTTTGTATAAAAAACAAAAAATTGTACCTGCGTTTCGTTGTTTACCACTCAATTCTAAGAAACACAAAACGCTAAAGTTCTTTTACAAAGTAAAAAATAATTATGGTGCGTATTTTTTTTTAAACTCTGTTATTTAATTAATTACAAAATACAACTTACATTTACATCATTTCCAAAACATAGATAGAAACAACGAAAATAAGTATCCTCAATCGAATCCAAACGTAATCAACGAAGTCTAAGACCTCTTCACTATTGATATACTCATAGATCTTATAAGTCAATCCCTCATTATCATGCATAACAGTTTTTCCGACATAATCCTTCGAGAAATCTCTTCCAGAAATTCCGAAATTCAAAAGGTTTTCACCATTGTACAATTTGACAGTAACTTGATACGTATTGTTTTCATTTTTGGTGTCAAATTTGAATTGGTTATTTGACAAAGTGTTGGTTGAATGAATAATCGGAAATTGAGAAGAGTTTTTGAGTTTGAAGTGGCCTGTGATGGCAATTTCGTCGAATATGATGTTGGTGTTATTGGTGGATCTGTAAAAAAAATATTATAAGAAACCGTTGCTTACACGATGATTTTTATGGTAACCTTAATTTAAAATACATAGGTCACTCGGTGGTTAACATTGCTTTACAAGTTACAACTTTGGTAATTTATTGTTGGTGACAAAACTGGCGTACATTAGAAAGGCTGTCAAAAACTGAAACGTTTACCTTATAATGTGCAAAATAAATATACATTGATTTAAATTCACAAACATATTAGTATTTTTAATACTTATAACAATAAACTAAGGCATATTAGGTGTCCAGATTAGAACTTATTCATTACAGCTAATACTAAATGTAAGTATTTATTTAAAGACCAAATACTTCCAAGGTTTGTAAAAAAAAATCTGTCCCACTTCAAAACAAGCAGTTTTTAGGTTTTTTAAGGTTAAAATACCTTAGTCCTGAGGTCCAAAATGTCCACTTACCCAACGTCGCAAGACTGCTTGGAGCCTCCCACGCAGGGAAGAAGAGCGCAGTCCTGAGTTCCGATATTGTGACCACCTCCTAAATGACGGAGGCCGTCGAACGCGGCGAGGCCGTACTGCAAACCCTGGGACCCTGAAAAATTGCAAATAGGACTAGCAAAAAGCAGAAAACAGAGAATCACAGGGAGTGTGATATCAACAGGCGAGGGAAGCGAGGCCGCTTAGGACCCATTTAAGGCCCATTTACACATTGATTAGTGTTAAGTGCGAGTTCATAAATTTGTTACTAAACACACGTATAAAATGTATGGACTCGCACTTAACACTAATGTGTAAATGGGCCTTAAGTTACTCAGTCTTTGAGAAATCGAGGAACGGGATTAAAACACGATGCGAATGCATAATACGTTTTTATTTTATTTATTTATTTAAACTTTATTGCACAATAAAAATAAGTACACGTTTTTGTGTCGTGAAGTCAGGTTAAAACTCAATAATTCATAAACGCCCACGTGTTAAATGTGTAGGCAATTTCTTTTTAATAACACTCCAACTTCGTGATAGATAAAGATAACGAAACTATAATTATGGTTCTTATCACTAACTTATTGAGAAATCCCCTAATCTAATAATATTTTACAAGGTGACTCACTATTTTCTACCAATAGGGTGTAGACAATTTTTTTATTTACTTTTTATTTTATTGATATACATACAATATATCTAAAAAAATATCACATACCTACGTATATTAATGGAAATTTAACCTCTGTCAAGAGGTCGCTATGACGTCACGATCCTCTAAACAACGATATCATTCTATGTACAGTCAAACCTGGATAAGCGAGAGTTCAAGGGGGCACAATCTCATTCTCGCTTATAGAGGTTTCTCACTAACCCGAGTTTCTCGCTAATGCAGGTACATGGGTAGCGTTTCTCTCTTATAGGAGTACGCAGCAATAACAAGTCACATTTTTAAATGCTTACGAAAACAAAACAAAAATTCATGCACAATTAATTTTATTTTATTTAGAACTTCACGACATTCTGGAATCTCAGTTTAATGATGTACCTAAAAATTTTAACGTTGTGCATTTAAGTGCGCAAAGTATTCCTGCACATTACAGCGATATGTTACTCTCTTTTGACATTAAGAACATTCATGCTATTTTAATTTCCGAATCGTGGCTCAGACCAGCTTTGCCTTCAACGTCTTACTCTTTACCTGGTTTCAATTTAATTCGGCACGACCGCCTTGGAAGAGGTGGCGGTGGAGTTGCGATTTACCTTCGTTCTTACATCCCCTATTCAATTGTTAATGTATCTGCCAGCTCTTCTACTTCTGATGCCGCAGAGTATATGTTTCTCGACGTTTCCCTCTCTCATTCCAAACTTTTACTTGGCGTTTTTTATTCCCCCTCCCTTCACGTTAATTACTTTGATTCTCTTGAGAAACTTCTCGAGGACCTTATGCCTTCTTATAATCATCACATTCTTATGGGAGATCTAAATACGTGTCTTCTGAAGGATGACAGTCGATCCCGGCGCCTTAAATCCCTGGTAGATGCATGCAATCTAACTATTCTCCCTTCAGACGCCACACACTATTTTCCAAATTGCTCGCCTTCTCTTCTTGATTTAACTTTAGTTTCTTCGACTTCTCATGTGTCTAAATTTGGACAATACTCCGCGGATGCCTTCTCATATCATGATCTGCTCTATCTCTCTTACAAAATTCGTCCTCCCAAATCTAAGTCAAAAATTCTTTTGCACCGCAATTTTAGTGGATTAAATGTGGAAAAGCTTCGAGATGACGCTTTAACAATCGATTGGAGCAGTATCGCTCGAGCGGGTTCGGTAGACGATCAAGTTTCTCTCTTTAATTCGCTCCTCATACAACTTTATGACGCTCATGCTCCTGTTCGTGCAATAAAAGTCAAGCATCTCCCTGCTCCTTGGCTCACTGAGGATATTAAAGCCCTTATAGAGAGGAAGAATCAATCTAAATCTAAGTATAAGGCTAACAACTCTGAGAAAAATAAACTTAAATATCATACCCTGCGCAATCGCTGTAGCACTATATGTCGAGATGCTCAGAGGCGTCATATTCACAGTTCTGTTGAAGATGGAAATCCAGCCAAAGTGTGGAAATTTTTGAAAGGTCTCGGAGTTGGCAAATCTCAACAGGCAACCAATTTAAACAATATTAGCGTTGACCAGCTTAACCAGCATTTTTCATCGTCCACCTGTTTCAGTGGTCCTAAGAAATCTAACTCACTTCATCATCTTTCATCACTTCCTGCCTTAGATTTCTCTTCTCTCTATTTTAGCCATTTCTGTGAGAGTGATGTTAGGAAGGGTATATTGAATATCACTTCTAACGCCGTTGGTGTTGACTGTGTTAGCCGAAATATGATACTCCCTCTCCTTGATTTGTTTGTTCCTATTATCACCGGTATTCTGAATTTTTCTATTTCATCAAGTACTTTTCCCAGTCTGTGGAAGGATGCCAATATTATTCCTTTACCCAAAAAATCCAACTCCAGTTCCTTCTCTGACTATCGCCCCATCTCCATTCTTCCTTTCCTACCCAAAGTCCTCGAACGGCTAGTGCATCAGCAACTAACTTCCTTCCTGAATAGAAATGACCTCCTAAACCCAGTTCAATTTGGTTTTCGTCCGGGCCATAGTACTACCTCGGCTCTTGTCAAGGTTACCGATGACATCCGTTTGGGTATGAATGACCAGAAGCTTACAGTTCTTGCACTTCTAGATTTCAGTAATGCCTTTAACACGGTCGATTTTGACATTTTGCTCGCGTTCTTACAGTCTCTTAACATATCGGCTGCAGCGATTGACTGGTTCCGCAGCTATTTGGTTGGTCGTCGGCAAAGAATAAAACTAGATTCTTCGTGTTCTTCCTGGTGCAGCACATCAGCTGGTGTTCCACAGGGTGGTGTGCTGTCTCCTCTTTTATTTTCTATCTTCATTAATTCCATAACTCTTGATCTCTCCTCTTCGTATCACCTCTATGCCGACGACCTTCAAATATATTCGCAGGGTATGCATAGCGATCTCAATTCAGTTATAGAAGCCACGAATCTTGATCTGCTCCGCATATCAAATTGGAGTCAAAATTACGGTTTAAAAGTAAACCCCCTAAAGTCACAGGTAATTGTGATGGGTAGCGCTAAACAAATCTCCAAAATTGACTTTCTCAGGCTCCCTCCGATAGTCTTCGATGGTATCCAAATTCCTTTTTCCAACCAAGTGAAAAATCTTGGCGTAATCATGGATCGTTGTCTATTATGGGTGCCTCAGGTGAGTGAAGTGAGCAGGAAGATGTTTGCTGCCATAGGGTCTCTCAGACGGCTCCGGAATTTCCTGCCAAATGCTACTAAAATTGCGCTTGCTCAGTCGTTACTTCTCCCCATTCTTGATTATGCAGATATCTCCTATTTAGACCTAACCGAGGAGCAACTTAATAAGCTTGAGCGTATTCAAAATGCCTGCATTCGGTTCATTTTCGGATTACGCAAATTCGACCATGTTTCTAGTTTTCGTTCTCAACTCAAATGGCTCCCTATCCGTCACCGCCGTAACTCTCACATACTTTATTTACTCTTTTCTATACTTTTTAACCCTGCAACTCCCCGCTACCTCAAAGAGCGTTTCTCTGATCTTAATTCTATTAGATCCTCTCAAAAATTGCTCCTAAAAGTGCCATCTTCATCTTCCAAATTTTATAATTGCTCATTTACGTTCCAGGCCGTTCGTTTGTGGAATTCTCTCCCTCTCAACATTAAACGCGCGCAATCTATTAGTAGCTTTAAATCGCAACTTAAGGAATACTATTTATCTCTTCCTTAGGTTTTTAAGTTGACACTGTTGTTTCTTATTGTGTGTATTATATATGTATATGTCGGAGTGTCACATCCGGTTTCCGGCCGCCGAACGCAAGTATGACGTAACTGGTTCGTCAACTTGGACATGGCCGTTGGAGCGCACCGGGCATTCTGTTCCGAGAGCTCGTAGCGAGCGGACGTGTCTCTTCGGTCCTACCTCTTTGTAAATTTAAATTATTCTACGTACTGTCGATTATTGTAAACCGATTAATCATCTAATAAAAGTGATCAAGTTATTTCTGGTTTATTAATTATTGCTTGAGACTACCCACAATGGAGGATTCCCAAGAAAACGAACGCCCACTCAGTCCAGTTTTGAATCCTATTCCGTCATCAGAAGTGGGATACTCTCGAGCACAACAAAGAACTGAGAACAGAGAACCACGTGTTGGTGAAGATTTATTACGGAAAATATTTGAGCTGCAAAATAACAACGTGTTGAGCCTGATTGAAGCCATAAAACAACCGGCGAATACAAACAACATCAAACTACCCGAATTTGACCCGGAAAAGCCTGACGCCGATGCACGGGCTTGGTGCAACACGGTCGACCTTTGTTTTGGTGAAAAAGCACCTCAAGGCGGACCGCTAATAATAGCTATCAGCGGCGCATTGAAGGGGAGCGCCTCACAATGGCTATCACATATCTCCTACCCCGGAATGCAGTGGTCGCAGTTTCGAGAGTTGTTCATAGCCAGGTACGATAGTGTTGAAACTCCAGCAGCTACCCTAATTAATCTGCAAAGTAGTAAACCCAAGGAAAACGAGTGCCTATCAGTTTATGCTGCCAGATTGTTGACATCATTAACCTCAAAATGGCAAAATATGAGCGTAGAAGAGATTGCTGTGTCTACCGTTCTGGCCCATGTAACGCAATTTGATAAGCGCCTACAACGTATAGCATTTACGACCGATATCGTTACCAGAGACATATTGCAACGAGAACTCAAGGCAACTACTTTTATGAAGAGGAAATCTACATCTGCATCTGAAGAAAATCACTCTGAATCGAAACGAATCAAGCTGGGATCTTCAATAAAGTGTTACAACTGCGGCAAGTCAGGACATCGTGCGAACGAGTGCCGGTTAAAGATTAAAGGAAAAAGGTTGTCGGTAGCGCCTTCAACATCGACTGCAACGACTAATCAACAATCCCGAGTAATCTGCTTTCGCTGTGGTGACACTGGACACTTCGCGTCAAAATGTGGTCGGAAATCTGGTGCCAATGGTGCCGGTAGTGGTGGAGACACGCAGCGAGCGGGCTCGTCGGGATTATCGTCCACGCCTGGCCGTGATCGTCAGGTCAACGTATGCGGTGTAAGCAACCCACGTGGTCAATTATCAAACAACGGTAAGTCCTATTTGTTCTTTTACGATAACGGTGCTGAATGTTCCCTTATGAAAGAAAGTATTGCCAATAATTTCTCGGGAAAACGTGTAAACAATACTGTCAGATTAACGGGGATTGGTCCGAATAGTGTGTATTGTTCATTGCAGATTTTATCTCAAGTGACTATTGGGGATTTCAACTTACAAATTTTATTTCACGTGTTGCCCGATGATCACCTTAGCGAGAATATTTTAGTAGGAAGAGAAATTTTGTCACTGGGTTTCAGCGTTAACGTGACGTCAGATAGTGTCGAGTTATCATGCCGCAAAAACGTCTTTAGCTGTGAAAAGTCGATCCCGAGTAACAAACTGGACTTTACCCACATTGATACTGATGTACCCCCAGAATTTAGACAACAGTTGGCAGATGTTTTGCAGGAGTTTTCAGCAACTTTCTCTCAGGGTGTTGCAACGTCGCGCGTGAATACAGGGCAATTGGAAATTCGGTTAATAGATCCTGCAAAAACAGTTCAGCGCCGTCCCTATCGTTTCGGTGCTGATGAGAGGCAGGTTGTTCGCGAGAAAGTAAATGATCTATTAGAGGCAGGAGTTATTAGGCCTAGCTGCTCTCCGTTTTCTAGCCCAGCTCTGTTAGTTAAAAAGAAAGACGGGTCTGACCGCATGTGCGTTGACTACCGGGAGTTAAATGAGAACACCGTAGCTGATAGGTATCCTCTCCCGCTGATTGAAGATCAGGTTGCCAGATTAGGAGGGGCTAAATGGTTTACTTGTTTGGACGCTGTTAGTGGATATCACCAGATTCCTGTAGAACCGTCATCAGTAGAGAAAACGGCTTTTACTACACCTGACGGGCAATGGGAGTGGCTCGCAATGCCATTCGGTTTGAAAAATGCCACGTCCGTATACCAGCGAGCTGTCATGAAGGCTTTAGGAGACTTGGCACATACTTTTGTCGTTGCGTATGTAGATGACCTGTTGATCATAGCGTCGGATGTCGAGCAGGGTATAGAGCGACTTCGTCTTGTTTTAGACGTCTTGACCAAGGCAGGATTTACGCTGAATCTGTCCAAATGTTCGTTCCTAAAACGTCGTATCGAATACCTAGGTTTTGTTGTTGAGGATGGGAAGGTGATGCCTAACCCTAGCAAAATAGCAGCACTCACTCGACTCCCACCTCCAAGCACAGTTACACAGCTGAGACAATTTATAGGCCTGGCAACCTACTTTCGGCAATTTATTCCCCAGTTCTCGACGATGATGGCTCCTTTGTACCGGTTGACAAGTGGGAAAGGTAGTGAAATCGATTGGCAGCCCGCTCACGAGCAGATCAGACAGCAAGTCATCAGTCTTTTGACTTCACAGCCTGTTTTGAGGATCTTTGATCCTAATCTCCCAATAGAAATTCATACTGATGCTAGTTCAGATGGATATGGGGCTATGTTTATCCAGAAAGCGGGTGGCAAGCAGCATCCAGTCGCATACTACAGTCGTCGTACGTCTTCCCCTGAATCTAGGTACCACTCCTATGAACTCGAGACCCTGGCAGTAGTAAACGCGGTCAAATACTTTAGACATTACTTACAGGGTCGCAAGTTTACAGTTGTTACTGACTGCAACTCTGTAAGGGCTACCAAGAGTAAGATAGAGCTGTCTCCGCGAGTTCATAGGTGGTGGGCCTATCTCCAGTCATTTGAATTTGACATTCAGTATAGGGAAGGGACTAGAATGAAACACGTAGATTGTCTATCGCGTAATCCCCAGCTACCGTCAACAACGGAAATGCTTCAACCCGTAGATCAGAAACGCGTCAATTTAGCTGAACTCTCGGATAACTGGCTTCAAGTAGAGCAGGAGAGAGATCCGGAGATCAGAAAGATATTGTCTGATCTTCAAAATGAAGTATTATCGGAGGATGTTAGAAAGACGTATGAAGTCAGGTCTGGCATTCTTCACCGTAAGATACAGAGAAATGGCAGAAATCGCTGGTTACCTATAGTTCCACGAGCGTTTAGATGGTCAGTAGTCAACAATGTTCATGAGTCCGTGATGCACTTAGGTTGGGATAAGACCCTAGTAAAGGTTTTTGAGCATTATTGGTTCGACGGCATGTCTAAGTTTGTACGAAAGTTCGTTGAAAATTGCATTACCTGCAGAATCTCAAAGCCATGTTCGGGTAGAGTTCAGGTTGAGTTACACCCCATCCCCAAAACAAATATTCCGTGGCACACAGTGCATATTGATGCTTCAGGGAAGCTTAGTGGCAAAAATGATGTCAAAGAATACGTGTTCGTGTTGATTGATGCGTTCACGAAATTCGTCTTACTTTTTCATTCCGTCAACATTGATAGTAAGAGTAGCATCAAAGCATTGGAATCCAGCATAGAATTGTTTGGTGCACCCACCCGTGTAGTGGCTGATCAGGGCAGGTGTTTCGCCAGTAAAGAGTTTGTAAGCTATTGTGAAAGCCATAACATACAGTTGCACCTCATTGCTACAGGTAGTAGTCGCGCTAATGGACAGGTTGAGAGGGTGATGAGTACTCTGAAGAGTATGCTAACTGCGGTAGAGTCGAGTAGGGATCGTTCGTGGCAAGATGCTCTTGGTGAGGTACAATTAGCAATGAACTCAACTATTAATCGGGTAACAAAAGCTAGCCCACTCGAGCTAATGATTGGAAAGGTGGCTAGACCTTTGGGGCTAATGACAGTAATTGGTAATGATGATAACGAGGTTGATCTTGATGCAATAAGGGAACGTGCAGCACAAAACATTCAACAATCTGCTTTGTATGATAAAGCTAGGTTCGATAAGAGCAAAGCTGCTGTGAAACGGTTTAATGTGGGTGACTATGTTCTTTTAGAAAACGAAGAAAGAAACCAAACGAAGTTAGACCCTAAATTCAAGGGTCCTTTTAAAATCATAGAAGTTTTGGATAACGATAGGTATCGGCTGAAATCCCTGAATTCTAAAAGAACATACAAGTACTCACACGACAGAGTAAGGAAGGTACCAAATCATGAAGTTCCTATCGAATTAGATGACGGAACTGACCCAAATGTGTCTAGTGAGGGTAGCAACAACGTGTAAACAAAGAAAGGCGTTGTAGCGCCTTAGAGCAGTTTTATCAGTATTGATGTGGTATGAAGTAAAATTGGCGTTGCGGCGCTTTAGCACTGCATGTTGTATTCACGTTGATGCGCTCCATATTAAGGCAGGCGTTGCAGCGCCTTAGGCTAAGACCGCTACTGTTAAGTCAAGCCGTTGGTGCGGCAGCATGTTAATTATCGTTACGTTGGTGCGTAGACGAGATCAGTCGTTGGTGCGACAACTACATGCGTTTCTGACCGGTTACCCTTATTTTTCGTTGAAGCGAAAGTAAGATGAGCCGTTGGTGCGGCGCTACTTTGTGTTAATTTAAGATAATCTGGTCAGTAAATATGTTGAGATTGTAATGATGTGTATTGTATTGTGTACTATTAAGATAAAGTTGAAATGCGAACATCTGGGATTGTGAGTTTCAATACACATTGTCACAAGGTCTCAAGTGTGCCCAGTCAGAATAACCGAGCGAAGATACTGCTTTGGCATTGTCTTTGCAGGTAACACACACGAGGACGTGTGAGACATCAGAGATGGCCGTGTCGGAGTGTCACATCCGGTTTCCGGCCGCCGAACGCAAGTATGACGTAACTGGTTCGTCAACTTGGACATGGCCGTTGGAGCGCACCGGGCATTCTGTTCCGAGAGCTCGTAGCGAGCGGACGTGTCTCTTCGGTCCTACCTCTTTGTAAATTTAAATTATTCTACGTACTGTCGATTATTGTAAACCGATTAATCATCTAATAAAAGTGATCAAGTTATTTCTGGTTTATTAATTATTGCTTGAGACTACCCACAATGGAGGATTCCCAAGAAAACGAACGCCCACTCAGTCCAGTTTTGAATCCTATTCCGTCATATATATGTACGTATATGTATGTTTATTTTGTATTTATTTAAGTATGTATATTCATATGAATGTGCTGTGTTATCTATTTCGTCTCTTTTGTTTCTATGCACCACCTACTGCTTATTGTTTTTCTCTAGTCTCCACTACCCAAAGGTTGTCTGGAAGAAATCGCTCATTAGCGATAAGACCGCCTGTTGTTACCTCTACCTAAATTTATCTAATTGTAAAATTTGTGCTTGTAACTGTATGAGGTGTGCAATAAAGAGTATTTATTATTATTATTATTATAACTTATTTACACTTTAAAAAATCCGTCAATTTCGTTTGGGTTTCTGTTTTTGTATTTTGAATGTTTTTGTCTAACTCATACATTTTGTCGAATATTGCTTGATCAACAACCGCCGCGTATTCAAAGTACTGATGGACCGTCTCCAACGCATTTAAAGCTAGCTTAATTGGAATGATCTTTATTTCTGTTTCCGGAATCTGTGCCTCGTCTTCACTGTCATTTTCTGCAATACACGTGTTCACACAATTCTTAACGATATCGTCGTCGGTTTGTTCTCCAGCGGTAGTTACGTCGTCGTCATTTGAACAAAATCTTCGAAGCTCGGCATTAACATATTGGATTCGTGAGATACAAGCTTAGTCCATTCCTCGTTGCTAGGTCCAACTTCAACATCATTTTCCTCTGGCAGGTCTTGCTCATCTGTACTTTTCCAAAACCCAGCTTTCTTGAAGCAGTTTTTGACAGTAACGTCACTGACTAAGTGCATGCTTTTCTAGCAAATTTCATAGCTAGAAGTACGTTAATTTCAGGGCTACTGTTTTCTTCCAGACTCGTAAGAATATGTTTAACGACTTCTCTGCGATAAAAGCGCTTAAAAGTGTGAATGATGCCTTGATCTAATGGTTGAAGTTTACTAGTGGTGTTAGCAGGTAAAAACATTACTTTTACGTTTGCAAGTGTTGGTAAGTCCGTATGGGCAGCACAGTTGTCAATAAATAGCAGAATTTGTTTGTCAACTTTTTTCAACCAATCTTTAAATAATATCTTGGTCATCGAAGCCTTTGTATTATTGGCATAATCAACGGGTAGAGTCTTGACACCTTTAAAACATCTAGGTCGCTTTGATTTCCCGATGATGAGAAGTGGGAGTTTGTCCGTACTACTCATGTTTACACACTGGAGAAGTGTAAGGCGTTCCTTGCTTTGTTTTCCTCCATGGCATTTTTCGCCTTTAAACGTAAATGTTTTATCCGGAAGGCACTTGAAAAACAAAGCAGTTTCATCCGCGTTGTAAATATCGTCTGGTTCATACCCTTCTAAAAGATTTGGCAGATCTTCAGTCCAGTGGTTGCACACACCTTGGTCCACAGATTTACTTTCCCCAGCTGCTTTTTTGAAAGCTATATCGTGACGCCTTTTAAAACCCTCTAACCAGCCGTTGTTAGCAGAAAAGTTCTGGATTCCCAGTTTTGTAGCAAACTCTTTCGATTTTTCTTTCAACAAAGGTCCATCTATGGGAATGTTCTTATCGAGAGTTTGTTTTAGCCATTCCAAAAGGCACTTTTCGATATTGGGAAATTCAGAAACTCTAGTCCTCTTAATATTTCCATGTCCATCAGAGCACTCAGACTTTATAGAGTCTTTTTATTTTATTATTTTATAATAGGTGGATTCTGGTAAATTAAAGTCCCTCTGAATTTCATTTCGCGATTTTCCAGATTCAAACGCATTCACTATTTTAAGTTTATCACTTAATGACAGTACTTTAATTTTCCATTTTGACATGATGCAGAGCAGAACTTTCTTTCGCAATTGATACCTATAAACTGAGTAAGTCCGACAAACAGGACGGTACACAGGCACACGTGTCCATTCGAAAAGAATGCGATAAAATAACAACATTCTTTAGTTCCACGAAATAGAATAGGTACAATATTGATGAGAAAACAATACAAAAACAATGGTAGGAAGTTCCTCGAAAGTTAAGAATGAGTCATAAAATAGCAGATGTAAAATAAAATAAAATAAAAATGTTAAATTTCTAAATAAAGCTCGACTGTCGCTTATAGAGGTATAGATAAGTAACAGTCTCACTTACGGAGGTCTATGAGGGAAAAACGACTCTCTCTTGCAGAGGTTTCTGTTTCTCGCTAATAGAGGTTTTGGGAGCTTAAAATGACGGGTCCTGGCTATTACTCTCACTTATAGAGTTTTCTCACTTATCCAGTTCTCACTTATCCAGGTTTGACTGTATACGGACGAGGTTGAATACATATTTTCTTAGCAAATGGCAATGTCAAGATGTTGTTTAGAGGAACGTTTCTTCACGCGCTGTTTGGAGTCGCATAATAAGAAGGATTAAAAATATATATATATTATAAATATAATAAGCATGAAATTGAAAGTGTGATTGTCGATAATTATATATAACGTATATTAAACACTACCGAAAAAAAATGTATTTATTTAAGTTTAGTGTCCACACCCCTATTGGGGTTTTAATTTAGTATTAATAACAAGCTGAGATTGTAATCAGCATATGTTTCACAACATGAAGCATTGGCATCAAATTGAGCAGCTGTTTATCTACATATTTCAACGCAGATTTATAACTTTCCTAATACATGTTTTGGATAGACCCACTCGTAGTTATTATTGTACTCTCTCATAGATACGGGTCGTACGATCATACGTCATGATACTCATGATAGGAACTTATACGTAGGTACTTAGAACTGTTGTTAAGTTGCGTAAGTAGCTGTGTAATGCGATATAACGTCGGTATAATACGATGCATAAAATATACCATCATAACATATTATTGTTGTGAATTCTCAAATATGGAACCCGATCTATCATAAGACGTAAGAACGCAGACAATATTGAAAAACATCAAAATTAATTTGTTAGATTCCTCTCCCTAAAATTTATGCTGACTAATTACGTCGTGTAGTTTTTGGCATGACATAAGATAGTTATCTTATATCATGCCAAAAACTACACCTTCTCACTCTATTTAAAAGACGATCGGCAAATGACATAAGTTTATTCATGGAAGTTGCCCAAGATAAAATCGATTCTCCGGATAGATTACTAGAGTAAGGGCCTGTTTCACAATCTCCAGATAAACTTATCTGCCAGTTAAAATTTTTGCTATCCTTTTCTCCAGTCATATAAAAGAAAAGGACAGCAAACATTTATCTGACAGATATGCTTTAACTGGAGATTGTGAAACAGGCCATAAGTAAGGTACAATTTTATTTATATACCTGCCTCGCAATTGGGTACTTTCTTGGGTAAAAAAAATATAATTATATTTAGTCCGTCAGTTAGAATCAAAATATATTAGACACGTATTTTTTATTTTGTCAATCAAACAAAAATTGGTGAAGATATAGCCCGTTAAAGTTCCGCGTGACGTCACATTATACTAAAAATTGTACTGAAATGTGACGTCACGCGGAACTTTAACGGGCTATATCTTCACCAATTTTTGTTTTATTGACAAAATAAAAAATACGTGTCCAATATTTTTTGATAATCTAACTGACGGACTAAATATATTTTTTTAGGAAAGTAGCCAATTGCGCAGGAGGCCCTTGCTTCGCATCCCTCGTTCTCGCAATAACATTCGTAAAAAGTGTTTCTTCCCTCGAACAACTAGGCTATTCAATGAATTGAACGATATGTCCGAAGTACACTCATTTCATGGTAAGATAAAATATTATTGTCAATAAATAGTTAAAGATACCCGACATAATTTTGCGTTCATAGGTTCTGACCTGAATACTACTACGAGTATATAGTGTAATATCTTGCTATTTAGAGACTTTATGTTAATATTATTTAGCTTTATATGTATATGTGGAAGCTTGTAATTTGCATCTAGTTGATTGGTCTATTAACCCATATATATTAAGGCAGTACCTAAGCATCCCGAATAAAATAAAATAAAATTATAAGTATGTAATTAATTATTTACCAATGAGTAAGTTTTTTAAGTTTATAAGGTAAAAGGTTTAAATGTTACAAGTGCTCCTGTCTTATTAATTGGCATCCTCAATCTTTACTTGTCTTAACAATGATGTTGACAAACTCATCATACATTGGGCCGTTTACCTTATCAATCCGTTGAACGCCATACGTTATCTTTCATTCATTATGCCTCCTTGGCGACTGCAGATTAAATACGACGATGTTAGGCGTTCTTGGTGTTTAAAAAATTAACAAATGACTTATGAGCACTTACCAGAGACACTAGTCTTGACGTAGAACTGGCAGCAGAATTGGCCGTGGCACACCTTTTCGTGCACACCCTGGCTACTGGCAGCGAGGTCCAGTGGCTTGATGATGTACTGGTTCAGATCATCGGTATAGGAAGACTTGGTAATGACAGGAACGTTAATGGAGTCTAGGGGAAAAAGTTAAATGTAAAACAATATGGAATTTGATCCGACCAACTTTGCTTATCTTATTTGACCTTAGAGTTTTAACATGGACTAAAAAAAATTGAACTGAGGCTAAGTCACCTGTCCATGGCACACTGCAGTCTCTTTGAGCTCTCTCGT
This sequence comes from Pammene aurita, assembly GCA_947086415.1. Lineage (NCBI taxonomy): Eukaryota > Metazoa > Arthropoda > Insecta > Lepidoptera > Tortricidae > Pammene > Pammene aurita. The sequence goes on from OX352291.1 coordinate 2,972,121, forward strand.
GACCTTACTCACCGGCAGGAACATAACACTATGAGTAGCATCTAGTGCTATTTGGTTGTGTTTTTCTTATTGTTTTATTATGTATTCTACTAGATGTGACATCTAGAACAAACTTTGTGCGCCATGTTTGGCGATTGACAGCTATGACTGAATCAAAGAGTGGTATAGACTTGTAGTGATTTACACTCCAACTTTTGGAACAAAAAATTTCTTAGGGATGTCATCTCCTGTTACTCATTGGTTTTTCTGTAGTTTTTAATTCAATCGCTAATGGAGTAAAAATGGGCTTAAAGTTTTAACGAATTTTGCGCGAAACACTAAGCGGAAAGTTACAGACAAAGCTAGCAACGGTAGAGTATTGACGGGGTCAAGTACCTTCTCCATCTTTCTTCAGTCCAGCTACAACGAAGTCAGTGCCATGTCCAGTCTGTCCAGCCTTCCCTGCGAATACTCCGGCAGACGACACCAGGTTAGCGTTGGTGGTGTAGGCCCAGGTCTTGTAGAAGTGGGGAGCTGGAAATATGAATCATGCTATAAAGCTGACAATATGTAACGCTGGAAAACCTTAGTATTAATTTTGTAACCGGATAAATGAGCGAGAGACGCGAGATCTAATGTTCAACGGGTTCTGTTCCTAAAGTAATAATATTACTTTATTAGAAATATATTAAAGAGTGTCAATATGTACAAAAAAAAATACGTCAGTAGGGGTGCGAAAGTATTCGTAGTGAAGCCGAAGCTAATTTGTATTTTCTTTTCTATAAGAGATGAAGGAACAATACTGCTTAGAAAATCAGGTAAACCAATCGGGATTAAGTTCTATAAATATAGACGCCCGGAATTAAGGTACATTTACCTTTCATTAAAAAGCTTTGTGACACCGTGCAGCGTTGACGTAACAGCCTACAGGACATTTACATTTTTAATTTTGGTGCCAACCTGTTAGAACCGGGATCTCTGACTCCCATTCCCCAGCAACCACAAAGTTCTTCCCATCCAGGTTCCGCAGCACCAGGTCCTCAGGCATCAGCACGCCGAAGGTGACTCCGAAGTCGGTTACGAAGCTGGTGGGCTCCGCCGTAGCGTTGCAGGCCGCTGTGGGGTCCAGGGGCTTTCTGTAGCTGGAGATAAAGTTAAGATTTGTCATGATGTAATACTTCAACCTAACTTAATGTATGTTGATGATAAGTTGATATAATTAGTTGAGACACAGATAGTTCTAATACTTAAGTGCTAAAGGTTTACATGATTGATTAGGTATTATTACCCCTAAGTTCCAAAGTCATAAACGTATAACCCCCTATAAGCATAGCACCCATGAAAATGGACCTCAAATTACACAAATTTAAACAGTATGCGATAGCGGAGACAAATGGAAATTATTCATGTGAAAAAAAAAACAATTTCTGTCACTCTGGCGGGCACAAATGGGAATACAACAAAATATTTGACTTAAAGGGCTAGAATTTTCGCCAGATACATTAAAAAAAAAATGGACGCTATTGGTAGGACTGGACTGACAAACTGGCGCCATCTATAAACCTTCGACTGGCCAACCCCATTACTTTAATGTCGAATATGCCACCATAATGTTAATTACGATACAATAATAGATTTTCAAATAAAAATAGCTTACACAGAAACGACGGTTCCTTGTCGGTCGAACACCAGGTTACTCCTCATAACTTCAGTCTTCTCCTGGCATCGTATCTTCTCCAGCAAATGTGTGACCACGTACATTTGGTTGTCCTTCGCTAACCCTGAGATTACTTTCACTGCCTGTTGAGTAAAATGTTTATTGTTAATGCAGGGAAAAATATAACAGTTTCTTGTTTTGCTTTAAAAAAATGAAACAAATACACTGAGGTAAAGAAATCTGTGAACAAAGACGAGTAATAGCAGGGCTTGTAACCGGTATTTTTCTCCATACTAAAATACCGATGTTTTTTTTTTCGTTCTTTCGTTTACTATTTCATATTTAATCGAAAAATCGTATAATATAAAGTCATATATGTCATAACCTAAAAACAATACGAGTTCGACGTAAAAACCATAAAATATGTAAACATATTGGGTTATTTCGGGGCTTTTTGCGAAAACCGGTTACAAGCCCTGAGTAATAGACCTTCCTTAATAGCTTTATATTAAATTATTATTTATTACGAATCGTACCATTCGTACCGAAGGTGACGCCCCCGCTGTTGGACCTATTGGTAACTCTAGACAATAAATAATCGCCAGTAACTGGCCCTGTTTATTTAGTAATTGGCCACAAATTTTGTCGTCATTTACTTAACTATTTTAATGTATATTTCGTATGAACAGTCACTGGCAATAGTATTCTTCCTACACGAAGGCCGTAAAGATATGTGACACGCTATAAACAAATTATGCATTACAATCATACACAAAGATAAGTTATGGGGCTTCGAATATCAGATTTTGGGTAATTTAGGAAACCCGTAAAAAAATTGTATCTCCAGAACCGTGGCTCCAAGGACGGAAAGGAAGGAAATGACACCACCTACACCCCAAAAAAATTTGACGGGACATGTACCAAACATCGTTATATACCTACTGGTTGTTTCAAAATAAATGTATAACCTAAGTAAGTTACGAGATCGAAAAGCTTAATTATGTCATTACTAGCTTTTGCCCGCGGCTTCGCTCGCGTTAAATTCGGGGTAACACGGTTCCCCTTTGCCCTCCGTAATGCTCCATTAAAACTTCCACCCCCCATTTTAGGGAAGTGGGGGGTTAGAAAGAGATAAAAAGTAGCCTATGTCACTCTCCATCCCTTCAACTATCTCCACTTAAAAAATCACGTCAATTCGTCGCCCCGTTTTGCCGTGAAAGACGGACAAACAAACAAACACACACACACTTTCCCATTTATAATATTAGTATGGATATGGATTGTATACAATACTTAGCCCTAACTTAATCTTATCCAGAACTGACCTACTGCATTCTAGCGAACTATTATTAATCGAATCGAACGAGCAAGCGTATCTAAGTGAATTCTTACATTTAACTTCAGCTGTCATTTGCTTTTCGCAGCGATTATTACAGCGGTTTTATTATAATGGTCATTTCGTTTACAAGGGCCACAGCATTTTTTTTTATAAATCGTAAGTTCTTAGTTCCAGTCGGGCTACTAGAAGGATAGTGCCATGAATCTACTTATTTTGGCGTAAAGTCAAACCTTAAATAGTTTAAGATTACAATTATGTTTTTGTTGTAACTTTCCAGGCGCCTAAAAACACTCTTATGGTTTTTATCTCCTCGATAAAGTTATGTTTGGTAAATATGTTGCACAGAAGTCATCAGGTCATCCTTCACGTGAGGGAATCGTGTTTACCCTACTGCGGCGAAGCCGAAAAAGAAGGGTTATCAGTACATTTGATATGAATAAAAAATCTGCATCGGCGGTGCCAATCAAGCGTATAAACCTTTGAGGGGGTTGCAAGCATAGTCTAGCAAATCAAATTTAGTCAATATGAAAATGAAAAATGTTTATTTGGGTAACAAAAAGTATCAGTTACACTTAAGTTTGGAATTTCCTAGTAAGTGAGTATACACCTGTGTAAGGAAACCCAGTGTCAATAGCATTTGAAGAACATTACTCGTCCTTTTTTTGGGGTTGCACTGGATTGTGTTGCAGAACTAGCGCAAGAATAAGATAGTATGATTCTCTCTGTCTATGCTCTACTGTCATGTCATACTTTAAAAAAAAAAGCGCAAAAATATAAATATTAAAACCCATGTACTTTTGTAGTTCATTGCACATGAATCGAACTTATCAGTGTCATTGAGAATGTAAGTGACTTTATTATAATTTTGTAATATTTTGATAAGTTATTGTTCTTGTAAAAAATTAATACCTACAATAAATTTGAGAATACAAAGTTAAGCTTTGGTAAAGGCATGAATTAATCTTTAAAAACTCGTTTACAAGAATAACATTACTTTGCAAAATTTTTGCATGGATAAAAATTTGTAACTTTTTAATATTTTTATATTTTTAATGTATATTTTTAAATTCTTAACTGTGTATATTTTTTTTTTGGTTTTAACACTGTAAACTTGTATGTTATTTAACAAATATATTGAAATATAAATTAAAAACTCATCCACGTTCTTTTTGTTAAAAAAATTAAATAAATCATCTTACCTCGTCAAAATTATCTTTTTGGACAGATCTGGAAATGTCTTCAGGGGTAGGCAGCACCAAAATGTCAACCTCCTGTGATATACAAAAATACATGTAAAATCAGGTGGAATAAGGGAACACGTGTATGTAATTTCTCTACTGTTTCCATTTCCCGGGACAAAATAAACAATTGTTGCTTAACGCACCCGAAGTCCCGAACTAGTAGGTAGGTACCCTGAAATATGTAGTGGACATTTTTTGACGACACGATGATATGGATTTAGGTCATGGTACCTTTTCAACCGACTTCAAGATTTCGAAGGAGGAGGTTATCAATTCGTCGGGATCTTTGTTTTTTTTTAATATATGTTCACCAATTATTCGAACACTGCTGGACCGATTTGGAAAGTTATTTTTTGTTTGAAAGAGTATACTTCACAGTTGGTCCCATTGTAACCAGGTCAGGATTTGATGATGGGATCCTGGAGAAATCGAGGGAACTATCAACTATTATAGGGACACCTACAGTGATTTGAGTATTTTTTACAGCAGCTTGAGCATTTGCTTTTGGAAAGGTGGATGCTAAGTGAAGTCGGTTAATTTTTGTTTAAAATTACATTTATTTATATTAAGATTAATAAATGTGGACCACATAATAAAATCAATTGGTGATGCTATTCAACGGGTAACTACGAAATATGAATCGAGTAAATATTTCTCGAAGTGGGCTCTAACGATTCTTACGGAATTTAGTTTAATAAGATATTAAGTACCTACGCACCTAGCAAGGACAAAAAACATGGTGAATCTACGACGACCTAATTTTATTCAGATCATCATCATACATTTTTCAGCCATTTTACCCACTATTAAGCATACGCCTGAATTCGACCTGCCGCTACTTTTCCCATCACGGTAACGAGTTAATCTCATCCTGAAGTGCTCATAACATTCCGAAGATATTATTTATAATTTTTGATATAAATATCCACCTCAGCCGCTCAGCTAATTTTGCTTAAGGGAACAAAATTAGCTAAGCGGTTGAGGTGTTCAAAATAATCTTGGAAACGACTTTGTTGTTAGACTATAAGAGCGTGTGCAGGTGATTATGAACAGCTCACCCATTAAGCTACGTCTGCTGCTGACTGTACATTGTACAATAATGATTTTGACCTGTCACTTTATTTATTGTGACAACAAACAACACTTAATAGCAGTAATTTAGTTAAAGGTGAGGGGTTAATTACAAATAATTCTTGAGTTATGATCTTATGATTAAGTATTGCCATAATTCTTAATATTTCTGTAGCTATAGCAATTAGTGCTGTTCTGCTGATACAATTATGTATATTATGTCACCTATTGGCATTGGCGCTCTAAAGGCCCATTCACACATTGATTAGTGTTAAGTGCAAGTTCATTTGTTACTACCTATACACAAGTAGAAAATGTATGGACTCGTACTTAACACTAATCAATGTGTAAATGGGTCTTAATGCTGTCAAATAGAGACTGTTTAGAGGGATTTATTCAACGTTTAAATAGAATTAGACATACTCTTACTTTGCGAGTAAATATAATTTACTCGCAAAGTATTTACTCGCATTAGACTTTCTCTGTCAAATACAAATATCGAAAATAAACTCCTTTTTTTGCAATGTTTGCCTTGATGAAAAGGGTTGCAGTTTTATAATTCACGATCAAACGTAATTCACGCCAAAAAGCGATTAGCCACAAATATTTAGATAGAAGGTTGGTAAGTAGGTACTTACAGCTTTAGCGGCATCCTGGAAGTACAGCGCGTACGCATCCAAGCCAACTGGCTTTCGGTTGTTCACGAACCCAGCTCTGTAGGTGTGCTGTAATACATTAATATGTTTAACACATTGAGTGCCAGAAACCCGCTTAATAGCGGGCTTTCTGTTTATAAAGGCTTCCTCTACATCCTAGCGGGAAAACTCTAGGGCTGATTCTACGAGTGTAGCGCGTAGCGAACCGTAGCATCGAAAGTGTTAAAATAATATCTGCTAATTCTAAAATACAAACGCAGGCAAAAATAAGAGTTTTATACATTATAATGGAGTCTGTTTTTGGTACCCTTAGTACGATTAGAGACTTTTTTGAAACATTACCTATGGATCTGAAATGTTACAGAAGACGCTCAAAATGGTAAAATTTATGAATGGGTCATTTTATGAATGGGTTTTGAATTACTGTTACTGTAATTCAAAATATACAGTAGCCCTATAACCTACTGAAAGAAAGGTCAGAAAGGGTAAAATGAAAAGTCAAGGTCATTAGTTACATTACATACCAATATCAATATTTACTAAGAGTACCTAATATGTAAGTGGCATTTATTTAACATGCTATAGGTAATTCATATTGAATTGAATTATTATTGAACTAGTACAAGTAAGGTTTAACTACTTATATATGTAAATATGTATATGATTAAGTTAACTAAGATTTAGTTTACAGATATTATTAGTTAGAACTAAAAGCAAGATCTACAATTTTCTAAGCCTACCCACTTCTAAAAATATGATATTGAATTGTATAAATATGTTTAGTATGGGTAATCTATGAATTATATTTTTACATATTCGCTAAACATCTTAAAATTCGGATTTTCCATCATTTCTTTCCCACAGTATTTTATTTTTTATCTACATACTCGCATTTAAAATGATGTATCAATGACCAATTAACAAAAACCTTACTAACTGGCTACACTTTATTTATTTTTAATCTTAATTCCTGTATGAACAAATGTTTGATAATTAATAAAACTTAACTTGCGAAACTTTAGGCCCAATTTGTATCTATTTTGAATACCGCTGATTGTTTTCTAAATATATAAAACACAAAATTCACTTACCTTTGAGGACATCGTCAAACCAACAAGTAGAAAAACAATCACTGTATTGAATAAGCACCCCATTTTTGCACTCACTAATATATTTCTACTTATTCAACACACGACCACTCTCTTTGAGACCTCGCGAAGGAATGACTAAATTGTAAACAGTAGCCTGAAAATATATAATTAGTTAAACGGGGGATTACGATAAGTAGTCTGGTTATCTGGGTATTTTGATGTTCATTGCAGACCTGTTACAAGATCTTGTGTGAGTTTCAGCGTGAAGCCGGTAATGGATGTTTCTTTACAATTTTTTCCGAGTTTCTTGTATGATTTAGTGGCCAAGAAAAGTGCATTACTTTTATTTGATAGGTATGTACTTATAATCTGTTCGTTTAAATCAAATGGCAGCGGCCATGGTTTATGCTAATTTGTATTAGAAAAGATGAAAGTTATACCTACAATAAAAAGTATACCTAGATAATAGTTTGATCTGAATCATGAATAGTAGGTTACTTAACGAAATTTAAAAATTGGGATAGATTGAGTTTTAATACTAATCCTTGCCAAAAGCCTCGCTTCGCCAAAGTGAAAACTTTGAGAAGTTTCAATCACTCGTATAGGCCATACATAAAGAAATCCTGGCTTCGCCAAAATGAAAACTTTGAGTTTTTGTACTACATAAAGGGTCAGCGATGCGTCCTTATGTGTTATCGCTTCCTATCATGCTTTATGCTTTTTACGATCGTGATTCGTGAGAATCGTAATTTGTAGCAAATAAAATTACAAAAACGTGCCGTAAACGTACGTAAATGCGCATTGACGAGCCAAATAAGGTGATTGTGTACCTGACCCGCCATTGCAAGTGATTACATGCAATGGAGTTTGCATGGTAGAAAAAAAACTCGAAGCGCGGAATGCGGCCTTTTCTTGCGGTCACGTTAGGATTGCCGCATCTTTCTATTTTTCTCAACGGCTGCAGTTAAACCTAGAGCATGCAATACAGGTATTGTACCGTTTTAACCTGTGGCATGTAGTGTGTTTGGTCCTAGTTTATATTTTCTTATTTTATTATATTTATTAAATATATATGTATGTATGTATGAGCTATGTAAGTTTATTTATTTTTTATTTATATATTTTTATTTCTTTTATATGTGTTAGTTTATTAATGTTTGGTTTATTTGCTTTGCAACACCTACTTTTCTGTTAATTTACAAAAGTTTCCGCTTCCCAAAGTTTGTCTGTAAGAGATCGCTCTTTAGCGATAAGACCGCCAATTGTTTTGCCTCTGCTTTTTTGTTTGTGACTTGTGTATACTTTGTGTCTATTATTTGAAGTGTGCAATAAAGAGTATTTATGTTATGTTATGTTATTTTTTGTATAGCCAAAACAGGAATTCCAAAGCACAAATCACGGCTGAACAAACTCTTCTTCAACTGGGTAAAAAAAATGCGAACTCCAGTTATTCAAATCGCCATCCGATCGCGATCCATTCTCAAACCGGTTTGCGTCCACTGTGATCGCGTGACCCCTAGATTCTTAGGAACTATTTACAGCTATAGAGCTGAGTAATACTGGTTTTTCTAGGGTAGTTTTGTATGATGTTGAATTACTATAGAATCCTAGGTCATTCGTTACGAGGGGTTACGTGACTGATCCCACGACTGACACGAACACTTGCAATGACGCGTAGTTTCAGTGACCGCGAGGCAACCGGATGGCTCGCGGTATTTAAGCTCCTGAAGTGATGAGGAACCGCCTTGTGCAGCCCGAACTGACCCAACTTGGACTGGAGCGAAAATAGAGGGGGGGGGTGCAAAAAAAATATTTTTATCGCGAGGCAACCGATTGAAAAAGCGGTTGCCTGAAAGAATGTACCCTAGTTATATAACAAAATTTTAATGCCATCCCTCCTGGTTGGACTGGTTCCCTGTACAAGAGCGAAAAAAAAATTTTTTTTTTGTCAGGCAACCGCTTGAAAATTAGCATACTTGTTCTTCATCACATACAGACACCGGAAACAAATTGCCATCCGCCCAGGCCGGGCAGTTATCGAACTATCAGAGTTGGAAGTCGGATGCAAGGTGAATTTTTCGATCGGTGAAGAAAAACTTAGGAAAAACACACTTACAATCATTGAAATCGGATGGCATTTGTTTTATGAGTTTTGTATGATGTGGAAAACGATATGCCCAAATGCCATCCCTCTCCTAAGAAATTTCATCCCTCTGTGGCAATTGATTGCAAAACATTTTAATGCGCCTATTCAAATTTGACGAATTTCTCGTTTGTAGGGGTGGCCACAGATTAACAAAAATATTTTTTTATACTTTTTTTATGACAACTTCTGGCACACTTTACAAAAACAAAAACTGCCCTTAAATCCGTCCCCACCCAATAAACGACCGATGTAACTCACAGTTGAGTTGAGTATACAATAGCGACATAATTAAGCTTTTCAATCTCGCACCTTACTTAGGCCACTCAGCAAGCTTCGTGGCCTAAACACGGTACTCGACTAGAAAAGTCGCATATTTACAACCCTCGCCTGCGGCTCGGGTTACAAATACCTGCGATTTCGGGCTTTCTTTCTTTTACAGTCCTTGGTAAGTAATGTACTAATATAGCTATTGCTGACATTCTTATGCGGCACAAGAACCTGCAGTAGACGTCATTCGGCTTACATGCCGACGTATCTTAGGCAGGAACGTAGGTAACCAGATGCACTTTTATCAGTTATCGACGTCTTATTTTATTCTTATCATCTATCACATTATCATCGTTATCGCCACGTTGCGATGTCGTGGTTTTCAGCGAATGTCCATGCATGCGTGATTCGTTTCTAGATTAATTTATTTATACTTATTGGGATTAAAGAAAGATTAAAATCTTTATTGGGTTTTTGCATGCCTAGAGGGAATGATCGTCTTTTCAAGAGTAAAACTACTTAGGACATATGAGTCATGTCATTGTCATGTTCATGTCACATGACAAAACTACAAGCCACCGAACCTATCTTCCGGCGGTCCCGTTTACTCGTATTCTGGACCAATGAAGATTTGGTCTCCGTCATTCCTGAGTTGGTTACCTGGCATAACAACCTCAAAGCCGTATGATGGAATTTCCTTTTGCAGACTTGGTCCTTTTGGCTCTAAGATTAATCAAAGACGGGGAGACCATCAAATTTTTGACATAACTTTTTAAGGCGTCCCTTAAAAGGTATGAAAAAAAGTTTTGCTGTACCTATACCTAGTTGACTTTGCGGCTTTGGTATCATTTTCGTATAGAAATGTTTAATTTATTTCTGATATTTCATGAAAAAATATCGAACAAAATATTGTTTGTCTCTTTATAATGATATTAATGATTCAAAGGGGAAAAATCAAAATTTCACCAAGACGTCGGCTCGGCAGGCAATCTAGTTAAATAATACCTATTTAGGTAAGGAGGTACTCATTAAAACAATGGATCTCTTCTGTGTATTTAGTTTAAAAGGTAGGTACTTAGGTCAAATAATTGGCGGAGGTTTGTCAGTTACTATACCTATTTACTTATCTTAATATCATCAAAACAAACATAATGGACTAAAAGAGGCGTAAAGTCTAAGAAGAATCTGGACCTGTGTGTGACAGATTGGCGCGTATACGGCGCACACTGGAATCCGCCCATACATTGCTGTGCTCAAAACTACATTAAGTAAAATTAAGCAAAAAAAAAAACTATTTCACATTCGTAATGTCAAGTAGTGCTTATAATAATTATTATTTACATTATATTAAAAAATAAAATATTCCTATGATGACGATGACGTTACATATTCATCGATAAACATGGCGACAGCTTCCGGGTGAAATATTTTTGTATTAATAATTGGCAGAGGTCGTGTGCAGGTGATGATGGGATCAGAAGAAACCAAGAGCCTATTTAAAAACATTTGTCATGTTGTCTCACTTTTTTCATCTGAAACAGTCGAAATGTATAGAAATAACCTTTAGGTAAAATATTACGTACTAAACCATTGTTTTAGTGAGAAAAAGTTACATTTTCGCTAAAGTAAAAACGCCTGATCAAATAGTCAGAGCAAAAAATTTGGTCCATTTTCGGAAACTGGACAACATCTTTTACTTCTGAATAAAGAATCCTAATGATGACCACTCTTTAAGCTATCATGCCTAAAAATTATCAAAAGATGTTGTCAATTATCGGAAATATGACCATTTTTATTAAATTACAATATAAGTTATTATTTGTCGGAGTATCACAAACACAAAAGTGCTTTTAGGACATAAAATACGTAAAACATAATCTACATACCTTGCTCAAGATAAGACAATTCGGATTTTGACTTATACCAACTACAATTACTTGAAATAACTCTATTTTGTTAATCAATGCTAATTACCACTGACGTGATATACATAATCCTAGAGACCTTTGACATAATGCAACTACGTAATGATAACTGATAATGAAGGTATTTTTCTGCAATGACGTGCAATATTTCCCTGTTTATGCATATATTTCAACTTGAGTACAAAATACCCACAATTGCAAAGTTGAGTTTTGAGCACTGCGATGTATGGGCGGGTTCCAGTGTGCGGCGTATAGGCGCTGAATAACCGGTTTTGTGGTAACTGAATAGTGTCCTGAACATAAAAATTAATAGTTTAAAAAACACTAGAAAAACACGCTTTTATAAATGCACGTAAAAACAAAAAATAAATTATTGATCGTTCAAGTTGTCTCTATTTCTGGGCTGAAGACTGACTATGTGAAGACTGACTGGGACTATGTGCTTTTAATTATATTTGATTGTAAAAGCGTGGGGCGCTGGAACAAGAAAGACCTCATGCAGCTTCCGCCAGGAAGTTAGTATTAGTATTTGTTAACAAGAAAGTCTTTAGAGAAACTTACAATTACAATTTTACAAGTGTCAAGTTACAAGTTTGTAATTATACAAGTGTGAGTACCACAATATATACAGGTAACACATTTGTAGGAACATTCTTACAAATATGTAAATTGTATCGACAAGTCTACAATTTATTGTATCACAAAACTTTACATACTTTTCCGGAAAACGTACAAATTTGTAGCTGACAATTGTTTTGTGCTACATTAAATTGTAGTATTAATTATACATATATGTAGAATTGTAGCTACAAGTTAACAATTCTCTAAACGTGTGTCACACCCTCTTGCTACTATACGATTGCAGTACTTATATTTTATCAAATTTAGCGATTCCAACCCTTTGTACCACAAAATGTTTAGTTCAAGTAGCAGTGATAGTGAAGAAGAATTAATTGTAAGACGTCCTAGGACATATAGAGAACGTAGAAATTTAAGTTTGACAATAACGGATTTTACATTTAATCAGAGCTGGTTCAGAGTGAGTAAATCTCCCGTCAAATATCTACTACAGACTATTGGTGGAAACCTTAGACATCCGACACGAAGAAGTGACGCTCTTGATCCTAAGCAACAGTTACTGACTGTTTTAAGATGGTTGGGTTCAGGATCTCAATATCACGTCACGGTGATGCTTATGGCGTTTCCAAAATGACAATGTGTCGTTCGATTCACGCCGTATGTGCACAAATAGTAGACAAATTACTGGGAAGTGAAGTAAGATGGCCAACAAATGGAAACTCAAGATATTATAGATGGATGGATAATACCGATAGATGCTCCACATCAAAATGAAGCTGGTTTTGTTGATCGACATGGAGATCATTCTATAAATGTTTTGGTAGTTTGTGGACCGAATTTAGATTTTTTTTTATGTGAATGCACGATGGCCTGGCACCGTACATGATTCGCGGGTTTTAAGGTGCTCATCGTTATCTCAGCAATGGGATGATGGATGGAGACCATTCCCCAATGCCGTAATATTGGGAGACAGTGGATATAGTTTGAAGAAGTGGTAAATAACCCCAAATATTCCAGCTCGCATACCAAGAAACGCAGCATTGGATCGATTTTTACAACCTAAGATTACCAGTACGGTTATTTTGACATGTGTAATATTGCATAATCTAGAAAAGCGTTTAGGCTTAAATGCTTACCTGTATACTCCATTGATAACGGACGCAGAACAATACATTCAATACAATATTACCAAATAGAATGTTTTTGTTTTCATTAATGAGGTCTAAAATGGTCAGTTTAGCTTGCAAATCCATTGTAATATCAGTTGGTATTTAGATATATAGGTTATGCTCGTAGATAGATCACTATATAATTATAATTAATGTAATTAATGTATAAAGTGAAACATCCTTCAACATTAAAGAAGCTAAATAAATTGTTACATATCTGTAGTTATAACATTACAATTGTTCGCTTGTATATTTAGGTACAAATCAACAATTCTACAATTATGTAGCTGTCGTGACATGCCTTTATTCTTTGTGATACGCTTTCTCAAAAGTGACATATTTGTACACTGCAAATTTGTAACGAATACATATTTGTAATTATTGTGGTACATTTTTTTGTTTACAATTGCACAATTTAGTCGAATTGTACACTTGTAAAGTTTTGTGGGATAGGCCACTGTGGCCTGTCGACCTAATAAAAGACCTAAAGAATATAGTCCTCCACATCGATTTCGATGACGGCGAACCCATCCATTAAGGATTTATCCTCTTTTGAGCTCTTATGTGGCTGGCCAGGCCAGACATAATAATATAATTAGTTCGTGTTCGTAACAATTGCACTCGAAAATTTCCTTTTGTCTATGTTTAGTGATCCAACGCTTTTCCTAAAAACCATAGCTAAAAACTACATTGCGGTGTCTGTTTTGTATGTCACGCCATATATAATGAGGATTTCCGCAATCGATTTTCACTAGATGGCAGCACCGTGTCGAGAGGCCCAGCTGTCATAATCCACCAATCATGTTTAATCATATATTTTTTATAAATGAATTTTGACAGCTGCTGCCAAAACAACCTCTCGCCACGGTGCTGCATGCTATCTAGTGAAAAACTCGAACGCGGAAACCTTCATTATGTTAAACGTCCTGTAAAGTGTGATTTAACTGCAAAAAAAGTCAACAAAGAAAAATAGCATATTTACAATAATAAACAACACTATCGGATACCCCCCGCGAATTAATCAAGCAACAGTTATCTGCAAGATACCCTTTAGATAAGAGGGTTAAAGTTAACAAACATGTGACGTCATAAGTTGTTATTAATCGGCCAAGCTTCGAAACAAACATGATTACGATCAGAGTTATGATATTATTAGTTATGTGTATGTTAACGTCAGCAAAGAATATAATACTCACCTATGATATATAAAATACTTAAATTATAATGAGAAATGGGTTATGCGCGGTCCAAAGTGAAGCACCTAAAATTAGTGAATTCAAACAATTGTCGCTAGTCGCGCACCAGCAAGCGAGAAATGCGGACGGACGTGCTAATGATCTCCCGTCACCCGCGTGAGAAAGAGACAAACTGTAATCATCCAACAACAAGAGTGACAAAGATGTAATGATTGTCAAAATTGATAAATATAACAGAATCATTGCTAGGTTATGAAATAACTTTGGAAATATTTTGTTAGAGTATAACCCATCCATAGTAAATATCATTGATACTCACTAGGATCGTCAGTCAACCATTTTTAATCATATAGAACGTTGTCATTTGATAGATAGAGATAGAGATCTTTATTTGCAACCAAGTAACCAACCAAGTACATGACAAAGATTAGCACAATGGACCCTGACAGGGTAAAGCAATATTTCTTAAACTAATTTTATATAATACTAATACATAAACATATAAATCGAGAACTATATAACGACATGAAATGTTTATAACGTTGAGGTATAACAAAATAAAATTTCTAAAACCGGCTCAATCACCGGGGTTTAGTAAAAACACTTAATACTTATACTTATAAACTACATTTGGTAATTGCATGTTACAATTTATCTTCGAGGTACTCTAGCCTACGGAATAATAACATTTATCGACCAGCATACTTTTAAAACTATTTATGAAAATCGCGTTTGTTTTTGCGTCTTTTACATAGGTAGGGATATGATTGTATATTGTTATAGCTCTATAATAGGGACTGTTTTTGTACATTTCTGATTTTGGTTCAGGTAATTCAAGATATTGTTGACGTCGTGCGTTTCGGCAAAATTTAAACAGGTGTATATTTTTACGGACAAAAATTGAGATTTCTAGAATGTAAAGACAGGGAAGGGTTAAAAGATTTAGTTTTTTAAAGTGAGGTTTGGAGCTATGGGGTAGGTTGATATTAGCCAGGATTCTGACACAGATTTTTTGCTTCAAAAACAGGCGCCGAGCTTCACTGCTATGGCCCCACAGTAGGATCCCGTAGCGCAACCACGCGACCGCCTGTGAATGGTACACTGCCAATGCGCACTCTAGGGTGGTATTACTTTTTAATACGCACAGTGCATAAATAAATCGTGACATTTTACTTATCAATTGTGCTATATGTGCCTTCCAGTTTAAGTTGCTATCTAGCGTAAGACCTAGCAAGGTACAGTCGGTAACCTCTTCGATTTTTAATTTGGAGGATACGGCGTGTAAGTTAAGAGGTTCTTTTTGCCAGGGCCCGAATTGAATTATTTTGGATTTGTCATTATTAGTAAGTAGGTTGTGGTCATGTAGCCAAATTGTTACTGAATTGAATGTTTCTTCTATATATGAGCTGAAGTTATTTTCTGTACATTGAAATAATAAAGATACGTCATCAGCAAACATTACTATTTTGTGGGTTGTGATTTTGGGAAGGTCATTTATGTAGATTAGGAATAGTACACATCCTAGGACACTACCTTGAGGTATTGAGCTATCTATATTAAGTATGTTGGATTTGACATGTTCTAATTTTCCGGTTTGATTACACATATGTTCTATTTCGACGAACTGTTTTCTAGATGTTAGGTAAGATCTCATCCAATTTAGTGCTCTACCACGTACGCCGATTTCATTTAGTTTATTTAGTAAGATAGTATGTGAGACTCTGTCATACGCTTTCGACATATCTAGCAGTAGCCCCACTGCATGTTTTTTATTTCTTAAGTATTCTAGTATTGTTTGTATATAATTGTAGCCTGCATGAATAGTGGAGCGTTTTTTTCTGAATGCATATTGATTCTCATCTAATAAATTGTACTTTTCTAAAAAGCTGTATATGCGGTTTGACATGCACTTCTCAAAGATTTTCGACAATACAGGGAGGAGCGCAATGGGTCTGAATAGAGCAGGGTTATGAGATTGTCGTTTTTCCTTTAGGATTGGCTTTATCTTGGCTATTTTTAATTTATCGGGAAAACTACTTTCGTCAAAAGATTGATTTATTAATTTAGTGATAGGAGGAGTGAGTTCGTCAATACAGGTTTTTATTAGAATGGAAGGTATTTCATCTACACCACAACTTATTTTGTTTGGTAAGTGTTTTATTATGGTATATACTTCTTTTTCAGTCACAGGGTGTAAATAAATAGAATTTATGGAGGTTTGTATAGCAGCCCGGCCTGTCGCTGCGTTGGCAATGGCGGTAGCGCCATCTGCTGGGGTATTTCCTACGGAGGCATAGTAATCATTAAAAGTATTTGCAATTTTTTTTGGACATGTTTCGAGTTTATTTTCTATTTCTAATTTTATATTTTTATAAGTATGTATTTTGTGTTTTTTGGTAATCTGGTTAACTATTTTCCACATGGTTTTATTCATATTTTTTGATTCTTTCAAATTTTCAGCAAAGGTAAGTCTTTTGGATTTTTTAACACATTGTTTTAGTAAGTTTGAATATTTCTCACTGTGTTTTTTTTAATATACTATTACCTGATTGGTTTACAAGGGCTTTTAAATGTCTCTTATTTTTGCAAGCCATTTTCAATCCAGGTGTTAACCAACTTTTTTGAATTCTGCTTTTAGTTATATTATTTTTAAGCGGTATGTGTGTATTTAATAATTTAGTCAGAACAGTATCAAAGATGTTGTAGTTTTCGTTTAGGCTTTTTTTATTTATCAGGATTTTATTCCAGTCTAACTTAGACAAAGCTGATTTAAATGACATTAAATTTGACGAGTTGAAGAATCTCTTCTGGCTTTGGATTTGTGTGCTTTGTGGAGGGTTTTGATTAAATGTATACAGTAGGCTTTTATGGTCTGAAATACCCAAGTCTTCTATTTTAATATCGAACTGTTTATTGTTTGTAAAAATTAAATCTATGCAAGTAGAGCTCAGGCGAGTTTCTCTAGTAGGCTGGTCTATTATTTGGTAAAGATTGAATTCACGCATTGTGTTCACTAATCTGCGGTAATTTGTACAATTTTCATTCTTATTTATATTGAAATCTCCTACTATTACAATATGTTTGTTACTGTTTGCTTTAATTTTATTTAAAATGTTACTTAATATTTCAAAGAAAGTTTCAAGTTCGCGATCTGGTCTGTAGATGGCTATTAAGATTACATTTGGTTTTATTTCGACTGCACAACACTCTGTAACACACTCCACTGAAAGGTCTGCAATGTCCGGCAGCGCTTTGTACGATACGCCGTCTCGAAGTAGGATCGCAGCTCCGCCGCCGCGATGGCTGCGGCGATTGAAGGTTGCAGCAAAGGTGTGGTTATCAATATGAATCAAATCCTTCTGTTCGTCTGTAATCCAAGTTTCTAGTAGGCATAATGCCTGGTACTGTTTTTCTAATTGTATACTTTCAATAATATGCATTTTGTTTTTTAAGCTCTGAGTGTTTTGTACTAAGATATTGAAATTAGAGTCGAAAGGAACGATCATTTAGATTATCTGATTGATTAGTCACGTCCTGTGTTGATTGATTTGTTATAGCTGAATGATTAGGTGTTTGGTTTTCCATTGCTTGTGGTTGAGGTTGTTCATGAGACCATACTTGTTCGTTTATTATTAATCTAT
This sequence comes from Pammene aurita, assembly GCA_947086415.1. Taxonomy (NCBI): domain Eukaryota; kingdom Metazoa; phylum Arthropoda; class Insecta; order Lepidoptera; family Tortricidae; genus Pammene; species Pammene aurita. The sequence continues at coordinate 2,990,078 of OX352291.1, forward strand.
TATTACGAATTATTGCATGTTTTCCTTCTCGCCTTGCTTCGCGCAGAGCATTATTTAACAATCGCCTATTTTTTAAACTATCTTCATTTAAATACTCCGTTATTGTCAAGCCAGTGTTTTTGAAGTATTCACAGTTTTGCAACAAATATCTAGTCATGCTCTTACTCAAGAGCTCTATGACGATTGGTCTCTTATTTCCTCTCCTGCCTATACGGCATGTGTCTTCTATGTATCCGTACATAGAAGACATTCAAGTTAACATTCATTATATCTCGGAATATGTTGAGTAGTTTCCCTTGGATATTATATTTTGTTTCTCCATACATCTCCTCCAGACCATGAAGAACTATTTTTTTACCGGGGTCTTCTGCTGGAACGGTAGTTTGGCTTTGGTTATTTATAGATGTTTGTATGCTCTTTAGGTCCGTTTCAAGTTTCTTATTTTCGAATTCTAGAGTATGAATTTTTTTGGCCAGTTGAGTTATGTCAGTTTTTATTTCTGTTTGTTCTAATGTTAAGGCATCAGTGCGTTGTAAGATTTCCGATTTAAAATTGTTTATTGCTGCATGTACTTCCTGCTGAATGATTAATTTCAAGTCAGAGATAATGGTTTGTTTATTCTTTTCCAGTGAATCGTTCAATATAATTTTAAAATCATCTAGGCATAAAGCTTTCATTGAACGGTGTGGGGTAGGAGTTGAGGGGGACAATAGAGGACTGCCCAATACGGTATTTCCGGTTATATTACAGTCATTTAGTATCTGGTCATCCACATCTGAAGTATCGCTGTCTCTGTGTTTAGCAGGTTTGTTTAAGGTAGAGCGTGGTCGCAAAGACATATTTAGTGTAGCTTCTAGGTTTTGAGTATTTCCTTGTGCCTTAACCTTAGGTTTAGGTATATGAGATCTCAGTGAGTCTGAGTTATCCATTTTCTTAGGCTTAGAAAGGCACGCTTTACACGTCCATTTATTTTTATGCTCCTTGGTCATCGTATTGTAAAAACGCGCACTGGAAACATTGGCGCATTCTATGTCATAACCATTTTTGCATAGCGAACATATTAAATATTCCCTGTTTGGTATCGCAACTTGACATCTAGCACATAATGACATCTTCTGGACGTAATTTAAAAAAACACCAGCCTTGAATGAAACTATTTATTTACCCGCTAGTGTCTATTAGGTTTCATAGATGGCGTTGTACAGCGAGCGCAGTGTGCGGTTGATGTGAAGGCGCTTGGGGTCAACGTCCTGTGTGCCGCCGCGCGCGCGTTTAGATGAATTTTCTGGGCGGCAGTTAAAATTTTGAATTTTTATCGTTAGAGTAATTATGTTTACGATTTATAATTGCACTGTAACTTTACACTGAACTGAAATAATGCGTTGGATACGATTTCTACACTATAAATTGTTATTGTTTTGTAGAGAAATACACTGTAATTTGGTTCGAGGAGTTGTGTTTCACTGGACACTTTATTTTTCACTTTATTCTATGTTGCAGTTTAAATATTTATTTGCCCAAATTTGTATAACGTATTTGTAAGTTAATAAACACGTTTAGCACTATACGAGATGCGCAATACCATTATATATATTTTATTTTATTCATATTACGCGAAAGGTTGTTGTCATGGCCAGTGTTGCCAATCAACTGAGCTAGTTTACAGGGCGAAGTTACGTTTATGTGTATCCACGGTGCAACTGCCTTAAGGTTATCTAGTGGCTAGTGGCCACCATGGGTTGTGCTCTAAAGAACGCTGACATGTCTACCACCGCACCGCTGGTCGTCACCTCACACCAGACCCCGTTGCCAAGATGGCAATCGTTTGCAGAAAACGAAACGAATCGCTACATGCTCTCGCTCACTCTTCATTACTGCGATAGAGAGACGGATGGCGTTTCGAGTCGTTTTCTGCAAACGATTGTCATCTTGGCTAAGCCCCCTGGGCAACTAAATGGTCGCACAATGTGCGGTGCAAGAAGAATTTCCCTCCGCGAACGCTCCGGCTGAAGAATGAGCTTAGGAGGTTTTCTTGAAGGACTACTGCATTGCCGTTCTACAAGGTCTAACAAATATGTTAGTGATCCGTTTAAGGGCATAATTGGTATCGTATTTTAATAACGAAAAACTAAGAAAACAAATTATTCACGCGAAAAAGAAATTGGTTTTGTATGGCGGGTTGACCGACAGGGACGACGGGTCCCATACAAAGAATTGGTTTTTCGCGTCCAAAAAATGTTTTTCCTATTTAAAAAAAAATCGGAATACGATATCAATTATGTCCTTAAACGGATCACCACTATTTTGTTACAGCCTGTATAAAGTTAATGTTAACAAAAACATGACGTCATACGTCGTTATGATGAATCGGTCAAGCATCGACAATAATATCAACATGATTAGTTGATTACGATCGGGAGAGTTAATATTAGTTGTTTATGTAGTCACGAACCCGGATTGTTGAGCCACTAGCAATTGTTCGTAATTTAGCCGTGTAATAAATGACCGATATAACTGACAGTTGACAGCTAGGCGGTAACATCGGTCATTTATAACACGGCTAAATTACGAACAATTGCTAGTGGCTCAACAATCCGGGTTCGTGACTGTGAGGAGAGTGAGGTGCGTTGGGTTAAGATGAAAAATGGGGGAAGATGAAAAACCGTTTGTAGCTCCCTTTAAAAACTACATCGATCTTATCCCATCAGCATTCCATCTTGACCCAGGTTTTTTTTGACAAAAGTGGAACTTTTTTTATGCTTAAAGTATCGCAAATAGCGTTTTTTTTTAAATTAAATATAAAGAGAAATATGTTCTCTTCTAAAACATAGTTTCACGTACCTGGTCCTTATGTCCTTTTTACAATGGAGCTTTTTTTTCACACGACGTACTCGTCCAAATTCCTTTCAATCTTATCCCAACGCACCTTACGTACTTGGCCGCGATTCGAAAAATAAACACACACACTGGACACACAGCTCCAACCCAACTCAACCCAACTCAACTCAACGCTATAACGACATTGACACATCTCAAATTGGATTGGTCACACATTGTACCAATGTTGTACCAATGTGAGACCAATGTTGAATGAAAATCTGTTCGAATAGCAAATATCAAGGTCGTTATAGCGTTGAGTTGGGTTGACTTGGGTTGGAGCTGTGTCTGTCCAGTGTGTGTGTTTATTTTTCGAATCGCGGCCCGTGACTTCCACGCAGTCGTAAAATTGACCAACCTTGTTGGGAACCTTACAACGCTGCCTTACACTTTACAGGACGTGGTCACATGGTCACCATATTTTTGTTTCAGCGTAGGTAGATACCAATTTTCAACTTAAGTTTAGCTACTTTCATTTTTCAAGACAACTCCTAACGCAGCTCAAAACATGTTATTAGTTTTATGTTATGAAAATCCATTTTTGTGCTAAAGCAAGGCTGAATTTATTTAAAAGGAAAAGCTGTAAAATGCTGAGCATTAAAGCTATATCTAGGTATTGATGCAGGCCGTTTAAGTAGGTACCTATAACTTAAGTACGAACTAAATTGATAAATGAGGCCTGCCATCTCCATATGTTTCGTTTCAAAAACATAATTTTCCTAGTCAAAATGTACTGAAGTAGGTGACACTCGGCCCCAGAAACTAAGGTACTGTAAAAATCGTTGCGTAAGATGTAAAAACAACCTTTCCAATAAGATTTAATTTCGCTCTCCTTGTAGTTTTGTGATCATATCAATTTTAACTATAAAACTTACGTGAGACTCTAACATATTAAAAATATTTATAACGGGTTATTCACTACTTAACCATTTATAGGGCATCGGTCTCAAAAAAGAACACCTGTAACATAATTTTTTGTATTTTTTTCTTGTACAGAATTTTTAGGACTATAGATTGGCGATGAGGCCTCAGCCAGGAATTCAGGATTTTTTTCAGTCTTGCCCGTTAAAGGGTTAAATAACGTGAGTAACCCGTTATAAATATTGTTTGTGATCGAATCGATGAAAGTAAAAAGTAGCAACACCTACTACCTTTATTTATCTACATAACCAAATCGAAACATACATCATATTCCTTTACCAACTAAATTCATAGAAAAACGTCGTATTTGGTATTATTCAGAGCAATGACGCGTAGTTATCAACGAGACAACTGGGTAGGCGGTATTTGAGCTCCCGACGTGTTGTAGAACCGCCCTGTGCAACCCGAACTTAGCCAACTTGGACTTTGTTTTTCACCCAATAATCTACAAGGATAATTGGTATATATTTCTAGTTATGAAAAACTAAGAAGAAAATGTTTTCACGCAAAAAAAATGGTTTTGTATGGAGGATCGGCCAGCTGAGACGACGTGTCCCATTCCCATACAAAAGAAATTTTTTTTTCGCGTCCAAAAAATTTTTGTCCTACTTTTTTTTGTCGCAATACGATACCAATGGAGAACATGCGTGAAAAATATTTAATTGAATTTGTTCCATAAACACGTTCAGCAACCCCAAATTAATATAAATAAGTGGAAATCCGTAATAATTTTAAACAGTTTTTTAAAGATATTGCGGTTTAAAAACGTAAAATTTTAGTAATTTTTTTTACACCTCAAATGTATTTTCGAAACTTCAGTTCGATTACTTACGACCTAACAAGAAAAAAAAATGTACGACAACTATATAGCTAAACGCATTTTTTCGTGCCTAAAATTACAAAAATCTTCCAAAAACTTGTTCCTTTCAAGCAGTTTTCTGCAACTTTGAGGTCGGTGACGTCACAATCCTCACACTTTTTGTATGGGGCGTTTTGAGGCGCGGCGCAGACGCCTAACGTATTTTCACATTTTTGACGTTTCAGGGCTATCATAGATAGTAGGTTTATTAGAGACATTTGAATCTACAGGGAAATAGAATCGAATGACGTCTTCCAAAAAAATCATGTATGTTCCTAATTGGTATCGTATTCTAATGATTTATTTATTTATTTATTTAATCTTTATTGCACAATACAAGATGGTACAAATGGCGGACTTAATGCCATAAGACATTCTCTACCAGTCAACCAATGGTAATGATGACAATACTAAGAAGAAAATGTTTTCACGCAAAAAAAAAGATTGGTTTTGTATGGAGGGTCGGCCGGCTGAGATGACGTGTCCCATCCCATTACCAAAAAAAAATGTTTTCGCGTCCAAACATTTTTTCTCCTACTTTTTTTGCCGCAATAAGATACCAATGCCCTTAACACTTTGACTACCGAGAACCCGCCTGGTAGGCACTCGTAATGTTTGCTCAGATGCCGGGCACGCGGCGTGCGGCATTGCGTTGCACGTCGTGGCCCGCCTGGCGGGTTCTGTCGGTTTCTGGGGTATTGTTCAAAATTTTGCCCGGCTGCGAAAGTGTTAACACTTCCGTACCACCTAGTGCTACGCGCTACACTCGTAGCCCGTAGCCACGTATTTGTCGTATGTAGCTCGTAGTTGCTACGAAGAGAGAACCCGACAGTCGGGTTCCTGGTCGTGAAAGTGTTAAACGGATCACTACTATTTTTGTTACATACTGTATAGTACATTATTAATTTTAGAGGTACATCTGTTTTTTAAGATTAGAAAAACCGTGCGAGTTCTCGGAAAACGATTTTAAATCTCGCCATTTTGCCTCTTATTGTCTTATTGAAATACATGGGCGAAACCGACCGTTATTTTTCTAATCCTAAAAAAAGGTATCGATAAATCTGTCTATTGAGTTATTGACACAATTAAAATCAAATATCGATATTACTATTTTTATTAAACATAATTAAACTATACAGTAACTACAAATGTTCTGTTAGTACCAGTAGGACTGAGCCGGTACCCGGTCTTCCTGGATGCCCATGGACTCCATGACGTCCATCTCGAATGTGGCTAGTTTGGGCTGAAACGTGATCTGTAATAAACCAATAAAATAACATCAATAAAAGCTTTAGTACTGCAGTTTTCTTAAAATAGTAGTTTTCGATACAAGTGCGAGAAGTATGTCATTTTGCACGAGTACTGAGGTCAAGACTCGGGACGAGTGAAAATGACACTTCCGCACGTGTGTCGAACAACGTTTTTTAATACAATTGCGAAAAAACTACAATGAAATAAAATTACATTTATATTCTGTCAGTGTACGAAAGACAGCTTCATTCAATCGCGCGTTGTTCAAGTAATACTATTGGGTCTCGCATAATACTCCTTTATGCCCAATCGCGCGTAGTTCAGGCGGGTCATTTATAAGCGAGTCTCGCATAATACTCATTTATTTAAAAAGTATCAATCAGATTACTTTTTAGCACTAGTGCATAAAATCAAACTTTACGCACTATTTGCAGCTACATAAACTAAACTTTTTGAGAAATTGTATTAAAAAATATTTTACATAAATTCATTCCTAACCGAAATTTCAACTAGCCTTCCCAACTTAAAACTTTTCGAAAATATGTAATTTGTTATGCAGCAAGAGAAGACAATATTAACAGTAGAGGTTGGTGCATAGGGATCTTCCGGCCGAATGTGACATAAACGGGCGAGTAAAGTGATACCGTTTAGTAACTCAAATCTGGCATCCCTATTCCAGCAACAACTTTAGTGGTTTTCAGTGCTCCTACTGGCTTCCTTAACACATTCAGCGCCGAGAACCCGACTGTTGGGTTCTGTCCGTAGCTACTACGAGCTACATACGACGAATACGTGGCTACGGGCGTAGCACGTAGCACTAGGTGACACTGAATATGTTAATAAAATTAACGTTTCTGATCAGGGGTCGAATACCGGTATTATTTTCATACAAATTAACCGGTATCTCAGTTGTTAATGAATATTTTTGAATATTTTTCGGCGAATGTGATAATTTATTACGTTTACCTAAATCACATTTCAGAATATCACGTAAACATTGCGAAACTCGGGCGCTATTTTGATTTTTAGTAATACCGGTAACGGTCCCTGTTTCTGACATTGTCAGCATTCGTATTCTTCTCCTCATTCTCCAAATAAAGTTCCTTGGTCTTGTAGTCTATGGTCTCGTTGACTGTCTTTGGCACTGGGATGATACGCCGAGTGTGATATAAACGGATGAGCAAAGCGATACCGTTTAGTAACTCAAGGCTGACATCTCCAGCAACAATGTGATTGGCGTCGTTGATAAAACTAACCTTTGTGACACTGTCAGCTTTGGTGTCCTTCTCCTCATTCTCCAAATAGAGCTCCTTGGTCTTGAAGTCTATGGTCTCCTCGGCTGTCTTGGGCACAGGGATGATACGGCTGCTGTCAGTTGACACTCGGACCTGAAACGGTCAAGTGCGAGTAGGGAACAATCGTTTGAGCTCAAGCCATCTACGGGGTTTTTTATTTTTTGCTCATTTACGTAGTTCAGTGTGTAATATTGATAGCTTATTGTGCGGTGACCTAACGAGCAAATGTGCAGCTAATGAAAAATTAGTCTAAAAACGCGCGTAACCACCCTTTAGTTGAACAAACGGTTATCCGGGGTCTCGACCACCCACGTGTTTATAGGGAGGCTATCAGCTTACAATCAGTAAGGCCTCTACCGAACAAGGTTGCCTATTTATTTTTTTTATAAATAGGTGTGAACGCTTAACGTCGACATTGGCAAAATTCTCATTGCTCTGTGCGGAGGGAATAAAATAAAAAAAGTGCGAGTCAGAATAACACAACCTTCTTGAATTTACTGTGGGATATTTGTCTGAATGTATAATTGGTGTAAGATTGTTCTATAATATTTATTCATTTAATTAAGGCTTACGTCAAAGGACGAGTTGAAGTTGTTGATGGAAGACCTAAGTAGTATATTTAAATTGTGTAAACTTTAATAACTCTTCAAGTGGAATAAGTAATTTTTAAGTTGTTGGAATTTGGATTTTATTTTAATTAATCAAATTTCAAATTTAAATGACATAACGGTCACTGCCACTCCAAGGGATAATAAAGGCTATTTTTAATTTATTAATTAATTATGAACTGATGGAAGGAAGTTTAGCCAAGTGACAATCGTATACCAATTGCCAATTGACACTAAGGCGGGTCCTAACCTGACGCACTGCCACGCGCGGCAAATTCCTCGTGAGGCGGTGCGTCAGGTATGGCGCCGCCTAATAATGTATGGAAAACGTGACTTTTCGTTCACATCTGTCATTCCAATGCATTTTTGACTCTTCAATTGGCTTTGTCGATTAACGAATGTCGTAGTGGCCTGTATTGCCTTTACGAAGTTAGAGTTGTACCTTATCCCCCTCCTCCGTGTACCGCCACTCGACCTCAGTGGGCTTCAGGGTCTCCGGGTCAACGAGCTTGACGTCGGTGGTGACCAGCAACGGTGCCTCGGACCTTATCGTGACCCCAGGGAAGTCCTTGTCTCTGCCTACCTGAAATCATAGTATGATATTTACTTTAAAAATTTAATTTAATTTAATAATAGCCTATATTCGGCTGGTCCACACCACAGGCATTACGGCCGCGCGTACGTTCACCTTGGCCGAGGCACGTCCACACTGGCCGAGCTGCCTCGCGCGGCAATTTCCTCGCGAGGCGGTACGTCAGGTGTGGTCCCGCCTAATTAACATATATATATGTATATAGAGCAGAAAATTCTGAGAATGTTTTCAATTATTTGGAAATTTTCTGCAACTTGCACATCCAGTTGAGACCAATGAACTTTAAGCAAGATATTTTTTTTGTTAGAAACTGAAACTACGTACAGTCCTAAGGTGTGTGTTGAGCCCCTCCACAATGACCCAGTTGCGCTCCTGGATGACTTGCACCACGATGCCTTGCTTGCCCTTGTCTTTGCCCACCATCACCTCTACTCGGTCACCTCTGGAAAAAGATAGGGCCAGGTTTTAAAAAAGTTCCCAAGCTGTTTCGTGATGAGACAGACACTATAAGGGTGACTTTCCACCTGAGCTAAGCTATGTAGCTATGCTATGGATGCGTTTGAATCTACCAATCAACGCGTAACACAAACCAATGGAAACGCGTAGCTTACACATCCTCGCAGCATAGCTGCATAGCACAGCTCTGGTGAAAAGGCACCCTTAGCCAATGATATTTACTATGGCTGGGTTATACTGTAACAAAATTGTTATTGTTATTGTTATTTATTTATTTACATATAATAAGCATTACAGTATTCCAGGACACCAAGACACTTATATACAAGTCACCATATCTTATTAACTAAATACATTAAAATTACCAAATAAACATGTCATCAAGTACAATAAATTCAAACAACTATAAATGTCACCAGCTTAAATTACATAAAAAATCAAATGAAACAGTCAAAAAATAACACAATCTTTTACAATAAATAAATTAAACAGTAAAATAAACATTACACATACAGTACATTAAACATTCAGTCGTAAGTTCGAAAACAATAATTAAAAATATATTATTTATTACAAAAAAACGAAATAATAATAATTTTAAAACCCCTCTTAAATCTCAAGAGACCTCAAAGTGACTTCTGTGAATTCATTCAGAGTGCAGCTGAATAAATCTATTTCGGCCGAAATCTGGTTCAAAATATTGATCGCCCTAATCAGGGGCGCATTAGCGAGTAGGTTAGTACGTGCTATAGGACGCGCTAAAACGCGCCACGCGCTCCGTCGCGGCCCGCGTGGCACTGCTAGTCCCAGCCTGCCAAGGACCTCAGGATTGTGCAACTTACCCCGCAAAACCTTAAAAACGTAAGTTGCCAGCGCCAAATTTCGCCTCATCTCTAACCTTGTATATCCTATCATTCCGAGAACAAAAAGAGTAGGGTACATCAACGGGAAATATGGGTATACCCCATACTCTTTTAAATACATGTATCTCGTAAATTTATTCTGTACTTTCTCTAGCATCGCCCTGTACTTAGCCTCATAAGGGTTCCATATCATTGCACAATTTTCTAGTCTGCTCCTAACAAGCGCATTATAGAGAGCTCTAACCGTTGCCATGCTATGGAAGTGTTTGGTCTGACGCAATATAAAACCTAAGTTTCTAAAAGCTTTTTTACATACTTCTACTATATGCTTTCTGAAGGAAAGATTGGACTCTACGTGCACTCCCAGATCTCGTATGGACGATACTCGTGTGACTAGTTGCCCTCCAATGTTGTACGAGTACAATAACGGAGATTTTGATTTGCTGTAAGTCATAATATTGCATTTGGATACATTAAAATCTAATTTGTTATTTTGACTCCAGCACAAGACCCTTTCAATGTCTTCTTGCAGTTTCTCACAATCTGAACTATCCTTAACTTTTAAGAGTAGTTTAAGGTCATCCGCAAACAACAAGCAGTTAGCATGTTCAACTACGTCAGGGAGGTCATTGATCATGAGAGAAAAATTTAAGGGGCCTAAATTGCTGCCCTGACTAACACCTGAAAGCGTCCTATAACAGTTTGATATGTGACCCCTATACTCCACATACTGCTTGCGGTTTCTGAGGTAACTTGCAAAAAAGCTAAGCAGACGTGGTGTAAAACCGAGATAAGCCAATTTGGTCAGCAAGATATCGTTATCTACGGTGTCAAACGCCTTCTGGAAGTCAAGATATGCAACGTCCACTTGCCCGCCCAGGCGATCTACTTCCGGTGTTGCATAGTTCATAAAACTCAGCAGATTGCTCTCCGTGCTGCGGCCCGGTCGGAACCCGTGTTGAGCTTCGCTTAATTTTGTGCGTACCTGTGGGAATATCAAAGCGTGCAGGACCGATTCGAATACCTTAGCGAACGTTGATAGAACCGCCACTGGTCGGAATCCATTAAGTTCGGCTCCGGAACCCGCTTTCGGGACGGGTGTAACTCTAGTAGTCTTCCAACATACCGGGTACGCGCTTTTTTCGAGACACAAGTTAAATATATGCAATAAGGGCTCCGCAAGCACCATACGACAATCCTTAACCACATATGGTGGAATTCCGTCGGGTCCGGCAGACCGCTTTGGCTTGAGGCGGCGCAGGGCTGCCTGCACCTCAGATATTTGCAAGCGCGCTACGTGCACGCGAGAGCTCGTATCTGCGCCGCACGCGGCAGCCTCCTCGGCAGCTACGCTGGCATCTAGACGAGGTTCAACGCTACTATAAACTGATTCGAAATATTTTGCAAATTCACGAGCACACTGTTCCGGTTCCAACGTCCGGCCGTCCTTCAATATATTGCACTTATTTCGATTTACGCGTTGTGACTTTATGTAACCCCAGAAGGATGCAGGATCGCGTAAGAAATTTTCTTGTAATCGTTCTTGATATCTTTGGAAAGAGTAACAAATATTCTTCTTAACCACTGCTCTAAAGTGAGAAAACATTTTATAGTAACTTTCGTCTCCGCTAGATTTATATAATTTATGCCAATAAGCCTTTTCTTTTATATCGCGTATAATATCTACCGTATACCATTCGGGATAGCAAATTTTATTGTTGTCTCTATTCCTTTTTTTGGGAGGCACGCAACAATTAAAAATACTATAAAGTTTTATATACAAGCATTGAGCCGCCACCTCTACATCATTGATGCTATATAGCGAAGACCAGTCTATGTTTGCAATATCCGAATACAATTGAAAAAAATTGCACTTGTTAAAGTTCCATTGCGGGTAAAGTTGAACTTCAGTCTCCTTGATTTGATCACTTGGCGCCTTCTCAGGCATCTGTGCCGACGGTAACTCACGTACACACTCTATGCTTACTTCCAGTGGTGGGTGATGCGCGTCCACCGGAACAAGAATATCGTGCTGATGTATCTCCTTCTTGCTCAGTCATTAAAACTAAATCTAATAATCGTCCATTAATGTTACTAACTGCGTTTCTCTGACTTAATTCACAGAAAGTCAAAAAAAAAATTAAAATAATTCTGTACATTTTGCGAGGCGGAGTACAAGTTAAAGTCACCCAGTATTAATACCTTGTTATATTTACACGACAACATTTCTAAGTTATGAAATAACTGCATGTAATCCTTTTCAGCACTATTAGGTGGAATATACACAATACAGCACAGAAAAGAATAGTTGTCTCTCACTTTCACTACTGCCGAAACTAGCTCATATACTGCGGAGTCAACATCGTGACCGGGTATTACCACCGGCTGCAGGCTGAGGCCGACGCGCGGGGCTGCAATCAGCATGGCACCTCCATGCTAACGGCCATCCGAGCGATCGCAGCGCAGTACCGTGAAGCCTTGGGGCGCTAACTCTCCATCCGAAATGCCCTCATTTGTCCCAGATTCAGTTATGGCGACTAAATCGGCCGTTGAAGCTGATATATTGTTAAAAAAAGTCCTTAACTTAGTTCGTAGACCTCTTGCGTTTTGATAATAAATAGTGATATCCTTTTTCTTTGTCCTAGTCTTTGGTTTTGCTTTTTTCGTTTTAGAAGTTTTGTTGTTTTCTCTTGTATTATTGACGAAAAAACTGTCCTGGTTTTATTATTGTTGGTCCATTGTTTCTTTCAATATTTTGGCTAAGCATCTCATTGGGATTACACAATACTAAAATATTTTTAATTAATCCTTTCATACCGCGATTGTTTATTAGTCCTGACCCCATGGAAAACATATCGTACTTCAGAGTTGAGTTTGAGTCGAAATATATCGAATAATTGTAGATATCGATATCCCTCTTCAGTAGGAAATTAAAAGTGTCTATCCTGGCATTATAAAGAAGACTTCCTCGTTTATAAGTTGGACACGCAATTATTATATTTGTGTTTGTTATGACTTGCAGACTTTTCCTAATGTCTTGGACCAGTTGCTTATAGTTACTGCTATTTCTAAAATCGTATTCTCCAATGAGGATAATGCAATAGTCCTTCTTTGTGAAATGTTTTAATTTCACATCTAGATTTGTTAAATGCTCCTTAATGCCTCCTCCAGGAATGATGTGATGACAATAATGAAACTCCTCTGTCCTGTCTTGCCCTCTTAAAATACTTAAAATCTTATTTTTATTATTACCACTAACCCAAAGCATCTTTCTTCTTTTCCTGTTTTGAGCTGACCATCCTCCAAGATTTGATTCAGAAGTTTGAAAAATATCCAGCTGATTTATTAGCTGTTTGTCGGGAATTTTATCTGTGCCTAAGTCAGATCCATTTTGATTAGGACTGGTCTCCATCAGCCTTTTTTCTAGGTGTATAATTTTTTCTTGGAGATGACGCACTTCCTGCTGGGCGTTCAGTAACTCATTTTGCAAACCCCTTATCTGACGCTCCAGAGAAATGGCGTTGAGAGTTTGTTTAGCCTGTAAAATAGAGTTTGAAGCGGAACTGCTCGATAGGCTCTTGCGATCTTTTTTTGTCTGTGCCGGGGACTTACATATATTTTTAGTGCGTTTGTTTCCCGCAGAAGTTTTTCATTTTGGCGGGCAAAATCGTTTTTTTCAATTATTACATTTTGTAGCTCGTTTTCGGTGCTTGAGAGCTCTAATTTCAACCGACAAATCTCTTCTTTCAATTCGGTTACAAGGCTCAAATCGTTGCCTAGTTCTAAGCTCCTTGACAAAGTGTCATCCATAAGCTTGAGTGAGTCACTTTCATTAAAAAGTTCATCCAGCGTTAGCGACTCACTAGACCTAGACTTCATAATCCTTCTTTCCTGTACTGGACTGGAATATGAAATTTCAGGTGCTGTAGCAGCTTCTTTGAAAGTTCGCAACAGAGGGGAACTTGGGACAATACCTAGGCTCTTTTCCTCGGAGGCCGTGGGAATTCCATGTAGCATACTGCCATCCTCGTAGTTTGTAACCACTGTATTGTTCTCTTTGTTTTGTATGTCTTCAGATGTCGAAACAGGCGACGACTGATTTCTTAAATCTAAATGAGTGTCAGGAGACATCAACGTCATAGTTGAATTTTCTACACACAACCGATTTTCAGCTGCAGATGACCCAGGTGCCAGTAAATGCGAACGTTCTACGCCTAATTGAGTGTCAGTGCCCGGTAATGCGGGTGTTAGAAGTGCTGAATTTTCTAAGACTGCTTCAGCCTGTCCGCCTGGTAATGCTGCTGGCAACCGCGGTGCTATTTCCGTGCATAGTAGGTCGTCAGCACCGGGCGACGCTGGTGGCGGAGTACACGAGTTTTCTAGGTCTAATTGCGCGTTGGTGTAAGGTGCCGACCACGGTGACCTTGTTACATTTAAAGTATTTATTTCAACGATGGGATTGGAGGGCTTTGACGGATGATCCGTTATTTTTTTAGGACTCGTTATTATCGCCGTAGAGGGGGTAAGCGATCCTGTCGACGTGCCAGTATCTTGTAATTTCTTTTTCCTTAATGTTACGTTACTAAATTCTATATTCTTGGTGTTGGCTGGAGACATTTTTTTAAAGACTGTTTTCTGCGTACATTTTTCGTTTCGGCATACAAGACATACCCAATCTTTCTTTCTTTCAGCTAACATGAGTAAGAACAATTTTGGTGACCTTCCAGCACAATTTGTATCGTAAGTTTGTTTACATTTCGAACATCGCAGTGTACCTTTGCCTTGAACATCTTCCTTACACTTTACGCATAATGTGCTAGGTGGAGACATCTTGTGGTGTAACGAGAGTTTATTTTGTGTCTATGCTTCACTAATTTTATTGACAAGAAAAAAAACGAGAGAAAAAAAAGAAAAAGTTAAAAAAAATATTTTCCGTCGGGATTTGAACTCGAGTACCCAGAGTAATTTTACTAATCACACTGTGTAACCGCTAGGCTATTTACTCAATGTCCGCGCGCGCGAAATTAGTCATCGAAACGATCTCATTTCTTATTGGTTGCCGACAGAGAGTTCTAAACCAGGAGAGGCCCTGAGTATCATTTCCCCTCTGTCAAAAGTATTGGCGGAAAATCTAGTACATCTATAAAAACTATTTCAATAATCGATGTCACGCATTTTCGTCATCGCTGTCAATGGATAACAAGCTCCGTGAAAATGCCCTTATGCGCTGTTTTTGGATGTAAAAAAATGTTATATTTCGTCTAGTTTACAAAAAGATGAAATACCATTTCAGATGTAAGTACAGTTTTACTTTATTTATCATTACTTTCGTAATAAAAGATTTAACCTAAATCGAAAATCAAGCTTCGTTTACAGAATCGATTCAAAGACAATCGTTTTCTTTCTGACGGGCAGTAACTATTTGACGTTTGACACTTCTCCATATTTAACGCGCTTAAGGATTGCTGTCTTCTATATTTTGTTTGAAAATACAATCAAAAATGATCCTTGGCTTTTTTGTTTGACATTTCCAAAGACTGCATCCAATAATGAACCATATGTCAACATTTGTACAGTCGACTATCTATTGCTCCATTTAGTGTTATGAAGTATAAAAAGAATATGTCAAATATGTTTGGTGTTTTCAAGTCAAAGGTACATCTTTGTCGGTTGTCAATAAAGCGTTGCTGCCATAAAAATTCATTTAGAAATAAACTGTATTAACAACCGACAATGATGTACCTTTGACTTGAAAACTTCACATGCGTGCTACCTCGCCCCCCTCAGATTTTGGCAGACTTTTTTGTTTGGAAAGATGAGGCGAAGCGTACTCCATTTATAGAGCTTTATGGTTGCCGAGCTTTGCCGAATCAGTTGCAATCGTTTCGTAAGCACTGTCCGGTATCAATGTGTGCGTGCGTTTTAAACAACTTTAACGTTCATCACTAGTTCAATGTTTGATGTTTTTAATAGTTCTCACTGATTTTTTGCATAGTTTTTATCGTTTTTACACAATTTAGCCACTAAGGTATCGTCAGTAACACATAAACACACAATAACGTTAATATTTACACCACTTTTTAATTATTTTCGATGACCCATCTTGTACACGTCCGACTTGCATTAGCGTCACACACACACTTGACACACAAAATGAGCAGAAAAAATATATGTTATCCTAGCAACGATTCTGTTACATTTATCTATTTTGACAATCATTACATCTTTGTCACTCTCATTTTTAGAAAATTACAGTTTGTCTCTTTCTCACGCGGGTAACGGGAGCTCATTGGCACGTCCGCATCTCACGCTGGTCGGTGCGCGACTAGCGACAATTGTTTGAATTCACTCATTTTAAGTGCTTCACTTTTGGAGCGTACATAACCCATCTGTCATTATTATACATCATAGCCCTTTTTCTTTTTTACCTTTTTGGTATGAAAACTATAAAAAGGCATTTAAATAACTAATTATATGATTTATTGTGTTTTGAATAAGTAATAAAATAACTTTTTTTTATGCCACAACTTTGGCATAAGAATATGGCCCGCCTGATGGCAGCTCCTGAGGATTCCCATGCCTCTAAAACTTTTCAAGAATAAGGGGTGATGTACCAAATTTAGCTGCAGTGGAGAATGCGAAACATCTTTTGAGTGTTTTTTTTTTATAACTTGAAACCCAATATGATGTACATTATTACAAATTTTATACCAATGTTCATTAGAAGCACAGACATATTAAATAAGAAGATGTGGTGCCGTGAAGACCATTGTGAAGACAAAATTGTGATTCCATAATAAGCCGATTTCCTTTTGTTTACGCACGACACACACACATATACAACTCGTAGACGAGCAGTGATTGGTTGAAATGACAAGTGTGTGTGTGCACGAGACCGCGGCTTATTATGGAATCACAGTTCTTACTTCTTGGGACCACGTCTTCTTATTTTATGTCCATGATTTAACGTATGTTATTAGATATTACGAGATCGGAAATTAAGCAAATTTTATTATTTTTTAGATCAAGATATACTGATATCTTCCTCAAGTGCTATTTGAAAAGACCGGTTTTTGAAATGGATTTTATTATTATTGAACATCAATTACTATTAGTTATTATTTATTTTAACGGCCTCCTAGCCCAGTTGGTAGTGACCCTGCCTACGAAGCAGGAGGTCCCGGGTTCGAATCCTAGTCAGGGCATGTTTGTGTGTTTATCACAGATATTTGTTCCTGAGTTATGGATGTTTTCTATGTATTTAAGTATTTATCCATATTCATCTATTATATATATCGTCGTCTAGTACCCATAACACAAGCCTTATTGAGCTTACCGTGGGCCTAGGTCGATTTTGTACGATTTTCCTATAATATTTATTTATATTTATTTATTTATTTAATTACTGTATTACCTAAAGAAACTCCACTCTCCCACAGGTTCCAAAAACACTTTTTTCCTGTGCATATTGCGTTCGTTCTGCATACGGAACTGACCGGTCCACGGGCGGTTCGTGGTGAAACGGAACTTCTTGCGAGCTACCTGCGCCTTCGGGTACTGCGGGTACCCTGTGGGATTCTTCCAATAAACCTAAAAATAAACATAACATTTTTATAGGTTATGCACTGAAAACTGGAAATGTTTCATTATTTTACTTTGAATACCTGTTCATAACTTCTTTTTATGTACGATTCCGGCAGATTTGAGTATTTAACGGTAAGATCCCCAACTTTCTTCGCTAGGAAGCTTATTATTCGCATTTTGTTCCGTAATTAATTTAATAACCCCACAATCACAACTAATTTTAATATTTTTGACAATGACAGTGACAGATGGTTGACAGCAGTGTTGTTCTTGTTAAATTTTGGGGTTGCCGTATTCCGAGGCGTAATTTGCCGTATCCCTATACAAATTCTTAAAATAATTGCCGCTGAATTGCCGTATCCAGAAAATTGGCGAAAACGTGTCTAAAAAATGTATAGAGATACGGCAATGGGACCGCTGCCGTGTGCCGTATTTTTGACTGTAATGCCCATGAATTGCCGTATCCGGAACAACACTGGTTGACAGTGAAGGGTTGCCCGTTTAAAACCATAAAATAACGCAAAACAATGAAGCGTGTGGTGTACAGTCACCGGCAATAGTATCTTGCCGCAAAAATATGTGACGCTCTTATAAGGCTATAAGAGCGTGTTACATATTTTTACGGCTTTCGTGTAGGAAGATACTATTGCCAGTGACTGTACATTATAATATTAAATTCTTGACAGAAAACATTAATGTACATTCTCGGGCGAGAGGCGATCGTCATGTACACTCTAGCAAAATTCAGTCACAGCTGAGAACTCCGAGAAGATGGACGAAAAATATGTTTTTTATGCATGTGAAATTTATGATCCCGATCCCATAAAACAGGTTCCAATTGATATATTTCTAGGAATTTTAGTTCACGATACATCTTCACTTACGTCACATACGACACAGCACGTCTTAATTTTCCAGCAGCGCGACATATTGATCAGAAAATTCAAATAAATTGTATCCTACAATCTATTACACTTACTTAAAATCTTGTAAGAGAAGGTATTCTCATGAAAAATAATACTACGTAAAATGTCTTGCTCTGAGGTTACCCTCCACCGCTCTTTGAAGGGCAACAAAGAATCAAGGTCATCTTAGAAACTCAATTTCTATCCTCTGAAATACGCAGATCGTAAATATAAACACGGGAACACTTTCGTACACAACCGACTAAATTATGTAGACTATTAGCTACGATCTACGGTATGCATAGGTATAGATGGGGCATGGTAATAACAATACCAAGATCGAACGGGATGGTCTTATTACACTTTCAATAGGTACGACAGAGAAGGTGCTATTATCGTTGGCCCTTGTCATTGTCTCACATTTTATTACCCTCCACGCCATTACTCATAGCAGTGGACACACAAACATATATAATTCGCAATACCTTCAAGAATTTCTGTGTTCACTACGACAAAACCTGATATTTTTCTTCGAAAGTTGTGTGGGCTAAGAAAAACAATGGTAAATTGTTTTGTTTTGGGCTGTACAAGTGATTTTATCGTCATCGTCATCTGTCTATCCCTTACGGGTATAGGTACGCGTGTGCGGTCTCTTTTCTAGTTAAGTTATTGCTTTGAGTGAACGCATGACAAGTTCTTTTTCACACTTAGACAAACGTATGGGATCTAGTTGTCAAACTCAATCTCAATAGGTACGACAGAGAAGGTGCTATTATCGTTGGTCCTTGTCATAGTCTCACATTTTATTACCCTCCGCCATTACTTATAGCAGTGTAGGGTCACAAACAGATACAATTTGCGATTTATTCAAGAATTTCTGTGTTTAGTACGAGAAAACCTGATATTTTTTAGAAAGTTGTATGCTGTCTCTAGTTCTACTACTATATAGTTGTCAAACTCAATTTTTTTGACAGAGATGACCCTTGGCCAAACCCATAGATATAAAATGGCGCTTGTCGCTAAAAGATAAACGAAGTGGGCAAAAGAGAAACCAACACGGATATGAACATTCCACGAGTGCAAAAGAGACACACGAACATTTTGAAGGAGTGACAGCTTTTGAATTTGAGTAGTTAGCTTACGTACCCACGTCATGACAGCTCATATTTTAGCGTGGAAAATATAAAACAATTATTATATTTTATTTACAGTTATTTTATTCACAAATAACTTGGGATGAAAAAGGAAAAACATGGTGTCGTGTTATGTTCCCGATTGGTTGTATTTAACTTCATGACTATTACTCATAGGAAAACCCAAGTAATTAGGATTGTTCACTTTTTTTTTACCCTTATTTTTATTGTATTTTCTGAAAATATAGGTTAATTAGAGATACTAATTTGAATGATTTTGTATTTCGTGTCTCAGTTATTTATGATTTATTAAAAATATGAGATATGCTGTCTCGTAAATTACATGGCTAAGCTGAATTGATAAAGCACAAGCACACAAATTCAATACATATTCATCTATGCACAAATTCATTAAAAGAAGTATTACCGTGTCAAGTGAAACTTCATGTAAATAAACATAAACATTGTTATTATTTAGAAAATTTCGATGAAGATACCTTTTATTGTGCTAAATAGGTATTGATGCATTTCTTACTGTTACAATACACCACAGGATAACCAGTACCACCAACCATGTAAGTTGTATAAAACACTATTTTAACAGTTTCCTAACAATAGTACTTACTCATATGCTTGGGCTAGCTAAAATACGAAAACTGAATAATCGCAGTGAGAAAATATTGTATGAGTACAAGATATATATCATTTTGATAACCCCAACACGTTATTTGTAATAATAACTACGCATATTAATTAATATTTTTCAATACATCTTGACAGTAGACATAACCATAATATTATTTCCACTTTCAGCGAGAATTCAGGTCCCTGAGTTCCCTCCAGAAGCTATAAAAGGACCAAAATACGCAGCGCTCATTTTGTAGGTAACGAGAATCCCGAAAATCCTTTACAATAATGTAAATGTTCCTACAATTTGTCTGACAAAATAAATCAAACATGAAAATGATATTGAAGTGGTGGTAAAACTGGTGGAATAAACATCTTTGAGTGGTCCTGCTCTGAACACAAGAGGTGGACAATGAACATTGTCTTCAAAATCAAGCAAGAATCACCAAATGAGAGAGAGAGAGAGAGAGATCTTTATTTGCAACCAAGTAACCAACCAAGTACATGACAAAGATTAGCACAATGGACCCTGACAGGGTAAAGCAATATTTCTTAAACTAATTTTATATAATACTAATACATAAACATATAAATCGAGAACTATATAACGACATGAAATGTTTATAACGTTGAGGTATAACAAAATAAAATTTCTAAAACCGGCTCAATCACCGGGGTTTAGTAAAAACACTTAATACTTATACTTATAAACTACATTTGGTAATCAGGGGCGTAGTGATGTAAAACGGCGCCCAGGGCACGCATCCGAACTGCGCCCTTTTGTAACTTTTTTATAGGATGTTCTACATATTGACTGTATGTATTAAGCCAGGAACAAATTTCATAACCAATCGCGTCCCCATCCTAGGCGATAACTTGTGAAGTGCTTAAGATCGATGTATAATGAATGAAGCCTCGTGAAAGTCAGCTGTCGCTCCGTTGGTGGGTGAGGAACGGAAGCCATTTAATCACTTAAAAAATTGTCCTTGCATCCCAATGGAAAATTTGTCAGATGATAGTTTATATGCTATTATGAAAAAAAGTTTATTGGTTACAATATTGTTTACAACAAATAGTGGTTGGAATCTCCCAGTAAGTAAAGTTATACTTGTGGCAGGAGATCCCGCTCTTCCTACCAAAGTTACATATCTAGTAACCGAAAGTATACATAAATGAAAACGTATTTTACAAACTAAATTTAAATTGAGGTACATTAATTTAAGAATATATTAAACTAATATATGTGTGTGTGTGTGTGTGTGTGTGTGTGTGTGTGTGTGTGTGTGTGTGTATTGGTATACATATATATATATATATATATGTATATATATATATATATATATATATATATATATAATTGTCAACCGGCTGTATCGAGGTAGAAAGACCTTGAACGCCGTATTTTCACGTGACCAGCTGATGGTATTTTCACCACGATACAGTCGGTTGATGATTTTTGGGGTTCCGTACCAAAATGGTAAAAATAACCTGTCCGTCCGTCTGTCTGTCTATCTGTCATAAATTAAATTTGCTAGCCACGGGACCGATTTAGCAAAAATATTGTACACATATTTAATCTATATCTCCGGGTCGGACGTGTAACGTTTATAAATTAGGTTTAAAGATGGAGGCCACTTTTGAGTGCTTAATTAGAATAAATGAATTAAAGGTTTTTCAAAATATACCGTGTAATATATCAGATGAAAGCACTTATTGCCAGAATTACAAAAATATTTATTATCTCGGAAACTTCTGGTTCAAAAAAATTTTTCTTTATCTAGACACGCGGCAGCGTGTCAAGCCAAGTTCAAGCAAAGGAACTGGCTAGCCAGCGCCGAGTGTATATTACACGAACCACTTGGTGCCACTTTTGACCCTTCTGTAACTCAAAACCTCTTTAACGTAAACACATAAAACTACGTGTGTTTAATTATAATAAGGTCATCTAGAAGCCCAAATTTCATGAAGCTAGCTCAAACGGTTATAAATATATGAAGGTCAAAAAGTCGTAAATTTTAGCACTGACTGACATATAGTACCTAAATCTAACCTACTTCCAGATGACCTAGTAGGATGAAATTTGGAATCCAGCTCGGTAAGCGTAGGAAAAAATCTAAAAATAAAAAATAAATAAAAAATAGGGGGGTCCCCATACAATTTTTTTTTATTGTATCGTTGGAACCGTTACAAACTATCCCAATATATGTATTATTATATTTGCTATATAATAGAAATATAGAGTTAAGTCAAAAAATAAGTGGTGTCCCCATAAAAAAAACTTGTTATACACGCTAAACGACCGGCCAACGGTGTGTCGTCGGCGGCGCGCGGCACCAATACCATCCATATAGACAATAGCATAAAAAAGAAAACCATGCAGCGGAAACGCAAGAAAAAACATTAAATCTCAATACCTGCCTAGTTTTCTATACAAAAAGTAATGATACCCCACCAAAAACATAAATGTAAAAAAGGAGAGCCAAGTTCAATACAAAAATAATGCTTGGCTGTGGGCTTCGCCGCAAAAAGAATGGAGATCTAAATGAGTGCCAAGTTCTATGTAAAATCCAAATATGTATTTATAGGAACAAAATAACATTATGAACAAGTATTAAACTCTATTTCTTTGCTTTATTGGATACCTATAACAATTGCTGTTATTTAAAAATGTGAGATCTTAAAGTAGGTTAGATTTGACTACTACGTTGACGTCAGGTACAGTCGAGTTCACAAATATCTTTACAAGCCAACGTTCCAAAAATATGTTTACACGCCTCTAAATCACTGACAATAAGGTGGAGTAAATATATTTGTGGAACATTTGCATGTAAAGATATTTGTGAATTCGACTGCACCACGCGCTTTTTGTAAAGCGGTCCAGACACTATCAGTAATAATGTCATTATTTCTGTACCCTTCCTTTTCTAGCATATGTAGAATGAGAAGGATAGGTAGAGAAATAATGTCATTATTACTGACAGTGTCTGGTCAGCTTAAGAGCCGTTTCAACTCGTGGAGCAAGACGCCTGATCTATTTTCACATTTAGATTACTCAGAGATATTGGAAATTTGAATGTCACGGGAAATAGATTCGATTGATGTCTTAAAAAACCGGCCAAGAGCGTGTCGGGCCACGCTCAGTGTAGGGTTCCGTAGTTTTTCGTCCGTCACAGTAAGTGTCCCCACTTAAGAGTTAAAATAACACCGCCATGTAGGATACGATATGAGCGTTCTACGTACAGCGACATCTATCGGCAAATTAAGTAAACTATTGCGCGCGAGCTTAAAGTATGGAAGATGATTTTTATGGGATAATTCTTTATTGCGTGAACCGATTTTTTACCGTTTTTACTTTATTTGAAAGCAAGTCTTTTCATTGTAATTTTGTAGAAATTACAGGTACAATACACACCTGCTTATACGGTTAAATTACAAACTTAGTTCAGAAATAATTTTGTATTTTTTTTTCAAAAACTATTCAACCTAATTTTCCTAGAAAGTTTTTATAAAGGTTTACTTTCAGATTTTTTTCATATTTTTAAAACTTATGGCTCAAAAGTTAGAGGGGGGGGGGACACATTTTTTTTTACTTCTGGAGCGATTATTTCCGAAAATATTTACATTATCAAAAAATGATTTTAGTAAACCCCTACTCATTTTTAAATACCTATCCAAGAATATATCACACGTTAGGGTTGAAATGAAAAAAAAAATCACTCCCCACTTTACGTATAGGGGAGGTACCCTAATAAAACTTTTTTTCCACTTTTTATTTTACCACTTTATCGGCGTGATTGACACACATATTAGTACCAAATTTCAGCTTTCTAGTGCTAATGGTCACTGAGATTATCCGCGGACGGACGGACGGACGGACGGACGGGCAGACATGGCGAAACTATAAGGGTTCCTAGTTGACTACGGAACCCTAAAAATGGATGTAGGTCCCTATGTAAAAATATATATGTTGCTAATTTTAATAGACGTCATTTTAAACCCAACTAACATTACTCACGAAATTAATCGCATAAGTTTTGGTTTCATTTCACAAAATAATAAGAATCAAAATTTTACGTCTAAATATTTAGGTTTACAAATTTTGCTAAGTGTGTAATGAAATGTAATGCAAAGTAGTTATCATACATTACTTCGCAGTATATTCAGGAAGAAATGTTTTTATAAGAATGAAATCGAATTAAAAAAAAAAACTTTTTTGCCTTTATTGCCGATTTGGATTGAATTATTTTTTAATAGGTAGTTAGCAAACTTGGTTTTTTGCGCCCCCCTCTTGATTGCGCCCAGGGCACGTGCCCTGGCTGCCCCACCACTCATTACGCCACTGTTGGTAATTGCATGTTACAATTTATCTTCGAGGTACTCGCCTACGGAATAATAACATTTATCGACCAGCATACTTTTAAAACTATTTATGAAAATCGCGTTTGTTTTTGCGTCTTTTACATAGGTAGGGATATGATTGTATATTGTTATAGCTCTATAATAGGGACTGTTTTTGTACATTTCTGATTTTGGTTCAGGTAATTCAAGATATTGTTGACGTCGTGCGTTTCGGCAAAATTTAAACAGGTGTATATTTTTACGGACAAAAATTGAGATTTCTAGAATGTAAAGACAGGGAAGGGTTAAAAGATTTAGTTTTTTAAAGTGAGGTTTGGAGCTATGGGGTAGGTTGATATTAGCCAGGATTCTGACACAGTTTTTTTGCTTCAAAAACAGGCGCCGAGCTTCACTGCTATGGCCCCACAGTAGGATCCCGTAGCGCAACCACGCGACCGCCTGTGAATGGTACACTGCCAATGCGCACTCTAGGGTGGTATTACTTTTTAATATGCACAGTGCATAAATAAATCGTGACATTTTACTTATCAATTGTGCTATATGTGCCTTCCAGTTTAAGTTGCTATCTAGCGTAAGACCTAGCAAGGTACAATCGGTAACCTCTTCGATTTTTAATTTGGAGGATACGGCGTGTAAGTTAAGAGGTTCTTTTTGCCGGGGCCCGAATTGAATTATTTTGGATTTGTCATTATTAGTAAGTAGGTTGTGGTCATGTAGCCAAATTGTTACTGAATTGAATGTTTCTTCTATATATGAGCTGAAGTTATTTTCTGTACATTGAAATAATAAAGATACGTCATCAGCAAACATTACTATTTTGTGGGTTGTGATTTTGGGAAGGTCATTTATGTAGATTAGGAATAGTACACATCCTAGGACACTACCTTGAGGTATTGAGCTATCTATATTAAGTATGTTGGATTTGACATGTTCTAATTTTCCGGTTTGATTACACATATGTTCTATTTCGACGAACTGTTTTCTAGATGTTAGGTAAGATCTCATCCAATTTAGTGCTCTACCGCGTATGCCGATTTCATTTAGTTTATTTAGTAAGATAGTATGTGAGACTCTGTCATACGCTTTCGACATATCTAGCAGTAGCCCCACTGCATGTTTTTTATTTCTTAAGTATTCTAGTATTGTTTGTATATAATTGTAGCCTGCATGAATAGTGGAGCGTTTTTTTCTGAATGCGTATTGATTCTCATCTAATAAATTGTACTTTTCTAAAAAGCTGTATATGCGGTTTGACATGCACTTCTCAAAGATTTTCGACAATACAGGGAGGAGCGCAATGGGTCTGAATAGAGCAGGGTTATGAGATTGTCGTTTTTCCTTTAGGATTGGCTTTATCTTGGCTATTTTTAATTTATCGGGAAAACTACTTTCGTCAAAAGATTGATTTATTAATTTAGTGATAGGAGGAGTGAGTTCGTCAATACAGTGTACATGTCCAAGACCGCTATCTCATGGACCAGCAGGTAGCAGAATGTTGTAATTGAAAATGAGATACCTACTTCATTTTTTGTGCAATTTGATTTTTTGTACAGAGATACATATTTGCGGTTTCAGAGAAAATGGTAAATAAAAAGTGTCATGCTAATAATTCCTTTACACACAAAGGTTTGAAAGGTTTCTTCAATTAAAACAACTGTTGAAAATAATAAAGCTATTTTATTTAATTATGTTACAATTTCTTTATATGCTTAACTGTAGCAATATTTTTTGATCATAATCATAATATCATTCATTATCACTCATTTCACAGGTTTACATGATATTCCGATCGATGTCTTTGAAACAATATTTTGTCAAATTAGCAAAATAAATCGTGTAAGTATTTACTAGATACAATTAATTATTAGTGTTTCGTATACTGTGTGCTAATATTTTATCATAATAGTTAATATTCATGATTATTTTGTGTAAAAACCGAAACATTTATTCTACGCTAGGGATTGACAAAACGTTTTAGGGACTTATATACCACCAGGTACCACCTTTTTGCAAGCCTCAGAAAAGGTTACGTACTCGTACCTACATCTCTGTTATGTCAAACTGGGTACATCTGAGGACCAAGTTCGAATTTATTTAAATAATATTTGTGGTGAAAAAGATGCGTGCACTGTTAAAGGTCTCAAGGCGCGCGGAAATTATGCTTCATTTAAAATAGGCGTACCGCCTAGGTTGACAAATAAGGTACTAGACTGTAAGAACTGGGCCCAAGATATATGTATTAAACCTTGGCAAGATAATTTTCGTCCCCAAAGCGCAAAGTAATAAAAAAAAAGCATTTCTACACACTTCACTTTACTATCAAAATGTAAGAGGCCTTAGGTCCAAATCCGATTTATTTTACAAAATCGTACTGGTTTGTAACAACGTGATTATTGCCCTCACTGAAACCTTCTTAACTAGTTCTGTTAATGATGCAGAACTGTTTCCTCCTGGATATGTTGTGCTGCGGAAGGACCGCGCGGGGGACGCTGGGTGGGGCGGGGTGATGCTTGCGGTACGAAATAATTATTCCGCGCGTCTTATAACCATAGATGAATATGTATATAACTGAGACTTATAACCGACGTGGATGGTATGTCAGATGATATGGAATTATTAATAGTGAAATTAGATTATAACTATTATAAGTGTAATATGTTGTTATGTTGCGTTGTTTACCTACCACCGAACTATAAGGACGACCAATATTTAAATGTTTTGAACTGTTTAGAAAACGCCGTATGTAAATATTCTGAGCTCGATGTATTAGTTGTTGGTGACTTTAATCTTAATTCGTGTAGTATGCAGGTACGCCAACAATTTGAATGTTTTTTGGAGTTTTGTGAAATGCATCAGCACAACAGTGTTCGTAACAATCAAGACGGGTTGCTAGACTTGGTTCTGAGTGGGTTGGGGCAGGAGCGCGTGAGCGTGGCGCGCTCCGACGGGGCGCTCGTGCCGCCCGACGACTACCACCCGCCCTTGGAGGTAACTCTAAAGTTACCACGCACGCGTGCCGATTCAATCTTTGTAAGTACTCAGCCCCTTGTTCCTCCTGTGCCGGAATGGAACTTTCGGAAGGCAGACCTTAGTGCACTATATCAGAGTATGGCCGAAATTGACTGGACATCTGTTTTGAGCGCGGTATGTGTCGACACAGCAACTGAGGAATTCTATTCTAAATTAAGAATGTGCGTTTCTAACCATGTTCCATTAAAGAAAAACCAACCACCAGCAATAGGCAAATACATTTACCCGAATTGGTATACACCCGAAATTAAACACACCCTACAGAATAAATATTTCCATTTAAAAAAATACAAAGAAACTGGTTCCGAATTTAATAAAGAACTGTTCAAGTACTATAGGGGACGAGCTAAATATTTAATAGATAATGAATACAAAAAATATAAAACAGGCATTGAGCGTGACATTACTAACGACCCTACAAAGTTTTGGCAATATGTTAAGAGTAAACGCAAAAATATGACTCGTAATGAAGGTTATACTTACCGTGACAAAAACATTTCAGGCCAAGACGCTGCGGATGCCTTTGCTGAATATTTTAGCTCTGTGTTTCACAGCGAAGTACCACGACTTGATGCCGAAGAGGCAGCGCGAGATAGTGCTGCAAGGAGCGGTGATGCGCGTGACTCGTCACGGGTTACCATACCGTCTGTGCTGGTGACCTACGGCGCGCCACAAAGCGGCTCAAACCGAGAAGCGCAGCCGGTCCCGATGGGATTCCTACATTTCTGGCAAAGGATTGTGTATCAGTCTTTGAGACACCACTTCTAGCTATATTTAATCTTTCCATGCAATGCGCCGTTTATCCGTCGTGCTGGAAGCTATCGAGAGTGACCCCTGTTCCTAAAAGTGGTACAGGAACTGAAGTAACAGGATATCGGCCTATTGCTGTGCTATCAGTGTTTGGCAAATTGTTCGAATCAATCATAGACCATCTTATCTCTCAACAGATCGCAGTCAAACTGGATGACGCTCAACATGGTTTTCGCCGTGGTCGATCGACAACGACAAACCACATAGTTTTAGCTGATTACATCACGGAAGCAATGGATGCTCGAATACAAGTAGATGCGGCGTACTTTGATTTTCGTAAGGCTTTCGATCTTGTAGATAATGATATCCTGTTGCGGAAATTTGCAGACGTTGGGTTCACTCCTAGGCTTCTTAACTTCTTCGCCAATTTTCTACAGGATCGAAAGCAATACGTCAAACTCGCTGGATATGAATCTCCAACTTATTATACTCGCTCTGGTGTGAGCCAGGGCGGGCGGCGCGGGCGGCGCGGTGGCGGCGCGGAGGCCTCGGCGCCTGTTCGCGGTCGCCGACGTGCGCACGCGGAGAGGTGCCAACGCTCCCACCGCCAGAGCGCAAGCCACTCTTAACCAGATCGTAATAGAGTCGGACGATATTGACATTTTTGCAGATAATGCTGGTGTATTTTACAGAAAGGTTTTAAGGTGTATACATAATATTGTATAATTAGAGTTACTATATAGGATATGTAATGATCTCATTGTTTTCAGTTCTTTTAAGTTTACTTTTTCTAATATTTTATTTTGTTACGTTTTATTCAATTCAATTCAATTCAATTATTTATTTCAGGCTCTATAGGCCAATAGGCATGTTAGTAATACAATAACTTATTTCTAATTGTTAGTGTAATTATCCAATTCGAAGTAACAATAACATTTGGCACAGATTAAATAAATTAAATTACAATGTCAAATGAATAAATAGAATGTCAAATTAATAAATTAAATTACCATACAATTACATTATTATATTATATAAAAATAAAACTTAAAATATAATTAATTACCTATTTAATATTAAAAATAACCGGCCTGTCACCCATGTGAACCATGTTATATTACCACGTAAGTGTTTTGCGCTCAGGACGACTTCGACACTTTCCTAAACTTGGCACTTTTTTATCTTGTCCTTTTTTTAACTTGCCATTTTTTTGGCTGGTCTCTTTTCCAAACTTGACTCTTTCCTAACTCGTCCCTTTGTAATTTTACTTAGTCTCTTTCTTAAACTTGTCCCTTTCCTAACTCGTCTCTTTTTTGAATTGCCATTTTTTTACTTTGGTCTCTTTTTTAAGCTTGTCTCATTCTTAACTAGCCGCATTTAAACCTTGACTGTTTTAACGCTATAATGATCTTTTCTACTCCACTACTTTAATCGGTCAATTATGTGCAAACGATTGTAAAATCATGTTTTACGCAACTTCAAAAAAGTATATCTTGCCTATTCTTCATTAAGACCCTAGGATTATAATGTGATATCATGCAACTGTCTGAATAACCACTACGTACTGGCTACTTGAGCGATTTGTTTAAAACCTACTTGAAAACTAATCTCAAGATACGTTGATTTCATTGTCTATACATCTTCCATGGCAGTGACATTGTCATTCGTCATAATTGCAATTTGTATTAAACAGTAATTCAAGCGGTGATTTATTGTTCGTGAACGTGAAAAATGTCGGAACTTCACCTTTATTAAAACACAAAGAAACAAAGAATTGCTTCTTTATAAGAAACAAACGTATACTTTTACAAAAAAAAAATTGAATGGATTATCTAGATGGAGATGCACGGAACGTCATGATTGTTCCGCCTCTGTTACATTGAACGAATCGAAAACCAATATTATAAAGGAGTCCTTGCACACCTGTAGCCCAGAGCACAAAATTAGTGTGGACGTGAAAAACTTCGTTTATAATTTAAAGCAAGAGGTTTGTCACAACTTAGGTTCGATACAAGAAATATATGAACAAGAAGTTGAAAAACTAAAAACCACAATTGGTGAAGATTTTATCCATTTAATACCATCGTTTGTTTCTCTGAAAAGCACATTGTATCGAGCCCGTAAGACTTTCCTCGGAACAAATAAGTTGACTTTTAAAAATTTATCAGAAATCAAATTGCCAAAAGACATCACACAAGAATATTTTGTCATAGAAGACGGTGACTCGGACAAAATTTTGATATTTTGCTCGTTGCTAACAAAACAACTAATAGAATCTAACCAATATAATACGTATTATGCTGATGGTACTTTTGAGGCATGCCCTAAGCCTTTTGCCCAACTATACATAATACATCTCGATTTATTCTCCTCCGAAAAATCTGTGAATATAATTCCTGCAATTTTCGCATTTTTGCCGAACAAGACCGAAAAGACATACAAACGCTTATTTACATTGCTCAAGAGTCAACTAAATTTTGGTGTCAAGTTGTTCAAGTGTGACTATGAACTTGCTCAAATAAATTCGATTAAAGCTGTCTATCCAGACACAAAAGTAACAGGCTGCTTCCATCATTATAATAAAGCAATATGGAAGAAAGCTAAACTGACTAAACTAAAGAAAACCAAAGGAGGCGTGAAAGTAGCCCGATTATGCTCGTTACTCGCTTTACTGCCAGGTTCTTGCATAAAACGAACTTGGAACGAAATTGTTGCTATTGCCCCGTGTACACAACCATGGTACACTTTCGAAGAATATTTCAATAACTTTTGGATGAATATGGATCCTAATTTATTGAGCTGCTCGGAAGATAACCATAGAACTACAAATTCTGCTGAGGGTTACCATAGGAGGCTGAATACCAAAATCTCAGGAAAACCGAATTTTTATTTTATTTACAGCATCCTAAAAAAGGAGATAAAACACTTCGATAATAAAATCATGCGGAGCATCTACCACAATTTTCCTAAAAACAGGAAAACAAAAGACATAATCTTTGACACAAAATATAATAAATATTTGTCGAAATTGAAGAAAAAAATTATAACTCCTATAGGTTTTTTAAGGAAAATAATTTTTTTCAAGCTAACTTTAGGTTAAATGAAGATAAAACATATTTCGCACGGTATTACTACCTATAGTGTATATGAATTATTGTTATGTTTAAGTTACAGAAAGTATTTTAATTTTATTATATTTTGTATGTTGTTATCGAAAGCAGAAGAATAAAATAATTTCTATAGGTATTTGGCACTATTATTAAAACTTCCCTTGTAGATTATTTGAAGAAAGAAAATTAGAATACTGAAAATAAGATGTTGTGTTGTGCACTAGTGTTGGTACAGTCAGCGTCATATAGTTGGTAGCATCCAAAGTAGTCAAATAGTTCGATGCAACACAGAATTTGTATCGTGTGCCGGCTATTTGTCTACTTTGAATGCTACTAACTATATGACGCTGACCGTAACCGTACTTAGGTGCATCTCACTTTGTCACAGTAAACTTTATGCTCACTCACTCAGCCTATATGAGTCCCACTGCTGTACACAGGCCTACTGTCATGCACAAGAGAGGTCGGGGGTAATCTCCACGCTGGCCCAAAGGTTGGATACTTGTATTTTTTGTTTAGGTGCTAGTTAAGAATGAGACTATCTTGAAAAAGAGACGAGTTAGGAAAGGGACAAGTTCAAGAAAGAGACTAAGTAAAATTACAAAGGGACGAGTTAGGAAAGAGTCAAGTTTGGAAAAGAGACCAGCCAAAAAAATGGCAAGTTAAAAAAAGGACAAGATAAAAAAGTGCCAAGTTTAGGAAAGTGTCGAAGTCGTCCTGAGCGGTGTTTTGGTGTAATACTGTTAACTTATGTGTAAATAAAGAAAGAAATATCAAATATCGATAACTGTTCGATATGAAAATTATAATTATTGCTTAAAAAAAATCCAATGAATAAATTAATCTTATATTCACATTACGTCATTCAGGTTCTTATTATATCCGGTTTTAAACGGGTTTTTTTATTATTAAAGATTTTTTTACCTTGCAGTACTTGTATTATTTCATTCAAATATGGCGCTCAACACATTTAGCGGAATTCGCTACCATAGTCAAAAAGCAGCCTAAAACGGAAATCGGGCTGATAATTGTGTATGGTCTCCATACAAAAATTCAACTTCCGTAAAGAAATTTCCCACTTTTATGCTGCGGCTGATTTTTATTTATGATAGCTGAATTCCGTTCAAGTGTGTGCCGCGCCTAAAAGCGACTAGTCAAACGATTAGAACGAGATAGAAATATAGTTGGAATGAGAGGTCAGCTTTCAAAATGGTCGTGCGATCAATCGAATGCGCATTCGACCGGCGACTTGAAATTCCGTTTTACGTTATATGAAATATTTGAAATTATTTTAGGGAATAGTCTTGTATATTTAATATTTTTAATTTAATAATAAATGATTTTGTTTATTTTCATTTTTTTAAATACTAAAGAGTATAATTTGCTTAGAAAAAACATACTAGTTATTAACTAATTAGGTAATGTAATAATATTAGTCGAAAATGTGCGTGAAATTAAACGTCAAGTTGGTAGTGGGAATGTCAACTGACGTCACAGTTGACTACTTTGACTAGTCGCTTACGTCTGTAGAGACCTTTAGAACGTATCGATAAGAAAGTCAAATACCGATAGATAATTAACCTGTTGTATTTGGCATCACTATTTTACGCTCGCATAGACAATTTAGACACAGACATGGATTTCATTTTTTTGCCACACTTTTGGTCGTTGACAAGCATTCTTTGACATCCCATTTCTCTGGCCAAACCATGGCCAAGCCCATTGCGCCGAGTTTATTTATATCGCAATTCCAATGCGTTTCGTTTCACGGTGGGAGCGATTAGTTTATAACCAGGACAATTGGCATCCGAACAAGAGTGTGCATCTCTGTCAAAAAAAATGAGTTTGACAACTAGTATTCGATACGTTTGCCTAAGTGAGAAAGAGAACTTGACATGCGTTGAGAAGGGACAACATGATTAACGTCAAAGAGGGACTTCTGTCACCGAATAAAGAATAGTACTATACAGAGGTAATAATAGTACTAATATTTACTCGGTGATCCGAATAAAGTTTGATTTATAAATATCGTAAAACCAGAAAATAATATAATCAATACAACGTTTTGTTAAGAGCATCAAAAACTGGTCAATTGTATTTTAGAACCATTTACAGACAAAATAATAGACAAAAAAACAATACGTCACTGTCAAAATTTTACAATGTATCTAAATTCAGTAATAGCACAAAATATTGCACTTTAAAATTCCGTATTATATTAAAAACAGTAGCAAGACACGAATAAATTGTAAATTTATGTAAGTGGATTCACAAATTCTCCATTCTTTTATAATTCTTTTGGTCGGCCAAAACGTAGCAAAGCATAGACAATTGACGTAAATCAGCTGTCTGATACCAGTTGTTGTAGGTGGCAGCACAGCGTCACGTGAATTTTCATGGCGCTGAAGCAGGGCTAGTCCCGACGTCTTGTGATTTCACGAAATTATAGCTGTTTCTTATATTTACTGTTAAACAGCATTAATTTTTAAGTTCTAGGTGAGTACAGTAATATATTTGGGCTTATTAAGTGCGCGGTGTGCTGTTAAAATCCTTTTGCGCGGGACTTGAAAGTGTCAAAATAGTGACGGGAGTACTATGGGGTGGTTTGGGGTGAATTGGTGTTAGTAATAGTGGCGCCTGGATGTCTGAGCGCTAACGGGGCGCCGGACAGCCGGGGCGATATCGATTCCCAATCCCACCGCTTCAGACCGCGCAAAACACCACTCTGTTCTGCACATTCACGTTAAACAGTTTGTCTCCAAATTTCTCGCTGTTTAATCGATTTTTTCGACAAGGATTTATGTTTCTCATTATGAAATCCGCTGTGAATTTGCATGGGCTCTGGCCTGTTACGGTTTTCTAAGATGCTTTAATTCTCGCTCAAGGTCAGTCCTCGTTCCTCAATAATGTTATTCGCGTGATCCGAGTTTTCATTAAGTGTTTCAGTAAGTTTTCGTGTGTGAAGTGAACTCCAGATCGAACTGCATAATAAAGCGTAATACATTTCCAGTTCACCCTGAGGTTTGTTGGTCGTTTATAACATTATATTAAACCACAGTGTGTAATAAGAAAACTATGCAGTAGTAGTAGTAAGCTGTCTTCTTTAAATACGACATATAAATATTTTTAGGTTTATGAATTACTTCTATCTCATTTACTTGTAGTTTTTCAAAGTCATATATATGTAAGTTAATTTTTTATATAAATTAAGTAGCAAGTACACTGATCCCAGCCCCATCCTGCCCTAAAGTCCGAGGCCTACTATCCTATTGGATTTTGAACCTTTCTTTGGTTATAAAAAATTACATTTGTCTTAGCAAATTTTGATTTGTATGCTAATACTGTGTTCTAATTGTTCAAAACATACAACCATGTAACCTTACCCTGTTATTTAGAATAAATTGGCTGTCTCACTTGACTGGTTGCAATCTCCCAACCCTTTTCCCAACTTTCCTGACCCGCAGAAGTCTTGTTCTTCATTTTTTTCACTGTTTTGATCTTCATTTACAGTGAAGATGTCGGAGTACTGGGTGATCAGCGCCCCAGGCGACAAGACGTGCCAACAGACATGGGACACCCTCAACAACGCCACCAAATCAGGCAACCTTAGCGCAAACTACAAATTCCCCATTCCTGACCTTAAGGTATGTTTACAGTGGTGATGGAGTACTGGGTGGTCAGCATTCCTGGAGAAGATGACCCTGAACGAGAACTTAATTACCTCCACCATCGCACGGAGTCGCATCACCTAAGCATGAACTACAAGTTTGACATTCCTGACCTTAAGGTATGATACAGTTGGCAATGGAAGTAGCCGAGCAAATGGTGTCCAATTTGACCATCGCACAGTATTCTCCCAACAGTAAAGTAGTGCTATGATCATTATGAACACTTCATCTGCGTAGCTACTTCTGCTGCTGACTGTACCATGATTGTTGCCCAAGCAGACAACATGTAGACACCATATTATGAAGAGATTATAAGGAGCACAAGGTCATCACTCATTTATTGTTGGTCGGATAGTTGCATTTCACGCCCCATTCACACATTGCCCACAATGTGTGGATCCGGCATAAAATGCTACAATCGGAGCAACTAAGCTTGTCCTCTTACAACAGTGTATACACTAGTAAAACTGAATTTTGTAAGTATTTTGATTTCACACAAGTTCATTTTGTGGACTTGTATGAAATAAGTAGTTGCACTCTCATACTAAATTAATTATAATATGTGGGTGACTTTGTGTGGTGATAGACTTGATAGAGAGTTGTCTCATGTGCACAATCTAGTAGTTGAGGTGGTCTGTGCTACAAAATAATAGTGATATTATTTGACTTGTAAGTA
Organism: Pammene aurita; assembly: GCA_947086415.1. Lineage (NCBI taxonomy): Eukaryota > Metazoa > Arthropoda > Insecta > Lepidoptera > Tortricidae > Pammene > Pammene aurita. The sequence goes on from OX352291.1 coordinate 3,025,642, forward strand.
TTGTAGGTATTGTAGGTAGGTATTTGGTGGTGTATTTGTAGTAATAACGGTAATTTAATTACAATAAGTTACACAGCATTTAACGGCCTCCTAGCCTAGTCGGTAGTAACACTGCCTACGAAGCAGGAGGTCCCGGGTTCGAATCCTGGTCAGGGCATTTATTTGTGTGTTTATCACAGATATTTGTTCCTGAGTTATGGATGTTTTCTATGTATTTAAGTATTTATCCATATTTATCTATTATATATATCGTCGTCTAGTACCTATAACACAAGCCTTATTGAGCTTACCGTGGGCCTAGGTCGATTTGTGTAAGATTGTCCCATAATATTTATTTATTTATTTATTATTTATTTATTACATTAATAGAATTGGGTAACGAAAATCCCAAAATGTCTGTTGATGAAGTTAGTTTTAGTGCATTATAATTTGGAAACATTTAGTTAGTTCAATGTTGATTTTAGTCATAAAAAAATACTTGATATAATTTTCGCGAATAAACTGTTAATTCCTAGTTTTCACTAGAGTTCAACCTTGTTAAGTTTGCATGGACTTGTCTTGCCAAGTCGGTGCAGAGTATGCGTGGTCTGAATATTTGTGTTTGCAATATTTCACTTCCCCCTCGATGCACAATGTACTATTTTGCAATGCTGACATCCTTTAACTAAGAAACTCTTCGTTAAATTACTTACACCCACTTTTATTGTAATTTATTTTTAACGCGGAATGTTGGTAGATATGACTAAGATTGATTTATGTAGGTATAAATAAATTTCAGCCACAATTAATATCTTATGGTCTAAAATGTTATATTTTTTTTTTACAAATGGGCTACTTTATAAATTCCTAATATACTCGTTTTGTTCATACATATGGAAACCTCTTAAGTCCAATTGTGACAAACGTGCCCCACGACGGAACCCATTAAGCATCGTCCCATATGCTCTGGACCGGTTTATATCACCTCAAACATCAACGACATATACAGACACAAGGATACATGAGGTCGCGGACCCGATGCACGCGACCGGCGACGCGAAATGCGACGCGGCGAGACGAGCGGCCGCCGCTGTCATTCAAAACAGGTCCATTCAACTCTATAGATTTTGATCGTGACGCTCGGAACGGTGGACGCGAGAAGCGGTTTCGCGGGACTCAATCAAAATCTATACATTTTAAAGCACCTGTTTTCACTGCGGTCTTATCGCTAAAAAGCTATCTCTTCCAGAAACCATCTTATAATTGTGTTTTATCAGGTGGGAACGCTGGATCAGTTGGTTGGGCTGTCTGATGACCTTGGCAAGCTGGACACCTTCGTCGAGGGTGTGACCAGGAAGGTGGCCCAGTATCTTGGAGAGGTGAGTACCAGGAACCCAACAGATATCAACCAAAAAATCCTCTTGTTTCTTTATAAACAACGGCACGCACATATGACACCTCTGGAGTTGCAGGCGTCCATAGGCTACGGTAACTGCTTACCATCTGGCGGGCCGTATGCTTGTTTGCCACCGTTGTGGTATAAAAAAAACAAACTACACCAGAGATTATTAAATTACAAATGCATGCAAATGTTTAAGAGCGTCCGCTAGCTTTCGCGGGTGCACGGAGCGGCTGCACGCGCGCGGTTCCAAGTTAAGGCAAAATAATATGAGCGGCGCTCACTGGCACAGACGTGTGCGACGTATTTTTCCTTGATAGCGGCGTCTTAGCCTAGTCGATTCGAATCCCTGTAAACGAGCATTTGTGTGCAAATATTTGTTTCTGAGTATGGATGTTTTCTGTATTTATCTATATGTATAAGTTATATAATACGTCGCTTAGTACCCATATAGCTCACCAAACGAAGACGCTTAACTGCCTGATAGGGAAAATAATTCGTGTATAGCTGAATTTTTGTGTAGTTGTAGATAAAGGTATTTTACACAACATACTAAAAGTACCGGTGGATGGGGGCGCCGCTAGCGGGGTGGGGGGAGTGTAAAGGTCCCTTATTTTGGTTTTTCGTAAATAACTCGGTAACGGTGGCTCATACGGAAAAATGTTCTATTGCTTAATTCATTCACATATAATTTTCTATAAAAAAGGTTCTTTCCACTTTTTTTCTGGGATCAATGTTTAATGAGGTATCGAGGAAATACGATAAACACTTTTTTAAACTTTCAGAGCTAATATTTACGAAAGTATTAGTTTTATCCAAAAATAGTTTTAGAATACCCTTAGTTTTTTAAAAACCTATCCGACGATATCCCACAAATTAGGGTAGGAGTAAAAAATATATTTACCCCCCCCACTTCATGTGTACGGGAGGTACCCGAAAAAATAATATTTTTTCAGATTTTGTTTTAAAACTTTGCTGGCGTGAATAAAACACATACTCATACGATTTTTTTATTTTTTAGTACTAACCATCACTGAGCAAGCTGCTCACCCTGCTACCTCACTTCTTACCCTTATAGTTTCGCCATGTCCGTATGACCCCATCTATCCGTCTAGACGTCTAGTACTAACCATCACTGAGCAAAGCCGTGGACGGACAGACGGGGACAGACGGACATGCCGAAACTATAAGGGTAGGCACCCTGCTCACCCTGCTCAGTGATGACTAGTACTAGACAAGTTAAATTTCTTATGAGTATGTGTTTTAATTACGCAGACAAAGTTTTAAAATAAAATGTAAAAAAATATTATTTTTCCGGGTACCTTCCCTACACATGGAGTGGGGGGTAAATATTTTTTTTACTCCAACCCTAATGTGTGGGATATCGTTAAATAGGTCTTTAAAAAAAAATAAGGGTATACTAAAACCATTTTTGAATAAAACTAATACTTTCGTAAATATTAGCTCCGAAAGTTTAAAAAAGTGTTTATCGTATTTCCTCGATATCTCATTAAACATTGATCCCAGAAAAAAAGTGCAAATAATATTTTAAATAGAAAATTATATGTGAATGAATTAAGCGATAGAATATTTTTTCGTATGAGCCCCCGTTACCGAGTTATTTACGAAAAACCAAAATAAGGGACCTTTACACCCCCTCCTCCCCGCTAGCGGCGCCCCCATCCACCGGTACTTTTGTTAGTATGTTGTGTAAGATACCTTTGCCTACAACTACACCAAAATTTGGCTATACACGAATTATTTCCTCTAAGTTTTCCTTCATTTGGTGGGCTAATATTGCGTTTGACCTAACCCTGACAAATAACATGAAGAGAAACACTTAAGAAATTATTTTACACACATTACTTAAATTATATTATTTTTTAGACAGTAAATATATACACGATATACATATTTTGATATGCTATTCTTACTTTATTAAGGTTCTCTTTAATAATTTTGTTTCTCATGGGTCACGCAAAAATAAACCTTCTGTTAATAACATAAATTAAACATTAAAAGTAATATCCGCAGGTACTGGAAGATCAGCGCGACAAGCTGCACGAAAACTTGATGGCAAACAACAGTAAGTCACTTTTTCAACTTTTCGGGGCAATTTATTTTCCATATGGCACTAAACATTTTATTTGTTTTTGTTTAATTACTAAGCTGTTATCTGCTGTTTTAAGTGATTCTGTATTAAATAAAAACAATTACGGTACTTTGTTTGGTGCCATTTGTAAAAAAAAAAAAAATGAAATAAAATTAAAGTTATACCTAGTCTTAGAGAGTTAAATAAAGTTTAAAAAAAGACGACTATGCATGTAAAGTTTTAGAATTGAACGATGGCATGTTTTTGGGCTAGACAGGACATAGGCTGTTTAAAAAAGAAAGTTGCCAGCATGAAAAACTAATTTATAGACAAGAATGAACTGATGTAGACAAAGAGAAATAAAAGCACAGAGTAGTGCGAAAACTTTAAGCATGCGTCGCTGGATCTCGATGGTTATATTTTTTATTTGATTTTTATATTTCCTATTTGATTTTCATTAATTATGTTACAACTTGTGTATATTTTGCATGTATTTTTCTTTTCAAATGACACTTTAATATTTGTTATTTTTTAATACTTGAACCATTGTCTGAGATTTTATCTTATCAATTTATTTTTTTAAATTTTATTTGCAATATAAAATTGCACTGTATATAAGAATGATTGTATATAATTATTTTATTTAACACATAACATTTCATGTTCACATCTCATATCACCTGTATCGAATTTAACCATCTTATATTTTAATATTCAATTATTAACAAATGACAACGAATCTTTACCTGAAGCCAAAAACCATAAACCTTTTCGAGCAAAAAATAAAATGTAAGTAAAGTCAGGCTACAAAAAGAGATACATTTTATTTTATATTTGATAATTCTGCCAAACATTATTAACGTCACAGTAGTGGTGACAGGACACAAATCAATAAGTCTGTACGACTTGTGTCGACTATCACAATGTTTACATGTACATTGTTGGGGCAGATATATGTAAGTTTAGAGCTTTTCGTTGAAGGTTCGTTGCTTACTCACTTTGTAAAATGGCTAAGAATGTTGCGTGGACAGTGTTTGTTACGAATGTTTTTATTGTTTTAGAAAGAGGTTCGTTTACTTACAGCTATTCTGACCTCTCGCACTTTGCATTACAGTATCACCTTGTATTATACGATTCTAGCTGTTTTAAAGTATTATTATTGCGTAGGATATTTGATGTTTTATAATCCGTCATAGAGAAGAAATATCATAAACTACTTTTATAGGTTGGCGCTTTTGACTATTCTATTTTAGGGCCAACATCTAGGAAAATATGCAGTGGATAAATTATAAATGTAGTTGGTGAGTCTTTTTATTCATGTAATATTTTTGAGAAGTTATTATTTGTCGACTTCTCAAGTCGCGTTTTTTTATATTTTATTATATCATATGGTAACGCCGCGGTAACAAGACACAAATATTTTATTATTTTCAATGCTTCTTTTATGTATTTAAATATATAAACAAAGGTTCTTTTATGGCCTTTCAAACATTCGTTCCTGTTGTAGATGATTGCAAATTAGTATTTGGAATTGCATTTCAGTGTCTGAAAAGTGGAAAAAGTTTTTTGGCAGTGAGTAACTATTTAGTAGTATATGTAAAAGCTTTGCAGTTACCGCGCTTTCGGTGCTTTCAAAATATAACATGTGTATCCAAAATATCGTGTATGATATATGTATTTACGGCAAAAGTAAGTATATGCGTTTATACATTTTATATGTATTTTTAATGGGACATTGTAATAGGACTTGGTACATTTTAAAGTATTGATTTCTATTGAAGAAAAACTTTAACAACCAAGGTAAACTGTAAGAGACGTTTTAGTTTGCATGTTCGTCGCTTTGTGGAATTTTCAATTTTGTTTTGTTATTATTAAAATAAAACGATGTATGGTTGGACATTTTTTTAAGACCAAGCATTCGCTTTAGGTAGTATTGAATAAATTGTATCAAAAATAAGAAAGAACTATTCGGACCATTCGTCTATAAAATAATGTCGTCGTTTGTGTATTTTAGGAAACTTAAATGTTTTGTGTTTTATTACGTTATTCGAAGTGTTAGTAATTTTTTGTGCGTGTTTTTAGGCTACTTGTCAAATTGTGACGAATAGTGTATAAAATAAGTTTATTAAGGTAGATTGTGAAAGTGTTGACAAGATCACAATAAACGTGGATTAAAGATGGAGACTTTTCTATGTAGTGGCGAGTATTATGTGATCGTGGAAATTGTTTTTGTAGTTTTGAAGGCTACATGCATTTTAATTGTTATTAATCTGAAGTTTAAGTTCATTGGGTGTTGCTAATTCAATCGTTTGATCAGCTCTAGACCGGGTGACTCGTGGGACATTAGTCGATCGATGGATGTGGTACTTTTTTTACCGTGACAAGAAGGTCTCCTTAATCCATATTTATGTATATTGGCCGGTTCTTCAACCGTCGTTTTTTGATAACTACAAATGCACTAGTATCTCGATATAAGATATACCTACTTAGAACTATGTCGTCATACCATAGATATCGCAATCACTGCCTCACAAGACATTCATAGCTTAGCCATACCGAGCTTCTACATACCGTCTATGCTTTGCGCTTCTTGTTATTATTAAATATTAGTTTATTTTTCCTTAAATTTATTTGTTATATTTTGCTCCTATCCCACTAAAATCCTATTTTTATTTTCTTTTTATTAAAACAAGCTAAGGTTCAAAATCTGATGCTGACGAGCGTTTTATAGGCGAATAAAAGCTTTATAACATCGTAAAAGATGAATAATTTATAACAATAACACGTTACGAGTCTTCAACCTAACTATAGCAGCGGAATTTATACGGGCGATGCTTTCTGTGAAGGAGCGTGCGAAGAGATTGACGTGTTAAGCGTAATTATACGTTATAAATCAGATTTAAAAAGTAGTAAATGAGAATAGTTTCCTGTAAGATAGATCCCTGTAAAAACTGGATGACATTCTGACATTTTGGTGATCGTATTCTCAAGATCCTACAACTTTGAATAAGTTGTTATAATAAGACAAGTTTGACACACTCTTATCATGTTCCTTTACTTGGCATCGGACTGTGCAGCTTGTTTTGTCGCGGGTTTAAGGGCATCCATCTAGTAAAAAACTAACATTGCATAAAAGGACCTAAGAAGTCTAATTTTACCAACATAAATGGCTCTGTTATATAAAAAATATTAGAATACATAATGGTGATCATAACCACCAGGTCTATGCGCTCCATGGGAATGGACTGATTTAATATTTATAATTCTATTTATGATACTACCTTGAATGGGTATTTCCAACATGGCTGGCGATGCTATAAAGCAAGTCACAAACTATTAATGAATGCATTATGGATGAAGGTACGAGACAAATCAGTTATTATGGTCTTGAATCCGCGACAAACGCTATGCTGCCAGGCATGGACTCGTACGGCGACCCCGGCGGGGGCGAGCCGCCCGGCACACCGACCTCGCCGGTCTGTGACTCGGCGTTTTCCGAGCATCACGGCTGCTGGCCGTGCGAGCACCGCGACTCCTGCGAGCTGTCGCAGGCCTCCAGCGGCCGGAGCTCGCCGCGGTGGGACGACGAGGAGGAAGAGGAGAGGCCGCACCACGTGCTCTCACAAGGTTTAGGAATTCACCCGAGATCCTTGTCTTTGATGCTGGAGAATAGTCCTAGCTGATTATATTGTACTGTAGTACGGGCAGGTTTCTGTAACTGGACGACTAACGCCTATTTTGCGTTAGGGGAGAACCTAGTTCAGCCATCCCAGTTCCTCAAGGTATCCTATCAAACATAGCAGGTTACACTTTTCAATAATCCAATAGAAATGAATGCTTTAGCATTTAACCTGTAAACTAAACGGACTCATAATCAATACCTTATTTCCATATGAAAGTGCCCTAATTAGCTCATAGAAATCGATACCCCCTTTACTTGGTCCTATTAGCCCTTACGCCCTTACGTAGGCTTATTGGGACTTTGTGTTGTAACCTAGTCTTATGTTGAAGGTGTTTGCAAACTTGCGCGCACCATCTACTACAAACTTAGCAGAAAAGGAAGATTCTCACACACTCTCCCGACAGGTGACGAAGCAAATGAAATGCTTAAAATACCGTATTACCCAAGCTACTTGTACCTTGACCTTGTAGTTACATGTGTTTAAGCTTGAAGAAAACCAATGATATACAACCAAATAACATCTGTTACTGTATTGCCAAATAATGAATGTTCACAATAGGGACTGTTTTCACAGCATCAATGACTAAACCCGTCCTTATCCGTTAGGCCCTTTTCGCTCAAACCCCGTAGGCTATAACATTCCCTACGAACAGCGCTGCCTGTGATATTTAATGTCAGTTGTTGAGGCAGTGATTGCGTTAATAATAGGTACCTATAGATTGTGATTAGTTGCTTATTGAGCAGTTGGCGCTGGCCGTATTATTAAAGTGTCAAGCGCCATTCTAAAATTGAAAAATGAAAACTACTTTTTGAGTAACCAATTTTGATTACTCCTTTGCTACGATTTACCCAGTTTGTCAACTAATTCTGGGGCGATTTTGCTTTATTCCATTTGCAAGTGTCTTACACGATTTCAGCTTAAATATATCCAAAGACTGTTTTTTGTTAATGATATAGGTTTAAAAACCTTTTTTCGTATTTATAGCGTAATCTGCTTGTGTACAAATTTAGGCTGACGCTCTGACACAGGCTAGTTATTACCCGCAAATTGTAAGTCTTGATTGTCACTTCTAAATGTCGCTTTTAAGTATAACTGCTATATTTAAGTATTACCTAAGAAAACGTGTAGATGAATGTGAATTTTTTATCCTTTAAGATTTTCACGTTACTGCTAAACACAAATGTTTTTTTAGCTTTTGTTGTTTTTAAGTTTTACTTTTATTTTGCATCAATGTCTTATTTTTACTCATTATAAAATATGTAAGCAGCTTTGTTTAATTTTATTATATCATTCATTAATACCAACTTTTTGTTATACCAACCCAAAAATGTGATTTTTGGGGTTATTGTATTTCTACAGGTAAATATTTTGTTTTGTTTGCAACAGATATTTTCAAATGAAAGTCCTAATGTTTCCGTTTTAATTCATATAGCTACTTGTATTTTATTTCTATATATGTACTTCTTGTTTATATTATCGCGGGTACGTCAGAATTTTGAAAAATACGTGTGTGTAAAATAATAGGTCTTATTTTTTTTGTTGAAGTTTAAGTATAAGTTGTATATTTATTTATTTATTTTTCTAGTATGTTTTAAGATTATTTACTGAGATATTAAAGTTAATAACATGAAGCTTTTTAAACTGCCATAAAATAATGATATAATCCGCTGGTTATTTGGATTGGAAACTTTTCGGTCAGCAAAAAATTGTCAAGGTTTCTAAACTTGACTCTTAGTTAAATATTAAATAGGTGACAAGTCCCAGGAATAGAAAATGGTCTGTGAAAGAAGCAGTGGATACACACAATTTTTTAACATTATGTTGCCTATCGCTTCGGTCAGTGTTGGTACCTGATATTTCAATACGTTTGGTGTCAAAACGAAAAACCGTTTCTGACACTTTCTGACTCTGACACATTTGTTGAAATGACGGATTTCAATATTGACTTCAAAGCTATGGGCTAAAATATAATATATCTAGAGATAAATGTATCTCGACTCTATAAGGTTTGTTATAAAATAAAAATGATTATATGTATAGATTGTATGTAGAGCTTTGCATTGTTTGAGACGATCTATAAAAGTATGTATTTATGTGTATGTGGCATGCTGTAGTATTTATTGGTGTTATTTTTTTTTTGTTTTATGTAGCTATAACGCATGATATGTGTTATTGCTAGTGTTTTATTGTTGAACCTTTTATTTTCAGTTTTTTTGCACTTTTGAAGATAACCCGGAAAATTAAATTTTGTACTTGTGTACTTTTGGAGTTGGGTGTTAGAATAGTTACGTACATGTTGCATGGAAAGAAAATACCGGTTTAGATGAAAACAAACAAAAGTAATAATAAATAATAGCCATAATCATATACCTACATATATATATATATATTTTTTTGTTCAATTTAGCGATTGAGGTGCTGTTTTTTAGATTTATTAGTCGTAGTATACCCTGTACTGATAGGTTATAGTGCCACTTTTAGCGTTTTTTTTTACTTATTAAAACAAAAAATTTAACTCGAAGAAAACTTATACTTTAATATATGTATATACTTCTTATTTGCTTTGTCGCTTATCATTATGTGCTATATACACAAGAAACTATTTTTTTATATTTCTAAAAATACTGAAAAAAGATGGCATTGAAATGATAAAACAAAAAGTGAGCACAAAAAATTTAATCGTCCATCCACCATAGACCTACAACCCATTTCAGATTGTTTGTTAATCTTTCCAATGTCTTTGGTTTGGAGGTTCACTTAAACTAAAAGTTTGAGATTTTATCAGCAGGCAAAACCACATGCAACATGTACTATTTCTACTTATGAACATGACTCACATTTACTCTGACTGAAAGCCCTGACAAGAAATTCATGAAAATTTTCACCATGCTTCTAAAACTTAAAAAAAAAATCTATATAAATATAGACTGACTTTTTTTGAATTTAATACGACAGATTACTAAAGCAATGGTAAAACTAAAAAATATCCCCATCTGTCGAAAAAGACCAATCATCGAGAACTTTAAACACGCCCTTTTTCCTCCCGTTTCAAAACAAAACATTTCATTGTCAATAAATGAAACTATGTGTAAAACGATCGTTTGACGTTTGCAGCCGACCTGCCCACCTACCTGACTCGCTTCCAATGGGACATGGCCAAGTACCCCATCAAGCAGAGCCTTCGCAACATTGCTGACATAATCAGCAAACAGGTATTTATAACGCCTGATTATTAAAGCTCGAAAGTTGTTATAGGAATTTAGTCACAAAGACAAGTAGGCATGCAGCCGCAATAAAACGACTTTAGCACGCTAGAGTTCAAGGTCCTAATCCACATTGCAATGTTTTGTATTGCCAATACCAGATTTACGGAAGGATAACATAAGTATGACAACACTAACTATATTATTATTACATTTAAATAATACTTAAGGACAGAACAATAAACATTTTGTTTATAAGAACAACGTCATCTGGCGGTGTTTGGTTCATATTAACTTTGTGGCCGATTGAATCCAGTGGTAGTTCACAACTATTACGCGAGATAGAGCTTTATTTTTCCAAGCGCGGCGGACCTTTTTATGTGTGCGTGTTAATTTGAAGGGTGGGGCCCCGTAGGCGTGGTTTAGGAATAGGTATTTTGCAGTCAAAGTAGGGCCTTAACGGCCTCCTAGCCCAGTCGGTAGTGACGCTGCCTATCAAGCAGGAGATCCCGGGTTCGAATCCTGGTCAGGGCTTTTATTTGTGTGTTCATCACGAATATTTGTTCCGGAGTTATGGATGTTTTCTATGTATTTCAGTATGTATCTATTATATATATCGTCGCCTAGTACTCACAACACAAGCCTTTTTGAGCTTACTGTGGGACTAGGTTGATTTGGGTAAGATTTGTCCCATAATATTTATTTATTTATTTAAAAGAAAAGCATGGATTGACAATGTCTTATACAGAACTAGCGACCCGCCCCGGGTTCGCACGGGATAAAAATGGTTATTGTGGGTTATCCCTAAGAGATAGAAATATACCACCCCGGATTTGTTTGTAGACCTTTTTAAGGTGTACAATACTGTAGTACATTATTTTGATCTATATCGTAGGGTTCAGCCAGCGTTTGCAATGTAAGCGCAAAAAAATGTGTTTATTTACGACATCACATTAGAAACCTCTAAAATGATCAGTGTTCCTCTACTATATTATGCATGTATTGTACATATACCTCTTTCTCTTGAATAACTCTACCTATTAAAAAAAACCGCATCAATCCGTTGCGTAATTTTAAAGCTATAAGCATACACAGGGACAGACAGCGGAAAGCGACTTTGTTTTATACTATGTAGTGATTCCTTTCCTCCAAACTTTAGGTTAAACGTCTGTTTTCGGTATTATACGTCTCAGCGCCATCTGTTGAGTCTAGAGTTATTTTTACGGTGTTAATCGCCAGAAAAAAAGAAACAAATCTATTGCGTTTCTGAAACAATTTTGTATGGAAATGGAATGTTAATCCATTGCTTGTTTATATCATCCTTGCTCGAGTTAGTGTTGTTGGCTATCCTGCTCGGTAGAACGCTTTGCGCGCAGATCGGCCTTCATAGTACGGGCGGGGACCGTATGATCTGCTACGTTACGTAATTCAAAGATAAGCTCCATGGCACATTCCACGGAGTATATGGAGACGGTATCAGCCGTAGTTTGTTCCAAAACCAGCGTAGCCGGCATTTACACGCACACATTCTCATTAAAGTACGCACGAGGTGATACACACAAAGAAATGTCAGTCTCTCACTCGCTGTGTTGATGTGTGCGTACACTCGAAAATACGTAACCACTACCATTGCCTCGTGTCAGCCATGTTGCCCAGCAACGTGGCTGCCGATCGTGTGACGAGACTGACGAGCGACGTTCGTATTTCCAAATACATTGCGCATCACTCGCGTAATCCTGCGACCGCCAGCAATAGCTAGCGAGCAATTGATGTGAATACTGTTGTACCATCAGATAATGGGTGCATGTCGTAATAAAAGCCTACAATTTTTGGAAAAAATGTGAAATACTTGGTTTTTATACTTACCGGTGGAAAGCAACTACTCCAGGGGCCTCTTTTAATTCGTTGCTTCGTATACGACACGACAAAATTGTACAACACGGCATTTTTACATGTTTTTTGGCACTAAATTCGTCACACGTGGTCGAACGACGACTGAACCGCGCGGCATGAGGTTTCGACAAGTTTATGCGCATCTGATCATAAACGATGTAACGCGCGCCCGGCTCATTACCGCGTCCATTAGTATTTATCTAGTCCATGGCACATTCTCATAAAAGTGATGCTGAGTTCCGAAAAAATAGTTAAAAAAAATTGAATTGGCCGAAAGTACAAAAAAGTAGCACCTCCGGTGTAAAAATGTATGGTATTTACCTACGTCATTTGATACAAAGATGACACTTGTGGCAACAAATAGCAATTTGTATGTGGGCACAGAAAAAACCCAGTCTGTCAGTTCCTGCATGGCCGGAAGTGCCCGGCGGACTGGTTAAAAAGTAACGAGTCTGACATCAAATTTACGTCACCTTTAATATTTCCTAGTTTTTTAACGGACGGCTATTGACGTCGGTAGCGCCAGTGGCTCGACTCACCTATGCCGTGACTAGCCGTCTTTGGCGTTCAAAAGGCAGCCTAACAATTAAATTGTATTTGATGTAAACTCTAGAAGCTCGGCTCTCATTTCTGGTGACAAACTAATAACCGAGAAAATTTACCTTTACCCTGCCGTCTCGGCAGCATTCCATCCTCTTAGGGAGGAGAGGCACAGCCCTTGATTGGGAGTCCTTTAAATAAGCACTGTGATGTTCAGGTGGGGCAGATCGACGCGGACCTGAAGGTGAAGTCAAGCGCCTACAATGCTCTTAAGGGCAACCTGCAGAACCTCGAGAAGAAACAGACGTAAGTTCACTTATGTTGGGTTAGATGAAGATAAAAACCCACAGATGTAAATGGATCCCAAGCCCCTTTTTTCTGGCCCTTGCTTATAGATTTTTTCTGTGTATTATATGGACCTCGAAGCATTCTAAAGATTATTTTTACGATTGCAACCGCATTTTACAAAGTGTAACAAAATAGTGGTGATCCGTTTAAGGGTATTGTATTCTAATTATGAAAAACTAAGAAAAATTTTTTTTACGAGAAATAAAAAGTGAAATGTTTAGAGAGTTGGCCAGCTGGGAACGTGTCCCATACAAAAAAAATATATTTCGCGCCCAAAAATGTATTTTTCTACTTTTTCTTAGTCGAAATACGATACCAATTATGCCCTTAAACGGATCATCAGTATTATTGTTACACCCTGTATAGCGTGTTTATCCTCATTATCGCATATTTCATATACTTTGCGTTAGTAGAATCCAAGCTTAGGTACAGCATCCGGCTCTGGGGAAATAGTTTTAAGTATAACCTTAACAAAGCCTTGGTTGTTCAAAAAAGGGCCATCCGTACTATTGTACGCATTCCTCAATGGATATCTTGTAGAGAACACTTCCGGGAATTGGGCATTCTAACAGTTCCTTGCTTGTATGTATTCGTGTTGCTTACTGATTTAGTCAAAAATATTTTAAAATATGAGTATCGAAGAACAAGATTTGCGCCTACAAACGCGAACAAAAAACTTAACACAAAGTTTTTCCCGAGAACTTAAAGTAGCCCAGCACAGCACAAAACATCAGGCTGTCAAAATTTTTAACAAACTGCCCCCTGATCTAAAAAATATCACAAATTATAAGGTATTTCATAGAAAATTGGAAGCATTTTTATTGAGAAGATGCTTCTATAGTATTGACGAGATTTTTGTGTGTGATACGATACCTAGTTATAAGAATTTAAGACATGACATGTAATAAGTTAAATGAAATGTCAAAATTATAGTTATTTAATAGTATAGTTTAAGCAAATTCTATGTATAATATAAGTAATTTAAGTTTTAATGCATTTCAAACACAGTATTTGTTTTGTTTCTGAATAAAAATAAAAATAATAATTTGATTGTCATGTGACGAAGGTTTAGTAGTTTATGTAACTGTTACGTAATAAGGGTCCTTAAAACATGAGTGTGGTTTTATGAAATGAGCCGCAGGCGAATTTCATAATAAGATCACACGAGTGTTTTAAGGCCCAATTACGTACAGTTGCATACACTGCTTTATCTACACTCATAATATTTATTATAAATGCCGTATTCGGAAACCATAGAATGGCCGCCATTGTACCGCCGTGGTCATCTCGATTGTGTCGGCGCGGCCTACTCGATTGTGCCGGCGGACGCGCGGGCGGGTGTCGCCGGCCGCGGGCGCGTGCAGGTGTACATTATGTTATCAAAACTCAGAGCACATCAATAATTGAGCATGAAAAGTTAAAATTGCGGTACTGCCACAGATAAGAAACTTATCATAGTGAAATCGTTTGTTGTAATGCTGGTCATAGCCTACGGTTTTTGAACGCATTTTAGAGGACTTACAATATGAGTGTAGATAAAATATATTTCAAAACAGTAAATCTCTAAACAAAAGAAGCAAAAAATTGTTTTGATTCTTTGTCAGTACACCAATATTAAAATATAACGGTTCGAACGCTGCGGGCGTTCTTATCCAACGTTTTAGGTGTGCACTCACTTCCGCTCCGCAGCGTAGATAATGAAAACCGGCCAAGTGCGTGTCGGACCACGCATAATAGCGGAGCGCATCTTCAAGATAATAAGAACCAAACTTATACCAAAAGGTCGTATCTGATGCCTATGGAAGTTCTTTGGAGAGAACTCAAAAATGGTTAAATCGATAATGTTCAAAACAATTTTCGTAGAAAGTATGTGATCTTCTCAATCTTTTTTCATATTTTTTGGATTTACTGCTCAAAAGTTACAGGGGGGATACCTAATAGCGGCATACAAAATACACCTTATGTCTAAATTTTATTGAGACATGTCTTATAGTTTCCGAGTAAAATGGCTGTGACATACGGACGGACATGACAAAATTATAAGGGTTCCGTTTTTTGCTATTTTGGCTACGAAACCCTAAAAACGGTAACCAGTAGGTCCTGTATAGTAATACTTCGTTTAACTAAGTTGTAACAAATTTAAATTGAACATTAACTTGTTAACTAAAATTATTTCCTCGGGGTTGAATTAATAATTATATGTGTGTCCGTCCAGTGGCAGTCTGCTGACCCGGAACCTGTCGGACCTGGTGAAGAAGGAGCACTTCATCCTGGACAGCGAGTACCTCGTCACACTCCTCGTGATCGTGCCCAAGTGAGTTCTCCACACATACATTATAAGTAAGAGGGTAGATCGCTACGGTGTGTGGGTAGACTACTAAAACTCGCCGCAACGTCAGTTACTCCGTGATGATGGCGCATGCAGCTGTTACGAAATATCGGGCTCAAAAACTCTTAATATACATGGTAAATACCCCGTTACAAATAATAGTTATAAAACATACATTATTATTCCATACTTTAGCTCAAAGGAACACTTATAACAAAGATAATGTATAAATACAGGAACACAGTCTAAGAACTTTTTGAGGCACTAGATGGCGCTGTACGGCCCCATACATGCGGTAACTCCGAAGCGCCATCTGAACTAGAGTTTTAGAACAAGAACTAGGAAACATCTTGAGGAAACCGGACCTAATCCCAATAAGGTCTGTTTGCCCTTAGAAGATCAGATGGCAGTCGCTGCCGAAAAAACTAGTGCTTACGCCAATTCATGAGATCATCATCATATCGTATGGCTTTATTTCACTGCGATCTTCATAAATCCGTTATATTTCGACTGTGAGATTGTTCAACCAGTCCTCTGCTGCTGGGGAAAGGTGGTGAAGTTCCTTTAGGCCGCTGAGATTAGGTTGCCATAATCGATTGTGTGTTAAACAGGTCTATGTTCAACGACTGGAACGCCAACTACGAGAAGATCACGGACATGATCGTCCCGCGCTCGTCTCAGCTCGTCCATCAAGATAACGACTATGGGCTGTATACCGTCACGCTCTTCAAGAAGGTCATTTTTATTCTTTTTTGGCGCAATTAGGTTCTTTGGATAAGTTAAAAGTTTTTTTGATTATTCTGGTTACATTTTCAAAAGTATTAAGACTGGCTTTGTTAGTGACACTCCAATGGAATTCTCTATTCTATCTTTATGTAATACTGTTATGATACACTTTAACACATTCAGTGCCGAAAACCCGACTATTTGATGATTTCGTTCCCAGGCCGGACGACCCGATAGTCAGGATCGTGGTACTACAGCTTTATATGACGAAATTTTTGTGGCCGGGCGTGGATGTCTTGTTAGGCTGGGTGGCAATGAATGTGCTAAAATGGATTCAGTTCATGCCAGAAACGAAAAAATACTGGAAAACTTCTGATAGCTTACAATCAAGAATAACTATGCATGTTTTAGAACAGTACGTTATTACAGAGACTCTAAAGTAACTATAGATGAATGAGTTACTTTGAGCGCAGACCCCTCAAGATACGAGTGCCATCTACAGCCGTGCCGGTTTTCCATTTTCGACCTTAATAAGGTATAGACAAATTAACAAGTCTTTACTAGATGGCGCCATATATTAAACTAGTTTATAGTTCATATATGAGTAAATTATGCCAGCACAGATAGCACTGTCATCTTTCTTTATCAGTTGTCAGCCATGGAAAAAAGTGGCCTAAACTGGTTCCTGGACCCCATTCTGACATTTCATCAAAGAAAAAAATAGATCTAATAGCAGAATCGTAACAGCGGACATTTATATCAATATAGTACATAAAGAGTGTCATAATTCCTTATCAACACAAAATCACGGATGTCTGAATAGATAAACCCCCCTTATAGTGGCCAAAACCGGGGCATTTGCTCTATAGCGCTTTCTTCCGAGGCATTGCATAGTGATTTTACGTTAACTGACTAAGGGTGGGTTGCACCACGCACAACTAACGAACTCATCGACGTTAAATATGACGACGGGGCTGTCATCCCATAGAGAACTCTCAAACTATAATACAAGAATTTTTTAACGATGACGTTAACAGACCGTTTGGTGCAACCGGCCCTAACACTGGTAGAACTAATCCACATTTTCCAGCGTAGATGTATTTATTACCACATTTCTGAGCAGTGGCGCGGCATACATTTTATTCCGTAACCCTTCAACGGGTATCAGAAATTATGCAAAATTGAACCCTATTACCTTGAAATAAAGTTCAAATAATGGTGAGAAATATATTGATGAGACTTATATAGGCCTAATTTGTTTGTATGTGTCGTTAGGTGGCAGACGAGTTTAAGCTGCACGCCCGCGAGCGCAAGTTCATCGTGCGCGAGTTCTCGTACAACGAGAACGACCTCAGCGCCGGCAAGAACGAGATCACCAAGCTGGTCACCGACAAGAAAAAGCAATTCGTACGTATCGTTACAGAATAATACTATTTCTTACAGAATAGCCACGCTGCGCCGCACCCCGCGGCCGCCGATTGGTAGGGGACTAGTAGGCTAATCCGTCAGGTTGGCAGCGTATCGATAAAAAGCAAAATGGCGGTGTATTGTCAAACGTCATTTACGACAGCGGAAACAGCGCCCTAACGCACGCACACATTGAAGCGTGTACAGATCTGCCATGCACACAAAGGCGCTCAATCGAGTTTTGTAGTGTGACGTGTCCGGCCCTGTGGTATTGTTACATTATACGTCATCCTTAACTAGTTCATCACGCGATTTCTCTTACAGCAGGGTTTAAAAAAAGAAACTTTTTTTTGAAAAAAAAAATAAGTCGACTTTCCATAGAAAATGTATACATAGGTCTTTTTGTGAAGGTTCATACAGTATGTAATAACGTGCGTGTTACAAAAATGACAGAAATATTTTAGTATTTTTTTATGATTAAAATCTATAAATCGTGATTCTGAGCAGGAATAATCCAAAATTAGTTAGGTTTTAAAAAATAGTAGATTGTGTAACAAGGGAGCAAAATGAAATATTTACGGCGAGGGCGTATATTGATTCCCAAACGAAGCGATAGAGTCTATAATAGAATCCCGAGCGTAGCGAGGGATTCTAAAGTAGACTCCTGAGCGTAGTGAGGGATTCAAGTGTTAACGCCCAAGTTGAAAATAGTTTTGCTCCTATGTGACACATACTGCTTTTCACACCACCTTAGGGGAATTTTTTTTTAATTGTTGAATCATATTTATTTTGACTTTATATGTGCTTAGTGTGCTTCTTGATTATAATGAATCTATTAATTTAATAAGAAATTTGATTGTGATGACGGACTGGCTGAAAAAAAAAAACGAATGTCCTAGAACAGAAAAGTGCCACTTTGTTCCCTCCTAGCAGGGAAGAAAAAGCCCGTATACGACTAGGTGGTGTGAAAACTAAATTGTACACTTCTGAAAAGCCTACTTAAGTAGCGCTTTGCAAACACTGGCACCGAAAATGTTAAAGAGCCCCACATTCCTAAAAAAATTGGATTTGATGAAACCTTACCATATAACGTAGTTCAAAAAGGACTAACTTATTGTACAAGGGCACTTTTACACGTCAGATAGTTTATCAAAGTAAAAGAGAGAAAAAAGAAAAAAACAAACTACACCGGTTCTAACCCTGCACCTCAGACCCGAGAATAATTACGAGTATGACCGGTAAGAAACTCGGCGGGACTTATTTTTTCAATTGGTCTAGGTATAAGAAAACATATCAAACCAAGGTTAGATTAACCAACAATAGGTTATAGTTTAAGAGAAATACCAAAGAAAAAATCGGTTGTCTGTAAAGTCGGTTTACTGACGATAGTTGAACGTGATAACGTCATAAGAAAATACTGATGGAATGGTTGCATTTTTCAAAAGAATTAATTTCACTGCACTTCATACTTGACGAAAACATGTAAATGTATTGTATAGCAGCTGTCCACGCGGACGCATCGCTCACTCAAGTAGGAGAGAGACAGATGTCGAACGCTGCCGAACGCGAAGGCGGATTGTGCCTCTTTGTCGCTCGTTCCGCGCTCTCGCTTGCACTTCAAGCCTTAAATGGAACGCCTCAGAGCGAGGTAACGCCGCATGAGTCATGTTTTTTCGTGCGTGCAGCCGGCTCCATCGAATTATAAGACGTTGTCACGTCAATGATTATGAAAATGAAGTACACACAAGTTTGATATACTTTCTTACGTCTACTGAACGGTGTCTACTTAAATTTCCAAATTATAATAATCATCATCAATAATGTTCTTAAATAATCTTGTTTCGTCCAGGGTCCCTTGGTGCGATGGTTGAAGGTGAACTTCTCCGAGTGCTTCTGTGCCTGGATACACGTGAAGGCCCTGCGTGTGTTCGTCGAATCCGTACTCAGGTTAGTACCCTCATTTGCAACAATATAAGATATTTGATCTACACTGACATTGTAAGTCCTCTAAAATGTGTTCAAAAACGGTAGGCATTGCCAGCATTGTAACAGCCGATTTTATTATGATAAGTTTTTTTATCTGTAACGTAATTTTAACATTACATGCTCAAATATTGTTAGGTTATGAGTTTCAAATTTGGAACATCGATTTTGGTACCATAATGAAGATCCAGCCCTCCTCTCCGACCGCGGTTGCCCTCCTCCCCGACCGCGGTTGCCCTCCTCCCCGACCGCCGGCACAATCGAGTTGGCCTTGGCGGTACAATGGCGGGCATTTCCGAACACGTCATTTAGGATTTATAATATGTGTGTAGATAAAGCAGTGTATGTAACTTCTTACAGTTACACTTATAATGAGGCCTTAAAACGTAATAGTTACATACACTACTATGATTTAACATTTGCGAAAAATCAAAGTCGAGATTGGTTAATTTTAAAAATTTAAATTTTTAAATCCACAATTTTTTCAGATACGGTCTCCCCGTGAACTTCCAGGCCGTAGTGATGGTCCCATCGCGCAAGAGCATGAAGAAACTGCGCGACGTTCTACAACAACTGTACGCGCACCTCGACCACTCCGCGCAGAGCCACGGCGCCAACGCACAAGACGTGAGTATACTAGATAAGGTCACACGAGCGTAGCCATGCTCCCGTCTCTTTCACCCAATATTATGCTAAAACACTACGCCCCCTAGGGGCCGAAATGGAGAGTCGAAACCGGGCACCGGCCACCTTAAGGTGCGACCACACCGCTGTAAACTACCACTATAAAATATAACGGTTACACTCTCACGTCACTTTAGTCACTTCGCGCGACATGTTTCGGAGAGCTTAGGTCTCCATCTTCAAGCACTAAGAGTGCTAGTGACGTGAGTGTAACCGTTATATTTTATAGTGATAGTATGTCTCACGAAAGTTTAAATTTAATAACCACACCGCTGCTTAAAAAACGGCGTCGTTACGGAATCGCAGTGACGCATCGTATCCGCACCGTTTTTATCGCATGCCCTCCACACCGCTGCTCAAAATACGCACCTTTATACAGTTTAAATCTGGAGCCGCTTGCTGCGTCCCTCCACGCCCTCTAAGGGGGGCGCGCCCCACTGGTTGGGAAACCCTGCAATAATTGATTGAAACTTTGGGTGCCGACATATTCCGATTGAGGTGCGAGTTTTCTTTTCCCGATAGAAGTACATTATGCACTATATCTGTATCTGTGTCAGTCACGTCGTTCGTGAAGGGGGGGGGGGGTCTAATAAATATTTAAAATATTATAAAAATTAAATCGTTGATTCTACTCCTCAAACTAGACAACGTTTGTTCAGCGACTTTAAAAATTAACTTGTGGTTTGATTTTTAGTAGACTTTAAAGTTTATTCGAACACGCAATGTATTGCGAAACTGATTATGTTTGTAGGGATGGCAATGTCAATTAGACAGATTTTAACGTACATTGATAGTACTATTCAACACAGTGAATCCTCCTTTTTGTAAAAGGTCGGCAACGCGCATGTGACGCCTTTGGAGTTGCAGGCGTCCATAGGTTACGGTAGCTGCTTACCATCAGGCGGGCCGTATGCTTGTTTGCCACCGTCGTGGTATAAAAAAATAAAAAACTATTTAGTTTGTATGAAAAAGAGACAATCTATAGACTCCATATTTTTTAAAAGTTCAAAAGTTTTATAGTTTGAGGAGTAGAATCTACGTTTCCAGGTCACATACTGTATAAGAACACAGGTACATATAATTTAAAAGTCAGTGCTTTTGGGCGGTCATATACCAACTGGTTTAATCATCAACCTTTAAGTAGAGTGAACCTACTTGTTTACATTACGGGTCGTAACGTCACACAACCATAGGGCGGCTATCATGCACGTTTAAGAAGTACTGAAATAAAAATCGATTTTTGCCGAATATTTGGTCGAATACAAAATGGTTCTACTGGCTCTTGTAAACAGTATTTCTAAATGATATTAATCTAATAACTTGTGTGTTTCAGACGGCGGAACTCGCTGGGTTGGGTTTCGGGCAGTCGGAGTACTTCCCGTACGTGTTCTACAAGGTCAACGTCGACATGATCGAAAAGGCCGTCTAAGCCATTACTAGGTAAATATAGAGATACTCATGTATGTATGTACATTAGAAACCCAGTTTAACCAAGTCATCCAAAATAATGTCAAGTGCAGGACCCAAAATTTACAACAAACTACCTTCGGAAATAAAAAATGCGGGTAGTACCCACGTATTTTTGAGTAAAAAACGTTTAATTTAAAATCTAATTTAATAATTAAGTACCAATAAATAATGTATTAATAAATAAGTACCAGTGTAATAATATTGTAATTTGACATGTAATATTTTAAATATTATAAGTAAATGACTATGACTAACACATTCAGTGCCGAAAACCCGACTATCGGGTATTTCACGATTTCGCTCCCAGGCCGGACGACCCGAGAGTCGGGATCGTGGTACATACTACAGCTTTATATAACAAAATGTTTGTGGCCGGGCGCGGATGTCTTGTTTGACTGGGGCAATGAATGTGTTAAACTTCAATTTTTTTCAATACCACGACGGTGGCAAACTAGCATACGGCCCTGTTGCCATATAAATGAGAATAATACCGCCCTCTTGACAATAATCATATATTTCTGGTCAGGCTTTATGTTGCAATGTAATGTAATGTTTTTTTTTATTGCAGGTGGTTTCACCACGCCGTGTCGTGTCGTGTCGTGTCGGTTCGCGGCCAGCAAGAAATAGTTGAAATCTGTTAAAACAAATTGTACAATGATTATATTTTTAAATAGAATATTTATCGACCGACAAAATATATATACACGTGGCCTGTGTGAATAAAATCATTTGCGATATATTTTACCATGTACAGATTTTGTTTTATTTTACATTTCAGATGGAGGTTTGAACGTTTTGAATTCGTGTTGTTCTTACAATAGTAACATTTTGAAAATCAGGCCATTTTCTGTGCCTTTTGTGCATATTGGGCGGCCTCGAAAAAAAAAATTGTTTGTCTATTATAACTGACATTTGTTAATGCATGTTTTCTATTATGTTATTATTGTAAGTTGTTATTAAATAAGGTATTTGGAAGTGTTTAGCTTTGCTATGTTCCAAACGCAACAATCTTATGTTCAGTATTATGAGTTGCGTTCCGTAGACTATGTAGTTGCATATCATCCGTTTGACGCTGTATAATAAATAAATGATCAACAGATATTTATATCGGAGTTAATGAAATGGAAAAATCTATGTAAATAAGAACATTCCTCATCATAACTTGTGTAGTACATAATAAAATAAAAATTATTATTCAAGTTACTGTTTGTGTGCGTTTTATTTACTCTTTGTTTTGGTAGGCACTAAACATTTTCTATTTTTAGGATGAAATAAACCCCTCTTGAGAGCCAATGACGACCAGTCACGGTAACAGAATGTCAGGCCACAACGTCAATAGCAGTCTGTTCTAAAACTAGATTTATCTATTTCTTTGGCTCTGGTGGCAGGGGCATGGTGTAAAAATGTTAATCATGTTTTGGAAATACTGACAGGGAAATATTTTGTTAGACCTACACCTACTGCAGGCGCCTGACCAATGGCCATAGCTTAGAAAAAATGGAAAAGTAGAAAAATCCACTGACTCAGGCGAGACTCGAACTCGCGACTCGGGGATACATGCCCATCGCTCTGACCAACTGAGCTACTGAGACACACCTGATGGCTGCGAATTTCTAAGCATTGTGGTATCGTTAGCAGACGTTCTGCTTAATACAAAATTAATTGTGGCCATAGCTTGTTTGTGGAGCTCTAGCTCCTCATCTCCATTCTCGAAATCAGTCGAAACACATCGAGCAAAATGAACCGAGTGCTGAGCTGTGTGAATTACAGATATATTTTTCTATGACTGGGAAATCATTGGTTAGCATCTAATTTTGTCGAAAGATTATTTGATTTAAACATGGTAAGGACATAACAATTTAAAACTATAAACTAGAATCTACCTATATAGATAAAAAGATATCCTCTAAATCACTACCAAAGGGCAGAAGGCTGGCCGCATTGCCACTCTGTATAACGATGCTTACATGTAATTTTTGACATGAACTTAGAACACTCTAGCTTTAATTGTTTTAAGTAGGTACCTACTAAGATTCAATTTGATTATCAATAGAGTTCTTCCTCTTAGCTTTACAGACCAAGAGTTTCAAGGACATCTAAACTTCACCCACCACAAGACAGCTCAGTTTTCTGTTTTCCATTACCACAAAATTTCCGGGGTTCCACAAAAAGGGTCCAACACTAAAGTTGACAACTAGCAAACAGCGAAACCTAAAGTAGCACATAATACTTTACTTTATTTTAGGTTGCTTTGCTTATGGACTAATCAATTAATGTAGAATGGCAACAATGACAAAAATAAAAACAGGTTAGTTTTCACATTGAAATATATTTTACAATTAGCCTTAATTAATACCGTACAAATAATACTGAAATGTTAGTCCTTCCATTCGTCGTCTTCTGTAGAATTTTCCGTTTCTGACATTCTTGAGGCAGAGGAATCCTCCTCGTCCAATCTCTTGAAAAGGGAAGTCAACAACTTCTTGTTCAAATGATCGGTCTGGCTTATTTCCCGAGTCGGCTGCTCTTGAATTTGTTCTGGGTTCACTGGGCGGGTCTTCTCTGGTTCAGGCATTTTAAAAACAAGAGACTAATGAGTAATGATGAGTAATGCAATTTTAATTTAATAAAAACAAAAGAATTAGTACATTAACAAATTGCTCATAGCGTATAACCTTTATAAATTAAGTTGAATACGATACAAGTATAGTTACGTCAAGGTATTAAGACTTCTTAAATTAGTCGGCTTAAGCCTTCGTTGTTGGGCGTAATGTTCCATTGTACGCAGTTTGACATTTGATGACATTATAATTATTTTTTGTTGATCTTCATTTAATTGATATTTTATCACGAAATAATGATTTATCCGCTGCATAAAAGATTGGCATATAATAATTATTAGAATAAAGTAACCTACTATTTTTGTCACTTTATTTTCACTACGAATTTTCTTAGTTGCGTTCCGGATACAGTAACTTTTTTTTCTGTGGCTAACCACGAACGACGTTTCCAACCAGCGACATTATCGTCGGCTGGTGTACTTGACCAAAAAAAACCAATAAAAGTTAGTATAAAACAAATTAAAAGTGCACATTTTCTACCCTAATTACCTGTTTAATACATCCGTGTAAAAACCGAGTGCCTATAAACCGCTAAAGTTGTTTCAATGTCGGCGGATCAGAGTGTCAAATTCTTACATAACTGCACCTAACCTGCATTTCTATCATCTGATTTTGTTTTCAGAGCCGTGAAAATGTTGGGTCGTATCGCACCTGGTGTCGCCCAGGTGACGGCAGTGGTCAGTCACCAGCAGAACAGGAATATGGCCACTCTGAAGGCCATTTCCATGCGTCTCAAGTCCGTAAAGAACATCCAGAAGATCACCCAATCCATGAAGATGGTGTCCGCTGCCAAGTAAGTACAGATGTGGACGTGGAGTTTTAGGGTATGTAGCGCCTGAGAAATCGTAAGTCGAGACTTCTGCTTTGAACCTTGTGTATAAAGTGTGGGGAAAATTGATACACTCAAGGTATAGTTAGTCTAACTCTAATGTAACTAATAAGAGTATGATATTAACTAAATAGGCTGTTAACATGACCCAAGTTTGTGTTAAGAGTTCTTAACATTTGTGAATGTGGAACAGGTTCAGTACTGTATTTGTTACATGATAAATATTTGTATACCCTCTTTTAAGCAGAAGGAATACAAATTTATTTATCTGTCATTTGTCATAAGCAGGGCTTGTAACCGGTATTTTGTTCCATACTAAAATACTGGTTTTTTTTTCGTTCTTTCGTTTACTATTTCATATTTAATCGAAAAATCTTATAATATAGTCATAACCTAAAAACTATATTGAGTTCTACGTAACAACCATAAAATATGTAAACATATTAGGTTATTTCGGGGCTTTATGCAAAAACCGGTTACAAGCCCTGGTCATAAGTAAGACAAAGTAAATACTTTATTGGATAATCTGAATTATTTGAAAATTATACTAT
The DNA here is from genome assembly GCA_947086415.1 of Pammene aurita. Taxonomy (NCBI): domain Eukaryota; kingdom Metazoa; phylum Arthropoda; class Insecta; order Lepidoptera; family Tortricidae; genus Pammene; species Pammene aurita. The sequence goes on from OX352291.1 coordinate 3,051,379, forward strand.
TAAAAATTAATATAAATCAAAAGTACACACCTCGCCTTTGGCAGAATTCACCTCGCCAAAATCGGAGGAGTAAAATCCTCTCGCCACGGTGCTGCCATCTAGTCAAAACTCGATCGCGCAAACCGCCATTGTCAAAAAAACAACCGATAGGTCTATAAAAATAACATTGAGGTTTGTTACCTTTAGACCTGTAAACATTTTTTAATTTAGTGATTATTTTCAGAAATAATCAGCCCTAAAGTTAAAAAATTTGTATTTCCCTCCTGTAACTTTCGAACAGGAGATCCAAAAATATGAAAAAATTGAGAAGATTCATCTTTGTATATTCTCTCAACGAAAATTGTATTGAACATTAACGGTTAATGCGTTTTAGAGTTATCTCCAAAAATACCTCTTCCATAGGCAGATACGACCTTAAGATAATTATTTTTTCTTATTTCGTTCAAGGTACGGAACCCTCCCTTATGCGTGGTCCATCTGAATTTCGCCAGTTTTTAATATTTGAATATGTCTTGCAATAAATTAAAATAAGAACATTTCAATTTGGTATAGTCAACATTACTTTCCTAATAAAGATGCAAGAAAGGTCACTCTTTGTGTAAGATGTTACATTCGACATTTACCTCATCCCAGGTACACCCGTGCTGAGCGCGACCTGAAGGCTGCGCGCCCCTACGGAGAGGGTGCCGTCCAGTTCTATGAGAAAGCTGAGGTAATTCTTTGTCAGTGCCAGGGACCGGAACCGGTAACCAATAAAGGGGTATTAGATTGGGTATTTGATAGAGTTGTTTTTAAAAACCCTATCAATTCGGTAAGCGTATCGGTTGACTTACCCGAACGAAAGGCTAACCATATCAATACAGTTAATTCGGGTAAGTGGTTACAACCCAGCATATGGTTTCCCTATCAGATAGGGTTTTTCAAATGCGATTAAGCTATTTTAAACTCTGTGACCAATACATTTGGCTTATTTATTATTCGAGCACCCTACGAGCTAAGCGCTGCCGGTATGGCGGCACGAGCGAGCCTACAGACAAACAAGAATCTTTTTGCGTACGTTTTCGTACTTACGCCTTTGATCTAGACGCTATTATTGCTTGTTAGTGCGCTAAAAGATCGTTGTGTGGTGCCGGTGTTTTTGTTTTTGCCATTCGAACGTGTCAATTGAATCTTAGACCCAGGCTTATAGGAACCAAAATCAAATGCATATTGTGAAGTGTTAAAATATATAATTTTGTGTTATTCTAGTTATAGGTAGTACTTTGTTTCAATGGCTCCAGCAAAATGTGACGCCGTACACCGATACTTCTAGTATAATGAAACGATCAATATCAGTCAGTGTTGGACACTCAAGAATAAAATCATTATTTGAAAAAAATATCGTAAGAATAAACTTATGTTGATTGTTGAGCCGATATCGTGGCTTGCCAGGAAACTTGGCTTCTTCCACACGACCTTGACTTTGTACACAGCATAGACCCGGACTTCGCGTGCACTGCGACATCATCTGTTGACACGTCGGCTGGAGTATTAAGGGGCCGACCATATGGTGGGCTGACTATACTATGGAGGAAAGCGCGGTTTCCCGACGTGTCTGTCATCAAGTGTGCCAGTGATAGAATCAATGCCATTCGTATCGCTTTAGATGACCGATCGATATTAGTTTTAAATATCTATATGCCTACGGACCATACTGATAATCTGGCAGAATTTACAAGCTGTCTTGCAGCCGCAAGCGCAATTATAGAGGAAAATGATAGTCATGTGGCATTCATACTTGGCGACTTTAACGCACACCCCAGTGCCAATTTCGGTCGGGAGCTCTTTAGTTTCTGTACAGAGGAGGAATGGTTGTGTGCGGATGTCAAGAAGCTCGGCATTGACTCTGGCTCGTTTACTTTTGTCAGTGAGGCTAACAATGCCCATAGGTGGCTGGATCACTGCATAGCTACAAAATCAGCATGGGACACTATAATAGATGTGAACGTGATCAGTGACGTATCATGGTCAGACCATTTTCCCCTGCGCGTTGTATGCGATTTGGACCGGTCGAAAGGTCAAAGCACCAAAACTGCATGTGACGCAGGGCGTTCGGGTGTTCGCTGGGGGATTAGGAACGATAAGCAAATCAGGGACTATGTATCGTTCTGTGATAAATCTCTGTCTAATATAAATGTTACTTTTAACTGTAATGTATGCGCAAACGCACTCGACTGTGATACTTTAAGTACCTGTAAATTTTTAAAAGACCATTATAAGTTTATTAATAATTTATATACAAATATAATATCAGTATTAACAATAGGAGCTAAGAAAACTAAATGTTCTCGTTCGGGTAAGAGGCAGTCGAAACAAACTGTACCTGGTTGGAATTTCCATGTTAAGGAAAGCCATAGTGTTTTCAGGTTGCATTTTAATTGTTGGCTCGCAGCTGGTAAACCGTCCACGGGCCGACTACTTGAAAATATGTGTGAAAGTAGGAGAGTTTTTAAAAACAAGTTACGATGGTGTCAAAAAAATGAAGAAAAAATTAAATTAGATATTTTAGCTGCATCTAGGAGAAACAAAAATTTTGTAAAATTTTGGAATGACATTAAAAAACATAGTTTCAGACAACGGTTACCAGTAAGCGTGGACGGTGCCCAGCAACCTTCACAGATAGCCAGTATCTTTAGCAATAGGTTTAAAGTTTTGCCAAGACCTGTACCACAGTCGATGCTAAGTAACGCTCATCAGAAGCGCAATTTAACTGCTCAATTACATAACTCTATTCGTTTCTCTGTCGAAGAAGTCGCGAAAGTGGTTAAGAGTATGAAAAGAGGCAAATCGCCTGGCCACGATGACCTTAGCCTTGAGCATATACTTTTTTCTGGTGACGTCATCTATAGTAGACTTTGTACCTTATTTAATTTATGCCTGCGGTACTCTTACCTCCCTCCTGATATGATTCATACCATTGTCGTACCGATTGTAAAGAACCGGACAGGAGACTTGTCATCCGCGTCTAACTATAGACCCATCTCCTTAGGTACAATAATGAGCAAGATATTTGAACGGTTGCTACAGCCCGCACTGCTGAAGCCTATTAGTATAGACGACGCGCAGTTTGGTTTCCGTCCCGGTCTCTCAACCGATTCCGCTATTGTCAGCTTGAAACATGCTGTGAGCCATTACGTGAGTAATAATTCAACGGTCTACGCATGCTTTCTCGACCTTAGCCGTGCATTTGACCTCGTTAATTATGAAATTTTGTGGGGCAAAATGCGCGGTTCGGGTGTACCGGAAGACCTGGTACGTGTTTTTGAGTACTGGTACGGAAACCAAACCAACTGTGTGAAATGGGGCGACACGACATCTAATAATTACTTATTAGAATGCGGGGTACGTCAGGGCGGGCTTACTTCTCCGGAGTTCTTTAACCTTTACGTCAATGACTTGATGGGGAGACTGAGGAGCACTGGAGTGGGCTGTCATGTGGGTGACGTCTGTTTTAACAGTCTCAGCTACGCTGACGACATGGTGCTGCTCAGTCCCTCCATTAAGGGCCTGAGGAAGCTGGTTTCAGTCTGTGAGAATTATGTGAATTCTCACGGGCTGGTATACAATGTAGCCAAAACAGAGCTGATGGTGTTTAAGGCTGGAAGGGGTCCGGAGAACATACCAGAGTTAAAATTGAATGGTGAAACAGTGCGCATTGTACAACGGTTCAAATACCTTGGCCATATACTTACAGATGACATGAGGGATGACAATGATATGGAACGTGAAAGGAGAGCCTTGGCGATTCGTGGTAACATGATAGCCCGCAGGTTTGCCGGGTGTAGCAAGAGGGTCAAATATACGTTATTTAACGCATATTGTCTCTCTTTCTACACTTGTCAACTGTGGGTAAGGCACACCAGGAAATCATACAGCGCCATCAGGGTGCAGTATAATAATATATTTCGCATCTTGATGGGGCTGCCGCGTTCCTGCAGTGCCTCCACAATGTTTGCAGAAGCTGGAATCCCAGACTTTTTTGCAGTGATCCGGGCGCGCATCGCGTCCTTCTGGGAGGGGATACGCCGCTCGCAAAACAGGATTTTGGAGTCCGTATACCGCAATGTAAATAGTCCTGTTTTTAGGTACTGGCTATCTGTGCACCAAAACAGAAACAAGAAATAGTAGGTACCATTGGTACTTATTAATTTTAAGACTAGACATACATTTTTTAATATTGTCTAATTAGATTTTAGTATTTTGTTATTTTTGCAATGCTGATATGGGTGTACTGCCTGAAAATAAAACTTTATTTATTTATTTTATTTTATTTAATAAAAATAATTGATTCTTAACAGAATCATGCTTTTTATTTTAAATAATGTTCCACGTATAATCTAATGTAATCTGGGTTTTTCGGTGTAAGAAAACATCGTGTGGAAACTGGACCTAATCCCAATAAGGCGTAGTTTCCCTTATGCCCAGCAAAAGTTATATCTGTTTTAAAATCCAAGGTAGGCAGATATACTCTTTTCACTTCTCATGCTCGTAAAGTTCGACTTTAAATCGTGCGTGGACGATATTAAATCGCATTTTAAGCTCTAGGGCATAAATTAAAATTTTCTTCTAAGACCAAGAATGTGGCTCAACAGCCAAACACAGTCAAAATATATTGCACAATTTAATTGAGCAGTAAAGTTTCGTAGAATACTGAAACTTGTTCTTTTATTATATTCTTGCTATAATTATTTGAATTGCGTGTTTTCTATAATTAAATAAATTAAATCAAATAAAATAGGAGTTGATAATACCTAGTCGGTTACTCAAACTCAAACTCAAACTCAAACATTTATTCAGTAAGTAGGCCACAAGGGCACTTTTACACGTCAAAGTAAAAGAGAGAGAAAAAAAATCAAACTACACCGGTTCTAACCCTACACCTCTGACCCGAGAAGAATTATGTCCGGCAAGAAACTCGGCGGGACTTATTTTTTCAAAACAACAGTACATCAAAACTAAACAATACATATAGTGCGTTGTTCTATAAGAAAACATATCAAACCAAGGTTAGATTAACCAACAATAGGTTATAGTTTAAGAAAAATACCAAAGAAAAAAGATGAGTCCAAATCTGACTATTGAAAATAAATTACATACAAGTTTGATATACTTTCTTACCTGAACTGTGTCTTCTACATAAATTTCCAAATTATAATAATCCATCATCAACAGTTAGAAACAAACTTTGAATTTAAATAATATAAAAAAAAGTACTTAAGTGATTCTAGTATACAATAAACATACTATTTCTAAATTATACTTAGAGATGTATAAGGTCTCCAAGTGTCTTGAATAAAAAAATATGGATAATCAAGCACCGAATGTTGTGTCTAAAGCCAATTAAACTAAAATTAAATATGATTAATAAAAAGTTACGTAAATGTGTTGCCCCAGTTAGCCTAAACAGACCGGTCTCCACAAACAGCACCCGTTCACGAGTATGACGCATATCTCAGCCATCGCCTCCCTCAACCTTTCTTCGGGAAAGTGGCGACCCGATCAACGACGCCACCATAAGCAGAGCCTTTTAAGCGAGCATGACATGTTCAAGCTGGCGGGCTTTATTAATTAATAAAAACTAGCCATGTTTAGTCTGGTGAGAAACAATATTCTGTGCTCGTACTAAGTTCTGTTACTAGAGTTTTCACTAAACAAATAGGAATAGATAGCAACATTTTAATTATTCATGAACATAATTTAAAAGCTTATTTAATAGTCAATATATAACAATATAATAAATTGAAAATTATTGTCGCAGTTTTTCAGAATTATTTATAACACTCGGAAAAAGGCGTTAAAAATATACGTCAAAATTACACTCCTTGTTCATGTTGATTTTAAATCCTATTTATTTTTAATCACGTTTAAGACGCATCAGTCTTGCACAATTCGGTAGCTATATTCTTTAGCTTCAATTTGGTATATGTATAGTTCACGTGGGTCTATCTGATAAAATATAAGACTATAAGTTGCAAGTATGCTTGTTCCATAGCAGTCTAAATCTATGTCTTTTGTGCAAAACTTAATAATAGGCAATGTTTCAAATGGGAATATCTGTGGGATAAAATTGCAAGAAAGTTAAATGATGGTCACACAATTACCTCTAATAAACAGGTTTCTTACAAACAAGCAATGGAACCTTCTAAACAAAGGTGCAATATTTATTTTATGCACTTTTGTAAAGTGTAATTTTCTTAAATTTACCGCGTGTTTGCGTCTTCAGGCAATCTTGTGCTTTACAAGGATTTTCAATAAATTTCACATCTGAGTTGTATATTATTATACCTTATTATGTTCATTAGAAATTAGGCTATTAAATAATTACTTTAAATTTTTATTTAAAACTTTATTTTATACTTTATCAGTCAGAAATCTGGTAACAGAACTTAGTAACCAACTAGGTAGTTTAGAAATGCCCCGATATGTTTTGATGACTTGGCAGGAAATTTCTAAATTCACATGTTGAAAATTCAAAAAAATATTTAAAAAATAATTGGTGGGAACCATATTTGTTTTCATTGTAATATTTTTGTTACAACTTGAAATTGTTTTACCATTACCGATAAATAATTTCCTCGCAATTGAAGTGAATATGAAGTGTAACGTGTAATCCTCGTCCAAAAAACCCATTTTACACTCGACTTTATATCAATCCTCAATCGCAAGCTCGCTCGGATCGGATGGATAAACGCTTCGCGTAAAATCGTACGTTTTATGCACTTGTTGTACAATGTACTATTATAATATAATAAAAATATAATAATAATGAAATAAAAATGAAATAAAAATGAAAGAAAAATGAAATAAAAATGAAATACAAATGAAACAAAAATTAAACAAAAATGAAACAAACATGAAACAAAAATGAAACAAAAATGGAACAAAAATGAAACAAAAATGAAACAAACATGAAACAAAAATGAAACAAAAATGAAATAAAAATGAGAATAAAATGAGAATAAAATGAGAATAAAATGAGAATAAAATGAGAATAAAATGAGAATAAAATGAGAATAAAATGGGAATAAAATGGAATAAAATGAGAACAAAATGAGAACAAAATGAGATAAAAATGAGAATAAAATGAGAATAAAATGAGAACAAAATGAGAACAAAATGAGAACAAAATGAGAACAAAATGAGAACAAAATGAGAACAAAATGAGAACAACATGAGAATAAAATGAGAATAAATTGAGAATAATATGAGAATAAAATTAGAATAAAATCAGAATAAAATTAGAATAATCTTTTTTTAATATTATGGGACAATCTTACACAAATCAACCTAGTCCCACAGTAAGCTCAATAAGGCTTGTGTTGTGGGTACTAGGCGACGATATATATAATAGATAAATACATAGAAAACGTCCATAACTCAGGAACAGATATCCGTGATGAACACACAAATAAATGCCCTGACCAGGATTCGAACCCGGGACCTCCTGCTTCATAGGCAGCGTCACTACCGACTGGGCTAGGAGGCCGTAAACGATTTTTCAGTAAAAAGTATATATAACCACCATCTTGGATTATAAAACAGAAATTATTTACGAAATCTACATCCCCTAATTATAAATATTATTTGAAACGGGGTATTTACCTCGCACCCGAAATATCGGATGCCCAATAACGCTAATATACACGGTAAATACCCCGTTCCAAAAAATATTTATAATGTGAATGACCATGTGAGCTTAAAATCGTATATCCCATAATTAGCTGAAAACGACTACCAATCCCTACGCCAATTCATGGGATTAGGTTGCCAAGCGGACCACAGGCACAACTGAGCCGTGGCAAAAGCAGGAACAAACGCTAGGAGGATGAATGTATTGGTTTGTGTCAAATCTATTTGAATATGAATAAAAATTGTGTTTTTATTCTTATTCAAATTAATTATTGCCCAACTCATCAGTACGTGCGAACTATGCAAAAATAAACTGAAGGTAAGTAAGACACATTTCTTTAACAGAAATTATTTAATTTAAAGTTGTGTACGCGAGCAGAGGACTGGACTGTGAGTGTGACTTTTCCAGAATGAATAAACGACAGCAAATCTTATATCCACTCAATTTGTTCCGCCGCCACCTCTCCTGTTCCATTTCAAATGAGAAAGATAGAACCGCCTGCCTGCGTGGAAAAGAGACAGGAAAAGGGTAGCCCTATGATAGGGTAAGCGGTAAATATTAAGGCTATCTTTACCCCATTCGACTCGGAAACCACATTGAAAAGGGTTAAGCCTATTCAAAATAATTTCCATATCGATAGGGTAACCCAATGATAGGGTAACCCTATCATTAGGGTAAGACTTTAATAGGGTTACTCTATCGAAACGATTAATCAAATGAAGGGGTTTTCCGGTCCCTGGTCAGTGCACTCTCTACAGTGCTTGTGGCCATAGGGTGGTTATAGCAGGGTTCGAAAGGTTTTTTTATTAGTTATCTTGATAAATATCGTCTGATAATTAACGATTTGATAATAACTTTGAATTTATAATTGCGGTAAGCATAAAAAAAATCGCACGTTAATTTGAACTGTTAAAGAAAATAAATAAAGCACCACCCAGATCTGGGCTGGGATAATTATCCGATAATTACCACATAATTATCTGGATAATTTCAAACTCTGGTTTTTAGTGAGCTATTCCATGTCACAGCACCACTCTTCAGTAGAATCACTTCTCGGATTTAAACTAATCAACTTGCCGGCTTTGAACCAGGCTGCCCATCTTATTGTGCGCCTTCTCCTACCCTTGCTGCCTTTTATTATTATAAAATTATCTTATCCTAAATTCACTCATAGGTTTACATAAGATCAAGGAACTTTTTAACTTCAGAAGCACCAACGTTTATTACAAATTGCATGGAATTTCTATATGATTTAATCCCTCTAAAACAAATAAATATCAATTTTAACTATAAAACTTTCGAGAGACTCTAACATATTAAAAATATTTATAACGGGTTACTCACGTAATTTAAGTCTAGTTTTGATCGACATGTTTCGATCAATTTAAGATGATCATTAAAAGGATGATGTTGATGATGTTTGGTCATTCATTTTTTTTTAATAAATATCAACTCATTTTTGATATTTCAACAGGTCCAGGCACCTGAAGACGAGCCTAAGCAGCTCTACATCGCCATGACTTCTGACAGAGGTAAGTCATCAGCTCAAACATTCTTTTCATAAGACCTGAAAGAATTCAGGCTTCACTGTTCAGGCGATCCGGCTTTGGAATGATCTTCCGCTCAGTATTAGACAGGCACAAAGTAAGTTCTCGTTTAAGCGCATGTTGCGCAAGCATTTTTCTGACAACCTCACGGTATAATTGTCCATCGTAGGTATAGTATATTTATCACTGGGTACATAAAGTAAATTTTATGTAAGGTTATTAATTTATTATATTATAATGTATGTATGTAAGTATATGTAAATATATTAGCGTATATATTACGTTTCGGCCACCATTAGTAGTGTTTCTTTAAGTGACCCTTTTTCTTGATTGCCCGCATCTACAACCATTTCTGTTTCCCGATGGTTGACTGGTAGAGAATGCCTTTAGGCGTTAAATCCGCCATTTGTACTTTATATTTGTATAGTGAATAACGTTTAAATATATAAATAAAAGAATGAGAGTCTGAGAACAGCCGGACAGACGTCTGCAAGAAAAGTATGGTTGCCGATGAAAGCTTGTACTTACTCATTTTTTACAAGCTTTTATTTAAGTCACAGTGTTTGTAAGCTAGTTTAAAGTAAATTCTTGCAAGACGGATAACTAGTTCCTGATATCAGATTAACCTGAAATTTAACATACTGAATATACTGATCCTTGAAGCTGGTCTGATGATGGAGCCTGAAGGTGGGCATAAGAACTCTGTGATAAAACAATGGAAGCTAATTTTTTTTGTGTTTGTTAGAATAATTTCATTGAGTATTGCAAGAAAAGTACAGTCGGCATTAAAAGCCATCATCATCCTCGTAGCGTTTGTCCCGGCTTGGGGTCCGCTTGACAACCTAATCCCATGAATTGGCGTAGGCACTAGTTTTTACGAAAGCGATTGCCATCTGACCTTCCAACCCAGAGGGGCAATTAGTTCCAGTTTCCTTACGATGTTTTCCTTCACCGAAAAGCGACTAGTACATAAGTTCCGAAAAACTCAGTGGTACGAGCCGGGGTTTGAACCCGAGACCTCCGGATTGAAAGTCGGATGTGTCTTACCGCCAGGCGCTCTTCGGCGTTTTTTAAAAGTAAATGTTTTTTTTAACAAAACCTTATTAATTAATATACTGCAAGTTAGCAATACCTGTATCTGTTGTACTTGTATAGGTCTGTGCGGCGCTGTCCACACCGGAGTCTCCAAGGTCATCCGTCTCCGCCTCGCCGAGCCCGGCGCCGAGAACATCAAGGTCATCTGCGTCGGGGACAAGTCTCGCGCCATCCTCTCCCGTCTGTACGGCAAGCACATCATCTCCGTGTGCAACGAGGTGAGTCAACGTCAAGGTCATCCTTGCAAACATCCAGGTCATCTGCGTCGGTGACAAATCTCGCGCCATCCTCTCCCGTCTGTACGGCAAGCACATCATCTCTGTGTGCAACGAGGTTAGTCAACGTCAAGGTCATCCTTAAAAACATCCCGGTAATCTGCGTCGGTGACAAGTCTCGCGCCATCCTCTCCCGTCTGTACGGCAAGCACATCATCTCCGTGTGCAACGAGGTGAGTCAACGTCAAGGTCATCCTTGAAAACATTCAGGTCATCTGCGTCGGTGACAAGTCTGGCGCCATCCTCTCCCGTCTGTACGGCAAGCACATCATCTCCGTGTGCAACGAGGTGAGTCAACGTCAAGGTCATCCTTGAAAACATCCAGGTCATCTGCGTCGGTGACAAGTCTCGCGCCATCCTCTCCCGTCTGTACGGCAAGCACATCATCTCCGTGTGCAACGAGGTGAGTCAACGTCAAGGTCATCCTTGAAAACATCCAGGTCATCTGCGTCGGTGACAAGTCTGGCGCCATCCTCTCCCGTCTGTACGGCAAGCACATCATCTCCGTGTGCAACGAGGCGAGTCAACGTCAAGGTCATCCTTGAAAACATCCAGGTCATCTGCATCGGTGACAAGTCTCGCGCCATCCTCTCCCGTCTGTACGGCAAGCACATCATCTCCGTGTGCAACGAGGTGAGTCAACGTCAAGGTCATCCTTGAAAACATCCAGGTCATCTGCGTCGGTGACAAGTCTCGCGCCATCCTCTCCCGTCTGTACGGCAAGCACATCATCTCCGTGTGCAACGAGGTGAGTCAACGTCAAGGTCATCCTTGCAAACATCCAGGTCATCTGCGTCGGTGACAAGTCTCGCGCCATCCTCCCGTCCGTACGGCAAGCACATCATCTCCGTGTGTAACGAGGTTAGTCAACGTCAAGGTCATCCTTAAAAACATCCCGGTAATCTGCGTCGGTGACAAGTCTCGCGCCATCCTCTCCCGTCTGTACGGCAAGCACATCATCTCCGTGTGCAACGAGGTGAGTCAACGTCAAGGTCATCCTTGCAAACATCCAGGTCATCTGCGTCGGTGACAAGTCTCGCGCCATCCTCCCGTCCGTACGGCAAGCACATCATCTCCGTGTGTAACGAGGTTAGTCAACGTCAAGGTCATCCTTAAAAACATCCCGGTAATCTGCGTCGGTGACAAGTCTCGCGCCATCCTCTCCCGTCTGTACGGCAAGCACATCATCTCCGTGTGCAACGAGGTGAGTCAACGTCAAGGTCATCCTTGCAAACATCCAGGTCATCTGCGTCGGTGACAAGTCTCGCGCCATCCTCTCCCGTCAGTACGGCAAGCACATCATCTCCGTCTGCAACGAGGTTAGTCAACGTCAAGGTCATCCTTAAAAACATCCCGGTAATCTGCGTCGGTGACAAGTCTCGCGCCATCCTCTCCCGTCTGTACGGCAAGCACATCATCTCCGTGTGCAACGAGGTGAGTCAACGTCAAGGTCATCCTTGAAAACATCCAGGTCATCTGCGTCGGTGACAAGTCTGGCGCCATCCTCTCCCGTCTGTACGGCAAGCACATCATCTCCGTGTGCAACGAGGTGAGTCAACGTCAAGGTCATCCTTGAAAACATCCAGGTCATCTGCGTCGGTGACAAGTCTCGCGCCATCCTCCCGTCTGTACGGCAAGCACATCATCTCCGTGTGCAACGAGGTGAGTCAACGTCAAGGTCATCCTTGGAAACATCCAGGTCATCTGCGTCGGTGACAAGTCTCGCGCCATCCTCTCCCGTCTGTACGGCAAGCACATCATCTCCGTGTGCAACGAGGCGAGTCAACGTCAAGGTCATCCTTGAAAACATCCAGGTCATCTGCGTCGGTGACAAGTCTCGCGCCATCCTCTCCCGTCTGTACGGCAAGCACATCATCTCCGTGTGCAACGAGGTGAGTCAACGTCAAGGTCATCCTTGCAAACATCCAGGTCATCTGCGTCGGTGACAAGTCTCGCGCCATCCCCTCCCGTCTGTACGGCAAGCACATCATCTCCGTGTGCAACGAGGTTAGTCAACGTCAAGGTCATCCTTAAAAACATCCCGGTAATCTGCGTCGGTGACAAGTCTCGCGCCATCCTCTCCCGTCTGTACGGCAAGCACATCATCTCCGTGTGCAACGAGGTGAGTCAACGTCAAGGTCATCCTTGAAAACATCCAGGTCATCTGCGTCGGTGACAAGTCTGGCGCCATCCTCTCCCGTCTGTACGGCAAGCACATCATCTCCGTGTGCAACGAGGTGAGTCAACGTCAAGGTCATCCTTGAAAACATCCAGGTCATCTGCGTCGGTGACAAGTCTCGCGCCATCCTCCCGTCTGTACGGCAAGCACATCATCTCCGTGTGCAACGAGGTGAGTCAACGTCAAGGTCATCCTTGGAAACATCCAGGTCATCTGCGTCGGTGACAAGTCTCGCGCCATCCTCTCCCGTCTGTACGGCAAGCACATCATCTCCGTGTGCAACGAGGCGAGTCAACGTCAAGGTCATCCTTGAAAACATCCAGGTCATCTGCGTCGGTGACAAGTCTCGCGCCATCCTCTCCCGTCTGTACGGCAAGCACATCATCTCCGTGTGCAACGAGGTGAGTCAACGTCAAGGTCATCCTTGCAAACATCCAGGTCATCTGCGTCGGTGACAAGTCTCGCGCCATCCCCTCCCGTCTGTACGGCAAGCACATCATCTCCGTGTGCAACGAGGTTAGTCAACGTCAAGGTCATCCTTAAAAACATCCCGGTAATCTGCGTCGGTGACAAGTCTCGCGCCATCCTCTCCCGTCTGTACGGCAAGCACATCATCTCCGTGTGCAACGAGGTGAGTCAACGTCAAGGTCATCCTTGAAAACATCCAGGTCATCTGCGTCGGTGACAAGTCTGGCGCCATCCTCTCCCGTCTGTACGGCAAGCACATCATCTCCGTGTGCAACGAGGTTAGTCAACGTCAAGGTCATCCTTAAAAACATCCCGGTAATCTGCGTCGGTGACAAGTCTCGCGCCATCCTCTCCCGTCTGTACGGCAAGCACATCATCTCCGTGTGCAACGAGGTGAGTCAACGTCAAGGTCATCCTTGAAAACATCAAGGTCAACTGCATCAGTGACAATAAAGGAATCGCCAACCCTTTTTTTAGCTTGCATTTTGATTTCCTTATGCGATGCTATCCTATTCTTTACTTGGCTGATACATGGCTTCCACTCAATATGACATAAATTGGTCTCTGCAAGTACATATTGTAGCATTAACTATCCATGAACTGTTCCAGATCGGCCGCCTGCCCCCCACCTTCCAGGACGCAGCGCGGCTCGCATCCGGCATCCTGACGTCCGGCTACGAGTTCGGATCCGGAAAGATCATCTACAACAAGTTCCGGTCCGTCGTGTCGTACGCTCAGGCTGACCTGCCGCTCTTCAGCAGGAAGGCCGTTGAGGTAATGACTCGGATTACGTTACAAATGGCGCCCAATATCACCTTCCTGAACATAATATCGTCGGCCTACGAGTACGTATCTGGCAAAATCGTTTATAACAAGTTCCGGTTCGTCGCGTCGTACGCGCAGGCTGATATTTGTTTATACCACGACGGCAAACAAGCATATGGCCCGCCTGATGGTAAGCAGTTTCCGTAGCCTATGGAAGCCTGCAACCCCAGAGGATTCACATGCCTACCCTTTAAGAACCTATACACTCCTTTTTTGAAGAACCTCATACTGTAGCCCGCTGGGAAAACCTCGGCAGGTCATTCCACAGCCGCAGCGTTCGTGGGAGGAAATTCCTCTTAAACTGTACAGTGCGCGACCCATTAGACTCGCACATCACCCTCCAAAAACATTTCCGATTCTCAAACGCGATTCATATTTTTCCACTCTAATCGCAAATGACTACCCTCTAATAAATTATGTATTTTTTTCATTTATAATAATAATAATAATAATAAGAGACGTTTATTTAATAAGATTGCACAAGTACATAATAAGTGTACTTCATGCTTAAACTTATTAAAAAGGAAAGTGACTCAGCTTATGTTTGTGCGAGTAGGCTTAAAGGCACTAAGGCCCTACCACCTTCAAGCAACGGACGCTGTCACCCCCGGGACTTAATCTAATTTAACTAATAGGGATACAATAAAACAGTTACATCACTCAAGTTTAGCAATCTGTTAACCAAAAGTGAAAGTAACTTCCTTTTGGAGGTCCAGTAGGAAAGCCTTACATTGTTTTTTGGAAACCGCCAGGGACTTGCAATTCATTACTGGTGGTGGCAGATTATTCCAACATTTAGAGGCAGCATAGCGAAAAATGCCTGAAGCCGGACTAGAGGAAGCAATGTAATTTCTTTTTTTTAATATTCTTTATTTATTTATTTTATATTGTATTCCCATCTGTGCCTGCCGCCGAGCACAGATGGGGAACTGTGTGTTTCATAGTAACCATTCCCAATGAGAGTTTCCGCGATCGAGTTTTTTTACTAGATGGCAGCACCGTGGCGAGAGGTCTTTTTGACAGCAGCTGTCAAAATCTATCAATAAAATAAAATAAATGATTGATTTCCGTTTGAGCTTCAAGATGGCTACGTCGTCTTTAGAATAGTTTTTGTTTTTTGCTCATTTACGTAGTTCAGTGTGTAATATTGATAGCTTATTGTGCGGTGACCTAACGAACAAGTGTGCAGCTAATGAAAAATTAGTTTCAAAACGCGCGTAACTTCCTTTTAGTTGAACAAACGGCTATCCGGGGTCTCGGCCACCCGTGTTTGTAAGGCGGCTATCACTTTACACAATCAAAAAGGCCTTAACCGAACAACGTTGCTTTTATTTTATTTTACGCAAATGAATAAAATCCTAAGTGTACCTTGACATTGGCAGAATTCACCTCGCTAAAATAGGCGAGGAGTAAAAGCCATTAATTAAAAAAAAATGGTTAAATATGACAGCTAGACCTCTTTACGGTGCTGCCATCTAGTGAAACTCTCGATCACGGAAACAGTTAGGGTTTCCCCTATATACTTACTTTACTCTTTGGTTTCCCCCCATCTATCGACGCGGATTCGGCAAAATCCGGTGGAAAAAAGCTTTATGTCCATTCAATAAGAGCTAACAAGGCACGGTTCGGCTCGGATCGGCTCGGCCGACGCCTGCCGACGCGTCGACGTCTTTTTCGCTCGTATTGCGTGGATAAAGCTTTTTTCCACCGGATTTTGCCGAATCCGCGTCGGTAGATGGGAGGAACCCTTATTGTCCCCGCCATCGCCACCCTGCGCGCTCTCGGCGGGGCCTGTAATGTGCGTGTTCCCGGCAGGCGGCCCCGAAGCTGGCGGTGTACGACTCGCTGGACGCGGAGGTGCTGCAGTCCTACATGGAGTTCTCGCTCGCCTCCATGCTGTTCTACGCGCTCAAGGTCTGTTCCAACTTCATGTTGCCAACTCATTTCTATACGCTGAATATTTCATTGTAAATATTTTAAACTCATTTTAGACACGAATCTATGATCGCTATTGTTTTCTTTGATACAATAATATGATCTTCTCGCACCAAATTTTTTATCTTAAGATTTTATTTTACAAGAAATGTCGGACATTTCCAGTGTCTCCTTAAAAACAAACCTGCGTATCTAATTTCATGGACATTTCTTATTATCTCTAATTATCTTCTTAGAAGTCACACTATTTACTATATAAATTATAAACTTATACACGGTGTAACATGAGGAAACCGAATAATTTTAACAGCGTATTCCTGATCATAATTGGAGACTAAAATGTCGTATAAACTTTCCTGGATTTCGCTAAAAAAAATTTTTTTTTTCTTTTTTTTTGATTCGATTTTTAAATGCTTTTGAACATAAAAACATAAATGTTATTGGTAAAGATGTCGATTAAAATAAATTAGTACATTTTTTTTCGAAAAATATACTTTACGTAAAGTATTCCTTGGCACTTTGATATCTGTCAATAAGAATGTCTAGACTAGACCTTATAAAGGGTGAAATCGCCATCAAAAAAGCGTTTTGCATTGAGTCACATTAAAAAATGATTTCTTATTTAAGTGGTAGTAACTCTGAAACTAGGCGAATTTCAGAAAAGTTTATACGACATTTTAGTCTCCAATTATGATCAGGAATACGCTGTTAAAATTATTCGCTTTCCTCATGTTACACCGTGTATAGATGTCATATACACAGGAAAAAGTGACCTAGGCCTCTGGTGCCCAGGGATCGAACCAGCGACTTCTGCATTCGTGGCAGACGCCTTAACCACTCGGGGCCAAGTGGTTTTTCCTTTATACATGACATCTATATAAGTATCTATGAATGATGCGATGTGATGTTATGTAATGTGCGCACGTGCAGGAGGGCGCGTGCTCGGAGCAGTCGTCGCGCATGACGGCCATGGACAACGCGTCCAAGAACGCGGGCGAGATGATCGACAAGCTCACGCTCACCTTCAACCGCACGCGCCAGGCCGTCATCACGCGCGAGCTCATCGAGATCATCTCCGGCGCCGCCGCGCTCGAGTAGTGCTGCAGCACTACTGGTACTGGCGCCATCAAATATATCGGAGCGGCCAGGGCACCCAAAGATATCTGAACATGCACTTTATCGCCCTGCTAATAGAGGCGTTATATATCTGATGGTGACTGTACTACCACTAGCCACGCTAACTACCGTAGGCAACGGATCCACGACTCTTCGGTATAGTGGGGTGTTCCTATACTCTGTCTTTAGATATTTAAATAAAAGTAAACGGACAATTTTTACATTTTCGGGTAGTTATAACTTTTATTGGTTAACCGATCAAATACAAAACTGCCTGGATCTGTCACTTAACGACCTGGCTTTAACCAATATTATTTGATCGTGTAATGTTTTCATCTACCCTCAACTGGCTTAAGGAGCCATTAGAGGGTAGATCTTATTTACTTTTATTTAAATACCTAAAGATACAGAGTATAATACAGCCTTGGCCAGAAGTGTTGAGCATAGCTCTTTTTTGTTTACAATTTTGATGTTAAGTATTAATTCCCGATCATAACAATGTACGATGACGTAAAATGTTATATTTTATTGATATATCTAGAAAACTTCACTTAATAACACTTTCAAGGTACCTATAAAATATGAAAAGTGGAGGTCCCAAAAATGCGAATGTAAGTCGATGCGACACTTCAACAAAACATGCCTGTTCAGTTTGATTTAATTGATAAAATAACTTCAAAAAAGATAGAAACGCCGGTATAAACTTTCGAGTTTTGTATGAAAATTGCAAGGGTGCTCAACACTTCTGACCAAGGCTGTATATCGGAGCGACCGAGGTACTCAAAATATCTGAACATGCGCTTTATCGCCTTGACAATAGAGGCGTTGTTCAGATATTTGTGACCTTGACCGCTCCGATATATTTGATGGCGACTGTACAAGATGGGAACACACCAAAATAGTGGATGTAGATAAAATATCTGTGTAAAAGATAGCGGGACGTCAATTGCTGTTTAGCAAGCTGGAACTATGGCGGTATCGAGTTTTTTAACGTCGCGCTTCTGAACAAAAATGATATTTTATCGGCAGACATAAATGCCCTTAGTATGATTTATTGACATTCATTGTCTTATAAAACATACAGACTAAGAAAAGCTTGAAATTCGTTGTCGGAGTATCCATTGTTTTATTTATATTTTACTGCCGTTTTAAAAAATATGTAATCAATAGAAAAATGTACCATATTCCTGACATTATCGAACAGTGTTCACATTTATCTGTAAAAATACACGCATTTACTTCACTGGCTTTCAACACCTTTTTATAAATATATTTGAACACTTGTTTGACAAGATATTATTATACATAACATAATCGATCACGGTTGAACTTCTACAGTAAAGTGGTGGTTATGAAATAAAGTATCGTTTAGATTAACTTGTTGTTTTTTATTTAAAACTTACATTATAAAAACCAGTCTTTAAGTCCAACGAGGACTAAACCCCAATCGTATTAATTAACCCTTTGACAGCTTAAAATGCACAAACTTACTCTTGGAATGACACTTCAAAACCATGATCAAAGGAATGCTTAGACTCTCAGTGCTAAATATTGTAGGCTATACTTTTAACTTACTAATAACTAATATAACTATTCTGTTGCACATAGGAAGTAGGCGTTTTAGGACAATCAAAGGGTTAATAATCAAGGTCAATGTTCTAATAATTGAGGGATATAATATCAAGAACAAAAAACGCATTTAGATTCACGCTGTTTTATATAACTTTCGACAAAAACGTTACATAGAACTACAACTTTATATATTATTTAAAATTCTAATACACGTCAAGGAAACGTCTGCATTCATTTTTTTTATGAATTCTAACAATACGTCACTCTTATTTTGTGTAAAAGTTTATTTTTATTTTAGTCGTTATTTGAATTGAACCTATCCATAAAGCACATTATTTAAAGTTGAATTTAGAAAATCCAGATTCATAAATTCATTCTACATAAATCGCACACAAATTCTGACAATATAACATGCAATAACCAGCCTCATTTCGTTTGGCTAAGGTTCAATATCAAATAACACTAATACTAGGTGCATTAGTGCATATTAAAAATGAATGCAGTGGCTTTGCCGTAACTTAGTACTAATTCTTATGTCGTCAATTTTAAAACATAATGTTTTAACAAATCTAAAAATGCGTTAACACGAAACGAAACACCTAAAATATCTATTCGCCTAGACATGATTATATTTAACTACAACAATAAAAGATTCAACTCTAAACCGTTTTTGTATCGTGATGTCAAAATGTTTTAATTAATTCGAGTGGACAGATTGTTCCAATAGAATATAATTATTTTTATAATTAATTATACTATTTTTTCTAAAAGATTATTACAAAATCCCAGCATTTCTATGCAATACACAGATCAGTTTTCTAGTCTGTGGGTCAGATCTGAGCAAAAAAACCAGAACGGTTTTTGATACACTTTTGAAAGCGGCAAAAAAATAATTTAATATTTTTGGAGAAATAATGTTTCTATTTTTATTTGAAGTGTTTTGGGGCTTGATTCGATCCAAACTGGGTGGCATTATATATCTATATATAATTAGCGATAACATACAAATTACATAATACTATTTACAATGTTCGCCCGCGACAGCGTCTCAACTCGACGTTATACCTGAAAAAGTAAGGATAAAGCAAATTAAAAACTACTTCTGGGGCATACCTCGAAGGATAGTCAAATCTGTTCAAGTTAGCACCATCTTGGCAAATTACCACTATAATTGCCATATATAAAAATAAATAACAAGACGTTTAGATGGTGTAACTCCAGACTATATACATACTACTAATATATGCTTGCTCATTTGGATGGATTACCATTAGAATACACTAATATTAATAGTCTAATATCGTTTTTCTACTCCAGCACTTCTATATGCCAATTAAATGACTGACAGTGGTATCTAAAACTACATCATTTAAGTGAAGGCGCTAAAGTCTATTTGTCTATAGGTATTTTCTATAACTGCTAGCAGTCACACAAAACACATTGTGCAACTGTTTTTGTTTTTTTAATACACTGACTTCCAGGTGCCATGTCTAAAAAGGGTTCGTTCTTGTTTACAATATAAATTATATTTTCAAATTGATATATACTTGAAATTATTTTTGCACAAACTATGATAAAAACATTATCATATCTTTTTTAAAGTATTAATATCTTAAATAATTTAGTTTTCATATTTATGAAAAGCATAATAGTACTTTAATGTAAACTTTTGCATTGAGAGTTACTTGAACGAAGCCATATTTTGCAATTGAAAACCAACTCGTGGTCTGTCTATGACATTTAGTAAAAAAGTTAATATTTAAAAAGTTTCAACACAATTAAGCCGTACGGCTTAATTTTTGTATTTAAACTCGTATATTATGTTAATATCAAGAAGTTTATGTTAATTTTCATAAAATAAGTGACAAGAAAACTTCACAGTGAATATCCGAAGACTTCGGCACAAAAGTAAGAGTTATTAGTTGATAGAAAAATCTTAAAACAAAATTGATTTATGTACTCGTGATACTTAAGAACTTTAAAATTATTTATTAATTACGTTTTTGCTACTGTCGTAGAAAAAGTTTCGTGTGCAACGGTACATAATTAGGTCTTAAAATTCTCGGGTCTGTTATTACAAAATTCGGCTTCGCCTCATTTTGTAACTTCGACCCTCGAATCTTAAGAACCCTTATTATGTACCTGTTGCACAAAATACTATTGAAAAAGGGCATTTGCAAATCAGTATGATGATTAATAATACTATGGTCATTATGGTCAAGGATGTAGGCAGGCGATAGAAAATGAAACACTATAATTCACCTGACTCACTGTTTGTCATATATTTTTCAAAAAAATTACTTCTTATTTTTATCAGGTTTCTATGAAAAAGATTTGTTTTCTATCAAAATTCAGTGCCTTTTGTCAGAAATAAATACAAAAACTATGCCCCGGGTGAGGATCGAACTCACGACCTTAAGATTATGAGACTTACGCGCTGCCTACTGCGCCACCGAGGCCGGTACTAGGCTGACGAAAATAACCTTCTATTGATGACGAATTTATCTTTTATAAATATACCTACAGTCTACACCAGGATCTGGATTTTGGTTATCTAATCTTGCTAGATTAAATTTGTAGTGAGAGACAGATTTATTTATAGGTTATCTGTACTTCAACGCACAAATTATATTTTTGGAAAGGATGGTGTTTTACATTTGGGTTTATTTGTTGCCAGATTTTTTTTAAACTAAGTAAGCTAACCTTTTCGACGCCATGACAAATGTCAATGCACTCATTCATACGCCCAATTAATGAGTTTAAGTATGGTATATCTTATGATATGAGGGACATATCCGTTGTTGGCGTCGAAAAGGTTAATTTAGCTTTGTCCAGCAGCGTACGTCCTTTTGGTGGTTTCAAGACAACGGAATGAAGACATTGTGTAAGCACAAGCATAGTTCTGTAGAATTGACATGTCGCAATATCGCATGTTAAATACTAAACATAATCGGACCAAAAACAATGAATTTTAAGAGGGCGGCAACTTTTTCCGATCCTAATCATAATCATCATTTTTTTTTCTACTCGTCGACTGTAATTTACATTTAATGCTTGAATTGAGATTGTGTAGACCGAACTGCTAGCGCATACTTTTCGTTAGATTTATGGTCGCATATAGTAGCATCGCTAACGATGGTACAAAGGATTTTCATACAATATTGTAACACTGTTGCCCGAGCCCGCCCGGCCGGGGGGGGACCGGCACAATCCAAAGGGAGATTGAACTTACTCAATTGTTGAGAGGCAGCAGGTCTTTCGTCGAACTCAGTTCTTACCGGCTTTCCTATATTGAGCACTCGTAGAAAAAGTATTGTATACAATAGTGACATCATCAAGCTTTTCAAACTCGTAACGGTACTCTACTGGAGCTGGAGGAGCTCTTAATCATGGCACGATTGTATAAAATACTATTTTCACCTCAGCAGCTTAAACAAGCCTACTTCCCTGCGAAAAAACAGTGACGAAAGTCGCACTTTCGTCACTCCCTGGAGTGAAACAAAGTAGCTTTTTAATTTAGTAAAGGCCATGAACTGCCACTTCATACTTAGGTTACAAATTCGAAATATATATTTGTAAACTTTAATATGTTCTATACCGGAGACTCCTGCACCCGGGAGAGCTGCAGCGCCGGCGGGGTGCGCCACACGGCGGAGGAGGTCCACGGCCGGGAACATTGCGCGCAGGTCCCCGCTGTGCTACTCACCGGAGACTCCTGCACCCGGGAGAGCTGCAGCGCCGGCGGGGTGCGCCACACGGCGGAGGAGGTCCACGGCCGGGAACATGGCGCGCAGGTCCCCGCTGTGCTACTCACCGGAGACTCCTGCACCCTCGAGAGCTGCAGCGCCGGCGGGGTGCGCCACACGGCGGAGGAGGTCCACGGCCGGGAACATGGCGCGCAGGTCCCCGCTGTGCTACTCACCGGAGACTCCTGCACCCGGGAGAGCTGCAGCGCCGGCGGGGTGCGCCACACGGCGGAGGAGGTCCACGGCCGGGAACATGGCGCGCAGGTCCCCGCTGTGCTACTCACCGGAGACTCCTGCACCCGGGAGAGCTGCAGCGCCGGCGGGGTGCGCCACACGGCGGAGGAGGTCCACGGCCGGGAACATGGCGCGCAGGTCCCCGCTGTGCTACTCACCGGAGACTCCTGCACCCGGGAGAGCTGCAGCGCCGGCGGGGTGCGCCACACGGCGGAGGAGGTCCACGGCCGGGAACATGGCGCGCAGGTCCCCGCTGTGCTACTCACCGGAGACTCCTGCACCCGGGAGAGCTGCAGCGCCGGCGGGGTGCGCCACACGGCGGAGGAGGTGCGCTTGAGCGCGCCGCGGTCCACGGCCGGGAAGATGGCGCGCAGGTCCACGCTGTGCACGCGCACCGAGAACAGCGCGTCCACGAGCCCGTTCGGCATCAGGTGCTGCAGCGCCAGCTGCCGGTGCCGGGACTGGGAAAACGTTACATACATTTTAGCACAACCGGTCACCCTACACACCCCCAACACTCCGCCCCCGGGCTGGAGCGGGGAAGTGCCCCGCAGCAGGTAGGCGCCCCACGCCTCCCGGAGCACTCCCCGCTCCACGCCTCCCGGAGCACTCTCCGCCCCACGCCTCCCGGAGCACTCTCCGCCCCACGCCTCCCGGAGCACTCTCCGCCCCACGCCTCCCGGAGCACTCTCCGCCCCACGCCTCCCGGAGCACTCTCCGCCCCACGCCTCCCGGAGCCCTCTCCGCCCCCCAAGTGGAGCGCGCACCACTAGTTGGGAAACCCTGTTTTAGCAGCTAATTTATTCGAACAAGGCTTCATAATATTTACATTTCAGTCATCTTATCTAAGCTTATTTGGCTATACATAAGTACCGAAATACTCATTGGGGTTCAAACCCGAGACCTCCGGATTAAAACTCACACAAAAAAAAGATGCGCAAATGTATATATTTGTCTATTTATGTATGGATGTATCACTTTATTGCACATAAACAAGTAGGTATAACTATAGATTGATATTTATAATTATAACTGTTTCTCTTTTGTTTTTCTGTTCTTATTGGGCACTGTTTCTGTAACGTTCTATTTCGGTTGACACAACTTTGGATTTGTTTCCCTATTTTGGTAGTACCTTTTTTCAACTTAAAAACTTTGTTGGTCTGTCACCCTGACCTCCACCCATTAAAAGCTGCCAGATGCCCGGATCTAGCAATAAGGATGGTAAAGCAGTCTAACTAGACCGGTTTCATTGCTCTCATTATTGTGTCACATCTGACGTGGCCAGCTCTTAGACCAATATATGTATTTTAATATTTAGTACCCTTAGTCAAGCTGTTTATATTTATAGTATGGGGGGGTCCAGGCAGGAGGTGAGATGCAAACAGCAGTGATAGCAGTGATAATAGTATGTTATGGTTAACTTATTCTTATTGAGGAAACTGTAAGTCTATAACCTAAAAACCCTGTTGTACCTAATATAAATGTATAAGACTGTTTGTTTCTAAATAAATAAAATCTCCTTGAGTGAGGAAACAGACTCTGACTTTCTTACATCCACTGGCAACTCATTCCACAATTTAACTAAGTAGTGAAGGACCTAGAGTAAATACGCGAGTGTTTTGGCGGAATGGCTAGAGACATATTTGTACTAGACCGCAAGCGATGATCGCTAATACTAGCTAATACTAATTATTTGGCTACGATTAAAGCCACATAGCAATAACAGTATGCATGTCAGTAATTACCTTGCACCAGGCTGGCGTGGGGAACTTGGGAGGAGCGTCATCATCATCTTCGTCGGAGTTGAGGTGCTGGAAGCCGTCCTGCATGTAGACCGGCTCCATTGGAGGCAGCTTGGAACCATTTTTGAGGGGCGTGTGCACTGAAAAAAAAATTAATAGTTATCCGTATATATAAACGTAAAAGTCCTGACAGACTGACTCACTTAAATCAACGCCCAGCCCGAACCGTTGGACCTAGAAAGCTGAATTTTTCACAATAGGTTGTTTTTATAACGTAGGTGTCCACTAAGAAGGGGTTTTTCTAAATTCATCCCCTAAGGGGGTAAAAAGGGGGTTGAAAGTTTGTATGGATGGGGTTAAAAATTTTGAGTTAGAGATTCGAAACTTCGTACGTTTACTAATAATTAAAAAACAATAAAAGTGATTTCAGTGTTTTTTAAAATTCAACCTCTAACAGGGTAAAAAAGGGGTTGAAAGTTTGTATAGCTACAAGTATAAATAGATTAATAAGATGGTTCGGGGATTAACAAAAGTTAGTCAAGAAGATAAAATTGGATATGAAACTCTGTATGAGGAACCGTATTATACGCGGACGAAGTCGCGGGCGGAAAGCTAGTTTATTATAATTTACTAGTAGTCCGCCTCGAACTCAGAATTCGCGATTTCCTTGCAAACCAGATGACCAATATAACAAGACCCTTATAATAATTTTTTTCGTGCCTTCTAGCTCCATGACCTCTCGGTCGATCCTGCTCATATACAAACTCTCGAATTATATGTATCTATGCTACAACCCCAACAAATTTCAAGATGATCAGAAAAGCTTTACTAAAGTTATCGCGGAACAAACTCTCAAAATCAAAAACGCATCGAAATGCCGAGACGTCCCAGTAACCAGAAGATAAACTTGTGAGACTTACGTTTGTCAGCTTCCATCCTCTGCTTCAGCTTCTGTTTCTCGAGATATTCTTTCTGTCTCTTCTCGATTTCTTTAGCCATCATCGCCGCCTCTTTCTTCATACTGAAAAAATCAATATCTAACAAATATTTGTATTTGCTTTGAATCCTGAGCCTGTCAGATTTCAAAACAAAAAAAAACAGTTTTGAATTAAGTATACACGTTACAGTTGGTGCCATTTGTCATCAGCCAGGATCTGACATGAGATCCTGGATAAATCGAGGGAACTCTTAAATTATTATAGGGACCTGATTTGAGTATTTTTCACAGTAGCTCCAGCATTCGCTCTTGGTAAGGTGACTTGGTGAGGTTCTGCTGCCTAAGAAGTGAATATGATATGCAGAGTGGATTTTCTTTTTGGGTCAGTGAGGGCAGCTACCAGATTCCGTGCTGGTACGCGAAAACGGTCTTAGGAGACCTTTTATCGATTTTAATTAATAAAGATTTCTAGATCTGGACATCTGGCAGCTGTAAAGTGGTGGAGGTCAAAGAATGCAAACCACTTAAAGAAAACAAGTTGTAGAGTTATGGGTTTGATGCAATATTATGAGAAATTTTATAAATGATTTGATTTGCCAAAAGTTTTTGTTGGGGGAAAGTAGTACCAAACGACGTATAATGTAATTCATAGTTTGTCGCCTAAGCTGTTTTTGTTTCCGTAATAATACGCAATGTTTTTGTTCTAATGTTAAAATATAGTGTAATCCTGTTATTGGCTTTCCCTCTCTTATTAATTATACTCTATGCCTTTAGATATTTAAATAAAAGTAAACGGACGATTTTTACATTTTCGGGTAGTTATAACTTTTATTGGTTAACCAATCAAATACAAAACTGCCTGGATCTGTCACTTAACGACCTGGCTTTAACCAATATTATTTGATCGTGTAATGTTTTCATCTACCCTCAACTGGCTTAAGGAGCCATTTGAGGGTAGATCTTATTTACTTTTATTTAAATACCTAAAGATACAGAGTATAGTGCTATTTCGTTTTGATAGATGTTGGATTTCCGTAACGTAAATAAATAAATATAGGCCCTGTCCTTTATAAAAGAGACAACTTCGGCAATTTTTTACCTTTTAGTATTACTATTTACCAATTCAAAACTTTTGCTAGTCTGTCCCTCTGACCTCCACCCATTAAAAGCTGCCAGATGCCTCGATCTAGCAATAAGGACAGTATATCAATTTAACCTGACGGGTTTTGTTCCTCTTATTATTGTGTCATATCTGAAGTGTAGCCTCTTAGTTCATTTTTAGCCAGAAATTTATTTTAAATAAAATAAATAAATATTATAGGACAATCTTACACAAACCGACCTAGTCCCACAGTAAGCTCAATAAGGCTTGTGTTGTGGGTACTAGACGACGATATATATAATAGATATTGATAAATACTTAAATACATAGAAAACATCCATAACTCAGGTACAAATATCTGTGAAAAACACACAAATAAATGCCCTTACCAGGATTCGAACCCGGGACCTCCTGCTTCGTAGGCAGTGTCACTACCGACTGGGCTAGGAGGCCGTTTTAGCCACATACAAGCTTTTGATCCTGGATAGGATTGGAATCGATTGGTATCAAAGAAAAAATTACCTTTTTCTCGCATTTCAAAATAGAGGTAAGGTCTTCTAAGACCATTTTCGCGTAGTAGCACGGGATCTGGTAGCTGGTTTTGCGCTGCTCCTAGGTAGTTAGTGAAGTGTGCACTCACGCCTCGCTGTCCTCCTGCTGCTTCCTCCGGGCCGCGTCGGCCTCGCGGTGCTCCTAGGTAGTTAGTAAAGTGTGCACTCACGCCTCGCTGTCCTCCTGCTGCTTCCTCCGGGCCGCGTCGGCCTCGCGGTGCTCCTAGGTAGTTAGTGAAGTGTGCACTCACGCCTCGCTGTCCTCCTGCTGCTTCCTCCGGGCCGCGTCGGCCTCGCGGTGCTCCTAGGTAGTTAGTGAAGTGTGCACTCACGCCTCGCTGTCCTCCTGCTGCTTCCTCCGGGCCGCGTCGGCCTCGCGGTGCTCCTAGGTAGTTAGTAAAGTGTGCACTCACGCCTCGCTGTCCTCCTGCTGCTTCCTCCGGGCCGCGTCGGCCTCGCGGTGCTCCTAGGTAGTTAGTGAAGTGTGCACTCACGCCTCGCTGTCCTCCTGCTGCTTCCTCCGGGCCGCGTCGGCCTCGCGGTGCTCCTAGGTAGTTAGTAAAGTGTGCACTCACGCCTCGCTGTCCTCCTGCTGCTTCCTCCGGGCCGCGTCGGCCTCGCGGTGCTCCTAGGTAGTTAGTAAAGTGTGCACTCACGCCTCGCTGTCCTCCTGCTGCTTCCTCCGGGCCGCGTCGGCCTCGCGGTGCTCCTAGGTAGTTAGTAAAGTGTGCACTCACGCCTCGCTGTCCTCCTGCTGCTTCCTCCGGGCCGCGTCGGCCTCGCGGTGCTCCTAGGTAGTTAGTAAAGTGTGCACTCACGCCTCGCTGTCCTCCTGCTGCTTCCTCCGGGCCGCGTCGGCCTCGCGGCGCTCCTAGGTAGTTAGTAAAGTGTGCACTCACGCCTCGCTGTCCTCCTGCTGCTTCCTCCGGGCCGCGTCGGCCTCGCGGTGCTCCTAGGTAGTTAGTGAAGTGTGCACTCACGCCTCGCTGTCCTCCTGCTGCTTCCTCCGGGCCGCGTCGGCCTCGCGGTGCTCCTAGGTAGTTAGTAAAGTGTGCACTCACGCCTCGCTGTCCTCCTGCTGCTTCCTCCGGGCCGCGTCGGCCTCGCGGTGCTCCTAGGTAGTTAGTAAAGTGTGCACTCACGCCTCGCTGTCCTCCTGCTGCTTCCTCCGGGCCGCGTCGGCCTCGCGGTGCTCCTAGGTAGTTAGTAAAGTGTGCACTCACGCCTCGCTGTCCTCCTGCTGCTTCCTCCGGGCCGCGTCGGCCTCGCGGTGCTCCTAGGTAGTTAGTAAAGTGTGCACTCACGCCTCGCTGTCCTCCTGCTGCTTCCTCCGGGCCGCGTCGGCCTCGCGGTGCTCCTAGGTAGTTAGTAAAGTGTGCACTCACGCCTCGCTGTCCTCCGGGCCGCGTCGGCCTCGCGGTGCTCCTAGGTAGTTAGTAAAGTGTGCACTCACGCCTCGCTGTCCTCCGGGCCGCGTCGGCCTCGCGGTGCTCCTAGGTAGTTAGTAAAGTGTGCACTCACGCCTCGCTGTCCTCCTGCTGCTTCCTCCGGGCCGCGTCGGCCTCGCGGTGCTCCTAGGTAGTTAGTAAAGTGTGCACTCACGCCTCGCTGTCCTCCTGCTGCTTCCTCCGGGCCGCGTCGGCCTCGCGGTGCTCCTAGGTAGTTAGTGAAGTGTGCACTCACGCCTCGCTGTCCTCCTGCTGCTTCCTCCGGGCCGCGTCGGCCTCGCGGTGCTCCTAGGTAGTTAGTAAAGTGTGCAATCACGCCTCGCTGTCCTCCTGCTGCTTCCTCCGGGCCGCGTCGGCCTCGCGGTGCTCCTAGGTAGTTAGTAAAGTGTGCACTCACGCCTCGCTGTCCTCCTGCTGCTTCCTCCGGGCCGCGTCGGCCTCGCGGTGCTCCTAGGTAGTTAGTAAAGTGTGCACTCACGCCTCGCTGTCCTCCTGCTGCTTCCTCCGGGCCGCGTCGGCCTCGCGGTGCTCCTAGGTAGTTAGTAAAGTGTGCACTCACGCCTCGCTGTCCTCCTGCTGCTTCCTCCGGGCCGCGTCGGCCTCGCGGTGCTCCTAGGTAGTTAGTAAAGTGTGCACTCACGCCTCGCTGTCCTCCTGCTGCTTCCTCCGGGCCGCGTCGGCCTCGCGGTGCTCCTAGGTAGTTAGTGAAGTGTGCACTCACGCCTCGCTGTCCTCCTGCTGCTTCCTCCGGGCCGCGTCGGCCTCGCGGTGCTCCTAGGTAGTTAGTGAAGTGTGCACTCACGCCTCGCTGTCCTCCTGCTGCTTCCTCCGGGCCGCGTCGGCCTCGCGGTGCTCCTAGGTAGTTAGTAAAGTGTGCACTCACGCCTCGCTGTCCTCCTGCTGCTTCCTCCGGGCCGCGTCGGCCTCGCGGTGCTCCTAGGTAGTTAGTAAAGTGTGCACTCACGCCTCGCTGTCCTCCTGCTGCTTCCTCCGGGCCGCGTCGGCCTCGCGGTGCTCCTAGGTAGTTAGTGAAGTGTGCACTCACGCCTCGCTGTCCTCCTGCTGCTTCCTCCGGGCCGCGTCGGCCTCGCGGTGCTCCTAGGTGGTTAGTGAAGTGTGCACTCACGCCTCGCTGTCCTCCTGCTGCTTCCTCCGGGCCGCGTCGGCCTCGCGGTGCTCCTAGGTAGTTAGTAAAGTGTGCACTCACGCCTCGCTGTCCTCCTGCTGCTTCGTCCGGGCCGCGTCGGCCTCGCGGTGCTCCTAGGTAGTTAGTGAAGTGTGCACTCACGCCTCGCTGTCCTCCTGCTGCTTCCTCCGGGCCGCGTCGGCCTCGCGGTGCTCCTAGGTAGTTAGTGAAGTGTGCACTCACGCCTCGCTGTCCTCCTGCTGCTTCCTCCGGGCCGCGTCGGCCTCGCGGTGCTCCTAGGTAGTTAGTAAAGGGTGCACTCACGCCTCGCTGTCCTCCTGCTGCTTCCTCCGGGCCGCGTCGGCCTCGCGGTGCTCCTAGGTAGTTAGTGAAGTGTGCACTCACGCCTCGCTGTCCTCCTGCTGCTTCCTCCGGGCCGCGTCGGCCTCGCGGTGCACCTAGGTAGTTAGTGAAGTGTGCACTCACGCCTCGCTGTCCTCCTGCTGCTTCCTCCGGGCCGCGTCGGCCTCGCGGTGCTCCTAGGTAGTTAGTGAAGTGTGCACTCACGCCTCGCTGTCCTCCTGCTGCTTCCTCCGGGCCGCGTCGGCCTCGCGGTGCTCCTAGGTAGTTAGTGAAGTGTGCACTCACGCCTCGCTGTCCTCCTGCTGCTTCCTCCGGGCCGCGTCGGCCTCGCGGTGCTCCTAGGTAGTTAGTGAAGTGTGCACTCACGCCTCGCTGTCCTCCTGCTGCTTCCTCCGGGTCGCGTCGGCCTCGCGGTGCTCCTAGGTAGTTAGTAAAGTGTGCACTCACGCCTCGCTGTCCTCCTGCTGCTTCCTCCGGGCCGCGTCGGCCTCGCGGTGCTCCTAGGTAGTTAGTAAAGTGTGCACTCACGCCTCGCTGTCCTCCTGCTGCTTCCTCCGGGCCGCGTCGGCCTCGCGGTGCTCCTAGGTAGTTAGTAAAGTGTGCACTCACGCCTCGCTGTCCTCCTGCTGCTTCCTCCGGGCCGCGTCGGCCTCGCGGTGCTCCTAGGTAGTTAGTAAAGTGTGCACTCACGCCTCGCTGTCCTCCTGCTGCTTCCTCCGGGCCGCGTCGGCCTCGCGGTGCTCCTAGGTAGTTAGTGAAGTGTGCACTCACGCCTCGCTGTCCTCCTGCTGCTTCCTCCGGGCCGCGTCGGCCTCGCGGTGCTCCTAGGTAGTTAGTGAAGTGTGCACTCACGCCACGCTGTCCTCCTGCTGCTTCCTCCGGGCCGCGTCGGCCTCGCGGTGCTCCTAGGTAGTTAGTAAAGTGTGCACTCACGCCTCGCTGTCCTCCTGCTGCTTCCTCCGGGCCGCGTCGGCCTCGCGGTGCTCCTAGGTAGTTAGTAAAGTGTGCACTCACGCCTCGCTGTCCTCCTGCTGCTTCCTCCGGGCCGCGTCGGCCTCGCGGTGCTCCTAGGTAGTTAGTGAAGTGTGCACTCACGCCTCGCTGTCCTCCTGCTGCTTCCTCCGGGCCGCGTCGGCCTCGCGGTGCTCCTAGGTAGTTAGTGAAGTGTGCACTCACGCCTCGCTGTCCTCCTGCTGCTTCCTCCGGGCCGCGTCGGCCTCGCGGTGCTCCTAGGTAGTTAGTGAAGTGTGCACTCACGCCTCGCTGTCCTCCTGCTGCTTCCTCCGGGCCGCGTCGGCCTCGCGGTGCTCCTAGGTAGTTAGTGAAGTGTGCACTCACGCCTCGCTGTCCTCCTGCTGCTTCCTCCGGGCCGCGTCGGCCTCGCGGTGCTCCTAGGTAGTTAGTGAAGTGTGCACTCACGCCTCGCTGTCCTCCTGCTGCTTCCTCCGGGCCGCGTCGGCCTCGCGGTGCTCCTAGGTAGTTAGTGAAGTGTGCACTCACGCCTCGCTGTCCTCCTGCTGCTTCCTCCGAGCCGCGTCGGCCTCGCGGTGCTCCTAGGTAGTTAGTGAAGTGTGCACTCACGCCTCGCTGTCCTCCTGCTGCTTCCTCCGGGCCGCGTCGGCCTCGCGGTGCTCCTAGGTAGTTAGTGAAGTGTGCACTCACGCCTCGCTGTCCTCCTGCTGCTTCCTCCGGGCCGCGTCGGCCTCGCGGTGCTCCTAGGTAGTTAGTGAAGTGTGCACTCACGCCTCGCTGTCCTCCTGCTGCTTCCTCCGGGCCGCGTCGGCCTCGCGGTGCTCCTAGGTAGTTAGTGAAGTGTGCACTCACGCCTCGCTGTCCTCCTGCTGCTTCCTCCGAGCCGCGTCGGCCTCGCGGTGCTCCTAGGTAGTTAGTGAAGTGTGCACTCACGCCTCGCTGTCCTCCTGCTGCTTCCTCCGAGCCGCGTCGGCCTCGCGGTGCTCCTAGGTAGTTAGTGAAGTGTGCACTCACGCCTCGCTGTCCTCCTGCTGCTTCCTCCGAGCCGCGTCGGCCTCGCGGTGCTCCTAGGTAGTTAGTAAAGTGTGCACTCACGCCTCGCTGTCCTCCTGCTGCTTCCTCCGGGCCGCGTCGGCCTCGCGGTGCTCCTAGGTAGTTAGTAAAGTGTGCACTCACGCCTCGCTGTCCTCCGGGCCGCGTCGGCCTCGCGGTGCTCCTAGGTAGTTAGTAAAGTGTGCACTCACGCCTCGCTGTCCTCCGGGCCGCGTCGGCCTCGCGGTGCTCCTAGGTAGTTAGTAAAGTGTGCACTCACGCCTCGCTGTCCTCCTGCTGCTTCCTCCGGGCCGCGTCGGCCTCGCGGTGCTCCTAGGTAGTTAGTAAAGTGTGCACTCACGCCTCGCTGTCCTCCTGCTGCTTCCTCCGGGCCGCGTCGGCCTCGCGGTGCTCCTAGGTAGTTAGTGAAGTGTGCACTCACGCCTCGCTGTCCTCCTGCTGCTTCCTCCGGGCCGCGTCGGCCTCGCGGTGCTCCTAGGTAGTTAGTAAAGTGTGCAATCACGCCTCGCTGTCCTCCTGCTGCTTCCTCCGGGCCGCGTCGGCCTCGCGGTGCTCCTAGGTAGTTAGTAAAGTGTGCACTCACGCCTCGCTGTCCTCCTGCTGCTTCCTCCGGGCCGCGTCGGCCTCGCGGTGCTCCTAGGTAGTTAGTAAAGTGTGCACTCACGCCTCGCTGTCCTCCTGCTGCTTCCTCCGGGCCGCGTCGGCCTCGCGGTGCTCCTAGGTAGTTAGTAAAGTGTGCACTCACGCCTCGCTGTCCTCCTGCTGCTTCCTCCGGGCCGCGTCGGCCTCGCGGTGCTCCTAGGTAGTTAGTAAAGTGTGCACTCACGCCTCGCTGTCCTCCTGCTGCTTCCTCCGGGCCGCGTCGGCCTCGCGGTGCTCCTAGGTAGTTAGTGAAGTGTGCACTCACGCCTCGCTGTCCTCCTGCTGCTTCCTCCGGGCCGCGTCGGCCTCGCGGTGCTCCTAGGTAGTTAGTGAAGTGTGCACTCACGCCTCGCTGTCCTCCTGCTGCTTCCTCCGGGCCGCGTCGGCCTCGCGGTGCTCCTAGGTAGTTAGTAAAGTGTGCACTCACGCCTCGCTGTCCTCCTGCTGCTTCCTCCGGGCCGCGTCGGCCTCGCGGTGCTCCTAGGTAGTTAGTAAAGTGTGCACTCACGCCTCGCTGTCCTCCTGCTGCTTCCTCCGGGCCGCGTCGGCCTCGCGGTGCTCCTAGGTAGTTAGTGAAGTGTGCACTCACGCCTCGCTGTCCTCCTGCTGCTTCCTCCGGGCCGCGTCGGCCTCGCGGTGCTCCTAGGTGGTTAGTGAAGTGTGCACTCACGCCTCGCTGTCCTCCTGCTGCTTCCTCCGGGCCGCGTCGGCCTCGCGGTGCTCCTAGGTAGTTAGTAAAGTGTGCACTCACGCCTCGCTGTCCTCCTGCTGCTTCGTCCGGGCCGCGTCGGCCTCGCGGTGCTCCTAGGTAGTTAGTGAAGTGTGCACTCACGCCTCGCTGTCCTCCTGCTGCTTCCTCCGGGCCGCGTCGGCCTCGCGGTGCTCCTAGGTAGTTAGTGAAGTGTGCACTCACGCCTCGCTGTCCTCCTGCTGCTTCCTCCGGGCCGCGTCGGCCTCGCGGTGCTCCTAGGTAGTTAGTAAAGGGTGCACTCACGCCTCGCTGTCCTCCTGCTGCTTCCTCCGGGCCGCGTCGGCCTCGCGGTGCTCCTAGGTAGTTAGTGAAGTGTGCACTCACGCCTCGCTGTCCTCCTGCTGCTTCCTCCGGGCCGCGTCGGCCTCGCGGTGCACCTAGGTAGTTAGTGAAGTGTGCACTCACGCCTCGCTGTCCTCCTGCTGCTTCCTCCGGGCCGCGTCGGCCTCGCGGTGCTCCTAGGTAGTTAGTGAAGTGTGCACTCACGCCTCGCTGTCCTCCTGCTGCTTCCTCCGGGCCGCGTCGGCCTCGCGGTGCTCCTAGGTAGTTAGTGAAGTGTGCACTCACGCCTCGCTGTCCTCCTGCTGCTTCCTCCGGGCCGCGTCGGCCTCGCGGTGCTCCTAGGTAGTTAGTGAAGTGTGCACTCACGCCTCGCTGTCCTCCTGCTGCTTCCTCCGGGTCGCGTCGGCCTCGCGGTGCTCCTAGGTAGTTAGTAAAGTGTGCACTCACGCCTCGCTGTCCTCCTGCTGCTTCCTCCGGGCCGCGTCGGCCTCGCGGTGCTCCTAGGTAGTTAGTAAAGTGTGCACTCACGCCTCGCTGTCCTCCTGCTGCTTCCTCCGGGCCGCGTCGGCCTCGCGGTGCTCCTAGGTAGTTAGTAAAGTGTGCACTCACGTCTCGCTGTCCTCCTGCTGCTTCCTCCGGGCCGCGTCGGCCTCGCGGTGCTCCTAGGTAGTTAGTAAAGTGTGCACTCACGCCTCGCTGTCCTCCTGCTGCTTCCTCCGGGCCGCGTCGGCCTCGCGGTGCTCCTAGGTAGTTAGTGAAGTGTGCACTCACGCCTCGCTGTCCTCCTGCTGCTTCCTCCGGGCCGCGTCGGCCTCGCGGTGCTCCTAGGTAGTTAGTGAAGTGTGCACTCACGCCACGCTGTCCTCCTGCTGCTTCCTCCGGGCCGCGTCGGCCTCGCGGTGCTCCTAGGTAGTTAGTAAAGTGTGCACTCACGCCTCGCTGTCCTCCTGCTGCTTCCTCCGGGCCGCGTCGGCCTCGCGGTGCTCCTAGGTAGTTAGTAAAGTGTGCACTCACGCCTCGCTGTCCTCCTGCTGCTTCCTCCGGGCCGCGTCGGCCTCGCGGTGCTCCTAGGTAGTTAGTGAAGTGTGCACTCACGCCTCGCTGTCCTCCTGCTGCTTCCTCCGGGCCGCGTCGGCCTCGCGGTGCTCCTAGGTAGTTAGTGAAGTGTGCACTCACGCCTCGCTGTCCTCCTGCTGCTTCCTCCGGGCCGCGTCGGCCTCGCGGTGCTCCTAGGTAGTTAGTGAAGTGTGCACTCACGCCTCGCTGTCCTCCTGCTGCTTCCTCCGGGCCGCGTCGGCCTCGCGGTGCTCCTAGGTAGTTAGTGAAGTGTGCACTCACGCCTCGCTGTCCTCCTGCTGCTTCCTCCGGGCCGCGTCGGCCTCGCGGTGCTCCTAGGTAGTTAGTGAAGTGTGCACTCACGCCTCGCTGTCCTCCTGCTGCTTCCTCCGGGCCGCGTCGGCCTCGCGGTGCTCCTAGGTAGTTAGTGAAGTGTGCACTCACGCCTCGCTGTCCTCCTGCTGCTTCCTCCGAGCCGCGTCGGCCTCGCGGTGCTCCTAGGTAGTTAGTGAAGTGTGCACTCACGCCTCGCTGTCCTCCTGCTGCTTCCTCCGGGCCGCGTCGGCCTCGCGGTGCTCCTAGGTAGTTAGTGAAGTGTGCACTCACGCCTCGCTGTCCTCCTGCTGCTTCCTCCGGGCCGCGTCGGCCTCGCGGTGCTCCTAGGTAGTTAGTGAAGTGTGCACTCACGCCTCGCTGTCCTCCTGCTGCTTCCTCCGGGCCGCGTCGGCCTCGCGGTGCTCCTAGGTAGTTAGTGAAGTGTGCACTCACGCCTCGCTGTCCTCCTGCTGCTTCCTCCGAGCCGCGTCGGCCTCGCGGTGCTCCTAGGTAGTTAGTGAAGTGTGCACTCACGCCTCGCTGTCCTCCTGCTGCTTCCTCCGAGCCGCGTCGGCCTCGCGGTGCTCCTAGGTAGTTAGTGAAGTGTGCACTCACGCCTCGCTGTCCTCCTGCTGCTTCCTCCGAGCCGCGTCGGCCTCGCGGTGCTCCTAGGTAGTTAGTGAAGTGTGCACTCACGCCTCGCTGTCCTCCTGCTGCTTCCTCCGGGCCGCGTCGGCCTTGCGCTGTTCCTCCGCGAGCCTCGCCGCCCGCGCCTGCTCCTCCGCGCGGCGCCTCTCCTCCGTCTCCGCCACTTTACGCGCCAAATCTTGCTTTTTCTGGCAAAAAAATGTAGATTCTTTTATCTTCACCCATATCATAAACCCTCTATTCTACGTTCGGAAACCGTATGTAATTGCCACCATTATTACAATCAGTAATGTAACAGCAGTGTATCATCTGTGACAAGTGTTTAAAAATGTATAAAAATTCATTACCAAATCGATATATTGTACCGCCGGCACGTGTATGAAGACATAGATAGAGCCCTGCACAATACCTCGATGGCTCATCTCAGTGTTGTCATGGGGGACTTCAACGCCAAAGTGGGAGTACGCACGGTCACCAAATCGGTAATTGGGCCACATGGTATTGGGAACAGGTATCACAGGGGGCAGATGCTGGTCAACTTCTTAGAGCGAGAGGGGCTATTCTTGATTAATTCGTTCTTCAAGAAGAAGCCTCAGAGGGAGTGGACCTGGCAGAGCCCCGATAACGTGACAAAATACATCGACTTTATCATGACGCATAAGAGACGTATATTCAGAGATGTCTCAGTGATCAATAGGTTCAACACTGGAAACGATCACCGACTCGTACGAGGCACTCTTAATATAAACTTCAAGCAGGAGCGCACCCGTCTGATAAATTCCACGCTCCGGCCTACGCTGTTCCAAGCCATCGCTAGCTCCGAAAGATTCCAATTGGAACTTCAAAAACGTGTTGGAAACCGAGTGCGATGTTCACGAGTACTTAAACAGCGTAGTGGAATTCGTGAGGGAAAGGTAAAAGGTTCTGTTGGAATAGGCGTGCAGGCAGGAGGTCCTAACTTTCAGAAGAGGCTCTGGAACTCGTGAGAGAGAGAGACGCGTAAATGCACAGGCCACGGTGGCAGATCAGCGAGCACTCACCAGGCATATTCGGAAAGCGGTACGGCGGGATCTTCGGACTTCCAATACACGCCTCATTAAAGAGGCAATAGAACAAAACCGAATAGCACTAGACCCTACTCATAATGTTGTGTTTCTGCTGGTGAGTAAGGTTGCCAGAGAGCTCAAAGGCTTTGTTCCTTTAGCCGTCAACACAGTGAATCCGCCTTTTTAGGGTTCCGTAGCCAAATGGCAAAAAACGGAACCCTTATGGATTCGTCATGTCTGTCTGTCTGTCCGTCCGTATGTCACAGCGATTTTACTCGGCAACTATACAACGTATCTGAATAAAATTTACACATAAGGTGTGTTTTGTATGCCGCTACTTAGTCATTGAGTTAAATTTGAAAAAAAAAAAAAAATTTTTAGGGGGGCGCTCCATAGATTTAACTAAATTTCAAAAAATGTTTTTAACCAAATATCAACATGTGACACATCAATCGATAGGTCTTTAAAAATAACATTGAGGTTTATCTGACCATTTTGTGATTAAGTGGATATTTTCTGAAATAATCGCTTCGAAAGTCAGAAAAATTGTGTAGCCCCCCCGGTAACTTTTGAACCGTAAGTCCAAAAAATATGAAAAAATTTGAGGCGATGTGCCTTATCAAATACTTTCTACGAAAATTATTTTGAACATTGTCGGTTCAGCCATTTTTGAGTTATCTCCAAAAAACTTCTTCCATAGGCATCAGATACGACCTTTTGGTATTAGTTTGATTTTTATTACATTGAAGGTACGGAACCCTCCTATGCGTGGTCCGACACGCACTTGGCCGGTTTTTGTAAAGGGTCGGCAACGCGCATGTGACACCTCTGGAGTTGCAGGCGTCCATAGGCGGGCCGTGTGCTTGTTTGCAACCGTCGTTGAATTAAAAAAAAGACCCTACTCATAATGTTATGTTCCTGCTGGTAAGGTTGCCAAAGAGCTCAAAGAGGACCCAGCGTGTTGACGATGAGGGACCCTCTTGTGCCTTTAGCCGTCAATCAAGGATGATTAAGACATGGATGGACAATGCCTATACAAAATCGCGTTCCTCGAACCTTCAGGCTACATATGTCTGTTTTCGGTACTGAGTGCCACAGCGCCATCTGTTGAGTCTGGATTCGAGTTATTCTGTCAGCGTTAATCGCCGAACAAAATATTAGAAACTAGAATTTATTTATTTAATCCTAATTAATTATACAAAATAATATGGTACAAATGGCGGACTTAATGCCATAAGGCATTCTATATCAGTCAACTAATGAGCTTAACAGAAAGGTTAAGTAGGAATTTAGTGTTTGTGGTGACCGGTAGATGACGCTAATGCTTTAGCCTGAAATAAGGGAACGCGATTTTGTATAGGCATTGTCAGTCCAGTTTTAATCATCCTTGCCGTCAACACAGTGAATCCTTCTTTTTGTAGAGGGTCGGCAACGCGCATGTGACACCTCTGTACTTGCAGGCGTCCATAGGCTACGGTAGCTGCTTATCATCAGGCGGGCCGTGTATGTTTGTTTGCCACCGTCGTGGTGTAATAAAAAATCGTTGATATTTGTTTTTCTTTGCTTACCCTTTCTGCCTCCTTCATTCTCTCTAGCTTCCCTTGATCGGCATGAGCTTGTTTCTCCATCCTGGTGACAACGATTCAGACATTTAAAATACTTCAGACGGTAATCAAACTAAAGTAAACACTTCGCACGTTTTTGGAGTTTATTTTCTTATATTTCTATTGCAACAAAATATCGCACAAAAATAAATCAAGTACAGTCGCCATCAAATATATCGGAGCGGCCAAGGTGCTCACAAATATCTGAACAACGCCTGTATTGTGAAGGTGATAAAGTGCATGTTCAGATATTTTTGAATACCTTGGCCGCTTCGATATATTTGATGGCAACTGCACGTACATCCTAACGTATAACCCGCCCGTTCTTTCCTTAAAGAGGATTATTTTTGTCTTGTTCCAGTAAAATGAGTATGTGCAAAGTGAAAACGGGCAGGGACAAGAACCGGTTACCAATAAAGGGGTATTAGATCGGGTATTTGATGGGGTTCTTTTTATAAACCTTATCGGTTTGGTAAGCACATCGTCGACTTACCCAAAGGTAGGCGCTTGCCGAAATCAAAAACCCCGAAATGTTTTTAGAATGCGATAAAGCTACTTTAATCTCATTATCAATAATTTTATCTAAAACAACAATTACAAAAAACGGTCACATTAACACTAAACTTAAGCCTAAACTTACATTAACTTAACAAGAATGTGATATTAGTAATATATCACTAATAAGAGTTATAAGCTAACATACATTTTTAAAAAAAACCGGCCAAGAGCGTGTCGGGCCACGCTCAGTGTAGGGTTCCGTAGTTTTGTAATTTTTTTCAAAACTTTATTTGAGAGCACGTCATTTCATTGTGATTTTGTAGAAATTACAGGTACAATAAACACCTGCTTATACGGTTAAATTACAAACTTAGTTTAGAAATTATTTTGTATTTTTTTTTCAAACTATTCAACCTATCAATCAAGTTCAAAATAATTTTCCTAGAAAGTTTTTATAAAGTTCTACTTTTGAGATTTTATTTATATTTTTAAAACTTATGGTTCAAAAGTTAGAGGGGGGGACACACGCACATTTCTTTTACTTCTGGAGCGATTGTTTCCGAAAATATTTACATTATCAAAAAAATATTTTACTAAATCCCTATTCATTTTATTACTAAATCCCTATTCATTTTATTTTATTTAAATACCTATCCAACAATATATCACACGTTAGGGTTGAAATGAAAAAAAAAAATCACTCCCCACTTTACGTATAGGGGAGGTGAGGTACCCTAATAAAACATTTTTTTCCACTTTTTATTTTACCACTTTGTCGGCGTGATTGATATACATATTAGTACCAAATTTCAGCTTTCTAGTGCTAACGGTCACTAAGATTATCCGCGGACGGACGGACGGACGGACAGACATGGCGAAACTATAAGGGTTCCTAGTTGACTACGGAACCCTAAAAAAACGACACTATTCACAATTAGCCAGGCCCCAAAATCACTCCCCTGCGGTAGGGTGCCCATTATGCTGGCTACATTCCCGCGTTGGATGGCAATACTAAGTCGTTGGCCGATAATTGAGCCAGCCCTGCGATCATCCGTGGAATCCAAGTGTCTCTTCTTTAACTCCTTAAAGAGGTTATGGGCATTTGGACTCCGTGGGCCAAGAGCCTCCACAGCGAACGCCACAAACTGGGTGTTATACTGTAGGCGGACATACTTGCGCCGCTTTAAGGCCTCTGTCGCAAATTTTAATCTCTATTGTTAAGACATTCGACAGGGAAACCGGGGGTTGCGTGAACTTTTTGCTAACGGTTACCCTATCATTAGGGTTTCACAATAATAGGGTTACCCTATCAAAAAAAAATCCTATAGTCAGGCCTATGAATCATGCCCGCGCGAGCGAGTTATATACCTACGTTTTGCGCTTCCGCCGGCGAAGCTAAAGTCAGTGGGTTACCAACGCGCTCACCGAATGCACCTCATACCGCGCGCGATGCTACTCGGAACTCAGAACAATGTCATCACGAAAAAAAATCATTTATTGCGATGTGGATGGATGTAAAAAATAGCAAAGCTAATAAAAATAACAGATGAAGGTACAAATAGCTTATCATATCTTAGACTATAACGAAATACAAATCTCTCAAATAACTATGATGATATTGCTAAAAGGCGATTAGAATAAGATTGAGATAGCTGTCAATCCATATTAATTTTGACAGAGTGTGGCAAATCTGTCAAGATAAATCATACTCTCATCGCGGCAACAAAATATCAATCAATATTACTCATGTAACTATAATTGTTATGCACCATGCGAACCACTTAAACACTGAATCAATGCAAAATACCAATTTCCTTAACTATAAAACATTTCCAAGCATACTCGTAGGCAACCCTAGCGATTGTGCGGGTGCGCGGGAGGTGCGGGGTGCCGCGCGTTGAAGGCCGCTCCATTGTATTATTGCGTAGGTACGTAAACAAAATATCAATCAATATTACTCATGTAACTATAATTGTTATGCACCATGCGAACCACTTAAACACTGAATCAATGCAAAATACCAATTTCCTTAACTATAAAACATTTCC
The DNA here is from genome assembly GCA_947086415.1 of Pammene aurita. Classification (NCBI taxonomy): domain Eukaryota; kingdom Metazoa; phylum Arthropoda; class Insecta; order Lepidoptera; family Tortricidae; genus Pammene; species Pammene aurita. The sequence goes on from OX352291.1 coordinate 3,092,224, forward strand.
AAGCATACTCGTAGGCAACCCTAGCGATTGTGCGGGTGCGCGGGAGGTGCGGGGTGCCGCGCGTTGAAGGCCGCTCCATTGTATTATTGCGTAGGTACGTAAACAAAATATCAATCAATATTACTCATGTAACTATAATTGTTATGCACCATGCGAACCACTTAAACACTGAATCAATGCAAAATACCAATTTCCTTAACTATAAAACATTTCCAAGCATACTCGTAGGCAACCCTAGCGATTGTGCGGGTGCGCGGGAGGTGCGGGGTGCCGCACGTTGAAGGCCGCTCCATTGTATTATTGCGTAGGTATGTACGTAAACCGTAGGTATTTGCTTTTTCTATGAGTGATTCATATTTGTTCGTAAGAACTATTATATAATCTGTGATATAGTTTTCCGGTTCCTGAAAACGGTTAGTATGGCTATGAAGAAGAAATGCAATAAATATAAAGTACCTGTCCCTGGCCTGCGCCTGCAAGGCGGCCCTGCGTTCTCTCTCGGCGGCCTCTCGCGCCGCAGCAGCGGCGGCCATTTTCTCTTCGCGTTTACTAAAAAAAAAAACAATCAACGAGTCATCGAATACCGTACCGTAGTAACGCCACTGGTTACGAGATGGCGCTGCAGCGTAATGTCATTTTCTCCTACTATTTTTGTATCTTTGGGTTGCTCTATTCCTGATGGCGCTTCAGACTTGGGGCTCAAAACGTTTACTACAGTACGGGAACAGTTTTGAGCTTCGATAACTCACAAGTGCGATTATCTTTTTTAGTTAGAGAATATGATTTGATTACTTATAGTAAGAAATATTTTCTAACAGTTTTTAACGTCGCGCTAGGTATTATATAGATACTAGCCTTTTCCCGCGGCTTCGCCCGCGTACTGTAAGTACTCAAAAAGGATACGATACCCATGTTGATTTTCAGACTTTGTGACCACATTTGCCCCTTTTGGGGGTTGAATTTTCAAAAAACCTGAAACACGTGTTTACTCATTTATCGTTGGGAATATTCCTGTGAAGTTTGGAATAAAATAGTCTAACAAATCTTGATTCGCCATACAAACTTTGGACCCCCATTTTACCCCCTTAGGGGGTGAATTTTGAAAAATCCTTTCTTAGTGCATCCCTAGACCTTACAAGGAACCTACGTGCCAAATTTGGAATCTCTAAAACCAGCGATTTGGGCTGTGCGTTGATATGTCAGTCAGTCAGTCAGTCAGTTTCTTCTTTTATATATTTAGAGAAGAAGATTGTCAATAACAACAAGAAAAGATTATACAAGATATGTTTCTCTTTACCATATTATTGCATTCAACTATTTCAACATCATCTGTCATTTTATAACAGTTTGGTCAAAAGATTATGTGAGCATAATAGAAAACAATTTGTCAAAATATAAGTGACCTTGAATTCTAAATGGCTAAGACGACATATGCTCTTGACAAAACCGTTATAAAATGTGAAGTTATGATGCAATAGTAAAAAGCGATAGCCTGGTGGAGAAAAATGAAACTTACATAATCTTTTCTATGTGTAGCAAACAAATACATGTATGATACCTAGCGCAATGCTAACAATTGTTAGAAAATATTTTTTATTATAAGTATTTAACGTATTCTAACAGGTAACAAAATAAAATCGGACTTGTGATTTATGACATTTTTATAGGTTAAAAAGGCGTTCCCGTACTCCACTAGTTTTTAAACTGTGGCTGTCTATATTATTTATAGTCTCTGGTCATACATACCGTTTCTGTTGTTCCTTCTTAGCCTCCAGCATAGCCTCCTTCTTCTTCCTGGCGTCGTCTTTGCTCATCTGCTCCTCCCGGGCTCTGTTGATGGCCGTCACCTTCGACGCGGAGGCCGGCAACGTCTTCATTGGCGGCAGCTTGGCTGTCGGCTTCGTTGCTGAACTTGATATCTGAATACGAAATTAACTCAAGGTGATTCACTCAAACTTTTTTTAAGGCTTAGGGTACTAGGTATAGACGGGGAATGGCAATAATAATACCAAGACCGAACGGGACAGTCTTATAGAACTTTCAATGGGTATGACAGAGAAGCTGACATAGACATTGTAATTATTGCTTACTATTAAAAGGCCCTAAGTACAATATTGCCCTTCAATTCAAATTCCCTCCAAGACACCAACCGACTAAATTATGTAGGCTGGTTACAGTATGCTATCAGCCATCTTGAAACGTGTTTTAAAATTAGTCGCATTGCGTGTACTCTGCCCTTTTTGGGCGAACGCGTATTTCAACTTTAGAGATACTTGCTTTGAGGGCAATAACGATTATCACAAATAGTAGAAGATTACTGTAGGCACTTTAAATTTTTCAAGGGGTTCTTGTAACAAAAAAATATTGAAGCGCCCTTTAAATAAAAAACTGTAGTTTTTCATGTTTTGCCCTAGCTAACAAACTGTAGTATTTTTTTAAATATGTTTAGGTACCTAGTTGGTTACTAAGTTCTGTTACCAGATTTCTGACTGATAAAATATAAAATAAAGTTAAAATAAAAAAAATAAGTAATTATTCAATAGCCTAATTTCTAATGAACATAATATGGTATAATAATATACAAATCAGATGGGAAATTTATTGAAAATCCTTGTAAAGCACAAGATTGCCTGAAGACGCAAACACGCGGCAAATTTAAGAAAATTACACTTTAAAAAAGGGCATCAAATAAATATTGCACCTTTGTTTAGAAGGTTCCATTGCTTTTTGGTAAGAAAAACCTGTTTATTAGAGGTAATTTTGAGACCACCATTTAATTTTCTTGCGATTTTATCCCACAGATATTCCCATTTGAAACATTGCCTATTTTTAAGTTTTGCACAAATGACATAGATTTAGACTGCTATGGAACAAGCAGACATGCAACGTTTAGTCTAGTATTTTATCAGATAGACCCACGTGAACTATACATATACCAAATTGGAGCTAAAGAATATAGCTACCGAATTGTGCAAGGCTGGTGCGTCTTAAACGTGATTAAAAATAAATAGGACTTAAAATCAACATGAACAAGGAGCGTAATTTTGACGTATATTTTTCACGCCTTTTTCCGAGTGTTATAAAGAATTCTGAAAAACTGCGACGATAATTTTCAATTCAATATATTGTAATCTATTGACTATTAAATAAGCTTTTAAATTATGTACATGAATGATTAAAATGTTGCTACCTATTCCTATTTATTTAGTGAAAACTCTAGTAACAGAACTTAGTAACCGACTAGGTAGGTAATATAAGCTAAAGTTATAAGGACTTTCTGTATGCCCATTAAGTGGTTTATTTAAATTTTAATACATTTACGCCTGTTATATGATATTGTAAGCTGCACGCCTGCAAGTCTAATGTTAAATATAAATAGTTGTTTGGGGTGAACTGAAAACCAGCGCTGTAGTTGCTAGTCTACGCCACAGCAAATGCTGAGTACATCCCTTTTGTCCACACTGTTTGTTTCTTTTTAATTATGTATAGATTAAGAACGGGAATTCGTTTTACGCCGAGGCATGTACAGTGCTTCAGTCAAGAGATAAAAAAACCAGCAGTTTGTAAAACCTGCCGACAACTTCAAGCCATCGCCTGAAAAGTTGTATCAAATCCTATTACAGTCCCCTCGAGTTAATACGCCTGAAACAGGACTGTTCCGAGCCGAGCCTATAATAAGGAACGTAATGACAATATTTTCATTGTAAGTTTGAGGAAATATTATCAACCGACTTCAAGATTTCGAAGGAGGAGGTTATCAATTCGTCGGGATCTTTGTTTTTGCTATATTTTTTTTTATGTATGTTCACCGATTATTCGAAGACGGCTGGACCGATTTGGAAAATTCTTTTTTTGTTTGAAAGCGTATACTTCACAGTTGGTCCCATTGTAACCAGGTCAGGATCTGATGATGGGATCCTGGAGAAATCGAAGGAACTCTTCAACTATTATAGGCACACCTATAGTGATTTGAGTATTTTTTACTGCAGCTCGAGCATTTGCTGTTGGAAAGGTGGATGCTAAGTGAAGTCGGTTCTTTTTTGTTTAAAATTATTTAATTACCTGTGTCGTTTTGCCGTTAAATATCATGTTGTTCATCTTCGTGAGGGTGTCAGCAGAGAGGACCTGCTTCGATATTATTTTATCGGGTGGTGTGCTATTTTCTGTTTCCGCGGCCTGCGAAAATAAAATCATTATTGTAGACAGAGGGGTTTCACTATGGCTTTCTCCATTGTACGCGTTTCTGCCATTGCGCTTACCGCATATGAGGGAAGGGTTGGCACATCGCTTATCAGCTTATGGGTGCGTTCGAGAGTATCTTTCAGACGAGTGTTTATTACATGCGTATGACATGTTTCAAACTCTTTCATACTCTTCACGGATATGTGAAGTACGTTGAAAACCCCTTTTTTAAGCGCATGACAGCTAATGTTTTTATCTCTGTAACTAAATGTAAATTCAGGAAGGAGAATTTTGTGTACTTGTAGTATTATTTATTCTGTTGTAGATGTAATTTCCAATGTACCAAGAAATGCAACTAGAGAACAAACCAAATTATCCATACTAATATTATAAATGGGAAAGTGTATGTATGTGCTTGTTTGTTTGTCCGTCTTTCACGGCAAAACGGGGCGACGAATTGACATGATTTTTTAAGTGGAGATAGTTGAAGGGATGGAGAGTGACATAGATCACTTTTTGTATCTTTCTAACCCCCCACTTCCCTAAAATGGGGGGTGGAAGTTTGTATGGAGCATTCCGGGGGGCAATCAGGAAAGGGGAACCGTGTTACCCCGAATTTAACGCGAGCGAAGCCGCGGGCAAAAGCTAGTTTTAAATAAATATTATCATTAGCTAAACGCGTCTTAGCATTTCAAAAGATTGCATTTACACGAGGACCAATACGTTACGGGTAGCCTATGGGTTAAGGCGTCTGCCGCGAATGCAGAAGACGCTGGTTCCAACCCTGGGCAGCAGAGGCCTTGGCCACATTTTCCTTTGTGTATGACATCTATTTAAGACTGTCGACCATCAGTGGCGCCCTCATTGGGGGGATTGTATTTCTTAATAAATGAATCAATTTATGTATCCTCAGTGTTAAACTGTAGTCCTACTGATTACGAAACTTTTGATCTTTGTCACAATGTTTCACTTTGCGTATTTTTTGCTTCATCACCTAAACGGCAAATGGTGGCCACTTTTCTCCATTTAGGTGATGAAGCCAAAACATATATCATAAGTTGCGGAATTAGTAGGACTACAACTTAACATGATGTATTGTACAGAAATTGATTGACGCAGTCTTAAGTTTGTACCATTAACACTTTGATCGCCAAGCATCGGGCAGAAAAATCGTGCCCTCAGCGCCAGTGCGCGCGAGGCTACTTTCTAGTCGCTTATATTTTGGACGTGATATCACGTACTCGCGCTAAGGGCAAGACTTTCCGTGCGCGTGATTTGACGTTAATAATTCAACAAGAGCAATCAACATGTATGTATATATTACCTTCTTGGCCATAGCTCTCGTTTTCGTCCTAGTCGTCCTGGCGGCCATTTCTTCGAACTGTTGCACTTTGGCTTTCACAGCAGACCTGCAACATATACGTACAAAAAACAATTTATAAACGCGAAGCGATAGTGCAGCGTCAGAAGTACAAGGTCCCTGGGCGCTGGTTACGGTGGGCTGCTGGGGGGGGGGGGGGGGGGACCATGTGTAAGCGACACGTGACACGGGCCAGGGAGAGGACCCCGTTCCGAGTCAGAGTCTTTCTGGTCCAAAGGTCATAGCTATCCAGCGCGGTTATGCCACGAACGTTATAACTTATATTAAACTAGCTTTTGCCCGCGGCTTCGCTCGCGTTAAATTCGGGGTTCCCCTTTGCCCCCCGGAATGCTCCATACAAACTTCCACCCCCCATTTTAGGGAAGTGGGGGGTTAGAAAGAGACAAAAAGTAGCCTATGTCACTCTCCGTCCCTTCAACTATCTCCACTTAAAAAATCACGTCAATTCGTCGCCCCGTTTTGCCGTGAAAGACGGACAAACAAACAAACACACACACTTTCCCATTTATAATATTAGCATGGATTAAATTAAATTAAAAATCATTTATTTTGGACACTGAGATCCATAATTTGTTAGTAACAAGAACAAAAACAAAATTACAGGTTAACTTACAACTAGGGTTAGTAGCAAAGCTATATTATATTATAAGTATGGAAAAAAATATGAAATTGCAATTTTTACACTTAAATCTTGCGTTTATGTGTATGGTTATGGTTACCATACAATTTATTTTACAATAACATGAAATAAAACAATTAAAAACGGATTTTATCGCGTGTATTGAGTTTAAATTACATCCCGACGTTTCAAACACTTTACAGCGTTCTAAAAACTATCTCAATATGCAAACCTACCCACATATTAATATGTGGGTAGGTTTGCATATTGAGATAGTTTTTGAACGGAGGTAATTGTACATTTTTCCTCAGTCGACCCGTTGACCACGAACGCTGTAAAGTGTTTGAAACGTCGGGATGTAATTTAAACTCAATACACGCGATAAAATCCGTTTTTAATTGTTTTATTTCATGAATAACTATCGCGGCAACCGAAGACAATATTATTTACAATAACATGTTAAAAATCGAATGTTATCATTGTTTTTTTAAATTTCGTACTTTAATAAAATCGTAAAATTTGAAATTTTGCAGCCTTTGAACAATTTAAATAGATTTTTTTTATTTTCACTTTATTTGAATATATTGATCACTTTGCATCCTATTAACTAAACTTTATTGCATAGTTCAACATGTGTCATCATCCCTATCGTATGCAACATTATTTTTTTACTACTTATAATCTGAAAATAATTATCAATATTTTAGATTCGTCATTCAATTCTGTATCACGAATAATCTCTTGCTACACGACCCCCAAATCACCATGTATACGTGGTGTGGGTACTCACGTGGGTTCTGGTTGCTTGTCCTCTTGAGAGGGCGAGCAGCCCTCCTCGCTGTTGTCGTCCGTCAGTATGGACAGGTCGTCCGTCACGTTGGCCGCCGCGCCCGCTGAAACCAACAATATGTTGTTCATTCACAGACCAATATTTTTTTATTTGAAACACAATGCAGTATTTATCTACACTCGCATTGTAAGTCCTCTAAAACGTGTTCGAAAACGGTAGGCAATGGCTAGCATTACCACAACCGATTTTACTATGATAAGCTTTTTATCTGTGGCAGTAACGTAATTTTAACTTTACATGCTCAACTATTGATGTGTTATGAGTTTTGATAACATAATGCAGGTGCAGGTGTAGCACGCTCCCGCGCGGCCGCCGACACAATCGAGGTTTCGGAATACGGCATTTAGGATAAATAATATGAGTGTAGATAAAGCAGTGTATGCAACTGTACGTAATTAGGCCTTAAAACACTCGTGTGATCTTATTATGAAACTCACCTGCGGCTCGTTTCATAAAACCACACTCATGTTTAAAGGACCCTTATTACGTAACAGTTACATAAACTACTATTATGTAACTGTTACGTTTTAAGGTCTAATTACGTATAGTTGCATACACTGCTTTATCTACACACATATTATAAATCCTAAATGACGTGTTCGGAAACCATTAGAATGACCGCCATGACCAACTCGATTGTGCGAACGGTCCCCCGACCGTTCGCACAATCGAGTTGGTCATGGGAGGAGGTCGAGGAGGGCTGGACATTCATTATGTTACCAAAATCGATGTTCCATATTTGAAACTCATATCATAACTTAACGATATTTGAGCATGAAGGTTAAAATTACGTTACTGCCACAGATGTAAAACTTATCATAGTAAAATCGGTTGTTGTAATGCTGACCATTAGGCGTGTCCACACCGGACGCACCGCCTCGCGAGGAAATTGCCGCGCGAGGCAGCTCGGCTAGTGTGTACGTGCCTCGGCCGAGGCAAACGCAAGCGCGGCCGCAATGCCTCGGGCGCGGCACGTCCACACTAGCCGAGCCGCCTCGCGCGGCAATTTCCTCGCGAGGCGGTGCGTCCGGTGTGGACACGCCTAATGCATAAAGTTTTTAAACACATTTTAGAAGACTTGCAATGTGAGTGTAGATAAAAATGATAAAATACAATATAAACATAATAAACAGACTCCCTACCCTAACAGTCTCTACTTAAATAATTAATTAGAGATAAAAATTTGGCACAGATCACTGTCAATGGGAAAGGTGCCCAGAAGGCTGGCCGTATTGCGACGCTGAATGATAGCTACTCGTTGTGAACTATTGTAGCCAGCCCTCTGGTCACCAGAGGCCTCTATTAGGCGCGCCGACAGATCTTGGCCCCCACGGCCCCAAACTTTCAACCAATGGAGAATACGTAAATGTAACGGTTGTATGTTGTTGTGTGCTGCTGGTAAGTAGAGTCGCCAGAGAGCTCGAAGAGGATGCTGTGATGCCGGGTACCCTCTCGTCCCTTTAGCCGTCAACACGGGAATCCTCCTTTAAATTAAAGGGTCGCAACGCGCATGTGACACCTCGGAGTTGCAGGCGTCCATAGGCTACGGTAGCTGCTTACCATAAGGCAGGCAGTATGAATCAGAGATGTAACAGATGCGGTTTTATCGGAACCGAAAGCGGAATCGGAACCGAAAACGGAAGCGGAACCAGAATCGGAGCCCGAGTGATAGCAGCACGTGGCAAGCGAGGACATGAGCAAATAACAGGTATAAACCCGAATCTTGAAGCAAATCAAATTATTTTTGTTCAATATTTTTTTTGATTTGCTTTTTTTTTTAAGTAGTTACACTACTATATATAAACTGAAAATAGATGTCATATACTTCAGAAAAAGTGACCAAACCCTCCGGTGTCCGAGGCCAGATTTGAACTGGCGTCTTCAGCTTTCGCGGCTGACGTCCTGACCACTAGACCACCCGGTCACGGCGGAGCTTGATAATTTTCTCATGTATATGCAATCTCTGAATTTGAAACGGCTAGGCGCCGTTGACCATACTCTAAAGGCATGCGCAGTACGTGCTTGCACCTCCTATCCGAACCACTTACGTGATTCTGGTATAGCGAGAGAGATGGTGCTGCCATCTATGAATCTTGAAGCAAATCAAATCAGCAGGTATAAACCTGTTTGTTTTTGATGTACGCCGTTAATTTCCCTTCGCTGCGTTGCTATGACATCCGATATAACTTCTGTTTTGAAAGTAACAGAACCGGAACCGAAGCGGATGTTTAAAACTAATCGAAAGTTCCGACTTGACGGAACCGAAACCGGAGCTCTGTAACATCCCTGGTATGAATTATTATAAAAAAACTAATGTTATTATGTGTTACCTTTTTCTATTACAACAGTGCAGTCCATGATCTTAGCCTGTGGTTTGTCTAACACCATGGTGTCTCTATTGATTTTGTCTAACACGACCGTTTCATTCATCGCAATCTGAAAATAGTACAATACTTACCAAGGACTGTAAAAGAAAGAAAGCCAGAAATCGCAGGTATTTGTGACCCGAGCCGCAGGCGAGGGTTGTAAATATGCGATAGAGGGCTTTCTTTTTTACTACCTGTGGTGAGTACACAATTTTACGTCTCCACCTGGCCATAATGCTTCGCGTCTGGTAAAACTCACTTTATGGCCAGGTGTGACGTAAAATAAAATTATAAATTATTTCCAAATAAACATTGATTTTTTTTTCTATTTCACTCAAAACTTAAATAGTCTCATAAAATAGTATTTTATACAGTCTTGACATAATAATGAGCTTTTCAGACGAGTACCGTGTTTAGGGCACGAAGCTTGCTGAGTGGCCCAAGTAAGGTATGAGATTGAAAAGCTTAATTATGTCACTATTGTCACGCTTTTTAAGGCCTATTGTCAATCTTTTTATGCTTGCAGCCTGTGGACTAGTTTCACGCAACGATCGTACAATGCCCTGAGAATACAATATACAAGGGCTGCTATTTATATATCCGGAAACCGGGATTACAATCTTCTTAAATAGCATATTTGGCCTCCATGGTAAAATTTGAACTTTTTTAAGTACTGGCCGGTATATTTTTTCTTTCTTATTAACGCTCGTGTTTTGTTTTTGACGGGTTTTAAATGTCATCTCGCAGCAAGAATGGAACTCACTCGTGAAAATATTCGTGCTATGATTTATTATGATTTTCGGCGTGGTTTAACGCAACAACAGTGCATAGATCAACTAACTTCAACTTTTGGTGATGAAGCCCCATCTAAAACTACTGTGTATCACTGGTTTAGTGAGTTCAATCGTGGACGTAGTATGCTTACGGGCGAAGTTAAGGCAGGTCGCCCGAAATCGGTCGTTGTACAACAAAATATCGAGGCTGTGCGAAAACTTATAATGGACGACCGACATGTTACGTACCGCGAGATAGAGGCGACTCTGGGTATTTCTATGACCAGCATTAATAGCATATTACATAATTATTTGGCTGTAAAAAAAATTTGTTCGCGTTGGATACCCCACAACTTAACAAAAGAGCAAAAAGATGCTCGCGTCGAATGGTGCAATAAAATGTTAAAAAAATATAACCGTGGTGGCTCAAAAGCCGTTTATAACATCTATACAGGTGACGAATCCTGGATCTATGCATACGATCCCGAAACGAAGCAACAATCAACGGTATGGGTGTTTCAAAATGAGCCGAACCCTACGAAAGTTACTCGTGCAAAAAGTACATTGAAACAAATGGTGGCCTGCTTCTTCGGTATTAATGGCCATGTAGCTACAGTGCCACTAGAAAACCGTAGAACGGTTAATTCAGAGTGGTACACGACCATTTGCTTACCGGAAGTATTTGAACAAATTCGTAAAACTAACCAGCGACGAAGAATCATTCTTCATCATGACAATGCCAGCTGTCATACGTCACGCGAAACAACTCTATTTTTGGAGGGTCAAAATGTGGAATTAACGGGTCATCCGCCGTACAGCCCTGACTTGGCACCCAACGATTTTTATTTATTTCCAAATATAAAGAATAAATTACGCGGTCAACGATTTTCGACCGCTGAAGATGCTGTCGACGCATTCAAACAACACGTTATGGAGGTACCTCAGGCGGAGTAGCAGAAGTGCTTTAAAAATTGGTTCACGCGAATGCAAAAGTGCATAGATCATCAAGGGGAATACTTTGAAAAACAATAAAACCATTTTCAGCCGTGTACGTTTGTTTGTTTTATTGTTTCCGGATATATAAGTAGCAACCCTCGTAACAATGCGTTTAGGATGCTAACGGGTTTGCCGCGGTACTGCAGAGCTTCGGGGATGTTTGCCGACGCCCGTACGGATGACTTTCACGCTATCATCCGTAAAAGAGCGGCATCCCTATTGTACAGGCTGCAGAGTGGTACCAACAGCATCCTAAACGCATTAGTCGCTAGAATAGACTGCCCACTGATGAGCCGTTGGGATAAACTGCATGAACCCAATGCCTCGTCAAAACAATAATAATAATTTATAATTTAATTTTGTAATTGGTTTTTTATGTTTTATTATATTTTATAATTATAATTTATGAATATCCGTAATACTAACATAGGTTAAGTCGTAATTGTAACTAACATTGTATGGGACTTGTGCCTGAAATAAATAATTTCATTTCATTGTATACAATACTTTTTTTAAGAGTGCTTAAAATAGGCAAGCCGCTAAGAATTAAGTTCGACGAATACCTTACACAACCTGCTCCCTTTATATAATTTAGTAACTTCGATCTCCCGGTGGATCATACCGGCGGTTGGGGAAGAGGACGACACTCCTCCCCGACCGTCGTATAATATTGTATGTAAATCCATTTCAGCATTGTCGACGATGCTAAAATTTGCGACCATAAAAGCTCCATCGAAAAGTATGCGCTAGTAGTTTGGTCTACAAAGTCTCAATTCAAGCATTATAGTCGACGAGTAGAAAAACAGAGTATTTCAAATTTAGACTTATACACCGTGGGCTGGAATAACCCGACAGATCTTAATCACGAATTTCTAAGACCAAAAGAAGTAAAAAATGTTATGTAACTTTAGGTCAATTTCGCCAAAAAAAATTTTTTTTCTTGTTTTTTTTTTTCATTTTTTGAATGTTTATTGCACATGAAAAGCAAATGTTATTAATAAAATTTTCGCCTAAAACATATTGGTACTTTTTTTTTGAAAAAAATTAGTTACTGCAAAGTTTTCCTTGTCACTGTGATATCTGTCAATAAGGACGTGTAAACTATGTCCAATAGTGGCAACAACGCCATTAGAAAGGCATTTTGTGATGAGTTATAATAAAAAGTGTATTTTTTTTAAATCGGTATTAACTCTGAAACTAGGCGTATTCCAGAAAAGTTTATAGAACATTTTAGTCTCATAGTAGATCAGGAATTTATGGTTAAAATCTGTCGGGTTACACAAATTCACCGTGTATAACTCGAGTTTTAACTGTCTATTAATGTTTGAAGAGTTCCCTCAATTTCGCAGGATCCCATCATGATCAGGATCCCATCATGAGATCATGGGACCAACTGCCAAGTATACACTTAAAAAAAAACTAAATTTTGCAATATTTAAGATCTCAACGAATTGACAACCTACTCCTTCAAAACCTTGAAGTCGGTTGAAAAACCAGCATTGCACTATTCTAGTTAAATTGGTTAACGTTAAATATACCGACGGCGTCTATCATTCATAACTGTCATATCTTAAATATATAAATGAAGAAACCGACTGACTGATTGACTGACTGACTGACTGACTGACATATCAACGCACAGCCCAAACCGCTGGTTCTAGAGATTCCAAATTTGGCACGTAGGTTCCTTATAAGGTCTAGGGATGTCACTAAGAAATAATTTTTCAAAATTCATCCCCTAAGGGGGTAAAATGGGGGTCCAAAGTTTGTATGGCTAATCAAGATTTGTTAGACTATTTTATTCAAAACTTCAGAGGAGTATTCCTAACGATAAATGAGTAAACGCGTGTTTCAGGTTTTTTGAAAATTCAACCCCTAAAAGGGGCAAATGTGGTCACAAAGTCTGAAAGTCAACATGGGTATCGTATCCTTTTGAAGTACTTTTAGTACGCAGGCGAAGCCTTGGGAAAAGGCTAGTTTTACGAGTATATAAGGAAAGAATAGCACTTACCGTCTTCCCATCAGTATGGTCATACTTCCCATTAGTCAGCACCACAGTCTTGTCCATACTGATGGTCACCGTCGTATTCATATTAGTACTACTAATAACATGTGTTTCTTCCAAACTCGCTTGCTTATCAATTTTCGCCTTTGCCCCCTTCTTTTTAGAGCCCTTTTTCGATTGTATGGAGTCGTCGGATGTTATTGACAGTGTTGAGTCGGTTTTGGTTTTTTTGACGTTCTTTTGAGGTATGACGGGTGATTTGGAGTCGGGTACGGAGATTCTTTCTTCTTTGGGGGTTATAATTTCCGGTCCAGGGCTAGGTTCTCTTGGTTTTTCTGGTTCTGGGGTTGGCTCTTTCGGTTTTGGCGGATCTTCCTCGCTGTAAGAAATAATTAATTTGTAAATTATTAAAGAAAAAACAATCTGTCTTAAGAACGTTTTGACTGGATATATTATCAAAACATTTACCTTGTCGAATCATCAAATGATTAAAGCGATTTATATATGCGAAAGATAATTTTTTAGTAAGTACTACCAAAAGATTGAATCTTGAAGCAAATCAAATTATTTTGTGAATATTTTTTGATTTGCAATTTTTTAAGTAGTAACACTACTATGTATATTTAAGTTCTAAACTGAAATAGATGTGATATACTTCAGAAAAAGCGACCAAGCCCTCCGGTGTCCGAAACCAGATTTGAACTGGCGTCTTCAGCTTTCGGGGCTGACGCTCTGACCATTAGACCACCCGGTCACGGCGGAACTTGTCGAATTTTCTCAAGTATATGCAATCTTCAAAAAATTCGACAAGTTCCGCCGCGAAAGCTGAAGACGCCAGTTCAGTCTCAACTTGGTCACTTTTTCTGTGTCCAAGTATATTACATCTATTTCAGTTTATACCAAATGATTGTTTTCATAAAACGACCCTGTCAGCTTAAGAGATCTTAAGAGGTCTGTGGTTGGAAACTACTGGGGAAGGGCTAACTAATATTATATATATAAAAAACAAAGTTGTATGAATCGGTTACACCATTTATAACTGAAGAACGGCTGAACCGATTCAGATTCAGATGATTGGTTGGATTTGTCTCAGTCCCAAATATTATTAAAGAAAGTTGAGAAATAAAAAAAGAGAAGTGAAGTAAGAGTAGTTATTGGGTAAAGGCTGGAAGTCGGTAGAGTGGGGAGGGGTGGGAGACGGTGAGACTGGCGTAGGAGTCAGTGGGAATGAGGTTAGAGTCGATGGGAGTGAAGTAGGAGTCGGTGGAAGACTAGTATCTTCCTAACATCTGGTTTAAAATGTTAAGACTAGCGTCTTCCGCCACTATACTGGCGTACGAGTCAGTGGGAGTAGGGCAAGGATGATTAAGATATGGATTGACAATGCCTATACAAAATCGCGTTCCCTTATTTCAGGCTAAAGCACTAGCGTCATCTATCGGTCACCACAAACACTAAATTCCTACTTAACCTTTCTGTTAAGCCCATTGGTTGACTGGTAGAGAATGCCTTATGGCATTAAGTCCGCCATTTGTACCATCTTATTTTGTGCAATTAAGATTAAATAAAAAAATAAAAAAAAAATAAAAAAAATAAGTTTCTAATATTTTGTTCGGCGATTAACGCTGACAGAATAATTCGACTCCAGACTCAACAGATGGCGCTGTGGCTCACAGTACCGAAAACAAACGTATAGCCTGAAAGTTCGAGGAACGCGATTTTGTATAGGCACTGTCCATCCATATCTTAATCATCCTTGGAGTGGGGTAAGAGACGGAAGGACTGGCTTAGGACCGTAGGAGTGAAAATGAGGTCGATGGGAGACAGTAGGGTCTTGGCGGTACGAAGTTCGCCGGGTCAGCTAGTAATATATAAATAAATGTACTTACGCTGCCTTCTTCCCTCGTCTGGTTCTCTTTGGTCTTGGTTTGTCTGCTGGTGACCCTGTAAGTTGTTTTACGTTATTTAAGCGGTTATGACTATAATTAGGAGGAACATTTTATTATTACCTTATTAAATCGGGAGTTTCTATAGTTACGTTTAAAACGTTTGGTTTTCAATATTAGATCTTTCTGATGGTAGTGATGGTATTATATATTATACTATATGTTTTCTTGAATAACTTTATAAAATAATTTTATTCATGTTTACAACAATGTCCTTATAAATTACATTAAAATTTCTTAGCTTAGGCTAACCTGCTAAACTACTCAGAGGCCCCCGCGAGTGGTTCCTGGCGCAAAGGTGCCCATCACACTCGCTGCGTTACCGCGTTGGATGGCGATGGATAGCCTTTGCGCCAGGAAAGGACCCACGCGAGCATCAGACCCCCTCTCCCTAGCACGCCGCCCTATTTCCCTCATAAAAACCATAGCCTCCGCCCCCCAACACCCTGTCGTCTCACAAGCCAAGGGGACAAAGTAATATTTATTTAGTAAGGCCGAATATTTGTCGCGTTTTTTCGCTGCGGCATATTCTGCAGCGGCCCCCGCTATATGTTTTTGTAAATTACTTACCGATACCATTTTCTAAAGCTGGTTG
The DNA here is from genome assembly GCA_947086415.1 of Pammene aurita. Lineage (NCBI taxonomy): Eukaryota > Metazoa > Arthropoda > Insecta > Lepidoptera > Tortricidae > Pammene > Pammene aurita. The sequence continues at coordinate 3,107,937 of OX352291.1, forward strand.
TTTATTATCTGTGTCAGTGGTTGATGATTCTGATACTTTCTGTAAAATAAAAACAATAGATTATATAAGATAGATATATTCTTTATTTGCTTGCCACAATATACACACACTTAGATAGGTACAATGAGGGTTTCCGCGATCGAGTTTTTCACTAGATGGCAGCACCGTGGCGACAGGTCTAGCTGTCACAATCCACCAATCATGTTTAACCATATATTTTTTGATTGGTGGATTTTGACAGCTGCTGCCAAAAAGACTTGTCGTCACGGTGCTGCCATCTAGTGAAAATATCAATCGCGGAAACCCTCATTACATCCTTAAAAAGAACGATTTCTGTGTGCGTTGCAGCAATACAAAAGGGTTCTGACTCAGCAATATGCTTCACTCTTTCGGGCGAAGCACTGGTATTATGCCATAAGGCCACGTTACATGTATGATAGAAGCATAAATATCTTAATTTTCAATATGATTGACTTAATGTATCTACACGTGTAAAAAGAAAGTTCTGAATATTAAACGGTTAAATAATTAAATACTGCGATTGTATCTATATAAGAGCGTGGGCTCCGGAAACCTTCGATCAGAAGTTTGCACTTGCGATGTGAATGAATGATGGTTTGTCAAAAAAATTGTTATAGAATTCTAAAGGGTTGGCAACGCGTATTGCAGTGGTAGTGGTGGTAGTGGAGTTGCAGGTATCTAGCAGCCATTAAATATGTCGAAGCGGTTAAGGTACTTTATCTACACTCATATTGTAAGTCCTCTAAAATGCGTTCAAAAACCGTAGGCAATGACCAGCATTACATCAAACGATTTCACTATGATAAGTTTCTTATCTGTGGCAGTAATGTAATTTTAACTTTACATGCTCAAATATTGTCAAGTTATGAGTTTCAAATTTGGAACAGCTGTCAAAATCAACACAATTTCAATGGGTTTCTATTCTAGTATCCATCGATTTTAAAATGTTGTTGATACGAAACGTCAGTACGATATATTTTTTGACATAAACCGCACGACATTTTGATCTCGGATGACATGAGAATAAGAGAGTAGTTTATGCAACTGATACATAATGAGGGGCCTTAAAACACTTGTGTGATCCTATACTCGTGTTTTAAGGCCCCTCATTATGTATCAGTTGCATAAACTACTATAAAAGTATTCTAAAGTTGTTCGCGTCGTTTAGGTATTTGTGTCCATCTTGTTTACATGCGTGTTGTCTACACCTATCCTTTAAGAACCTTTATCTACACTCACATTGTAGGTCCTCTAAAACGTGTTCAAAAACGGTAGGCAATGGCTAGCATTACCACAACCGATTTTACTATGATAAGCTTTTTATCTGTGGCAGTAACGTAATTTTAACTTTACATGCTCAAATATTGATACGTTATGAGTTTTGATAACATAATGTACACCTGCACGCGCCCGCGCGACCGCCGGCACACAAGAGTTGGCCATGGCGGTGCAATGGCAGCCATTCTATGGTTATCAGAACACGGCATTTAGGATAAATAATATGAGTGTAGATAAAGCAGTGTATGATTACATAAACTACTATTACACACTTTTTTTAAGAACATCATACTGTTATAAATAATAAATATTATAAGGACAATCTTACACAAATCGACCTAGGCCCACAGTAAGCTCAATAAGGCTTGTGTCATGGGTACTAGACGACGATATATATAATATATAGATATAGATAAATACTTAAATACATAGAAAACATCCATATCTCAGGAACAAATATCTGTGATAAACACACAAAATAAATGCCCTGACCAGGATTCGAACCCGGGACCTCCTGCTTCGTAGGCAGGGTCACTACCGACTGGGCTAGGAGGCCGTTACTGTTCACCACCAGGAGGGCTGTAGGCTCGTTTGACACTATAATTTTCCTAGCGTCTGTCCCGGCCTTTTTTCTGCAGCTGAATTGAGCCTGCTGAAGTCAGGTTCGCAACCAAATGCCGTGCGTAGGCAGCAGGTTTTTACGCAAGCGAGTGGCACCTGACTGGGAAGATCTGGGAAGTGAGTAAGCTGGCTAGCCGAACACGTAGTAGATATAGAGCGCACCTTCTTGGCGCGCGTGCGCTTGGGCCGCGGCTCGGGCTGCGCGGGGGGCGCGGGGGCGGGGGGCGCGGAGGGGGCGGGGGGCGCGGGGGGCGCGGGCGCGGGGGGCGCGGGGGGCGCGGGGGGCTCGCTGGAGGCGGCGCGGCGCGAGGCTCGCGCGGCGCGCTCTCCCTGCGCCGGCGCCGGCGCTGCAATCAATATATCCTACTCAAATACCATACCACTATCGTTTCAATCTTTTCACTCCTCATGCTCAAAAAGTGTGCCATATTATACCTCGGCCACACACTCGACGAGCGGCGTGGGAAGTAGCGAGGGAAGTAGGCAGAGACATAGTGTGGCCGCGCTACTCGTCATGCCGCTCGTCATGCCCACCGCTCCCTATTTTGTCGGTTTTTTGGCGCGAGTCTAAGGGCCGCATATCATAATCGCGCGAGTAGGGCAGTGTGTGGTCGGAGAGGAGAGGGCAACATCGCGGCAGCGCGAGGGGCATAGTGTGGCCGAGGTATAATGGTACTCCCACACCAGCTGTTATAAATGTTATAAAACAAAGTGTAACAAGGATAAGGCTAAGTAGCACTATGTTGTTAAAGAAAGATAGTTGCTGTTATATAACGGCTAGTGTGGGCTTACCAAGGCAGACTAAAGTAGAACATTTAGCCTCTAAGGCCAATATGTATACGTATTTATGATTTACAAAACATTTTAAAATGGCCAATCAGAACACTTCACCATATTAAATCCAACAATCACAACACATATCGAAGTTAATCGGAACGCTGGATTCTTTTTCAATGCGTATACTGTTTACATTATTTAAGTCCTTAAAATCGACCAACCAGGATACGAAATTTATTTCTCAAAAAATGAAGTGTGTTTGATCCTACTTCACAATCATTAAAAAATATTAAAATCTGTTGGAAGCGCTTTTAAACGTGTGCCAAACGGCATACACACAACAAGCCCCTCCGACAGAGCGACCTTGGTCTGGACGGACTGTGTAGAAAGTTGTTGCCAGCAAAATTATATGAACCACCAACCAAGATCTTTTTTTCGCAATCGAAGTGAAAAATAGTATGTAATACTCTGGTCTAAGAGCCAATATTACTACTCGAACAATTTTCTCTCACTCCGTTCGGGAAAGTAACCACCTCGTAGTAACATGGCCTACTTTAGACCCTTATCAAATAATCTACTGTTCTTTATAAGTTTGAATGTGTATTTTTAAAGCCATGCAAGAACTAAAATACACAAACACGCAACCTGACAACATGACATGCGATAAATTAATAATAAAAATAGAGTCATCAATAAGAGTCAAGAAAATATAATGATTAACCGTGCCCAAAGGTTCCATGCCTAACACATTTTGTTTATAAGTCTAAGTTCCTACTTTTTATACGCATTTATATATTTGAACTTTTTAAAACAAAACTTTTCTTTCAATATCATTCGATATAATATACGTAACATCTTTTTTTAACCGAAAACAGTACCCCTGATTAAATATTATACACAGTTCCACACCAGTCTCTAAGTCACCAAAGGAACTTACTTTAAATCTCAATTTAAGCATCTCTGAAAGAAGCAAAAATGTTAACAAATACGAGAAGTCATTAATATCCCAGTTATTCAAAATGACAAATTTTTCTGACTTTTTTATTTCTCAAAATATTCACTTAATCACAAAATTTTCAATGAATCCTCAATATAAATTTTAAGGACCTATCGATTGATGTGCAACATGTTGATATTTGATATAAATATTTTTTTCTGCAATTTAACTACATACTTAATTAACTAAACAGCAGCATTCAAAATACACCTTTTATCTAAATTATATAAAGATACGCCAAATAGTTTCCGAGTAAAATTACTGTGACATACGGACAGACGGACGTGACGAAACCATAAGGGTGTCGTTTTTGCCATTTTAGTTACGGAACCCTAAAAACGACAATCAAAACAATTACCGGGAGGTGGCGGAATGGTCTCCGTGTTCTTTCTAGTGCGCGTGCTCCGCTTGCCGGACGGCTCGTCTCCGCTGTCTGTGGGCTTCTCCTTCGGAACCTTACGAGGCTCTACAAAATTAATAAAAAAAACACAAAAATAAAAAAACTCAAATAAACATTGCTTTCATTAACCCTTTTAACGCAAAGAACCCCTAAAGAGGTCTTATGTCGTCGTGCCCGCCACGCCAACAACCCATAAAGGGGTCGGAGATGGTCTAAGAGCTGGCCACGTCAGATGTGACACAATAATGAGAGCAATGAAACCTGTCTAGTTAGGCTGCGTTACCATCTTTATTGCTAGATCCGGGCATCTGGCAGCTTTTAATGGGTGGATGTCAGAGTGACACACCAACAAAGTTTTTAAGTTGGAAAAAAGTAATACCAAAATAGGTAAAAAATTACAAAGTTGTGTAATTTATAGAGGACAGGGCCTATATTTTAACATAAGATTAAAAACCATTGTCTATTATTGCGGAAACAAAAACAGTAAGCGACTAACTAAAAATTGCATTTTACATCATTTGACACTACTTTCCCCCAACAGAACCTTCTGGATATGATATAACCTAATTAATTACATAATTTCCCATAATATTTCATTAAACCCAAAACTCTAGGATTTGTTTTCTTCAAGTTATTTGCATTCTTTGACCTCCACCACTTTACAGCTGCCAGATGTCCGGATCTAGAAATAAGCATAGTATAGCAAACTAACTACATGGGTTTCGTTGCTCTCATTATTGTGTCATATCTGGCGTGGCCAGCTCTCCGTCTAAGAGAAGGTGTACTTTGATCATCAATAAAATCTATTATGATTTGTTTTGCTCAGCACTACGAGATTCGTCTTTTTTGATAACGCAACAGTGCATGGCGTGTGAGTGATCACTTCATTCAAATATTTATTGCACAAAAAGAAAACTTATCGTACAGTCGCCATCAGATATATCGGAGCGTCCAAGGTGGTCACAAATATCTGAACAACGCCTTGTTAAGGTCATAAATTGCATGTTCGGATATTTTTGAATACCTTGGCCGCTCCGATATGTTTGATGGCGGCTGTACAAAAAGCGAACTTAATGCCATGAGGCATTCTCTACCAGTCAACGGTGCTTCTAACTATACAGAAAACAAATTATATGACAGAAGCATTCAAAAGGTTAAAGATAAAAATGTCTTTACTATTACACATCAGAAATTACAGAGGTCCCCATACTAGGCAGGCCTGTATCGCGGGGCCAGTTTACCATTTTGTGTCATGCCTTAAACTAATTATAAGAGGAATACAAAATAATTTGGGATTTTTGTTATTATGAGCTATTATCAAAATTTGCTATTAAATCAGTGATCTTGAAGTTGTACAGCCGCCGTTAAATATATCGGAGCGGCCACGGTACTCAAAAATATCTGAACATGCACTTTATCGCCTTGACAATAGAAGCGTTGTTCGGATATTTGTGGCCACCTTGGCCGCTCCGATATATCTGATGGCGACTGTAAATGAATCTTGTTGTTTTAAAAATTGCTGATTATGATAGAAAACAAACACGGCACATGGCATATAAAAGGTAAATCAAATTCTGGGCAAAACTTCCGTCCTTGATACTGACTTTGAGGCGGATCTCACACTGACGCCGCGTCCCGCTCCGGTGAACGAGACAGCGTTATACACAGGCATAGCAATAGTGGACGTTATGTTATTGTAATAAGATAAGATCTTACTTGGCACGGGAGCGGCTGGCGGCGGCATAGCTGTCTCATCCTTGCTGGGCTCTTGCTTAACAGGAACTATCGGTATGTCTAACGACGCTTCGGTTTCCATTGGCTCCGGTGGGAGGGATATCTTCTCTAGTTTCACTGGAAATTTATAGTTGATAAAAACACAGTCACACTATTAATTAGCAAATAACACGACAAATAGCCGTGTCCACACCAGGCGCACCGCCTCGCGAGCAAATTGCCGCGCGAGGCGGCTCGGCTAGTGTGGACGTGCATCGGCCGAGGCATTGCGGCCGCGCTTGCGTTTGCCTCGGCCGAGGCACGTCCACACTAGCCGATAACCTTTGAGTCTTAGGAGGGACTTTGCCTCCTTATGCGTGTTCTATCGCTTGTACAATGGGTTGTGCTCTGAAGAACTGTTTGATATGATGCCCACGGCAGCTTTTTATCACCGCACCGCTCGCCGCCGGCAGGGTGTTCATCCCCACACCCTGGAGCCCAATGGGTCGCGCACAGTACGATTTAAGAGGAATTTCCTCCCACAAACGCTGCGGCTGTGGAATGAACTCCCTGCCGAGGTTTTCCCAGTGGGCTACAGTATGAGGTTCTTCAAAAAAGGAGTGTATAGGTTCCTAAAGGGTAGGCAACGCGCATGTAAATCCTCTGGGGTTGCAGGCGTCCATAGGCTACGGTAACTGCTTACCACCAGGCGGGCCGTATGCTTGTTTGCCACCGTCGTGGTATAAAAAAAAAAAAAAAAAAAAGCTGCCTCGCGCGGCAATTTCCTCGCGAGGCGGTGCGTCCGGTTTGGACACGCCTAATCATTATAAGCAATTGGAAAACGTTATGTATGACCGAAACTGTGATCTCATGAGCTTTGAAAGAACTTGGTTTCCAATTAGATCTCATTTCTTTTAGTAGTAATACCGTTTAAGAACTTGGCATTCATTCACATTTATGTTTCTGATGTTGAGTTTTACGCCGCCCAACGGCCGACAGAATGGAGAGAAGCATGTTGAACATCGAATTGAAAGACAATGTCAAACTAACCCATAGCAGGAAAATGACAGGTGTAGTTGATGTGACATATACAGTCGAGCAACTAAAATGGAAGTGGATTGGGCACACAATTCGTAGCCGAAAAGATAAATGGTCCAAAGATATCACTGTATGGTACCCCCGCGACGGAAAAAGAAAGGGAAGGCAGAGGAAAAGATGGGAGGATGAGATTGAAGTGGAGAAGGATAGCCATGGAGAGGAAATCATGGCAAATTCTTGGGGAGGCCTTTGCCAAAGGGCAGACTGAATTTTTTTTTCGTCTACATCAAAGTTTGATTTCTTCAAAATCGTCTTAGGCCGCTTTTCCACCAGAGATGTGCGAGGAATGTGTTTTTTTAAGCAATAGAATCACTTCATTTACCTATATGTACTAGCACAGCGCAGCTCTCGGATTGGATCTCAAGTCTTAACAAACATTCCTCACAATGCATCACTCATCCCTGGAAATGCAGCGTTAAGCGAGTTTTACTTTACAACTTTCCATGCGCTTCAGAACTGGGGGCTAAGATGACAATCGTTTGTAAAACGGAACGAAACGCTATCCATCTCTCTATCGCACTAATATGGAAGAGTGAGCGTGCAGCGTTTCGTTTCGTTTTCTGCAAACGATTGATAACGTGGCAATCGTTAACGCTCTGTGGCGTAGCGTATCGCTCTCTATCTCTCATCCATATTAGTGCGACAGTGACATTTGCTTTTCGTTCGCTACGGTGCGTATACGATTGGCACGTTGATCTAAGCCCCCTGGGTGCGTAGCCAACGTACCAATCGTTAACGTTCCGTAGCGTATTGTAGTCACCTCTCCCTATCACTCTGCCATATTAGTGCGACAGCGACAGTTGCTTTTCGTTCGCTACGGAGCGTAAACGATTGGCACGTTGATCTAAGCCCCCTGGGTGCGTAGCCAACGTACCAATCGTTAACGTTCCGTAGCGTATTGTAGTCACCTTTCCCTTTCACTCTGCCATATTAGTGCGACAGTGACAGTTGCTTTTCGTTCGCTACGGAGCGTAAACGATAGGCACGTTGATCTAAGCCCCCTGGGTGCGTAGCCAACGTACCAATCGTTAACGTTCCGTAGCGTATTTTAGTCACCTCTCCCTATCACTCTGCCATATTAGTGCGACAGTGACAGTTGCTTTTCGTTCGCTACGGAGCGTAAACGATTGGCACGTTGATCTAAGCCCCCTGGGTGCGTAGCCAACGTGCCAATCGTTAACGTTCCGTAGCGTATTGTAGTCACCTTTCCCTTTCACTCTGCCATATTAGTGCGACAGCGACAGTTGCTTTTCGTTCGCTACGGAGCGTAAACGATGGGCACGTTGGCTAAGCCCCCCGATACCCTCGTCTCGCTTGCGTTACCTTGCACTACGGGCAGCGCGTTCTCCTTGTCGTCGTCCCTGCGCCGGCGCGACTTGTCCGAGTCGTCGCGACGCATCTTCTGCGTCAAGCTCACGTTCACCTGTTTTATCATTATTTAACATAATAAAGAGTACAGTACATGATGTCCCCCTTTCAAGTTTGAAAACATGAAAGGATTCGTCCATTGACGGAGCAGTATTGTGACGTGTTCATACACTATCCATATGCTATTTTATAATTTTTGTTAAATGTGTCAGTCAAGCTGTGGATTATGATCTTTTGTGACATGCTCTCTATTCTTTTATTTATACATAGTGTCAAAGATAATTTGTACTGCTAGCTAATATTTTTCATATACTAAATAAAAAAATTCAGCTAAATAGTATACTGATTGAAATTATCATTCTAATAAGGGAACGTACCCATACTACGTGACCCGTTTAGGGGGGGGAGGGGGGTCGTCAAAATACTACTCATGGTCACAAGGGGGAGGGGGGGGTTTAGGTTTACGTCACGTAATCAATAATTATTATAATTATGCTCTAGGGAAATCTCGCGCAATTTTTTTTACTTTTTAATTATGGTTTGCACGCACCTTGAGGCGTTACGCGGCAACCGCCGTTTTAATAAATACGAATATGCGTCAAATTATGATATTTTTTACTTTCTGTTTGCAAAAAAACAATAGTAAGAATTACTACGTGACAACCAGAGGGAGAGGGGGGGGGGGTCTTGGCATATACTACGGTTGGTCACCGAGGGGGGGAGGGGGTGAAAATTGTAAAAAAATTGGTCACGTAGTATGGGTACGTTCCCTAACTACTATAATAAATTTGAGTTATTACACTAACATCGTCCATAGCACAGACTAATAAATATTACTCTACTACTAAATATCGGCTTCGTAAGGACTAATATCTTTTCTAAATAAATATTTAATATAATATTTAAAGTTTACCACATCTTCACCACCACTCAACAGTAAAATGTTCTCATTTACTGACTCCAGAGGTTTATTCTGCATAATAAATAAAGGAAAACTGTATAATGATGAATAACAATGTACCCTTAACAAAAATGATAATCCTACATCTGACAAACTCCATCAAGGCTTCCAAGGCCATTGCAGATTTACAAACCTATTATGTAAAACTGCAACAACATTCATAAAAAAATACCATCACAATTTTGCGGTAACAATTTTAAGGTAACACCTCAGGTCAGGTTACAACAACAAAAAAATGTTTATTGTAATTTGAACTCTCACATATTACCAATAGAGATGACAATTATAATTGTATAACATCAAGTTAGGTTCGTGATCGGCTGGTGAAAGGGTTATTTCTGTTGAAATTGAATGGTTCTCGGACAGGGGTGACCAGTCTTTGACATGGGCTTAGCTCGGCAACAAGGCCTGTTCTTTTTACAAGCTGAATTGCATGGAATTTGACTCTTTTGGGGGCAGGCCACAGTTTGGAGAACTCTGATATAGGACTCAGGTCTACCAACTTAGCTAGGTATGAACTTCTTTAAGGAATGGAAAATATAATGCAAGACCAAGGTTTTGAACTTATTATCACTTCATGTGGCTGTGAATACCAGGGATCGAGAACCGTTCTTTGCTCCATACAAAAATCAAAAAAAAAAAAAAATACCTGTATTAAAACATTATTTTTTGTTCTTGGTATTTTTTTTTTTTAATTGGACAATGTAATAACATGGAGTCATTCATTACGTACTAATATGATTGAGTTCTACATAAACAGCATAAATTAATTCAAAATATTGGGTTATTTTGGGGTTTTTGCAAAGAACGGTTCCCGATCCCTGGTGAGTACAGTCTGTTGTGTTTAGTCACTATGCGCAACATGTTTCGGAGAGCTTAGGCCTCCATCCTCAAGCACTATGAGTAAGAGATATGTCTCACAAAAGTTTAGGTTCAATAATTGCAAACCTTTAAGGTTTTGGACTTTACAAATGTCCTTCCAAGGTATATTTACCTGTTTTGTAATATTGTTCTGTGCCTTAACAGACGCGTTACGTTTGGGTCTCTTCTCCTGTTCAGGGCTGGACATGCCGTCCACCTGCTCCTTGCTCCGTTTGTTGGACAGCCGCTTCTCCGTGGCATCTTTGGACTTTGTAATATCCTTGGGAGAGTTTTCATCTGGAATATCATTAGTTTGTTAAGCTTGTTGGAATATTTATTTTTATATGGCTATGTATGGTACACCAAGCAACATATTAATCTTCTAACATTGTAAGCACCATTATCTGATATATTAGACAGTCACAATATGAAAGAAAAATGGAAAAATTTACCGCATCAAGCAAGATTCAAACTTGCAATACAACTTTTTGGAACACTGGTCCGATCGCTATGACCAACTGAGCTATTGACGATTACTCAACCTCGGTGAATCTTTCCATTAGTTCCTTCATTGCTCACGTCAGAGGGAGATGTGTAGCAACATCCACATTATACATATTAACGTTATTATTATGAAATTGAAAATACGCTTGCAGAAGTTTTTGCTTAGTACAAAAACCGGCCAAGTTCGAGTCGGACTCGCGCACCGAGGGTTCCGTACAAACCTGTAGGTATATAGGGGTAGTAACTTTAAAATTATTAAAAATATTTTTATTATATGATGTAACTAAAAGTTTACGGTTTTCGCAATTTTTCCTTTATCTGTGCTATAAGACGTTGCTTTGTACCAAATTTCAAGATTCTGAGTTCACGGGAAGTACCCCGTAGGTTTTGCGAGTGCCGAAAAACTGTAAAATTTGCAGCATAAACTACTGTATCTTTTTATTGCGTTGGCTTTTAAGTTTGATTTTTTCACAGCTCCAAGGGACAATAGACCTGAGTATTTGATATAAATTTCAGCTTGATACCTCCACGCGTTCCTGAGAAAAATGGTCTTGACAGACAGACGGACAACAAAGTGATCCTATAAGGGTTCCGTTTTTTCCTTTCGAGGTACGGAACCCTAAAAATTAATATAGTCACAATATGCACAACAAAATCTAAAACTATACAATAGTATTTACTTTATCCAGCACAGTGGATACAGGCACTATCAGTTATTGCAAATGCCTTCCTGCTTTACAAATACTGATTATACTAGAATAATAATGCTCATAGTTTCAGCAGGTTCTAACTTACATCCACAAGAATAATAGGGGCAGCTACATTATTTATTTATTTATTTATCGTATGGCTACATGTACTGGATATAGATAGGCATTTCTTATCTGGGGTAGTAGTAGTGGTAAAGCAGATGATGAAGAAAATCCAGTGAGTGCTGCGAGGTCCAGATGGGACAGTGCAGCTGCCAAGTTTGTTACTCTTTTAGCACCACCCAGTGATCATGTGTAGGGTTGTCTAAGGTGTTTCCTACGGACACAGAGTAACATTGATCCCATTGATTTAAAAAGCTAATATTTGAATTAACAAAGAAACTTTACATTGTAAGTTTTATTTTTAGTTAACGCATACATTTTACCCTTAGTGGAGGCTTATTACCTTCATAGGACACAGTGTACTAATATATAAGTATAGCATTTTTACTACACTGATTCATACACCTGATGGTGTATTGAACATGTTTTTAAGAGCTTGACCGGTGAGTTGGTAGGCCACTGGTGAACTAGTAGGTAATTCAAGTTAGATGACAGTAGTACAGTTTGAATTTGGACAACCAAAACAAACAATTTTTTAACGCTTCAGTTATCGAAATCTGGAGTTAGATTTTAGTATCGTTAAAAATGGCGTACCTTCGTCTTCATTGATGCTCATAAGCGTATTGACAAGTGCCTTCTTCTGATTCTGGTCCCGTTTCCCGCGTCCATTCTGATATTCCTCAGCAAACTTGTCTATACAGTCGAAAGCGACCTGCAAATCACGCCAATTCAATCACTAACGCTGTATTTCACTTGGCAAATATACACTTTACTGAATTTTTAAGCGGAAAAGCGTTGCGAGGAGAATGTTTGGAATTAAGTTTTGCATAATGTTTTATACTTTATTAGTATTTTTTGGTTGAAAAAATATTTCACTTGAGCGAAAGACGACAATGTTTAACAAAAAGACAATAAACTTGTACTTTTAATTATAAATCGCCTAGAAAAACGTTTAGATAAGTTGACTGAAATCCACCATTTTCGTAACGTATTTTTAACGCAATATCGCTGTACCTTGATGTCATCGTTTAGGGAGCGAACATAACTACTAGATATTTCATTAACTTTACACAGTATTTCATCAAAAACGGACATAATTGTAATAAAAACTACACTTTAAATAAATGTTTCACAAATTGACAAACGACCTAAAACACTACACAATCGAAAACCGTTTAAAATTGAAATTTAACGGAATGTTGCCATGTCATTATTGTTACCGTTGTTGCCAGAAGTGTTTCGGTGCTGCTTCGGATGCGTTCCAAAATGCCACGTGTTTCTTTGGCTGTTAATATGCACAACTGTAATGGAGATACTTTTAAAACGTTGTTTTTATAATTATATCTTTATTTATAATAGTAAATAGATCCAGATAAAGTTGAACGTTTTTTTAACCACTTGCACATCCTTATAGAATTCAACCAACCGGAGCGGCCATTGACAGGCGTTCCCTCTGCCGAAAATATATGATCAGTGGTCATAGACAGTTACTTTCAAATTTATAATATATATCATGGTGAAACCACACTTCGTTATGTGTTATTCGTTATGCGGCTTCGCTGTATTTGCCTAAATATATGTTAATATATGTTATGTGTGAAGCAAACAACAAATAGGGGGTACCACACTTTGCCGTATTTGGCGAATAATTATTTGTGCCCTTTGAAGTGTGTCAAAAAACCGACAAGTGAATGGATACGCGTATTTGCTATTTGCGCTTATGCGTTATGCGTGCGAATAAGGCAAATACAGACGAATAAGTCCTCCACACTTCGTCGTATTCGGACGAATAACGCGCATAACGAATAACACATAACGAAGTGTGGTCAGCATTAGTAGTGATTAGTAGAGAGTATATGATTACTAGGGATCATATTAAATATCTCCTAGGGATATAATATATCATCTGAAATTTAAAACGCCTAATTGAATATGCGAGCAAAGCGTATGTTTGGCACTTTGGCAGTGTTTAATCGGATTTCTCCTCTTCACAATAAAACAGCAAAACCATTAGGATGTTTTTATGACTTAATCCTAATAATTAGAAATAATTATTGAAGCTTAGGGTATAAAACAGTGTAAGCTGTAGGTACCGAATAATAATAATTAGGTTGTAAATAGTGAGTGGTTAAATAAGACAAAAAGAACTATCGGTATATGGCCTTTTAATAATACTAGTTAACTTAAAACTCAGTCCTATATTTTGGCTCCTATGGCACTTTGCATTAAAGGGCATATGTATTTAGGAAGTCAAGTCAGCAGAAAATCTTGGGAACGTATAACAATAACTTATTCTACACATAATACGGCACTCGCGTAGCAATGTTCGCAGACAGCATAGACCGATCAATGAAGTTGTGAAGACATTTTTTTTACAACGTTCTGAATTGAATGAACACGCAAATCAATGCAATAAAGTAGATGGCATTGCATTAGTAAATAAAAAAAACCGGCCAAGAGCGTGTCGGGCCACGCTCAGTGTAGGGTTCCGCGTATAGTTTTCCGTCCGTCACAGTAAGTGTCCCCACTTAAGAGTTAAAATAACACCGCCATGTAGGATATGATATGAGCGTTCCACGTACAGCGGCATCTATCGGCAAATTAAGTAAACTATTGCACGCGAGCTTAAAGTATGGAAGATAATTTTTATGGGATAATTATTTATTGCGTGAACCGATTTTCACCGTTTTTACTTTATTTGAAAGCACGTCATTTCATTGTGATTTTGTAGAAATAACTGCTTATACGGTTAAATTACAAACTTAGTTTAGAAATTATTTTGTAATTTATTTTCAAAAACTATTCAACCTATCAAGTTCAAAATAATTTTCCTAGACTTTTTTTTATAAAGTTCTACTTTTGACATTTTTTCATATTTTTAAAACATATGGTTCAAAAGTTAGAGGGGGGGACACATTTTTTTTTACTTCTGGAGCGATTATTTCCGAAAATGATTTTAGTAAACCCCTATTCATTTTTAAATACCTATCCAACAATATATCACACGTTAGGGTTGAAATGAAAAAAAAAATCACTTCCCACTTTACGTATAGGGGAGGTACCCTAATAAAACATTTTTTTTTCCACTTTTTATTTTATCACTTTGTTGGCGTGATTGATATACATATTAGTACCAAATTTCAGCTTTCTAGTGCTAACGGTCACTGAGATTATCCGCGGACGGACGGACGGACGGGCAGACATGGCGAAACTATGAGGGTTCCTAGTTGACTACGGAACCCTAAAAACCAGCGCGTGTCCAACCAGGTATAATCGAGGGTCCTGTATTTTTAATGTAGTGAGATAAAAGTAACAGCAATGTATGAATAATATATCTGCTTGAATTTTAAGGTTCTGCGTTTCAAAAGATGGAGGCGAGTGATTATTTTTGAAAATATGTACCTACTTAATATAAAGATATTTTTGAAGACCTTTCGATTTATGTTGAAAAATGAAAAAAAATCCTCCAGTTACAAGTTTTGTCACTTTTGTCCAAGCAAGACGCATCGCTCGCTCTAGTTATTTATCCTTTGACCCCCCCTTAGGCCTCAGTTGGTTTCCAAAACAAACAGCACGGCTTGTTCTCCATTGATCGGTGTATAAGTCTTGTATAAGCATAAGTATAAGTATAAGCTGCGACTTGGCAGATACGGCGATCGACACGCGACAGCGCGGCGCCGGTACACTGCCGCGGAGAAACCGACTTGTCGGCAATTTGGATTTTGGAAGTAGGTAGGTATTTGCTCAACTTATTTTAGTACGAATCTTGAAGCAAATCAAATTATTTTGTTCAATATTTTTTTGATTTGCAATTTTTAAGTAGTTACACTACTATATATAAACTGAAAATAGATGTCATATACTTCAGAAAAAGTGACCAAACCCTCCGGTGTCCGAGGCCGGTGGCGGAGGGTTTGGTCACTTTTTCTGAAGTATATGACATCTATTTTCAGTTATTTTACTACGATTTGATTTTCTAGAGGCAGGCACAATAAACAACAAACGCACCTACAATAGTTGCTTCATTTTATTAATTTTATATTTTTACATTAGGTACCTACTGTTAATCAGTAGGTACCTAATGGCGTCTTAGCATAACATGCGTTGTCGCGCGCGACTTCGTACTTCGAGTTGCTCCTGAAGTATGGAGAGTCGCGCGACAATCTAAGTCATGCTATTTAGCAGGGATGTGCTTATGTTGTGTGGATACTGGAAACCTGGGGTGAGAGCGTCCATGTAACTCAATTCCCACCGTTTAGCCTATTTCAGAAAAAAACTCTAAAAGAAAAA
Source organism: Pammene aurita (assembly GCA_947086415.1). Taxonomy (NCBI): domain Eukaryota; kingdom Metazoa; phylum Arthropoda; class Insecta; order Lepidoptera; family Tortricidae; genus Pammene; species Pammene aurita. The sequence goes on from OX352291.1 coordinate 3,123,638, forward strand.
GCAAAATTAAACTAGCTCCGGCTTGCCCAACTCTTACATTCGTCATCCTTGGTAGATAATTATACTTTTATTCAGAAAGCCTGAGATTTAACATTATCGAACGTACCCCTACATACGAGTTGCCGTGATAATTTTTACAGGCGCATCAGAAACGCAAGATGCATTTTAACATTCCTTTTTTTTTCATTCATTATTATGCATTCTACTCAGATAAATGAGAAAGCGCCATTATATATCTATGATTCTACTAGATGTGACATTTAGAACAAATTTTGTACGCCATGTTTGGCGGTTGACAGCTATGACAGAATCAAAGAGCTCAAAGAATCAAAGGCTTGTAGTGATTTTCACTACAACTTTTTCTTTCTTAGGGATGTCATCTCCTGTTACTAAATGTTAATTTTAAGTAAGTGTTACTTACTTTTTTTATTTTATTGTACATAAAAAATAAAAGAAGACGTAAAATACAAAGGCCAACTTATCCCTTTAAAGGATCTCTTCCAGTTAACCTTTGAGAGAATGAAAGTGAAATTGAAATAAGGTAGACAATTACAGCAACATGTACAACAAGGTACACAATATATAAACAACATCGATACAAATATCAGTACATAAATTCATGGAAAAATATAAATTTTACAATAGAGAGGACCGAAGACATAAGTAATACAAAATAGGAGAAAAAATAATAATAAAAAGATGAATACATACTTAATAACAGTAACCGGTTCGGACTATAGTATGGGTGTTAAGTGCACAACCTCAAATTTTGATGCACAAGTATAAAATTTGGCACAGTTGTTTCTTGTTCCCAGACAAGCTGATTAAGATCGGTACCCCAAGGTATATACCCACTCCACCCGGCTTCATTCAAAAAAATCTAACTGTTCATGTTTAGCTAATAGGTCAAGTTTGGTATCAATTTCGGATAAAACGACCACGTATAATTCGTTTCTGGTATTAACAATGCAATTTACTGAGTAATATTTGAAAAAAACATACGAAAATCGAAAATCTCAACTAAATTTTTCATATTTCAGTCATCATATATATTAGTTTGCTAGTCATTTTCATACACATAAAAAACAATATTAAAGCATATTTTATGTAGATTCAACAAAATATAACATTTGAGAACCTTTATTAACAGTAAATGGCATTTAAAAAAATGCGTCGAGCGTCGTGAAATTATTTTTACCGCCGTCGGCATCCGCGGTCAAAATATCCAAATAACGCACTGTGGGTAGGTACCATGTAAACTTGTTATTTATTGAAATCGATTATTTATATAACAAAGATAAAAACCTTACCTGAAGGAATGTGGCATTCCGTCAGAAAAGGGACTTTTTTTTTTTTTTTTTTTAATACCACGACGGTGGCAAACAAGCATACGGCCCGCCTGATGGTAAGCAGCTACCGTAACCTATGGACGCCTGCAACTCCAAAGGCGTCACATGCGCGTTGCCGACCCCGTCACATGCGCGTTGCCGACTTGCGTTGGGACTTTTAGTATAGGATTTGAGTGCGCAACCTTTTTTCCTTGTGCTAAAATAAGACAATTTATAATAAGAATAAAAAGCCGTTACTTATTTAAGTTTAAGAAATGTGGACTTCCGTTAAAAAAATAACGTAGAAAGATTGGTGCTTATATTTGTATAATAGTATTGCTTAGCGTCAGTCATTATATATTTTCCGCGTATTCTCAAGAAACGCATTCTTCTTCTTGGTCGCATCCATCATGACAGATGATCGTGTTTGTCATGTTTGTTCGGGCACGATTGACACGAACACACTCTCGCCATCGATTTCGGTCCATCGCTTTCCTTACCACATCGTAGAACTTCGGAGAGGGTTCCTCACCTTTGAGTTGGTCAGTCCATCGTGCTGGTGAACGGCCCCGTAACCTTTTGCCTTCAGTATTGCCAACAACGATTAATCTTTCCAAACTTTCATCCTCGCTTCTCATTATATGGCTAAAGTAACTTCGGAAGCGTCGTTCACAGATTGTGGATAGTCACACTTTAACAAGAAACGCAAAATAAAGCATAAAAATTATAAGAGAGTTAACTACAATTTAATTATTTAATTATACATTTTGTGTTTCATAATTTTCATCATAGTGCCCTCCACAAAGACATACGAGTAGCTGGATACATTTATTTAAATGTACACTACGCGTAGTAAATGCTGATATAGGGCTGTTTCTGTTGGTGGTATATTTTCCAGCTGACGATCTTTTTTCGTAAATAAGTATTTCCGGCATTAGGCCACTTTACATGGCATTTCTTGACCTGCAAAAGGCTTTCAATTGCATCTCTCGTCAGATGATCTGGTGGGCACTAAAGGTGAAGAACGTGCCACAAGTCTATGTTGATATAATCCGGGATGTCTACCGTAACTCGGTTTCTCTAGTGAGGACCGCTGTTGGCGACACTAAACCCCTCCCGATCACAGTTGGCGTGCACCAAGGCTCGGCCCTTAGTCCTTTTCTGTTTAATGTTGTGCTTGATTCTGTTACGACGGAAATCCAGGACCCGCCGCCGTGGCTGATCATGTATGCAGATGACATTGCACTGACGGACGAGGACAAACAAGAACTAGAGCGAAAGGTGAACCTATGGAAGGGATCGCTAGAGAACGGTGGTCTAAAGCTAAATGTCTCGAAGACCGAATACATGGCCTGTGGAAGTACTGATCCCGTTCCTATCAAAATAGGGAACGAACTTGCCGTGAAAACGGACAAGTTTAAGTACCTGGGATCCGTACTGCATGAGTCCGGGTCCATTGACCACGACATCCGAGCCCAAATCAGCGCAGCTTGGTCTAAATAGCCAGAGGTTACAGGAGTCATCTGCGATCGCAGAATTCCGCTAAGACTGAAGGGGCTAGTGTACAAGTGCATCATCCGACCGCTCTTAATATACGGAAGCGAGACGTGGCCGGTTCGTCGAAGGCATATTCAGGAGCTTTGCGTTACAGAAATGAAGATGCTGCGGCGGATGTGCGACGTTACACGTGCTGATCGCATTCGTAATGAGTACATACGCGGCAGACTCGCAGTCCGTGACGTAGCGGAGAAGCTCCAAGAATGTCGCCTTCGTTGGTTCGGTCACATCTCTCGCAGGCCACCAGACTACATTAGGGATCATATGCCTTGATCTAACCCTAGACAGCCCTCGACGCGGTCGCGGAAGACCAAAGAAGCGCTGGCTGAATGTCGTGGAGGCCGACATGAGTGAAAACGGGCTCGTAAAAGAAGATGCACAGGACCGCGCAAAGTGGAGGAAAGCGAGCAGGAAAGCGGACTCTGGCAATAGCCGGGATAACGCTAGGTAGAAGAAGAAGAAGAAGTACTTCCGGCATTCATTTAGTGTTGAGCAGAGAGCTGCAATAATATGAGTAAATAAAAAACGTTTAAATTTCAACATGTACTCGTAACTTGAACTCTTCAATAGGTCGCTTACTTCAACTACAGGAATGGTAGGTTCATATTGGCACAGGGAAAAACCACAATTTTATCGCATGCCACTCTATTAGGTAAGAGTATTTTGTTATAATAGCCATACATTATTTTATGGTTTATACATTCCGCAAACTAAACTCTATTTTGTTTCTATGAGGCTCTGACAAATGGTCAGTCTTGCCCGTGTTCCACGCCTTCACTGGATGCGACACAGTATTCTTATTTAATGGAAGAGGTAAGAAAAGTGCCTTTGAAGCTCGGAACGCCTTCGACCCGGCCATACAAGAATTTAAACTACTTCAAGATGGAGCAATAGCAGAAGCCAATAGCATTCTCCAAAAATATGTGATGATTTTGTATGACAGGTAAGCGACTTATTGAAGATATATAATGACTGACGCTAAGCAATACTATTATTCAAATATAAGCACCATTCTTTCTACGTTACCTTTTTAACAGAAGTCCACATTTCTTAAATTTAAATAAGTAACGGTTTTTTATTCTTATTATAAATTGGTTTATTTTAGCACAAGGAAAAGAGGTTGCACACTCAAATCCTATACTAAAAGTCCCTTTTCTGACGGAATGCCACATTCCTTCAGGTACGGTTTTTATCTTTGTTATATATATAATCGATTTCAATAAATAACAAGTTTACATGGTACCTATCTACAGTGCCATATTTGGATATTTTGACCGCGGATGCCGACGGTGGTAAAAATAATTTCACGACGCGCGACGCAAATAGTTTTAAAATTCCATTTACTGTTAGTAGTGGTTATTAAATGTTATATTTTTTTTAATCTACATAAAATATGCTTTAATATTGTATTTTTAGTGTATGAAAAAAACTAGCAAATTAATATTTATTATGACTGGAATATAAAAAATTTAGATGAGATTTTCGATTTTCATATATTTAAATTACATTTTTTAATACCAGAAACGAATTCTACATGGTCGTTTTATCCGAAATTGATACCAAACTTGACCTATTAGCTAAACGTGAAAAGTTAGAATTTTTTGAATGAAGCCGGGTGGAGTGGTATTTTAACCCCCCCCCTCCCCGGCGCCATAAGGGGAGGTACCTAGGGGTACCGATCTTAATCAGCTTGTCTAAGGACAAGAAACAACTGTGCCAAATTTTATACTTGTGCATCAAAATTTGAGGTTCGACGTTTTTATGTCGCTAAACAACCCCACTACTATGATTAAAGTCATTTTAAAACTTATTAAATCCCTTTATTTTACTATTTAGAAACTTAAAACTTATTACAAAAATATTCAATATTTTAAAGTAAACTTTTTGAATTCACGGGGAGAAAGGTCATCCTTTGCAAAAAATGTGTTGCAACAATAATCCATGGTACTGCTTCAGACCCTTTAACCCCAACGTGTGGATAAACAATTTTTGAAACTCATGCTCATCTTGCTCATGCTGGGAGAGGGGAAAAAGTCCGAGCCACTAAAACCACTCTTGCCACGTTACCCAAATTTTACAGGTTTTCTTCCCATTACACAAAAATGTATAAAAACTCAGGCCAACTGTACTCCGTCCCGTTCGGAATCTCTGCTTTATATCGGCCTATTTATTGCATTTTATTTCGGCGCCGCCTCACGCGAACAAGGTTCCCCGCTCTCTGCCTTCGACGCATTATAGAACCGTGTCGCAGTACCGATTGCTTGTACATTTACAACGTCATGCAAGCGATATGTATGCGCGCCATTTTGGCAATTCTTTAAATGTTGACAACATTTGGGCGTATTGATTTTGTTGGGTCGTTCAGCCGTGTCGTGCAAGCACTTACCTGTGCGTGCAAGGAACGTATCCATTCATCAGCATCCATTTAGCATCATATCAAAATTATCTAGTCACTATTTTTTTGTTACTTACATATTTTTTACTTATTACTATGTTATATTATTTCACTTATCTATTATTGGGGATTAATGTTACTCTGCGTCCGTAGGAAACACCTTAGATAACCCTACACGTGATCCCTGGGTGGTGCTAAAAGAGTAACAAACTTGGCCGCTGCACTGTCGCATCTGCATCTGGACCTCGCAGCACTCACTGGATTTTCTTAATCATCTGTAAACATCGGTATCAACGTTCAAATTTCGTGGCACTTGGTAAGGGTCGCAAAAAAAGAAATACATAGGTATCATTGTTTTATTTATTAGTAATAAATAACATTTAATTTATTTTTATTCTTAATCGTACTTTGGTAAACTGTACATATATTTAAAGAGGTTTATATTCTTAATACGTCATAGAACCTCAATACTCATTTCATTATCCATTTGTAAAAAAAATTCTAAATGCCAAATAGGCAACAAATTAATTGTCATGCAAAATAATATGTGGTAAAATCTTCAACGATAATAGTTCTTAAAAACACTTACAACTACAATTTAGCATTGATAAATCTTTACCCAACTCCCTATCAGACTTGAGAAAATGGATTTGACGCAGTATACTGATTTTATATTCACTAACGAAGGTGCTTGCTGTACTATTTGCGAAATGAATATAAAAAAGAAAAGGTACAATATAGAGAAACATTTGAAATCAAAATCTCATCAAGATAAATTATCTGATTCACGCTGCCATTTACAGGATATAATACGAGATAATGCTGATTTCGAAATTAAAGACGATATCGTATATTGCAAATTGTGTAATTCGAAATTATTTCCCTCTAAATCTAGTATCGACCGCCATTTAAAAACAGATTTACACAACAAAATTCATAAAAATAATGCACAAGAAAAATTTAATAAAGATTTAACAGAGTTTATGATTTGTTCGAATATACCGTGGTCAAAATTAGACAATCCTAAATTTAGAAATTTTGTAGAAAACCTTTTAAATCATAAATATGGAAACGATATTACTGTGCCGAGTGAAACAAAAATACGAGTAAAATGCTTACCTGAATTGTATGAAAAGAAAAAAAATGAATTGAAAGAGAAATTACAAAATAAAATGATTTACCTCAGTGTTGATGAAACATCAGATTCCGTGGGAAAAAAAGTGGCAAATATTTTGATCGGAGCTCTAGATGGAACTAGTACCCAGCCACATTTATTTGCTTCTAAGGTATTGGAGGCGACTAACCATTCGACAATAACCAAACTCGTTGAGGAAACCCTTGAAGATCTTTGGGGCGATGAATACAAAAAAAACATGGATAAATTATTATTTTTTATAACGGATGCCGGTTCCTACATGGTAAAAGCAGCTAAAAACCTTGTTCAGAAATATAAAAATATGACTCATGTAACATGCATAGCACATGGATGTAATCGAGTCGCAGAGATAATTAGAAGTCTTTACCCGACCATAAACAGTTTGATTGACTGTATCAAAAAAATATTTCGTAACGCTCCTTCAAGGACAAATTTATTTCATCAAATGTGTGTAAATATTCCTCTACCACCCCGACCCGTGATAACAAGATGGGGAACATGGTTAAATGCTGCCTCATATTATCACATGCATTATGATAAAATCAAATCTGTCATCGATGCCTTAAATCCGCGTGAAGCGAGTGCAATTTCTAAAGCAAAAAAAATTTTCCGTAACCGGAATTTAAAAACTAAGTTACTATTTTTCAATGCTTGACATACCTTCCTATTACCTCAGTCAGCGTGGAAAGATCTTTTAGTCATTTAAAATGGATATATTCTTACAGACGTCAAAGATTGACAGCAAAATCTATGGAACAAATTTTAGTGATCTATTCTAACTCGTAAAATATTGTATGCCACACCTGGACATAAAGTGGCTTTTTCCGCACGCTACGCGTACGGATAGAGCCGCTTTCTGGCCAAATGTGCACATATTTTTCCAACACGGGAGGTAATAAAGAAAGCCCTCGATCGCATAATTACGTCCCTCGCTTGCAGCTTGGGCCGCAACAATTGCGATTGCGCGGTCTTTCTTTGTTTTACCACCCTAATTAGGAAATGTACTATTTAGGGGCTTTTTTATTTACATATACAAAATAAAGGTTAAAAATACTAAGTGATTTGTTTGTATTTATTTTTCTGCCAACCGTACATTGCCACGAAATTTGAACGTTGATACCGATGTTTAATCATCTGCTTTCCCACTACTACTACCCCAGAGAAGAAATATCTATATCCAGTGATATGTAGCCATACGATAAATAAAAACTTATCTATTTCTGCTGCTCAGCTGTAATTACACCTAATAAATATTTAAATAACAGGGCCGCGATTCGAAAAATAAAGTAAATAAACACACACACTGGACAGACACAGCTCCAACCCAACTCAACCCAACTCAACTCAACGCTATAACGACATTGACATTTGCTATTCGAACAGATTTTCATTCAACATTGGTCTCACATTGGTCAGACATTGGTCACACATTGGTCTCACATTAGTCCAATTCACACCAATGTGAGACCAATGTTGAATGAAAATCTGTTCGAATAGCAAATGTCAATGTCGTTATAGCGTTGAGTTGAGTTGGGTTGGAGCTGTGTCTGTCCAGTGTGTGTGTTTATTTTTAGAATCGCGGCCCAGGGAAATAAAGTGTTTCCCTAGTAAAATAGTTATCCTCATAAGTTATAAAATCGGTTGCCCAGTTAATACAAGGTATACCAAAAATACTAGTGATCCGTTTATAATTGGTCTTGTATTCTAGTTATGAAAAAGTAAGAAAAAAAATCATCCCAAAAGAAACGGGACGAAGTGCCCCATACATGTTTTTTTTTGCGTTTAAAAAAAATCTCATACTGTTTCTTAATCGCAATAATAATTATGCCGCAATACTTTTTCTTAGTACCAATGATGCCCTTTAACGGATCACCCGTATTCTTGTTACATTCTGTATGAAACAAGTAAGTCCCAAAAAAATTTTTTTTACTATCTTTTATTGGTACAATCACCGGCAATAGTATCTTCTGTAGCATTACGCTACGTATCGTACGACATCTGTCGACTTTCTTTAGAACTTCTGAACTTCTGTGTCTAAGGCTAGGTCACGGTTGATATATAAAAAGCGTACATTGTGATTCACGGCATTACAGGTAGATGGCGCTTATATCAGTCCGTATTTTGTAATACGTCTGGCAGTTATAAAATTGAGATAAGACTCGCGCTAATTTTGAATGTGAATTTTGAGGTATTCCAGATTGTCAAAAGAAAAAAGTTGATTTTTGATGGAGTCTGTGAGAGCGCCGTGAGATTTTGAAAGAAAAAGAGATAATCTGGATTTGTTCTGGTCTTTTTTGCCATAATTTGCTTAGCTGCATCGTGATAAAGTGCGATTTATTTCAAACATTGTATGGCAAGTGCTATTGTTGCATTGTTGGAGCAGAAATAAAACCGAAACCCTTGCCGGGCGAAGAGGCCCAATATAAATTATTTAGCAAGTGCTATACCCTGAAACCGCCTGATTCCGGAAGGCCCTTGTGGATGCCGGGCCGGCGGGACAGTCTGCAGCTGCCGCGATTTCCGCGGGTTTCTTCGCCACATCATCGGAGAGTTAGAGTCCGCATCCAGCGGGCTCTCGCAAGTGAGAAAAGGAGTTCAGCGAGCTATTGGGTCCGCCGTATCAAAGCGGACACTGGCCCACGAACTCTTTTTTAATTTAAGCAACAGCTTTTGCATCCTGCTTTCGAGAACATCAAATTATTTATATTTTTGTTAAAAAAAAGTTACAAATCGGATTCCTTTTTTGTATCCAGTATTTTTGTGCCATAATAGTTTTTTTTGTTGTTTTGCTAAATTTCCCAAATTCCAATTGCCTCGTTTGACGGGCGTATAAAGACCTGGCTCTTTAATTTAGGCTACGTACAGCCAGCGCATCATCTGTCACCATCCATATCATATCACCCGCCTCATTAACCCATTATTTTCCTGCAGCCAAATTATTACTAGCCGAGTCTTTATTTTTACTTACCGGTTTTGCTAACTATTGAATTTGTAATGTCCTTGTTTAGGTACAGTCGTCTTCATTTTTAAGTGAAGTGCTAATATTAAATATTTTTAATTATTGTAATTTAATTACATTCTGGTCACTAGGGAGGTTGTTGAATGTGAAAGTGAAATAGGTACAGTTCTCTTCATTTTTAAGTGAAGTGCTAAATTTAAATATTTTTGTTATTATAATTTAATTGTATTCTGACCACTAGGGAACTTATTGAATGTGAAATACCCTTATTTAGATGCCATTATTGTGATTTTTACGTGAAATGCTAAATTTTAAATAATTGATAATTTTTGCTAATATTAAATATTTTTACTTTGTCGTCAAAATTAAACGTATTTAATGCAAGTAAGAAGTGTTTTACTGCAAAATGGCGCCCGAACAGGGACTAACCAAACAAATTTGGTAAAAACGTCAACCAAAGTCAAAATATAACGACACCCATTACGGCTAACCGGTAAAGGACCAATTAAGTCAATGGAAAGAAGATCCATTGGAGCCGCAACACGACGAGGAAATAAGCGAAGTCCACGAGGTTGTGAATTTGCAATTTTATAAGACTTGCAAATCTCACATTCGGAAAGGAACCTTGTAACATCACGGTACATATTCGGCCAATAGTATAAGTCACGAGCTTTTAAATACGTTTTCATAACACCAGGATGAACGTTGGGAAATCCATTATGAATTTCAGCAACCGCCTCTCTAGTCCTTGAAGCAGGAAGAACTATACGCCATGGATTAGGTGCTAAAGGGTTTTCGATAGATACCCTGCGCATTAAGACACCATCCCGAAGAGCAAATGCAGTAAACATTTGAGGATTGTCCAAAACTCCCTGGTAAATTCGTTCATACCAAGGATCTCCAGAAGGATCCATGCCACGCGCGAATGAGATAAGCCCAACTTGAGCGCGGGACAAGGCGTCTGGAACAACATTAAGGACACCTTTTTTATGTTCAATCTCAAAGTTATATTGGGAAATCAAAGTTGCCCAACGAGCCAAGCGCCCGGTAGGATTATCAAGGGTGATCAACCATTTAAGAGCAATATGGTCAGTAATGATCTTAAACCTCATTCCATCGAGATATCCGCGGAAATGCTTTATGGAATCAACAACGGCGAGAAGCTCATGTTCGGTTGTCCCGTATCCACGTTCAGCTTTAGTGAATAAACGAGAATAATAAGCAATTGGATGTTCAACGCCGTCAAACTCTTGAGCCAGGACCGAGCCTAAGCCAACCTGGCTAGCGTCACATTGAAGGATAAAAGGTTTCGAAAAATCCGGGCAAGCCATCAACGGAGCGCTCATCAAGGCATCCTTCAATTTAGAAAAAGCTTTACTAGCACTATCGTTCCAATCGATGGGATCACGTCCCTTTCTCTTACCAATAAGTGCCGTCAGAGGAGCAATAATCGAAGAAAAACCATCCACGAAACGGCGATAATACGAACACATACCAATGAAAGCACGTAGAGACTTGGCAGAAGAAGGGGTAGGGTAATCCCTAATAGCTTCTAATTTCTTTGGATCAGTTTGAAGACCACGCTCATTGACGATGTAGCCGAGATACTTCAATTCAGACTTACAAAACTCGCACTTATCTAAATTAACCGTAAGACCAGCTTCTTTCAACCTATCACGAACCTTACGAATAAGCCGCATATGACTGTCAAAATCACGAGACACCAAAATCAAATCATCAACATAGCCGAAGATAAAATCCTCAGACTCAGGGGTATATTCAAAATTGACAATCATGTCAGTAAGCTTCTGCATCTCGGACGCAGCGTTGGTTAAACCAAAAGGGAGACGAACGAACTCAAAGAGGCCCCTTTGGGGTACAATAAAGGCCGTTTTCTCACAACTGGCCTTATCAGCTAAGGGGATTTGCCAAAAGGCGCTCCTAAAATCCAACGAAGTTAGATATTTGGCACCTCGTAGGTTATCAAGGATGTCCTGGACGCGCGGGAGAGGGTATGAATCCCTGATGGTAACGCTGTTCAACTTCCTACTGTCCACGCAAAATCTGACACTACCATCTTTCTTGGTAACCATCACCACTGGGGAAGCCCAGGGTGATCGTGAGGGACGAATAACGCCTGACTCTAACATCTTGTCGATCTCTTCGTTGAGAATCTTGAGTTTGACTGGAGATAAGGGATAGTAACGTTGACGGATGGGCGAACCAACAGTCTCAATTTTATGCGAAAGCCACGAAGTACAACCTAATCCAGCTTTATCAGAAGAAATCTCCTCAAACTCGTCAATAACACATTGGAGTTTTGATTCCTGCAGTGGTGCAAGCACCGTACGAGGGTGGACATAGCGAACCTCACCTACTCGTGGGACTGCGACAGGAACATGATGTGAAGCGACGTAAAGCTTACCTGACAAACCATCACGGAATGCCTTCTTTAAAATGTCAATGAGACCAACAGCATTCCAAAACTCAATTCCTAAAATAAATGCAGTAGGAAGATTACTGCTTACTAGACAGGGGTGCAGAACGCGAATGCCACTAAAAAGAATGGGGACGTCCAAACCGCCTAGAATTTCAATAGGAGAATTGTCGGCGGAGACAACATAAGGCCGGATATCCTTGTGATATGTTATACCGAGCTCCGATAAGAGGGATATATCAATTAGTGAAACCTGAGCACCAGAGTCTAAAAGAGCTCTTACCGAAGAGCCAGCAACTAAAACATCAATAAAAAGTCTATTATCCGGGGAATTATTCATATAAACGGGCGACACCGATGGACCTCTCAGTGCGCCGTGAGACGGTGACCGTAGACCGGTCGCGGTTCTATTAACCTTGATTTTGGTTTGTTTCAGCCTGCTGCCTCCTTACGTCCCATCACTAACCCGAATTCCGTCATATAAAAAATTGCTTTTATTTATGTTAAAAAAAAACGAATTTATCTGTTGCCCTTTACTTATGCCTTTTTCTCAATTACCCGTAACATATCCCGAATACCTTATTTCATAGTCTGAGTCCTGTAGTTAGAGCCCGTAGACGTTAGGGAATTCGCAGGTAAGTCAGACATAGAATGTATGATTTGCGTTTTGTTATTTTTTTCAGAAACTGAACTTGTTTTTTTTAAATTCGAACTCTAACTTGGCATTTAGACTTCGAGTGTTATTTTCTTTCTTTGACTTAAGCGCTTGGTTTAGACCACGGATATACTCGAACTTCGGATTTTATTCTTTTAGGTAGATTAACTTTATTTTTTGTTTGAACTTGCAACGCAAGACAACATTCGACTTTTCGCCATGTCGCACTTAAGTAATGAAGGATCAATTGCTGAGACACCTCATGCGCACTCATCTTTAAACTCGTACGATCCGAGGATTTTAGATCCAATGGCAGACGATGAAGAACAGTTTTTTGATTCTGAACCACGACCTCAGGCGATGCATATGTCCGGACTTCCCCCGCCTTTTCCTTTCAAAGATTATTCACTTACGAAATGGAACTTGAACTTTTCCGGGGACACTTGTGTTCGCGAATTTTTCTTTCGAATCGAGGAAGAAGGTATGGCGCGTAACGTCAATCCTTCATATGTTGTCAGACGTTTCCATGAATTGTTGTCAGATAGTGCCTTGAAACATTTTAGGGCAATCAGATATCAAGGTCTTACTTATGCGGAATTAAAGTCTGAATTCGTTAAAACCTTCGACGTAGCCGATTTCGATTTCAAGCTTGAGAGCCAACTTCGCGCTTTATCACAGAAGGACAACCAGTCAGTGGTTGATTTTGTTATTCAGGCGCGCGATCTAAACGCAAAGCTTCGTACACCGGTTTCCGAAGACAACCTGTTTAACATTATTAAATATGGAATGAATCCTAGATATCATCCTTGTCTTGCAACTAACGTGGTCAGGGATATTGATGGTTTGTTAGAAGTCGCGAAAAATTTTGAAGCCTTTCAAGGTTCACGTCCAGCACGTTTGGCTATTGCACCGATTAGTGCTCAAGTTGTAGGTCAACCCAGTTCTATAGTGTGTATGAAGTGTGATGCAACTGGTCACAACTATCGTAATTGTCCTAACGTTTCAGGGGCAGTGTGCTTCAAGTGTAAGCGTGTTGGTGCAATCACACGCGATTGTCCTAGTTGTAATTCTGGTCCGTCAAAAAACGAATAAGTGGCGCACTGAGAGGTCCATCGGTGTCGCCCGTTTATATGAATAATTCCCCGGATAATAGACTTTTTATTGATGTTTTGGTTGCTGGCTCTTCGGTAAGAGCTCTTTTAGACTCTGGTGCTCAGGTTTCACTAATTGATATATCCCTCTTATCGGAGCTCGGTATAACATATCACAAGGATATCCGGCCTTATGTTGTCTCCGCCGACAATTCTCCTATTGAAATTCTAGGCGGTTTGGACGTCCCCATTCTTTTTAGTGGCATTCGCGTTCTGCACCCCTGTCTAGTAAGCAGTAATCTTCCTACTGCATTTATTTTAGGAATTGAGTTTTGGAATGCTGTTGGTCTCATTGACATTTTAAAGAAGGCATTCCGTGATGGTTTGTCAGGTAAGCTTTACGTCGCTTCACATCATGTTCCTGTCGCAGTCCCACGAGTAGGTGAGGTTCGCTATGTCCACCCTCGTACCGTGCTTGCACCACTGCAGGAATCAAAACTCCAATGTGTTATTGACGAGTTTGAGGAGATTTCTTCTGATAAAGCTGGATTAGGTTGTACTTCGTGGCTTTCGCATAAAATTGAGACTGTTGGTTCGCCCATCCGTCAACGTTACTATCCCTTATCTCCAGTCAAACTCAAGATTCTCAACGAAGAGATCGACAAGATGTTAGAGTCAGGCGTTATTCGTCCCTCACGATCACCCTGGGCTTCCCCAGTGGTGATGGTTACCAAGAAAGATGGTAGTGTCAGATTTTGCGTGGACAGTAGGAAGTTGAACAGCGTTACCATCAGGGATTCATACCCTCTCTCGCGCGTCCAGGACATCCTTGATAACCTACGAGGTGCCAAATATCTAACTTCGTTGGATTTTAGGAGCGCCTTTTGGCAAATCCCCTTAGCTGATAAGGCCAGTTGTGAGAAAACGGCCTTTATTGTACCCCAAAGGGGCCTCTTTGAGTTCGTTCGTCTCCCTTTTGGTTTAACCAACGCTGCGTCTGAGATGCAGAGGCTTACTGACATGATTGTCAATTTTGAATATACCCCTGAGTCTGAGGATTTTATCTTCGGCTATGTTGATGATTTGATTTTGGTGTCTCGTGATTTTGACAGTCATATGCGGCTTATTCGTAAGGTTCGTGATAGGTTGAAAGAAGCTGGTCTTACGGTTAATTTAGATAAGTGCGAGTTTTGTAAGTCTGAATTGAAGTATCTCGGCTACATCGTCAATGAGCGTGGTCTTCAAACTGATCCAAAGAAATTAGAAGCTATTAGGGATTACCCTACCCCTTCTTCTGCCAAGTCTCTACGTGCTTTCATTGGTATGTGTTCGTATTATCGCCGTTTCGTGGATGGTTTTTCTTCGATTATTGCTCCTCTGACGGCACTTATTGGTAAGAGAAAGGGACGTGATCCCATCGATTGGAACGATAGTGCTAGTAAAGCTTTTTCTAAATTGAAGGATGCCTTGATGAGCGCTCCGTTGATGGCTTGCCCGGATTTTTCGAAACCTTTTATCCTTCAATGTGACGCTAGCCAGGTTGGCTTAGGCTCGGTCCTGGCTCAAGAGTTTGACGGCGTTGAACATCCAATTGCTTATTATTCTCGTTTATTCACTAAAGCTGAACGTGGATACGGGACAACCGAACATGAGCTTCTCGCCGTTGTTGATTCCATAAAGCATTTCCGCGGATATCTCGATGGAATGAGGTTTAAGATCATTACTGACTATATTGCTCTTAAATGGTTGATCACCCTTGATAATCCTACCGGGCGCTTGGCTCGTTGGGCAACTTTGATTTCCCAATATAACTTTGAGATTGAACATAAAAAAGGTGTCCTTAATGTTGTTCCAGACGCCTTGTCCCGCGCTCAAGTTGGGCTTATCTCATTCGCGCGTGGCATGGATCCTTCTGGAGATCCTTGGTATGAACGAATTTACCAGGGAGTTTTGGACAATCCTCAAATGTTTACTGCATTTGCTCTTCGGGATGGTGTCTTAATGCGCAGGGTATCTATCGAAAACCCTTTAGCACCTAATCCATGGCGTATAGTTCTTCCTGCTTCAAGGACTAGAGAGGCGGTTGCTGAAATTCATAATGGATTTCCCAACGTTCATCCTGGTGTTATGAAAACGTATTTAAAAGCTCGTGACTTATACTATTGGCCGAATATGTACCGTGATGTTACAAGGTTCCTTTCCGAATGTCAGATTTGCAAGTCTTATAAAATTGCAAATTCACAACCTCGTGGACTTCGCTTATTTCCTCGTCGTGTTGCGGCTCCAATGGATCTTCTTTCCATTGACTTAATTGGTCCTTTACCGGTTAGCCGTAATGGGTGTCGTTATATTTTGACTTTGGTTGACGTTTTTACCAAATTTGTTTGGTTGGTCCCTTTGAAGTTGGTGAATGCGAGGTCAATATCGATGGCATTAGAGTCGGAGGTTATTTTGCGGTACGGTGTTCCTACTAACATTCTCTGTGACAACGCTACAGTATTTCATAGTCGTCAATTTCTGGATTTCCTGGCGAGCTATAATATTCCAGGTCCGTGTTATACCCCATATTATTCGCCACAAGCGAATGTTGTGGAGAGATATAACCAGGTCGTGTCGTGATTACAACTTTGAGCATTTTAGTTGAAAATGACCAACGCAGTTGGTCGGGTCATTTACATCGGGTCGCTCTTTATTTAAACTCTTGTATAAATTTGGCTACTGCTTATACACCGAATTTATTGATGTACGGCCGCGAGTTGTCAATGATTCGTGAACGTGTTGAGAATCAGGTTGTGGACCAAGATGTGGGACTCAGCCGGATGGAACACGCTTCGAATCTTCAGACGCTTCGTGAGGTGTACGATAAAGTTTCTGATCCGACGGCTTTAGCCTTTCATCGTAACGCCGCCAAGTTCAACACGAACCGTTCTTCGCCAAGAATCGTTGGTGACCAAATCGTTTGGCGCCGGAATTTCCAGCGTGGATCCGCTGATCCTTTTCGAGGCGGTAAATTCGCTCCACGTTTCGTTCGGTGCCGTGTGGTTAGACGGGTGTCTCCACAGGTATATGTACTGGCTGATACCGATTCCGAGCACGTCGGTACCTATCATATTAAAGATATCTTGAAATAGTTTCTTCTTTCGGCCCGTTCAGTTTTCTCAAAATTCTAAAATGCGCTTTAGTCCGCCATTCCCTTGTCGGTAATCCTTGCTTGATTTGTTTCTTATCGTTTTTTTGTTTTCGTTTGAGCGTTTCCTTGCTCCTTTTTCCAGATTTGACCTTTTTTACCGTTGGTGTTTAAGGCTTCGTTTATCTTTCCCGGTCTATGATAGCCTGGTTGTATAATTTGATGACTCGATGTGAGGGATTAAGATCTGTGGCCAGGTGCAGTTTCTGTCCTATCCCGGCCGTCACGTCTTGGACCGCGGGACGCGTCGGTTGGCGTTTTGTCATCTTGTTAATCTATTAGGTTAGTCTTTAGGGGTAATGTTAATAACTGGTTAGTTTTGTTTTTTTTTGGAATTCGTTTAGGGTTCTCTTGTTGTGCCTTTTTTTGGCCTTAGCATTAAGTTGTGTTTGTTTTTGTTGCTTGGGGTTAGTTTTCTTGTGTTTACTTGTGTTGTTGTTTGTTTGTTTCTTTGTTTGGTAGGGAGATGCTGTAGCATTACGCTACGTATCGTACGACATCTGTCGACTTTCTTTAGAACTTCTGAACTTCTGTGTCTAAGGCTAGGTCACGGTTGATATATAAAAAAGCGTACATTGTGATTCACGGCATTACAGGTAGATGGCGCTTATATCAGTCCGTATTTTGTAATACGTCTGGCAGTTATAAAATTGAGATAAGACTCGCGCTAATTTTGAATGTGAATTTTGAGGTATTCCAGATTGTCAAAAGAAAAAAGTTGATTTTTGATGGAGTCTGTGAGAGCGCCGTGAGATTTTGAAAGAAAAAGAGATAATCTGGATTTGTTCTGGTCTTTTTTGCCATAATTTGCTTAGCTGCATCGTGATAAAGTGCGATTTATTTCAAACATTGTATGGCAAGTGCTATTGTTGCATTGTTGGAGCAGAAATAAAACCGAAACCCTTGCCGGGCGAAGAGGCCCAATATAAATTATTTAGCAAGTGCTATACCCTGAAACCGCCTGATTCCGGAAGGCCCTTGTGGATGCCGGGCCGGCGGGACAGTCTGCAGCTGCCGCGATTTCCGCGGGTTTCTTCGCCACATCATCGGAGAGTTAGAGTCCGCATCCAGCGGGCTCTCGCAAGTGAGAAAAGGAGTTCAGCGAGCTATTGGGTCCGCCGTATCAAAGCGGACACTGGCCCACGAACTCTTTTTTAATTTAAGCAACAGCTTTTGCATCCTGCTTTCGAGAACATCAAATTATTTATATTTTTGTTAAAAAAAAGTTACAAATCGGATTCCTTTTTTGTATCCAGTATTTTTGTGCCATAATAGTTTTTTTTGTTGTTTTGCTAAATTTCCCAAATTCCAATTGCCTCGTTTGACGGGCGTATAAAGACCTGGCTCTTTAATTTAGGCTACGTACAGCCAGCGCATCATCTGTCACCATCCATATCACCCGCCTCATTAACCCATTATTTTCCTGCAGCCAAATTATTACTAGCCGAGTCTTTATTTTTACTTACCGGTTTTGCTAACTATTGAATTTGTAATGTCCTTGTTTAGGTACAGTCGTCTTCATTTTTAAGTGAAGTGCTAATATTAAATATTTTTAATTATTGTAATTTAATTACATTCTGGTCACTAGGGAGGTTGTTGAATGTGAAAGTGAAATAGGTACAGTTCTCTTCATTTTTAAGTGAAGTGCTAAATTTAAATATTTTTGTTATTATAATTTAATTGTATTCTGACCACTAGGGAACTTATTGAATGTGAAATACCCTTATTTAGATGCCATTATTGTGATTTTTACGTGAAATGCTAAATTTTAAATAATTGATAATTTTTGCTAATATTAAATATTTTTACTTTGTCGTCAAAATTAAACGTATTTAATGCAAGTAAGAAGTGTTTTACTGCACTTCCTACACGAAGGCCGCAAAAATATGTGACACGCTCTAATTTGTATGGTCATAAGAGCGTGTCACATATTTTTGCGGCCTTCGTGTAGGAAGATACTATTGCCGGTGACTGTACTATCTTTTATTGCTGACTGTACCTCCTGTTCTTTGCAAGTGTTGCATTTGCTTCTCGAGGCCTTTATTGATTGAGCCGACACTTGGTATGGTTGGTTGCATTCCTCTCTTGAGCAGGCGCGCATACCAAGATTTTTTGTGAAGGAAATTGCCCCCCCTTAATGAAATCTTGGAACCGCGCCTGCTCTTGAGTTCCTTATACCACCTTACGACTGCATCATCAGATCAGTTCCATATTAGTTTATTATTGCATTGTCGTTTAAATGACGAAAGTACCATACCAAATAATATCGAAGTAAAGTAAAGTAAGTACATACAATACATGCATACCAAATTTTATAGCAGACAGACACCGTTAAGTGGTTTAAATTTAAGCTGAAAGATTTAAATAAATATCAATGACAACTTCAACAAATATACCCGAATAAAGCTAAATAAAAGTGTGTAAAAATATAGTTAGTTATACTCGTATAGTTAAGTGTTTCGCTAACATATACACTGAAAAGCTTCTCCACCAACGCAAAAAAAAACAGGGTTATTTTGAATACATTGCCATATTTTTTCTAAACCGGTTTAAGGTTCATCCTTCCGAACTTTTCTTAATACTTAGTATTACGAGAAACTGATACTTCAGCACACTTAGCGCGGTATCATCGGACTTGTCTGTAAGGGTGTCGATAAATAAAATATCCATGTCGATGAAAATTCCTGGTATTAGAAACCTGTAGTGATGGAGAAACATTCGTAAAACGGATGGAGTAAAATTACACTGAAGATGACATTGTTGAATATAAATGTAATATGAATTTTAATTAGTCAAAACTTTTTTTGTTGCTAACTTGATCCAACCATTGATTTATTATGTATTCTACTAGATGTGACATCAAGAACAAATTTTGTGCGCCATGTTTGGCGGTTGACAGCTATGACAGAATCAAAGAGTAGTATAGACTTTTAGTGATTTTCACTACAACTTTTGGGATAAAAAAATTTTCAGTACTTTTTAATGATGTTACTTGGCAAGTTTTCACACACCTTTTCAATGCAATGAATCGACACCTTTGGATTGCAATGTGTCAAGTATATAATTTTCTATTAAAACTTGCCAAGTTACATCATTAAAAAGTACTGAAAATAATAAATGTTATCAGGAATCTGCTAAAAAAACTGGTGTGCGTTTCTCTGACTATTATAATTTTAGGTATTTCTATGTAACGTGATACTTATTCAAAATGTACCTTAAAAACTGCTGGAAATCAAGTGTCCATTCCTATAACTATTTATGATTTGAGGTATTTTTATGGAACTTGGTACTTATTCAGATCTCACTTCTTTTATAGGCGAAGCATTCCCATAGTATCGAACTTGGCAGCCTTTCACATTTATGTTTTTGATGGGATTTCATTTATTTTTGTTAGGTGTAGGTTCTTTATTATTTTTTTATCACTTTTGCTTTAGGAAATGTCTCATTCCACTTAGGTATGTACTTTATACTATACCCTTTATACTAAGCGTCTAATTCTATTTTACTATTTATTTATAGGCGATTTTTACAAATAAACTGGCTCCCTACACCTATAAAATGTACCTACTTACATATAATTACATACATCAATAACGTACTTTATTCTGTTTGTAAGTACGCTACCTACATAGATAATTAATAACTTGGTAATACCTACCTACCAGTAGGTATTATAATTGGTGGCCTATTATGTAGCCCTAGAAGTGCACCATCCCATCTCATCCCGTGGCGTATCGGAGGGTGAGATGGGCAGTAGTATATATAATTCCATCTTAGAGTATATATGATTTCCATGTTCTTGAATCTGCGATTTTATTAGTTGTAAAATTAGAAATGATTTAGACTATGCGAGAAAAAATAGTCTTTTCATTTTTGTTTGACTGATTTAGCGCACCTAGTGTACCTAGTGACCTGCTTTGTACTTCGTAAATCGTGGGTTCGGTTCCCGCAACAGACACACACAGAGTGGTGAACAATTTTATTGTTCTTGTCTTTAAGACAAACATGTATTGTCTTAAATTGGTATGTATCTAAATTTAAATAAGTCTTAATCTCATTTCCACTCCATACCTACTTATAGTAGAACAAAATTACACATTCGTTGTTTTCGAAACTGACTCACACTTGGCCGTTTTCAGATTTTTACTTTATTTCGACCTAAAGACAAACCTTCGAGCCAAATTTCAGGTCGGTACGACCATTGGAAGATAGACCCACTTAGTTCATTATGACTTCATAGTAGAACAAAGTTACACCTTCGCTATTTTTAAAACTGACTCACACTTGGCCGTTTTCAGATTTTTTCCTTTACTTTGACCTTAAGACCTATCTCCATGCCAAATTTCAAGTCAGTACGACCATTGGAAGTGGTCTAGGTTTTTGATGAGTCAGTGAGTCAGTGAGTGTATAGTAAAAATAGCGATTTTCTGACGTCAATATCTCAGGAACTGCTATAGGTAGAATAATGAAATTTTGTATTCTAGACAATTAAGGGGATGTCAACAGACACTCGAAATTTCATATGCGTAGATAAAATATGTTTTGAGTTATAGGGTGGTCGAAATTGGCCCGAAATGGTTCGTGTAATATAACCCACGGCCGGTGTGTCGCTTTTTTTTGCTCGAACTTGGCGGACACACTGCCGTGTGTCTAGATAAGCCGTAATATTTTTAGGCATTTGAATTATTCAAATGTGTGATGATTTTACTAGAAGATAAATCACGCTAGATCGATGTCTCGTCAATATACACCGTGGGCCCTTATAACTAGACAGATTTAAACAGTGTGTTCTTGATCATATTTAGATAAATACTAAAATGTCCTTTAAACTTTTCTGGAATATGCGTAGTTTCAGAATTAATACCAATAAATAAAAAATACACTCTTTATTATAACTCAGAACAAAACGCCTTTCTGATGGCGTTGTTGCCACTATTGGGCATAGGTTACACGTCCTTAAGTATTGACAGATAGGTATCAAAGTGACAAGGAAAACTATGCAGAAACTAAATTTTTCCAAAAAAAATGTACCAATTTGTTTTAGGCGATAGTTTATTAATAACATTTACTTTCATGTGCAATAAACATTCAAAAAATAGAAAAAAAAGAAAAAAAAACGATTTTTTTTTGGTGAAATTGACCTAAAGTCACATAATATTTTTTTTAACACACCTGATCGTAACGAGGTTCTTATTCCACCGCTTTTATACTCATAATCCTAGATATTAAACACCCGTGCATTTCACAATAATTATCCAACTAGTGGAATAATTTAATAATCCGATCAAGTGACGTTTGTACTCTAGTACCAAGTTGTAAGTACGCAGACGAATCGTTGTAACTTAGTCGGGTATTACCTTTACTTTTTTTTAACTCTTTATGAGTTTACATTCTAAAAAAGGAAAAAAACAGTAAATATATTAAAAATATACACATTTACGATAGAATACAAATCATACAATCCTGATTGTGAATAAGAATCATTTCAACTTATTATATTATATTACTCGTAATACACAATAAATTACGTTTTAAACACGAATTGTCTGTTTTAATATTGTCTGTTTGGCATTATACGTCCGCGCCTTTGCCTCAAGCTGCACGCACATCCAAAAAAGTAAATTGCGCGCCATTTATAAGTTAAGCTCAAATCATTGTTTATTTGTGTGTGTTGTGTTTTATTAATTTAATCAAATTATATTTTCAATGAATAAGAAGACAACTTTAGCGTTAATTTAACCTCTGGATATATTTCAAAATTGTGATACATACTAGTAAAATGTCATCATAAAAATCTAGTGAGCAATACGTAAGAAAAAAATACTATAATTTATTGCACAATAAATGTGAAGTCTTTAATTTTATGAAATTATTTGAAAAAGAGTTCCAGATACTCAATAACATCACAAAAAAGGTTAGTTAATTTTAATTATCTTAGGCTCGTAAGTACCTCTATCCTGTAAACATTCTGACAATCAATGTATTTATCAAAAGTTATTAGTTATACTATTCTGTTATTTCCTCGCAAGTGTGTTGAAAAACGTCGTATGAAACGCGTGTACTTGATCATTACATAAGCTCAGCTTCCTTATGCGCACTCACATGCGTTCGTGCGCACAATATCGCTTCGTATGCAATGATCAACACTAGTATCATAATGTACTATTACTTCTTTTGGTCTCAGAAATTCGTGGTTAAGATCTGTCGGGTTATACGTGCCCACGGTGTATAGAAGGTATCATTGGTATTGTCCAGAGATTTCTGTAACTTCGTACTTACTAGTAGGGACTCCCTCATTATCTTTTAAAATTTGGGTCCTAATTAAGATAAAATAATAAACTTCATTTTTTTTTCTTATTTCCAAATCCAACCGTTTTACAAATCCTATCTTATTTCTATCGACAATATGGGTAATATTGTCACCACTACCACGTCGCATCTCTACCGACGGGTCCGGATTCGAGCTCATAAATAAAATATAGGTCGTCAGCTGTCCGCTCCCACGTCCACCTGCCGCGACACGGTATCACTCCGATCCCAAATACGGGAATTAGAGCGTGTGTATGACCTTTACTAGGAAAAGAGATACATATTACGTATAATACTGAATTGCCCATAGATAAACAAACAAACAAACAATTACAAATAATTTATTGAGAAAAGTATAGTTCAGTGTTTGCTCTTACAGACTAAGATTTTTTTATCGACACGTGGTTAACATATGCCTGAACTAGGAATACTAGGATTCCCTGTGTTTCAGGCAGCGAAAGGACAATATTAGTTATTTTTTTAATTATTCACTTAATTATAAACTATAAGTATTACACAGTAAAAGTCTTATCACATTAACAAAATAAGTAGGTTCTTATGTAATAAATATCAAAGGACAGTAGGTAGTCAGTTTACGACTAATAGTAATTTCTCTGTATCATCGTACTAAACCTGTATCGTATCTGTAGATAAACTGCTCAATGAAGCTTACTAGGAGCCATATGGTTAAGGCGACTACAAAAAATATGTATTCACTTTTTGACCTTGATTACAACGCTATGAGGTGAAAAAGTGGATATATTTTTTCGTAATCAAATTGTACGCAATAAATTGTTTATTGCGTACAATTTGCTGATAATTATTATACAAGAATGAAGAATAGTATTGGTTTGACATTTTCCAGTAACTATAGCCCTGTTATACTTTACTTTTTTCGGACCCGGGGTATGTCCTTAAACTACGTCCGGACTTGGGTATGTCCTTAAACTACGCCAAAAAGAAAGGTATGGGCATAGCTGGGCACCGTTAATCAAATAGTTAACTTCGTTAATCGTTAATCCGTTACAAAAAAAGTTAGCTTCGTTAAACGTTAAAGCGTTACATTTCGGAAGAATTAACGCAAGTTAAGTTTAATCGTTAATCCGTTAATATGTGTAAAATTGCATTTTTATATCTATGAACGGCTATGAACGGAAAAAATATTTATCACTGACAGTAATTTATAATAAGAACAACCAAAACACTCGTCACTCTAAGCACCGGCGCTAAGTAATGAAATGATCAAACGAAACAAATCTCTTCGCAGTTTTCTCACTCGCACGCGCCGGCAAAATATATCTAGTTTTGTTTTTGTTTCACTCGCTGCCACGCGCCGCCCGGCACTTGTCGTTCGTTTCATACTTGTCTGAACCTGTTTTTCGCGCCGCGCCGCGGTGCCGTGCGGTAAATAGCAGGCATTGGATTAACGATTAACGGACTTCTGCATATTAACGGAAGTTAACGTGTCCGTTAACATTTTTAAAAGTTAACTTAAAAGTTAATCCGTTAATCAAAATGTTAACTTCGTTGATTAACGATTAACGGATTAACGAGTTAATGCCCAGCTATTATGGGCACTGCGAATGGCATCTCGCTAAGTGTGGTAGGTATGGCACGTTCAGCGAATGTCATCTCGCTCAAATCTGGAGCAGAGCCCGACTGGGGAAGTACCTCCACCTTACAGAAAACCACATCCAAACAGCACTAGACCCTACTCATAGTGTTGTGTTCCTGCTGGTGAGTAAGGTTGCCAAAGAGCTCAAAGACACACTGGGTCCGTGTGTTGACGATGAGGGACCTTCTTGTTCCTTTAGCCATCAACACTGAATCCTCCTTTTTGTAAAGGGTCGGCAACGCGCATGTGAGTCATTTGGAATTGCAGGCGTCCATAGGTTACGGTAGCTGCTAACCATCTGGCGGGCCGAATGCTTGTTTGCCACCGTTGTGGTATTAAAAAAAAACCTAGCATCCTATCCTAATTAGGATCTTTTTACTTAGTAGCTTTAGGTACCTGCTAAATGCGGTTACACGACTTGGCTAAATCAACTTAATAATGTAGGAAGTTGAATTAGGATACGTGTAATAGGGCTTTTAGCTAAACGGGTAAGTTTTTATTTTTTATTTTTTATTTGGGGCATCAACAGCAATACAAAAATAGTTACCTATGCTTATGCTCAGTTCAATTTGGACACCTCACCCGCTTAGCAATCTCTGCTGATGACTGTACTTAACAGATTATTGGTATAACGGCCTCCTAGCCTAGTCGGTAGTAGTAACCCGGTTTGTTCCTGAGTTATTTATGGATGTTTTCTATGTATTTAAGTCACACCTGGCCATAATGTGAGTTTTACCGCACGCTACGCGTACGTTAAAACTCGCATTATGGCCAGGTGGAGACGTAAAAATGTGTACTCGCCACGGGCAGCAAAAAAGAAAGCGCTCTATCGCATATTTAAAACCCTCGCCTGCGGCTCGGGTCACAAATACCTGCGATTTCGGGCTTTCTGTCTTTTACAGTCCTTGGTAAGTAATGTACTATTACGTATTTATCTATATCTATCTATTATTATATATATATATCGGCGCCTAGTACCCACAACACAAGCCTTATTGAGCTTACTGTGGGCCTAGGTTGATTTGTGTAAGATTGTCCCATAATATTTATTTATTTATTTATTGGTGAATCGGAGGTTTTTCGGTCCGTTATCTGAAACTCTGAATGCAAATAATATTTTGAAAATAGGGCACACTAAAAAGCGCTCACTGGCGTAAACTTTCGCCATTACTTAAGGGTTTAAAAATTACGGCAGATGTTTTATAGTTTCTGACTTGAACACTAGCAAATAATAAAAAAGAAATCCTCAACTTTTTTAAATCCCGTATCTTCAGTCTCGAGCGCCGTTTATGTTGTGATTGTGAGGTATATCCGGTCCTCAGAGTGAGGAATTTACGAGATCCCGGACTGATCTCAGTCACAGTAAACGGGGGTTTATCCCTGTTTTGTTCTTTACTGCCTTTGGTTTTACGGATAAAAATATTTTTAAGAAGCTTATTGGGATTCGTAGTTAGATATATCGATGTTTTATGTGATTAGGGTCGCTAAAAAGGGACGGTGTGGGGTGGATATACAAGCTTAAAATTTTGAATGAAATTTTAGAAATATTTCAGGCGGCCAAAAGTCCAGCGTGGGTTTATTTTATGATTGTCATACAGGCGGAAGCAGGCCAGACCATAAAATAAATATACAAAATGAACATTACAGCATAGGCCAGGAAAACAGGGATTACCGGCCAATTAGGTATAAATAAAGGACAGGAATACGAGGACGGGAATCCGTTTTCACGCCGAGGTATGTATAGTGCTTTTCTCAAACATGGAATAAAATAAAGCATGAAACTTTAAAATTATATACATATGTAGGTATATAAGTTCCGTTCATTAGACAATTTCTATTATTATTCCCACTTTCAGATACGATAACCATCCTGTCACAAGCAAAATAAGAAGCCAAAATCAGCTGTCCGTGTAATTTGCCGATATCTTTGACGCTAAGATTACTTTTCAGGCTTAGGCCTGAAAATTTTTATGAAATCCCATTACGAGTAGAGTCCTGTTAAATTGCTGGGCCCGAAACAGAATACTTTACCCCCTAACATAAAAATAACATTTTTCTACTCGTCGACTATAATGCTTGAATTGAGACTTTGTAAACCGAGCTACTAGCGCATACTTTTAGATGGTCGCATATTTTAGCATCGTCGAGTATGCTGAAATGGATTGTCTTTTCATTCAATATAGCATATTATGATCGGGGAGGAGGACGTTGTCACCGCCGCCACAATCCACCCGGAGATTAAATACGGCACTCGACTGAAATAGTAGTTTTCGATACAAGTGCGAGAAGTTTGTCATTTTACACGAGTACCGAGGTTACTTGACCCGAGCCGAGAGGCGAGGGTCAAGACTCGGGACGAATGAAAATGACACTTCCGCACGTGTGTCGAACAACGTTTTTTAATACAATTGCGAAAAAACTACAATGAAATAAAATTACATTTATATTCTGTCGGTGTACGAAAGACAGCTTCACTCAATCGCGCGTTCTTCAAGTAATACTATTCATTTATTTAAAACTAGCTTTTTCCCGCGGCTTCGCCCGCGTACTAAAAGTACTAAAAAAGGAGGTTCTCAGTTAGACTCGTATGTTTGTATGTAGGGATGTATGTTTGTCCACGATCATCTTGCGTTTCGCTGAACTGATTTAGAAGCGGTTTTCGGAAAAGTATTCGTTACATTCTGGAGGTTTCGGTATACCACGTTTTGAAGACGGCGGTTCCCTCATTTTTTATTTTAAAGAAATTATTGCAATAATTGTTGAATTGTTACGCCATCAACGACTTACTACTGAGAGATTATGATTAATACAGATTTCTACTCTTGAATAGAAGCTTTTCCCCGCGACTTCATTTGCGTGGAATCAGTAATCCACCCTCCTTTTTACCCGCTTAAGGAATGACTTCTGGGATAACAACTATTGATATATCCTTCCCCAGAACGCAAAATATCTCCATACCAAATCATCTAAATAGGTTCAACGGTTATTAATTTCCCATACAAACTTTCATCCCCCGTTTCACCCCCTAGAGGGTTGATTTTCGAGATAAAAACTATCCTATATTGTTTACCGCGACTCAATCTATATAATATGTACCAAGTTTCATTTCAATCGTCTGTTCAGCGGTTAATAATTCGCCATACAAACTACCAACATGTTTTCTACCCCTCTAAGATTGATTTTCGGCTTAAAAAATATTCTATATTGTTTCCTGGGACTCAAACTATATCCACAACAAAATTATCTAAATCGGTTCGCAGTAAAAAAATCTCCATACAAACCTCCAACCCGCATTTCACCCCCTTAAAGATCGATTTTCGAGATAAAAACTGTCCCATGTCGTTTCCCGGTACACAAACTATCTCTATACCAAGTTTCATCTAAATTGGTTCCACGTTTAAAAATTACCCATATAAACTATCAACCCCCATTTCACCCCCTTAAGTGTTGATTTCGTAATCAGCGACCCGATAAACTATAGAAACAATACCCATGTTGATATTAAAATTTTGTCACCACATTTCCCCCTTATGGGTTGAATTCTCAAAAAACCTGAAACACTTGTTTTCTCATTTATCGTTAGGAATAGTCCTGTAAAGTTTCGAATAAAATAGTTGAACTAATCTCGTTTCCCATACAAACTTTGAACCCCATTTCCGCCCTTAGGAGGTAAATTTTTAAAAATAATTTCTAAGTGCATCCTTATGCCTTATAATATAAGGTGCCTACGTACCACATTTGGAATCTCTAGAACCAGCGGTTTGGGCTGTGCGTTGATATGTCAGTCAGTTTCTTCTTTTATATATTTAGAAGAAGATTGCAATTTGGCACAAATACTTTCAAGAATTTTTATGTCCACAATATTAAATTTCAAAATCGATGCCATTTTCTTAATTAACGTCCCAAAAAATCACAAAAACGACACCCATATGGATGTTCAGACATTTCAACCCCATTGTACCCTAACAGGGGAGATGGTATTTCACGTCCGCCACGTCGGATTTTAAAATCGTTGTTGTTTTCGTAATCAACGACCCGATAAACCATAGAAACAATACCCAGGTTGATTTTCAGACTTTTTGACCACATTTCCCCCTTTTAGGGGTTGAATTCTCAAAAAACCTGCAACACGTATTTACTCATTTATTGTTAGGAATACTTCTGTGAAGTTTCGAATAAAATAGACTAACTAATCTTGTTTCCCCATACAAACTTTGGACCCCCATTTCACCCCCTTAGGGGATGAATTTTGAAAAATCCTTTCTTAGCGCACCCCTAGACCTTATAAGGAACCTACGAGCCAAATTTGGAATCTCTAGAACCAGCGGTTTGGACTGTGCGTTGATAGATCACTATGTCAGTCAGTCACCTTTGAGTTATATATAGATTCTGATCTGCAAATCGTGCGTAAAATCAAACTTTACGCACGATTTGCAGATCAGATTACTTTTTAGCACTAGTGCATAAAATCAAACTTTAAGCACGATTTTCAGCTACATAAACTAAACTTTTTGACAACATTTCATTTTTTTGAGTGCTACTTTTTATTGTCTGGCCCGAAAGAACACACAATTTTAAGAGACCCGTATATTTTTGTTTTTGCGAAAATCCATGTCTTTTAGTGGAAAAATCCGTTTATATTATTACTTCGGCAGAAAGGGCGTATGTAACAGTCGTCAAAGGCTCAGCTAAATGACGTCACATGTTGTGTTTCATACACCTAAAAAAACGTTGAAATAGTTACATTGATTGACATTTACGTAAAAAACCATAGCGTGACCAGAGTGCGCTTAAACAGTTTGACATTTTAAGCACAAGATAAACGTCAAAACTTAAAATATAAAATCAAACCGCTAACTTCGAAAGATATCTTCAAGGATTGTTGAAAATGCCTTGCATTAAATATTACCTAATGAAAACTTGCAAAACCAACACATCTTTATAGCCCGGTTATTTACTATTCTCGAGGGTAACAAAGCCGAGTGGTGTGTCGCAGCGGGTTTACATCGTTTACCAACCAGGATACTTTTAATTTGCGAAGATCACTTGAATGTGAGTACAATGCGTGTCTATTTTAATGAATTCTTAGAATCTACAAGAGTTTTTAGCTATATCCGTCCGTTTCTTTCAGTTGGAAGAAGATATGGAAAACTTTTTGTATTGGAAAACAATGAAAGTGAAAGCACGTCTAAAACCTCTACTACCAATGTTTAAACAAGCGTTGCAGGATGTGACAAAACAAAACAAACAAATAAAAATTTTAGGACAACAAACAAATATTTTAGGACTCAGGACTTCAAAAGAAAAGAGGCAGTGTACCGAAACTATTGCTTTAACTTTAAGAAGTGTCACTCGGGGACGCCGGGGCCCAAGTGGCACCATCAGCTGAGGGAAGCTGACCGTACAGCTGCCGCCGTAAAAAGACCCCCCCCCCCCACCCTGCATACAAAGTTTGTATGCAGGGGGGGCTTTGTGTGAGAAGGTATATTTTATATTAGGTCATGTTTCCACCACAGATGTGCTAGGTATATGATGGTATCCGCCTATTGAATAACTGAACGAAATTAAAATAATTTTATCATAATATACCTATTTTTTCTCCCCTGATTAAGACCTGCTGAATTTTACATCTCCAGTAGTAACATTCTAAGTACAGGAAAGATATTTAACTTATTATCGACAAGTCATCAGAAAGTACTTAAGGATCTACTTAGGATACAGGTTTAAAAATGACAAATATTCATACTAATAAAATAAGTACTTTATTTCCTATAAATTGTAATTTATTTACCACAATCAGAAACAACTTTTGCTCGTGACATTTTAATTGATATAATTTCTCAGTTTAATCTGTAAAGGGACATTTCAACTTGACAACTAAATCGTCACAGATTACGTTTGGAGAAGCACCTTTTTTTTCTATTGTCACACCCAAATCATGTTCAATTACTTTAATAACCACCCCTTCAAGCCTTTCACCTCTCTTGATGGCGGTTGTTTTGAGAACTTTATATCCCCATTATTGTATGAACTAGAGCTCCATCTGTCTTGCATTTTGTTGCCTCAAAAATCGTTGATGCGGTGAATCTTGACTGGCTCAATTAGTGCCACACCTTGCTGTTGACTTGATCTTTGGTGCTGTTTTCAACAAGTGTTATAACCTCAGCTGTTATCTTTGAACTCTTGAATGTAAAGTGAATCTGATTCTGACATGAAGTTCAACATAATGTCAAAAATGCAAGTTGTGCACAGTTGGTTCATAAATATTATATAACTAAACAGTTATCCATTTTATGATTGTTGGCTTCTTGGAGAAACTCTTGAAGATTTGGGACGTCAGCATCACATCTATACTGTTTTCGTTTACAAATAGTAAAGGAACATAAGGCTGCACTTAATAAAGGCCTCTGCCAGTTTGGACATAAGAACTCCGCGAAGATAACGAAGCTTTGGTACCTCGTGTGCCAGGCAATTTATATTTATCCGAGCTTTGCAAAAACTCACACGCGGCGAGCTCCTTCTGTCAGCTTTGACATCTTTCTGAGTTTCTCGTGTCCGCTTCGTTGTAGGGGTATTGGTCAATACCCCAACCGGGGTATTTTCCGAGGATTCCCTGAATTCCATCGTGAGGTCGTCGTAGAAGAATGCAATCCGGGGTCTGTTAAAAAGCGAGTTGTGGTCGTCGTAGAAGAAAGCAGTCCAGGGTCCGTGACAAATCACAACGCGTAGATAATTAAAATAATCCAAGGAAACGTAAATTACAAGCAAATATTCGAATCGAATGAATGAACTGTCAGCTGTCCTGTCGTCTCTGTCAGTAGTGTGTGTCAAAGTTGTCAAACAGAAACCCGGAAGGAAGATAACGTTTTTTCATAATGGTAGTATTGAATCAGCGGTGTGACGTCATTTCCCGGTTTACATATTTTGGTGATTTTTCCAAAAAATACTGTTAAAAAAAATCTAAAAAAATGGTTTTTGTGTTCTACAATTTAATTTATTAAAATTTGGAAATTTTGAAATATTGTCAACTCTTTATCATGTCACAATTGTATAAAATACTAGTGTATAAGAGCAACCATAATAAAATATAATATAAATCGGCTTTTGATTTTTGGTATAAGGTATTACAAATACGTAAATATGAATACTCTATCACTGACTGTATGTAAAGTCCTTATATTTGTAATGTAGATAAGCAATTAACATGAAATAAAACTAGTAGTACGAGTTTGTAGTAACTTATGTATTTATTTAACGTAACACACACACACACACAATAATTAGGTACAGATTAAGACTTAAACTCAGAAACGGCGGCTTTCACACTGCTGCGGTTTCCGCACGCGGCGACGGTGCGCGAGCTAGATAGCGCTCTGCATGAGTATAGCCCTGTCACACTTGCACACCGTCGCCGCATCCGGTTGCGGCGCCAGTATGATAATCGCCTAACTAAGAGTTCCATTGCTTACTTAATATGCCTCAGTAACGGCAGATTCTTGACTGGTTTTGGTTAGAGTGACGGTGAGTAAGCATACGGCTCACCTGTTGGTGAGCAGCTATCGTAACATATGGACGCCTCCTTGATATTAAAGGGTCGGAATCTCTGTGTCCACCGTCCTCAACCTTACTCTTCCGTAGGATGAACACAACACTATGAGTAGCAATCTGTAGCATCTAGTGCTATTTGGTTATGGTTTTCTGTAAGGTGGAGGTAGTTCCCCAGTCGGGCTCCAGATTTGAGCGAGATGACATTCGCTGAGCTGTGCCCTACCACACATAGCCACTTGACATTCGCAGTGCCCATACCTTTCTTAATACCTGGGTCCGATTGCATAGCTAGTGTGTCGTTAAAATAAGCAGCAACACTCTTGGCCTTATTTTATTAGCTTCAGTATAAATATATAGTATCTTCTTCTTCTTCCTAGCGTTTGTCCCAGCTTTTTGCTCAATTGAGCTTGGGCTCCGCTCGGCAACCTAATCCCAGGAATTGGCTTAGGCCTTAGTTTTTACGAAAGCGACTGCCATCTGACCTTCCAACCCAGAGGGGAAACTAGGCCTTGTTGGGATTAGGTCCGGTTTCCTCACGATGTTTTCCTTCACCGAAAAGCGACTGGTAAATATCAAATGATATTTCGTACATAAGTTTCGAAAAACTCAGTGGTACGAGCCGGGGTTTGAACCCGCGACCTTCGAATTGAAAGTCTGACGTCTTACCGCCAGGCCACCAGCGCTTTAGTTATATGTAGTATAGATACTGATATAATTATTGCTCAGCGTTCATTTATGAATTTTATGATTGCAAGTCGCTTTCATAAAAACTAGTGCCAACGCCAATTCATGTGGTTACGTTGTCAAAGTGGACTCCAAGCCGGGACAAACTCTAGAAGAAAGAAGCTCACTTATGATTGCATGTTTATTGGCAGTTTATTTTTTATATAAACATTATCAATATCATCATGTCAATTTAACAAAACCAAAGATAATCCCTTGTTTGGCCAATGCACAAAGACATTGTTAGCAGTTTGAATATTTATTGTGATACCTTGAAACACTGAGTGAAACTCATGGAAAGGCGGCTAACTTACCCAATTAATCCTATATAATTAGGCATACTCAAAAAATTCGTTATCTAGTTGTTGTTATATAGTAGTAGTTTTAATTATAGTTGTGTTTTCAATCTTTCAACACCAGATCCACTCCTCGCTCCCCAATCATAATAGACGGAGCATTCGTATTGCCTCGAACCACCTGCGGCATTATAGACGCGTCTATCACTCTCAGCCCAGATACTCCATACACCCTGAGTCTTGGGTCCACCACAGCTGTAGGATCGTCAGCAGGACCCATTATACAAGACCCCACAGGATGGTACGGACTAGATGTATAATACCTTATCAAGCATTCGAAGTATGCGTCTGTACCCCATACAAAGTGCTGGCATGCTGTCAGAGGCGTCCTAACGAAGTGTGCGCCTCTTGATCTAAAAGCATAAGAACTTTCCAAAGACAAAACCTCTTTCACACCTCTTATTAGTACTTCTACATCGCGCGGATCAGTCAAATATCCAGACCATATCAAAGGATGTCCGTAAGGATCACTCGCGTTGAGCAATAATCTACCCCTACTCTTTGGAACTACGTTCATCACTCTAGGAATGACTCCATCATAGAACGCAGTCGGGAAGATAGTTAAGCTATCATAAACAGCAGGTTCTCTGATGTATTCTTCCCAGTTAACGCTGTCTACTTGTACCTGAATGTCGGGAGCCGGCAAGCCAAGTTGTGTCACGTAAAAGGACACACTATTTACCGGACCATTCCGTGACAGAGGGCCTCTTTTAACTTCCATCTCCTTGTAATCATATATATCCTGAATCATTACATCCTGACTGACCGTGGTAGCAGTGTCATTTGGCAATGCTACTATAATACCGTTAAAAGTCACGTGATCTTGAAGATTTTCCCCAACAGGTAAATCTGAAATCACTGGTATATGAAGATCTTCCAAATGCTCTTTAGGTCCGATCCCAGAAAGCATAAGTAGTTGTGGAGAATTTATAGCTCCGCCACTAACTATGACTTCTTTACTCGCATAAGCTGTGAATAGGTGACCATCTTTAGAAGCTTCTGAAGCTCTCTTGTTTTCATCGAAAAGTATTTTGATAATTTCTGTTTCAGTCCTGATACTTAGATTTTCCCTATTGTATCTGATGGGCTTGATGAACTCTCTGTTTGTGGAAGCCCTCGGCCCTCCTCAGAGATGGCTTGGGCCTGCATGGTTCCGTACTGAACGGCGGCATTGTAGTCATTCAGCGGTAGCCCTCGCTCGGCGAAGGCCTCGTACAAAAGGCTTTGAAGAGTGATATTCTTCACTTCTTCCGATGATGATTATAATGATGTCAGTTTGATTTCGTCGCCGCTTTAGTTTTTTGTAAGGAGGAGGTAGTTCCCCAGTCGAGCCCCTCCAGATTTGAGCGAGATGACATTCGCCGAGCTCGAACATTACATACATATGTGCCCGATCATACTTAGAGAGATGACATTCGCAGAGGCCATACATCACTAATAGCTTTTGGAAGTAGTTAAAGGGCATACTCGGGCCCACTTCGGGGGGCACGGGTCCAGGGGGATATTAAAATAAAAACTCGTTTGTGCTGGTGCGGTATATCTAGTTATTCTATCAAGTTTTGTAAGTTCTTAAAATAACAGTTACATACATATGTACCTATATACATGGTATATACCGGGCGTCCCACGACTTTGCCACATGGAGGGGAAGTACTTTAAATACTGTAGATAGGACATTTTACTGAAAGAAGACTTCATTCATATTTTTAAAACAATACAAACTGCATTCGAAGAATTTTAAATAATCGTCTGTCTGAACCGGAAATCGAACCCGCTAAAAGTGGTAACAAAAAAACCTGCAATGTTACTGTATTGATCGAAGCCTACAATCGTAAGAATTTATTTCTTCTAAATAACGTAACATCTTAAATAAAAAAAACCGGCCAAGTGCGAGTCGGAATCGCGCACGTAGGGTTCCGTACAATTTATCTAACGGCAAAAAAACCATGTCTGTTGTATGGGAGCCCCCTCAAATATTTATTTTATTCTGTATTTTTTTTGTATTTGTTGTTATAGCGGCAACAGAAATACATCATCTGTGAAAATTTCAACTGTCTATCACGGTTCATGAGATACAGCCTGGTGAGAGACGGACAGACAGATACACGGACATCGGAGTCTTAGTAATAGGGTCCCGTTTTTACCCTTTGGGTACGGAACCCCAGTTATTTTCGCATTTAATAAAATCTTACCAGTGCCTACCATATTTAGGGGGTTCGATTCCAGGTTCAGACAGGCGATAATTTAAAACTCTTTAAATGCAGATCGTATTGTTTTAAAAATAAAAATGAAGTCTTCTTTCAGTAAAATTTCCTATCTACAGTATTTAAAGCACTTCCCCTCCATGTGGCAAAGTCGTGGGACGCCCGGTATATCATAGATTTGTATTAAAATGGCAGTTGGATAAAGGCACATTGTCTCAGATTGGAGCAGATCAAGCTATTATAGTAACTGGAGAAAAAATATCAGATGCATAGAGCCTTGATGCTTACGGTAAGTACGCACGCGTGTTAATGTACGTAGGCATAATTAAATTGTCCATTAATAGTTTGACTTTCCTAATAACTGGTAATTAAACAGCAAGATTAATCAATTTAAGTATCAGTAGTTTAAATTATTAAGATGCTTCAAGTTCCATGGACCGCATTTCGAACAAACGCATACATACTGAAAGAACTCAGCATAAAAGCCAGACCTCCACCACCTGCCTGCTGAGGATCCTGGAGTTCTTTGGTCATATTGCGCGGAAAGATGGACATAACCTCGAACAACTGATTACAGGTAAGGTCGAGAGGTCGAAGCCCAATCAGATGGTCCGACCAAATCCGTTCAGCGCTAAACACCAAGCTACATGATGCTCTCCATGACGCCAAAGACAAACAACTGGATGGAGTTGGAGAGAATCACGATCCTCAGCAATGAGGAATACGACACGAGGAGAAGGAGTTTTAATTATATTTTAATGACACATTAATAAATCAAATATTTATTAAATTATTAGCAAAAATGTAGTGGTAAATACATTTAGAAAGTTACAGATTAAGTGCGTACATTTTATTTAAATGAGCATGCAAATTTAACTAAGACTGCCAATGGAACTTAAGCTAAACCTTATTTATTTATTCACTAATTAGTTATTCACTAATAATTTGTAGGTATTATGCAGTAAAATATCAGCCGTTTTTGCTATATCAAGTTTTCATTGAAATTTGATTTATTTTGTTGAATTCATAATTATGTTATAATTATTAATCGTGTTATAGTTATTAATTGTGTAGCGCAAACATATGTTACACCTGGAATATCCCGTGTATTTTTGAAATTTTAATTTTATGAATCAATTAAGTTTGCTTCAACGAAACAATTAAGTTTGCTTATTGGAAAGTACCCAATTACGTTATTCTCTATCAAATTGTATACAAGCGATTTTACTACACTTGAGAACAAACAGATACTTAGAGTTAAATTCTGTTTTTTTATAACAAAGCTGTCCATTTATATTGCTTGCAAGTGTTTAATGATAATAAGTAAGTTATTATTTAATAGAGTTTATCCGGTAAAAGAAGTTTTGTAGTTTATATGGGAGCACATTTTATAAAAGTTTAAATCTATATAAAATTCCAATTACAAAGTACCCAATAGGTATGGTGAATTTTTTTCATGTATGGTATCAATCGATTTGTTTTGTTGTGAGGATCAAATGTCTATATGGGGCCAATTGCGTTAAAGCAACACAAAAGTCAGAAATGAGACTTAAAGTCCGAGATTTGCATTTGTTTCTCAAAACGCTCCTAACAAAATGACGTGCAAAAGTGACGTCACGATCACATAGTCGCCCTGTTTAAAGTATGAAAAAAAAATGAAATTGCTATTTTTACAGTGAAATGTTGCGTTTATGTTTATGGTTGCTATACAATTTATTTTACAGTAAAATGTTAATAATCGAATGGTAACATTGTTTTTTTTAATATCGCACTTTAAAAAATCGTAAAATTTTGAAATTTGGCAGCTTGATATCTTTGAGCCATTTCAATAGAATTTATAAATTTTCACTTTAGTTGCATATATTGATCATTTTGCATCCTATTAACTAAATTTTATTTCATAATTCAACATGTGTCATCATGCCTATTACGTTATTTTCTATCAAATTGTATGTATCGGTTTACTCAAGCGATTTTACTACACTTGAGATCTAACAGATACTTACAGTTAAATTCTGTTTTTTTTTAACGTAACGTTTTAATTATTTAATAGTTTGTCCGGAAAAAGAAGTGTCGTGGTTTATATGGGAGCTCATACATTCTACGACACTTCTCTTTCCGGACAGACTATAACGGACGCGCTCCGCGGCGCTGAGCAGTCAAGCGTTTCAAAATTGTATTGTATATAACAAGGTGGTAAATGGTATTGCAATTTTAATGATCGTTTTAATTTTTGTAATTTATTGCTGGTGATTGGCGTGATTATAAACGAATTCGTTGTAAAATATTGTTTTGTAGATTCAACCATTTACCGTTATTTATAAAGTTTGTATTACTTTATATAGAGCCTGTTTCACAATGTCCAAGTAAAGTCCTGAATAAGCTATGGCGAACCGCGGAGTATGTAGAGAGTCCGCTCGCTATATTCGCATCGTCATTCGGCTCACCATTCGTACGCATATTTGAACTTGGCTTAAAAACCTACACAATCCTTTTTTGAATAACCCCATACCTAACTGTTGTCCCTCGAGAATACCTCGCTTTGACTGTCTAAACCACTGGTTCTTTGTCCAGTAAACCTTTCAGTGCTGAGGGAACACTCGACAAAATTTTTCCTTTGCCAGCAAGTATCAGGACAATCAACTGTTTAGAAGTAAAGCCTGACCAGAAATATATGATCATGCGCCATGTTGCTATTTGCCACTTATCTGACGAATAAAGTCAGCGTTGGCGTTTCACAATCTTCAAACAAGCTTAACTGGTAGATAAAGTGCTAAGGTATTTTTATGTGGCAGTTAATTTATTTGTTAATTAGCTATCCAATACTTTACTTGGACATTGTGAAACAGGCCCTTAGCCAACTCCAGGACCCCTATTGTAAAATGCTAAAATGACATAAGATGTCCAAGCGAGTGTTCTTCTGTTGGTTGTCGGATTGGGACCTGGGGCCGTTCTGGCCGTAGTCAAGAAGACCTGACCATCGTTTATCAACAGCGCTAATAGTAAAGTAGGTATATAATAGTAGAAGTAACTGTTACGTAATAAGGGTCCTTAAAACAGGAGTGTGCTTCTGCGGCTTGTTTCATAAAACCACACTCGAGTGTTTAAAGGTCTAATTACGTACAGTTGCATACACTGCTTTATCTACAGACAAATTATAAATCCTAAATGAAGTGTTCGGAAACCATTAGAATGACCGCCATTACCAACTCGATTGTGCCGGCGGTCGGAGAGGAGGGCAGATTTTCATTACGTTACCGTAAGTAATGAATTTTCATATGTTTTTACCACACTGTCACAGATAATACACTGATGTTACGTTACTGGTTGCAATAATGGTGGTAATTACATACGGTTTCCGAACGCGGAATAGAGGATTTATGATATTGGTGTAGATAAAAGTTTTTTTCATACTAGCATTTAACGCCGACTGCTTGAATAGCTTGCAAGATTAAACTTGACAACAAAGTAACTTAGTAACTGACAAACACTATGAGTTAAATAAAAACTTGTAAAAATGTATTAAAATGATAAGTATGAAAAATAAAGTCACACGATAATTTTCATACATTAATAGAGAACATGCATGAAAAATATTTAATTGAATTTGTTCCATAAACACGTTCAACAACCCCAAATTAATATAAATAAGGGGAAATCCGTAATAATTTTTAACAGTTTTTTAAAGATATTGCGGTTTAAAAACTTAAAATTTTAAGGCATTTTTTTTTTACCTCAAATGTATTTTCGAAACTTCAGTTCGATTACTTATGTTCTAACAAAAAAAAATGTACGACAACTATATAGCTAAACGCATTTTTTCGTGCCTAAAATTACAAAAATCTTCCAAAAACTTGTTCCTTCCAAACAGTTTTCTGCAACTTTGTGGTCGGTGACGTCACAATCCTCACACTTTTTGTATGGGGCGTTTTGACGCGCGGCGCAGACGCCTAACGAATTTTCACATTTTCAGGGCTATCATAGATAGTAGGTTTATTAGAGACATTTGAAACTACAGGGAAATAGAATCGAATGACGTCTTCCAAAAAAATCATGCATGTTCCTAATTGCCGTTTTGATGAAGGGTAAAACGGATTTGATATCTTAATCTTAAAGCATAATCAAAATCATAATCAGAAAACATTTTATTGCCACAATAAAACCTTGTAAAAAATAGAGTAAGCCTAATAAAATAAAACTAAACTTTGATACACATAATCTGGGGCCCGATTTGACAACCGAAAAGTGGCAGTCGCAAATGAGACCACTTTCACACATTCTAGTAACTTTAACATGTATGTGTCAAAGAAGTGTGATCATCTCGCACAATACGGATGGTATAAGGAGGAAACAAATCTCTATGTTACAAAAGTGTCCGTCTTAAGGCGATAAACTGATGGCGCCATAATGATATTAAATTTGATTAAATTAATTTTGATATAAAAAAAAAAAATCCATACATATTTACAAAATAATTATTTGCGGAGAAGAAAAACACTCTGAATATAAATTTTATTTAGAATGTCATATGAGTATTAAATATCGGTAATTCATTTCAAATGCTCAACTATTCGCAAAGCATTCGACCGAGTTGACAGCGACATATTACTTAAGAAATTATACCTAAGCGGTTTTTCTATGGACCTGCTAGAATTTGTAGCGAATTACCTCTCGAACAGGCAACAATATGTATGTTATGAAGGATCTAGATCTGCTCCATTTCTGGTTACCTCAGG
Source organism: Pammene aurita (assembly GCA_947086415.1). NCBI lineage: Eukaryota > Metazoa > Arthropoda > Insecta > Lepidoptera > Tortricidae > Pammene > Pammene aurita. Next base: position 3,163,894 of record OX352291.1, read on the forward strand.
CATTGGACAGGGTAGCAACCTTGGGCCTCTCCTATTCCTTATCCTTGTCAATGATCTGCCAGCAGCACTTAAATTCTCAACTTGCTTGTTGTTTGCCGACGACCTGAAATTGGCTTTGCCTATCGAATGTGCTAATGACGTTAGTAAGTTACAATTAGACATTGACGCTGTTCACACCTGGGCGCAAAAGAACAGCCTCGCCCTCAATATGGATAAATGCACTGTCATGACTTACACGCGTGCGCGCTCTCCTATATACCCCACATACAAATTAGAGGGAAAACAGCTAAAACGAATAAATGAAATGCGCATGGTTTGACCCACAGCTCACATTCAACCAACATATAGTCAGAGTCTGCAACGAAGCAAGGAGATGTCTTGGATTTGTTATCCGGCAAGCCAAAATATTCTCAAACAGGCACGCTATCAGCATCTTGTACAATGCGTTTGTGCGTAGCAAGCTAGAATCAAATGCTGCAATCTGGAATCCCCATGAACAACAATACACTCTCCTTCTGGAAAAAGTACAAAAACCGTTTACACGTTTCTTTTACAAAAAGTTACACGGTTATTACCCCTACCTATACCCAACTCTATTTGTAATTGGAATGGTGGCTACACATCACTCGAAGCCCGAAGAAATATGTACCTTGTGAAATATTGCTATCAGTTAATACGCGGGGTGGTAGCTAATCCATCATTACTTTCCCTAGTAACAATTCGCGTCCCTGTGCCATTAACAAGATCACTACGCACTCGAAGCCGCGGCTTCTTTGCCATCCCATATGCCAGAACGCGCGCGCTTTCCTTCTCCCCACTACACCGAGCGCTAACGCTATTAAACGACATTTTAGAAAGCAATAGCCAACTTGACCTATTTTTCACTTCCGAAAATCAATTTCTGGTAGCATCCTGTAGTTACCTTGAAAAAATTGTAGCCACAAGTTCAATTTAAATTGAATGACGCGTAAATGTTCTAAGGTAACTTGTCCAATCTTATATTTATTAATTACCACCGTTGTATTTAATTTTGTTCTGTAGTTGGTTTTTTTATTTACTTGATGACATAATTATTAATTTATCCTGACATTGTAATATTGAAAATGCATTAACTTTTTAATTTAGTCTTACTTTTGTTGTAATCTTATCGCTAGATTTAAGATTAGTCTAATTTAATTAAGCTTGTTTGTTGCATGTTAGATATTAAGTTTTATCTTATGTAACACAGGTTAGCATGTTTAGTTTAACTGTTAGTGCTGACCAAAATAAACAAATAAACAAATAAACTATATCTAGCGTCACTCGGATATATTTGGAACTATTGTTTAGTGCTTACCGCTGGACACTTTTTCGACCGTTTTCCTATAAGAGAGACCGATCCTCCTTGTACCATCCATAATCTGGTGATCTCGCATAGTGTCACAATTTGACATGTCGAATAGGGCAATATCAGCCAAACAATTAACAAGCTTTTTACGATTGCAGCGCGATCTATACATAGCTTTGCGCGTTTATCTTCATTAGCTTTGTCAATATTACTTGGTCAGAGGTCCTGGTTTGAGCTTTTAAAAATATAATAGGTATAAGAAAAAATACTTACTTGGTTATTTATCAGCGGGTCAGCGGCAAAAGGAGCGTCTAAACGGCGCTACCGTTGAAACTGACGTAGTTAGGCAACGCTACAGGAACCGCTAGTTATTATTGAAGAGACGACTAACCTTGCCTCGTAAATTACGAATAGAGAGGCAGTGGTGTGGCCAAGTTTGGAGGAGAAACCGCAGTTATAGATAGATGTTCGGTAGTGGCCAAGTTCGGAGAGAAGGTTTTTAGCGTAACTTAGGTACTACATGCTTGAACATACTTATTATTAGGTAAATAATATTACAATTATGATACTAACTTATCTGTGTAGTGTGTGTGTGTGTGTGTGTGTGTGTGTGTGTGTGTGTGTTTGTGTGTGTGTGTGTGTGTGTGTGTGTGTGTGTGTGTGCGCTTCCTAGTATGGTGGTCGTAACATATTCTCCGTATCCTCATAGGACTTTCTTTGATGTATACATTCGCTTAATGAAATTTGCTATAAGAAATAGTGACTTTTTTGTGACTGTAATGGGTGAATTATCTATGATATATACCTAAGAACGGTATAATAGAATAAATCAAGCTAGAAGAATTTTGTTTTGTGATTCAGGTATTGTATAATGGTGTATTTTATTTCTATTTCGATTTAAGGCAGTTAGTTTAGGCGTTAAAAGGTAACACTAATAGGCAGCCCTAAGCATTAAGTGGCCTATCACATCAAAACTTGTACAGTAGTGTACGTGACAGACAAACAGTCACTTTCATACTTGTTATATTAGTATGAATTATCTATTCTCGTCCTCGCAACGCAACCATCAATCATCAGCCCGCACAGGTATTGACATGAGTTATGTATAATTGATTTGTTTCTTTGCGGAACTCCATGGTAATTCTGCAGACTTAGACTGCGTTTCCATCAGACATGAGTGAGGAATGCGTTTGTTAAGAGCCAATCCTGCCCAAAGCTTCCCAAAGGTTGTCTGGAAGAGATCGCTCATTAGCGATAAGACCACCTGTTGTTTGCCTCTTTTTATCATGGTTTTTTTTTCTACTGTGCTGTTTTTTTTTTGAGGTGTGCAATTCATTCATTAATTCAATCCTGTAGTTGCGCTGGGCGAGGATAGGTAGATGCAGTGATTTTATTGTTCCTCTTTTTTTTGATATCACGACGGTGGCAAACAAGCATACGGCCTGCCATCAGGTCAGCAGCTAGCCTATGGACGCCTGCAACTCCAGAGGAGTCACATGCGCGTTGCCGACCCTTTAAAAAAAGGAGGATTCACTGTATTGACGGCTAAAGGAACAAGAGGGTGCCTCGCCGTCAACACACTGGGTCCTCTTTGAGCACTTTGGCAACTTTACTTATCAGCAGGAACACAACACTATGAGTAGGGTCTAGTGCTATTTGGCTGTGGTTCCTCAACAAATCCATTCCTCGTAACGCATCCTAGCTCATCTTTAGTATAAACACGGCCTTAGGCACCTATTAAATAGTTAATTAACGACTATATAACTAAACTTGAGTGGAAAGCCTAGTTAAACTCTAATTTTTCAGTCGTCCTAACTAAATAGTATCCTAATTAGGATCCTAACTAACTTTACTTAGCTGGAAACTTACTTGCTAAATGCGGTTACACTTGACTAAATCATGCGACTAAATCATTTAGACAGCTAAGCTAGGGCTTTAACTTAGAGGTAAATAAATAAAAGCGTACATCGAGTCCCATATAATTAATTAATTTAAGTTTCATTAAAACAAGGAAAATTTTTACTATTTTTAATTTTCTTTAAATAAACTTGAAATTTTCAAGTCCTGCTCCGCCTTTCTGCGAGACTCCTGTGAACCCACTCTACCTTAAATATTTCACGTGGTTATTAATTTTATATATCTATAGTTTGTGTTAGTTTTATGTAGAGAAGACTGTACTTAATGCCCTCTGTATGACCTGGAATATTATTTTTTATAAACTTAAATCGATGTCCTATACAAAGGAAAAAGAAACAAACAAATCAAAAATTTTAATAAAAATACTTTCAGTTGTTCTTTAATTGTAACATCAATAGTTGTTTAAGGAATCAAATAGGTAGATTGTATCTTGTAGAAATTACATATTCGTCTTCCAGGTATGTATATTCTTTTGCACATAATAGGTTAGAAAAATTGTTGTATAAATAGGTGTTGTAATCAGAAAGTTTAGCGAAGTGAAATTTAAAAATAAACGATATTGAAAATCGATTACAAAAGTTATAATAAGCGACTTAAAGTTGGGATAGTCTCTTAATTGTTTGTATTTTGGAGACTGCCATGGAATTTCTAATTTAATTCAAGTCCAGAGATGTAAAATTACATTCTTCGTGTCTGAGATAATATAAAAAATAAAAGCCAAGTAAGTATCAAAGAAGATACCTATTATTTGCTTTACGTCTTAATTTTAGATTACGAAATATCACACAAACATGTGATGCATTCGATTAGCTACATATACAGATTTGCATACCAATAAAATTGAGTGTTCCTGCCACTGTTCTTACCTAAATACAAAAAAAGTTAGATTTTTGCCTATGATTGAAGGAAAACTAGAAAATTCAGCGCGTTGAGTGAGATTCGAATTTGCGATCTTTCGAAACACCGGTCGCTAGCAAACGTTCTGTTTGGTACAAAATTATTTTATAATCGTAAATACACTATGGCATGGCATTGCTTGAAATAGTGAAGTTATCTCTTTAATTCTTATAGGTACTTCTTATAGTTATGTAGCCATTCTTCCAAGACAAATGCCACTCCTCGCTCCCCAATCATGATCGACGGAGCATTCGTGTTGCCTCGATTTACCTGCGGCATTATAGAGGAGTCGATCACTCTCAGTCCCGACACGCCATACACCCTCAGTCGGGGGTCCACCACCGCTTTGTCCCCCACAGGACCCATCTTACAAGTCCCAACAGTATGTTGAGGAGTAGTTGTATAAAACCGCGCTAAACATTCCAAGTACGTATCCGTACCCCAAGTTAAGTCATTACATGCCGGCAGAGGGGTTTTAACAAAGCGAGCACCTCTAGATCTAAAAGCACGAGTGCCTTCTAAAGCCAAAACTGTTTTCACACCTTTTAACAGCACTTCTAAATCTTGCGGATCTGTTAAATAACCAGTCCATATTAATGGCTTTCCGTAAGGATCGCTCGCGTTGAGAAGCAGTCTACCTCGACTCTTTGGAACGTTGTTCATAACCCTAGGAATGACTCCAGTATAGAACGCTGTTGGGAAGAAATTTACACCTTCGTAATCTATAGGTTCTTTGATGTATTCTTCCCAGTAAACATGGTTTACTTGTACTTGGATGTCCGGAGCCGGCAAGCCAGGATCAGTTGCGTAAAAAGATATACTGCTAACCGGACCATTCCCTGATAATGGACCTCTTTTTACTTGCATCTCCTTGTAGTCAAATATATTCTCAATTATTTGTTCCTGACTAACAGTAGTAGTGGTTTTGTTTCCTAATGCTACAATAAGTCCGGTGAAAGTTACGTGGTCATGAAGGTTTTCCCCAACAGGCAAATCTGCAATCACTGGTATAGTAAGATCTTCTAAATGCTGTTTAGGTCCGATACCAGAGAGCATGAGTAGTTTTGGAGAGTTTATAGATCCGCCACTGACTATGACTTCTTTGGTCGCATAAGCTGAAAATATCTGTCCGTTTTTGATGTATTGTACACCAGTAGCTCTTTTGTTTTGATCAAAAAGTATTTTGACGACTTCGGCTTCAGGTCGGACGGTAAGGTTCTTTCTTTTGTATCTGATGGGCCTGATGAACTCTCTGTTGGTGGAAGCTCTCTGGCCCTCCTCGGAGATGGCTTGGCCCTGTAAGGTTCCCTCCTGACGCGCGGAATTGCAGTCATTCACCGGTAGTCCATTCTCGTTAAAGGCCTCTGTCATCATTCTAGAAGGATCATCGACATAAGGGAAAAACGAAACGGATTGTTCCCCGTTCACGCCGTGATATTTCCGATCCAACACTTCTATGTTTAGGTTTCTTTCGGATTTTTTGAAATATGGTAATACCTGCGCAACAGAAAAATAATTGCATTATTCAAAAGTGTGCCCAAGAGCGGGACGTATATACTATTGTATTATTTATTAATAAGTATTTTTATCTGGTATCTGATAATCATGCATAGTTCTAATTTGCCTTGCTGTTCTAACGGCATTTGGTTAGTTTTTCTGAAGAATATGACATCAATTTCTGTTAATTTGAGTTTTGTTCACTGACCTCATCGTAGCTCCAGCCAGGGTTGCCACGAGCCGCCCAGTCGTCGTAGTCGAGCCTGTTCCCACGGACGTATACGAACGAGTTGATAGAGCTCGAACCGCCCATCACTCTACCCCTGAAACAGATTAGCTCTTTTAAATTAAGCCTCCTAAACACTGGAACCTTAAACGTCGCGCAATGTGAGGGTTTCAGAGGAATTTCAACACTCGAATATAATTATTTATTTATTATTTATTTATTTATTACTCAAAACAGTTACACAGCATTACAGTAAAAGCCAAGGAACTGCGAACTACAAAATAAACATATAAAATGACTTAATACTAGATTGATTTAGGCGACGTAACTGTGTGGCTCCGTTGCGTCGTCTGATCGGGCGTAGGATTCGGCAGATTGCCCCGGAATTGCCGAAACACGACACCCTTCGGCCAGAAATCTGCCCTCGCGATGGTGTCCTGCAGCGGCCGCGGCACGCGCACCACAAACGAGTTGAAGTGCACGTAGTGCCGGGACTGTAGCTGGTGCACTCTCAACGATAAGCCAGTCTTCCGGTGAACGTACTCCACCACATCGTCGACCAAGGTGGAGTGATGCAAGCGCGACACGTAGAGCGCCCTATTCGGTATTGCAATCTGAATACCAGAATTACCCGGTTCCGCAGTGCCATACAGAGTCTTGCGGGGCGCCCTTCGCTCCTTACTCTTCCTTTCCACCAGTGTGAATCCCTCCTTATCCACATTGGTGCGAGAGGACGTTCCCTTTTCGGGACCCCGTACTACGCATGCCTTAGAAGGCACCGTCACCCGGTTAGCTGCGACTGGCTGACCGGCGACGTCAGCATAAGCACGCTGACGTGGTTTAGAAACAGGAGGCGGCCACACACGCGGGGGGCGCGCGGGCGGTGCAACGGTGGTTGCGGCACATCTTATAGTGTCAGCAACACACAAACTGACAGACTCAGCGTTTATAGCGGCGGGTCGGTCATCGCTCTTGAAATTTGATGCCACCAACCGAGTTGGAGCACTATTTCGCAAACTGTTAACTTCATTGCGTAACTCGGCAATAGTGACTTGGGCCGCTTCAAACTTCAACATAATATCGCCTAAACTTGTTTTTAGGGCCCCGATATCCTTGAACAAGCAGCGAACGTCGACATTATCCGGAACATGAGACGGCAGGATAGACGCATCCTTCGTCACAAATTCAGGAATTCGCTCTTGGTTCTGCCTCAGGATTTTCTTGATATCCGCAAGGGACTTGTTTCCGGTTTCATCCCCTTTCCGGTGAGGGACATACGTGCCAAGGACTCCAAGGGACTGGCACAACACCTGCTTCGCTTCACAGATGTCTTCGACGGTGAAACTCGATGCCCACGAACTAAGCTGGACAGCGGTTGCCGCATCAATCTCCCCTTCCAGCAACATTATAACTGCAGAACAGTCAGTGGTTGTCATGATTGTCATGCTTTTCTTGGAAACTATAAGAACATTGTTAAATGTCTATAAGATATGCGTGGTCCGGAAAAATATGGACATCAGTTTCCTGACCCTGGACGGAAAAATGTTGAACGGCCCAGCTAAACAGTGGGGGTTGGAGAGGGGGTCCTTGATCAAAGACAGGGCTTCTGACAGCTTGTAGTGTCTCCACTTTTTTAATTTTTCGATTTTTTTTTTTTTTTTTTTTTTGCGGAATTTTCAAGTTGTTTCTAGCGCGCGGACATTTGGAATGGCGGGAGACTTCTGCCCCGAGATTCCCATGGACAAAAATAATTGCGGAAAAATCCAGGATGGCGGCGTTTTCGAAGGACTACGTAGATATTAGATTCTTCAAAAAAACCTTCAAAATGTCGGGCCACGCTAGTGTAGGGTTCCGTAGTTACCGGCCTGTTACAATACATCCGTTCAAGAGATCGTTTATTAAGGGATATATTGTGGCACTTACGTCATTTTAGTATGCGACACTTACGTCCTTATACAATGTCTTTTTGAGTTATAACTCAAAAACGGCTTAAACGATTGTATTTAATATAGTTTTCATTTAAATTACCAGGCCCCGATTCCATGAATTTTTCTAATTTTTTTGGACCCACGGTTCAAAGTTAAAGAGGGTCGAGGGACGCACTTTTTAAACTATAGCTATTATTTACGCATAGGAGGGTTCTGTACCTTCATTGCAATAAGAACCAAACTAATACCAATAGGTCGTATCTGATGCCTATGAAAGAAGTTTTTTGGAGATAACTCAAAAATGGCTGAACCGATAATGTTCAAAACAATTTTCGTAGAAAGTTTATGATAAGGCGTATCTCCTCAATTTTTTTTTATATTTTTTGGACTTACAGTTCAAGAGTTACAGGGGGGTGGGACACAATTTTTCTGACTTGAAGCGATTATTTCAGAAAATATTCACTTAATCACAATATGGTCAAAAAAACCTCAATGTTATGTTTAAGGACCTATCGATTGATGTATTGTATTACTTACATGTTGATATTTGGTTTGGTTTTTTTTTATTTAGTTACATTGTATATGGAGCGCCCCCCTAAAATATATTTTTTTTTCAAATTTAACTACATAACTAAGTAGCGGAAAACATAATACACCTTATGTGTAAATTTTATTCAGATATATTTTTTTCGTTTTACTTGGAAACACTTTTCTAGTAATAACCTTTTTTTTTTATTATAGAGAGGAAAATGCGTTACGCATACCGCCGGGCCTCAGGGACGTAAGGCCCAGGCGGTTATGTGGGACTCCCATTTCGGTGTACCCACTAAAAACCCGTCTGTTTGCCGCCTCATCGCTAAAAGGCGAGACCACGGGAACACCGAAGTACACTACCGTGGCCTCGCCAGCGGCTGGCTGTTGAGCCACCTCTCTGAGGACTTTGTCCTCTTACGCTGGATATGGCATGGCTAGGTGTCTGCCACGCTCTTCGTCTCGAGGACCTCTATACCTTTAGGGTGACAGTCGTCCCCGTGACTGCCCCCCGGAGGTCCTCCTTATGGCGGCAAGCGGCGGTCATGGGCGACTCGCCTGCGCCCGGGTCTCTTGCGCCGCATCGGGTGAGCTAACCTAACCTAACCATCACTCTACCATCACTGAGTCAAGCCGTGGACAGACAGACAGACCGACGGATATGGCGAAACTATAAGTTCACTACGGAACCCTAAAAAGGAGTGAACACTGTGATCTGAACTATAATCGGTAACGCGCAACAGTTACCCCTGGAGTTGTTGGTGTCCATTGGTGTAACTGTTTACCATCAGGCGTGGGCTGCATGCTTATTTGCCACCGATGGGGTATAACAAAAGCTACCCAAAAAATTTAAGAATTTTGAGACAGCATTCGTTGATGACTAGCAGCGGTCTAAGAATTAAGGCCAAGGTGCTGCAAAGGGATAAAAGTTAGGTATGTATGTCAAGAATGTTAAAGACAAACAGTGAACAAGCAACAGAAGGAATTAATGATGAAGAAACGCGGCAATGAATCACTTTCTATCCGCTGTATGGATATAATGTCTCACTTTCAGAGCATGACAAACAAAACTCTTTTTATGTTACCAACTTCGGTATACTGCACCGCTGGTCCGGGAAGGCCAGGCACGCCACGCCACTTGGCATGGTTCTGTACTGCCAGTCAATGTTGGAGCCAACGAGCGTCGTGGAGAATGCGGGCACTGATGTTACCTCGGGCTCTTCTGGACCGGCTTCTAGTAATAGTACCTGAGGAGTATTGGCATGCCTTAAACGTTGACGACGATCAGAAAATATTCGTTAAATGTTTCCACTTGAAAATATTTATAACTTACTCATGTAATTTAGGCAAGTGACGTCGAAAGTTTAGTGTGCAAACAGCTCGACAAAAGTATATACTAAATAAAAAGCTAAAAAAGAACGAGGGTTATTTTTGACACCACCGCCGCCCCCCCCCGCAGACAGTAAAGCAGACCGCACCCGCGCGCGCAGTTGTCGTCTGCCACCGCCACCGCGGGAGGGCGATTGAGATAATGAACATCGTTGATCGGTAAAATGTCGATCAATCTAAATTACTTGAAATATATATTTTTTTCATTTAAATTGGCTCAATAGTTGTCTTGTACCTTCCATTCTTCAACAGCACTGAGTCTATTTGCGACGACACATCCTGCTGCTCCGGCTCCTACTACTATAAAGTCGTAGGTTTCTGAAAAAGAGGCAATAATGTACAGCAGCAGAAGTAGTAATATAAATTCTTTAGGGTAGTTTTTAGAGAATTTAACCCAGATGTAGCGACGTCTGTCATTTCCGATACAAAAAAAGTCTGCCGATTTTTGCTGGGGAGGGGAACGTCAAATGTATGGCTATTCGTACGTAACGTACAAAATAAAGCAATTCGTGCAAAATTATTCCCTAACCATTCCAAAATATCAAAAATGCACAACGTTAATATTCAAGTTTTCACTTCTGCCGGCACTCCCGGAGTGCACCCGTTGTTTTTTTTATTTGTAAATTTATTATAAGCCACCACCAAATTTTCGTCTTAGCACTGCTAATCGAGCTAAGATTCAGCTAGTTTTCAGTCAATTTGCCGGCACGAGGTTAGATTAGCCGTTTGTAGCAGGGTGCATTATTGTGGTAAGTTTAGGCTACAACCCTGTAGCTTATTTTAATTAATATTAGATTGCAGGGTAGTTATACTGCTACACAGAGCTAGGGAAAAGGTAACCCTTTCTGACCTATAACCGCGAACTTCGTTCGTTCAATTGTATTTTCAAATGTGGAAGAGTGATAGAGACGGAGATAGCGAAATGTCGATTTTCGAAGTTCGGTGCATTCCACCGGTCGGGCGCGCGATCCGGCGCCGAATCTAACAGCTTCACCAATAAGTTGAGGTACACGAACGTGAAAGGGGTACACGCAGAATTTGTGTTTGCCGGGCACAGCTTGCAATGTTAGCCAAAACTGGACTAGGGTTAGCTCACATTACAAAATACAACAATACAATACAAACATTCTTTATTGCACAATGAAATAAATTCTTAATTCTCAATGAAATAGAACAGTACAGAGCACAGATTAAAAGTAGAGGCAGTCAACATGCGGTCTTATCGCTAGAGAGCGATATCTTCCAGACACCGTGGGGTAGCGGAAATCTAGTCGAAAGTCGGATTACATACAGCGGAACTAGTTTCCCAATACACAGACCAAGCTAGGAAGAAATCAACGGGTACGCCAAAGTTCACATAAAATTTCAACTTCGATTATTGGAAGTTCGAAAATGGTGTACATATTTTTTTAAATCATAATGATCATTTTTTATAAGTATTCTTTGATCATAACTATCGTTACTCCGAGTTATTCAAGTTTATAATGTTAGTTAATAGAAATATCGATTATACTAATATTCTTTTTCATAAACTTTGTCAATATAACGTTTTCAAATTATATCAATTCGTCGACCCTGTCACAGAAATTACTACCTATCACCAAAAAACTGTAGGTAAGGTTTAATTTCGGTTTAGGTTAGGTTAGTGTGTCATCCTGCCCGAAGGGCATACCTACCCAGAATAGAAGCCCCCGCGAAGCGGGGGCTTCGTCGACCCTGTCACAGAAATTACTACCTATCATCAATAAATATTGTACTCGAAATTATAATATACAAGTTTTAAACTTCTGTTATTACCACTACCATTGCGATTCATTACTATTTAGCGAACTACCGCGTTTATTTCGGCACAGAATATCTTAGTGCTTACCCACAATGTAATAATCATAATCCTCGTGTATGTTCTAATAAGCGCATACTTCATACGTTATGCTTTTAAATAGTTAAACAATATAAGTTTATAATTAATTAGTTTATTTAAAACATATTTATGAGTCGTGATGAAGAGTTGGAAATGATTTTAAGGTTTATAAAATTGGGACTAACATATAATTATGAACAATGTTGTTAGTAGTTAAAATAAGTACGAAAAAAAATTATAGCTTAAAAAAATATGACAAATGATCATTCTGATTACAAAACAGTATTACTAAAAATAATATGCCAAATATTTTTATGTGAGCCAATATGGACCCGAAATCAACCCTACCTGCGTCCTGCGCTTCGGGCGCGCGATCCGGCGTTGAACCGAACAGCTTCAACAATAAGTTGAGGTACACGAACGCGAAAGGGGTACACGCGGTGAGATTCGTGCTTGCCGGGCACTGCTGAGCGACGTTGGGCGGCTGCCACACGGTGTCCATGGTGAAACTGTGGTTGAAAAAGAACATTTCTCATGCTCTGAAAGTGAGTCATTGATCTATACAGCGTCCGGAAAACCATTCATTAATTAGGAAGTTTCACTTTAAGATCGTATACCTATAAAATTGTCTCATAATATTTATTCATGAAATAAAACAATTAAAAACGGATTTTATCGCGTGTACTGAGCTTAAATTACATCCAGTTTAATAATTTGTTTTGTAATAATAAATAATTTGTTTTTATAAAGGCCCCTCTGGCATGTGCAAACACTAAATTTGTTTAATATTTAATATGTGGGTAGGTTTGCATATTGTGATAGTTTTTGAACGGAGGTAATTGTACATTTTTCCTCAGTCGACCCGTTGACCACGAACGCTGTAAAGTGTTCGAAACGTCGGGATGTAATTTAAGCTCAGTACACGCGATAAAATCCGTTTTTAATTGTTTTATTTCATGAATAACTATCGCGGCAACCGAAGACAATATTAATATTTATTCATTTATTTATTATTCAAACTGTAAATTCTCACGATTTACAATGAATATTTTTATTCGAATTGATAAGTAGAGTGTTCAACTCGGGTGTAAGTCACCCATTTCGATCGAGCTCTTGGCGCTATGACTCCGTTCGAGCGTCAAAATATGTCGTCGAAAATGGGTGCGTTTGAACCCTTGATACCGTATTTAAAGAGGACTAATTGTGACACTATTATGGTAAAGGTACCATTTGTTCGTCCTACTAGCGTTTGTCCCGCATTTTTAGCATGGCTCAGATGAAACTGAAAGCCCGCTCGGCAATCTAAACTCATCAATTGCTATCTGACCTTCAAACCAAATCCAGAGAGGAAATTAACTAGTTCATATTCCGAAAAACTTAGTGGTTTGAGCCAGGTTCGAAGCCGAGACCTCCACGATACCTCTAGCGACGGATTGAAAGTTGAACATCTACAAGCGTTTTTTTATGCACATATAAGATAACACAGGTTTTCAGAAATTTTCATTTGCTTATATTAATAAGCGTAGGCTACCCTACTTCAACGAGTAGCAGAATTCGGCTTCTGTAGGGCAATGCACGGTGAAAAGTTATGTATTTTAGTACTTGGTAGCCTGAGCGAAACTTGGAGCATTTTGTACAGTCAGCATCGAGTAGCAAATTGAACCTTAATTATGTATTAAAAGTACTAATCAACCTGGTAATAACATAACATATTTCTTACTCCTGTAAGCCACAACGAAGTCAAAAACATTACACAATAACTAAAAAACACTAATTCCACGGGTTATGACGGATTATCAACTAAAATTCTGAAATTATGTATTGACGAGCTAGTACAGTCAAGTGTAAAAATATGGGTGTACTCATCTTACTCAAAAATATGTCCCATAGTATCTTATTCCGTTGTAATAAGTGCGTAGTACCATATTTATGAGACGATTTTTTCGATACGTATTTTTGCACTTGACTGTACCAGTTTTAACTCATCTAATTAATTTATCCTTCGAGGCGAGATGCTTTCCGGATACTTCGAAATTGTCAATAGTCACACCACTATTTAAAAAGGGAGACAAATCCTTAATGTGTAACTATCGGCCGATAACGCTTATACCGGTCATATCTAAGATATTCGAAAAAGCCATGCATAAAAGGTTCATGTCGTTTTTAGAGAAATATCAGATTTTAAAAAGAGAACAAAATGGATTCCAAAAAAATAAAAGTACGACCCTTGCGACTTTTAACCTTATAAACAGTGTCATTCGAAATATTGACCAAGTTAAGTTAAGTTAAGAAACCGACAGTTGTAGTGTTCTTCGACATGTCAATGGCATTTGATTTCGTGTCACATGACCTACTAATAAATAAGCTCCAAAATCATGGGATAAGAGGGCCAGCTTTGAAATGGCTAAAGTCATATTTAAGTAACCGACAGCAATGTGTTGAGATAAAAACCTCTGCAAGCTCTATTACAATTAGTCATAGGTCTTCGTACATTGAAATCAGCCAAGGGGTGCCGCAGGGTAGTGTACTAGGACCACTCCTTTTTCTGCTATATGGCAATGACCTACCAGATATAACTACACATCAATGTACCCTCTTTGCAGATGACATATCAATTCTAGTGACATGTAATGATGAAATGCAATACAATAATGACATTAATATTACTGTAAAATCTATAATCAAATGGCTTGAATTCAATAATTTATCTGTAAATCTTAATAATACTCAACTTATCCAATTCCGTAGTGTATGAAATAATGGAAAAAAATTAGATGTCCGATACAATAACACAAAAATTAAGGAAGTTAATACTGTAAAATTCATAGGAATCCTTGGACATGAATTATGGTTGGAAAAACCACATAGACACAGGTTGGAAAAACCACATAGACACAGTGTGTGATAGGCTCTTAAAATTTACATATGTGCTCAAGCGACTTCGCAACATATCTGGTCGGAACACATTACTGATGGCATAATAATATCACGGATATGTTGCGTCTCCATTAAGGTATGGACTTCTTGTATGGGGTTATTCCAGTGACACGGCTAGGGCTTTCATAGCGCAAAAGAAATGTTTAAGGGCAATGTGTGGGAAACCCCAACGTGAATCACGTAAGCCATTATTTGCAAAGCATGAAATATTGACATTACCGTGTATGTATATTTTTGAAGCAGCTGTATTTGTAAAAAAATACCCATATCTATTCAAAAAAGCTAAAGATGTATATCTCAGGATTACAAGAAACCCTAATAGACTTAATACATATTATAGGACGATAAATATTATAGGACAATCTTACACAAACCGACCTAGTCCCACAGTAAGCTCAATAAGGCTTGTGTTGTGGGTACTAGACGACGATATATATAATAGATAGATATTGATAAATACTTAAATACATAGAAAACATCCATAACTCACCTGAGCTTGTACCTACAAATATCTGTGATAAACACACAAATAAATGCCCTGACCAGGATTCGAACCCGGGACCTCCTGCTTCGTAGGCAGTGTCACTACCGACTGGGCTAGGAGGCCGTTAAGAGACGTTAGAGACTTGTAATTGATTTTTCTCAAACATGCAATGAAATATTCTCTTTACGTTCCTTATCTCTCTCTCCGGTCGTTCCCTCATGACTGAGGATCGTGGTCATCACCGGATGATTTGCACTTTGTGTGTATGAACCGTCTCCATCGGCTTCTGTCCATGGCGTTCTGTACAACTGCGCAAAGTTTTGAGGAAGATGAGTCCATGACTTGGTCTGTCCATCTAGTAGGAGATCTGCCTCTTCGGCTGCCCTCAGTGTTTCCAACTACTATTAGTTTTTCCAGGCTCTCATCTCCCTTTCTCACTATATGGCCGAAATAGGCCAGAATTCGCTGCTGGCATATCGTGGATAGCCGGGTTTTGATTTTCAGCTGCGAAAGGATTGACTTGTTGGTGCGACGGGCGGTCCAGGGTATCCTCAACATGCGCCTCCAGCACCACATCTCCAAAGCGTCAATCCTTTGCCTTTCACGAGTCAAGATAGTCCACGTCTCAGCACCATACAGGAAGATGGGAAATATCAAGGCCCGGACCAAACGGATCTTGGTGTTGATTGACAACCCCCTCTTCTTCCAAACATTGTTAAGGCGAGTCATAGCGTCCCTGGTCATTCCAATGCGTCTCTTTATCTCTGGTGCGCAGCTACCGTCTTTGTTCACTTGTGCGCCTAGATAAATGTAGTGAACCACCGTATCTACGCCAGGAATAATGCTATCCGAGTTTGTCAGCTTATTAGCACGATCCACCACCATGACTTTAGTCTTACTCCTGTTTACTGCGAGACCCATTCGATTGCTTTCGGTCTCGAGTCTCTGAAACGTTCCTTATAATAGACCCGGAAGTATCCTTTTTCAGGCGCAGCATCTCGAGGCGGCCTGAAATGGGATTTCATACAACTTTTGCAAAGTAACTTTTTTTTTGTTTCAACGTCCAACCTCATTCAGACAGCGTCAAAGATGGCGGCAGGTTTTACGAACAGCTGATTTTAACTTTTTAATTTTTACTTCATGGTCGCTTTTTAGATTGAATAAAACATTGTCCTTTTGGTTTTTTAGTTTATTTTATTTCATTGCATGTTTGAGAAAAGCACTATACATGCCTCGGCGTGAAAACGGATTCCCGGCCTCTGATGTAATGTACTATTGTTCCCAGTAGTTCCCTTTTCATGAATAGTAGTTATTATATGTGTATACGAATATTCAATGCCCTTCCCGATAATGTTAAAGATCTCCCTCTTCATTTATTTAAAGCACAACTTTATCGTTGGCTAAAAACTAAAATGTTTTACACTACAGATGACCTGTTTTGCATGTTAGATAATATTGTATAGAAGTTAATACACTCGCGAGCAAATAATACGGGTCAGTGACAAAAACCCTTATAATTTGGAAATTAATAGCGGTATGTGCAGGAAACTAACTGTGTATTAAAGAGAATTTAATATCGAATTAAATTGAACCTTCAATGTTCTACAAGAATTCTGGAAAAGTTTTATTAAAAAAAAGTCGAATTTGGTACCAAATTCAAATTGAGCTTATTTCACTTTTGATTGTTTTCTCACTTTTGTTTTTAATCTGTCAAAGCAAAATGATAAAAGGCAGTTTTTGTTGACTTTGATGGTCATTATTGAATTACTATCATGTCGCTAACACAAGATGAATGTACACGTATCGTCACTTTGTTACAAGAAGGCAGAAGTCAGAGATATACAGAAAGAAGAACAGGCGTGTCACTATCCACGGTGCAGAGGGTCCTCCAACGTTTCCTACAAACTGGCAGGAACCTTCGAAGACCAGGAACCGGCAGGCCGAGATGTACTACGGCTAGAGAAGATCGATTTATTGTAACAACAATGCTCCGAAATCGGCATCTCACTGCAGTTGAAGTCATAAACCAACTTCGGGAGACCCGAAGAGATGACATCAGCGAGTGGACTGTAAGGCGGCGGCTTCGTGAAGCTAATTTGACCCCACATTGACCGGCAAATGGCCCAAAACTTGACAGAGGGCATCGAACTGCAAGGAAACTTTATGCACGCGAATACAGGCGATGGGGTGCCGAAGAATGGGCAAGAATTATGTTTTCTGACGAATCCAGATTTATGCTCTATGCACATGACGGGCGGCGAAGTGTTTACAGATGGCCAGGTGAACGTTTTATTCCAGCCTGTTTTGAAGAAAAATTTGCTTTCGGCGGTGGGTCTGTTATGGTTTGGGCTGGAACCTCTTCAGAGAGTCGCACGCAATTAGTTTTGATAGAAAATGGAACGTTAACTAGTGCCAGGTATGTGGAAGAGATTCTTGATGAGCATGTAGGCCCATATTTAATTAATATGGGTGAAAACTCAATGTTCATGCATGACAACGCCAGGCCACACACCGCACAGATTGTGGAAGATTATTTTGAGGAAATTGGCATCAATACTATGAACTGGCCCTCGAGAAGCCCGGACCTAAATCCGATTGAGCACGTATGGGACGAGCTCGGAAGGCGTGTAAGAAATCGAAACCCCGCCCCAGCTACACTTAGAGACCTGAAACAGGCGTTAGTGGAAGAATGGGCTAATATCCCGCAAGAACGCATAAGAAACTTAATAAACAGTATGCCCAATCGTTTAGAAGCTGTAAGAAGAGCCCGAGGAGGCAATACGAAGTATTGATATGTTTTACTTTTTTTTTGTTTTTAGTTTTGTGTGTGAGGTACCACGGTTGCTTTTTACCTATAATTAATTGATATCGTGTTTACTATGTTAATTAAATAATTTTTAAGAAAAAAAAACCGACTTCAATGGGGGTAGCCGGTGAAGGATTATTGTAGATGGTGCACTTAGATTTCATACAATGAAATAACTTGCTTAAAAAACGCAGCGGAGAGGACAAATCGCCAAACGTGAACTATGCGTCATTGAAGAGTTCCGTTCTGATTATCACCAGCAGTTCCACTTCATCAAATGTCACTCTTTTGAATGAAAATGCTTGATTTGTTGATAAAAATACAAAAGTCACTTTATGTATGCCTTTAAGATTTGAGGAATTCCCTCGATTCCTCGTGGAACTCATCATCAGAACTTGAGCTTGACGAAAATTGGTCCTGACAATCTAACTTGCTTAACAAACATAGCGAAGAGGAAGAATCGCCAAACATGAACTATGCGTCGTTGAAGAGTTCCGTTCTGTTCATCATCAGCAGTTCCACTTCATCAAATGTCACTCTTTTGAATGAAAATGCTTGATTTGTTGATAAAAATACAAAAATCACTATGTGTAAGCCCTTAAGATTTGAGGAGTTCCCTCGATTCTTCATGGATCCCATCATCAGAACTTGAACTTGACGAACATTTGTTCTGACAATTAAACTTGCTAAACAAACACAGCGAAGAGGACGAATCGCCAAACGTGAACTATGCGTCGTTGAAGAGTTCCGTTCTGATCATCATCAGCAGTTCTACTTCATCAAATGTCACTGTTTTGAATGAAAATGATGGTTTTGTTGATAAAAATACAAAAATCACTATATGTATGCCTTTAAGATTTGAGGAGTTCCCTCGATTCCTCATGGATCCCATCATCAGAACTGCGTTTTGAAAAAAACGGGACCAATCTGTATATATATACTTACAATCAAAAAAAGAATTTTCAAAATCGGTTCAGACATGACGAAGTTATGGAGTAACAAACATAAAAAATAAAAAAAAAATAAAAAAACATACACGCCGAATTGAGAACCTCCTCTTTTCAAATCTTGAAGTCGGTTAATAAACAAGTGAATATCATCTCTAACTCTTGACGTTGTTTTATTAACTATGCATTTATCTATAATATACAATTTAATTCAGGCTCCTAGCTTTATTATTTTAGGAGATATTATAGTTTTTCGTACTGACCCGAATTATTTGCACTCGAGTGTAGATAGGTATTTGGTTAAGTTTAGTTAAGTGTACATTTGCATGCTAAACTAAGAAAATATGTTTAAGTACAGATATATGTTATCCTTACCATCTCTTTGTACCATATTTTAAGCAAATAAAGAATATTTTATTATTTATTATTATTATAACAAAAATAGCAAGTTTTATGTTTTAAGGTGAAAATTGACTAATGCTTAGTACGACGTGCAAATGAGTTCACAGCATGGATTAAACGGTACATTAGAAACTGCTTATTAACTATTTAACGGGCGAGACTGAAACAATCCACAATACAAGCCTCATCGCCAATCTATAGTCCAAAAATTCTGTACAAGAAAAAAATACAAAAGGATGATGTTACACGTGGAATTTTTAGAGCCCGTTGCCCTGTAAAGGGTTAACAAGTGCCAAATATGTAATTAGACTTTGCATTGCTCGAAACTGGTAACTACATGATTCTACCTTATTAAAAATTATTGAAATTATTAACCTAGTAAAAGATAAAACTTGTGCCATTCGAAAGAACTCATTAACTTAAAAAACTACCGGCATCCACTTGGTGGCGATGGTTGTCCTCCACGGATGCATACATTGGACGTAGCCGGCCTAATCCCAGCGATATGAGTAAAGTATTTAAAAAAAATTGTAACTTACTTGTAACATGTATAACAAAATGTCAATAGACGCTGCGCGTGCGGCTTTGTTGGTTAATAACTGGCAGAATCACGTCTCTGCTGACAGATAACTTACTTGGCTTCATAAATATTGACTAACACTATACATATAAACACGACAGTATACAACGTGTTCACGACGAACCAAAAATATTTTAACTACGTATTACTGAGGTCAAAATAAAGAAAAAAAAGTTATAAGAGTTAAGGTAACGTCGAAGGTAATTTTAAAATTATATACGCGGTTAAGTCCCGTTAGTACACATAGATATAGGTAAAGGTGGGTCAAACACCAATATATTTATTTAAAAACAAGAAAAACAAATCCATATCATGACATAAATCCACGTCGCAGGTTTTCTAAAAAATGTACAAGATCAAATCCGCAAAAAGCTTTGTACAAAAAGCTAACCCTTTACTCCTCCACGTCAATCCCCGAGACGACACGTACCCGGCGCAAACGTCCCAAATATGCTAGGCGCATTACCCCGTTGCACTGCCAACGATATTTGCTGGTCCAGGAATGAGCCGGACCGCAACCTCGTTCTCTCAACTGCTGCCCCAGATTGTTTATAATTTTTTACCCTTCAGAGCACTAGAGCCCACCGGTTTCCACTACAACTGGGACAAAGTAACTATGTTCGCGTATATGGAATGCTTCAGCTTCGCCGCATTCTCTGCAGTAGCTCCAGCCCTCCGGACCGTGTGGCTAAGATGTGACGGAGCAAGCGTACTTAAGCAGGTCGCATTACAAATGAGACTGCATCCCCTCGCCCAAGGAATCAGTGTTAACCCGTCCGGTCTTTTGCCGTCTGTCCTACTCAAACCCTGAGGTTCCTGCACACAAGGCAGCTGGGTGGATACCAATGCCCAACGAATGACATCATTAATGGAATGGTATCTTGAAAGCCTACCAGCACACCTTACACAGCTGAGCTCATGGTGGCCATTGGATACACTGATGAGGCTCACAGACCGCACACCCCAACTTCAAAGCTGCTGCAATCCTAAGTACTCAAATGTGACGACAACAACCCGTGAAGCCATGCTCCAGATTCCGGCTCCCCCACAGCTCTCAATCGGGCAGCATTTAGGTCAAATATTTTTTAAGCTCATTAGGTTTGGCTTTAGAGATACTTTATTACTCATAATAACAATATAGTTCACTAAAATAAGATTGGAATAAATATTACGAGGATTATGGAAGATTCCTTTGACACATGTTGTACTGAGATTGCACTCATGCACTGGTTCTATTATTTTCTTACTTAATGCATATAGAAATTTTCTTTAATTAATTTCGTACTAAGCAGAAACGTCTGCAAGCGAAATTTCAATTTTATAATTTAAAGAAAAATGGAAAAATTCACTGCGTCGAGCAAGATTCGAACTTGCGACCTTTCGGAACACCGGTCCGACCGCTCTGACCAACTGAGCCATCGACGCTTACTCAACCGCGGTGAATCCTTCCATCAGTTCCTCCATTGCTTACGTCAGAGGGTGACGTGTAGCGACATCTACCGTAAGTGTATATACACGTTAACGGCATCCAAGTTCGACGCAGTGAATTTTTCCATTTTTCTTTCAATTATAAAATTAAAGTCATTTTTAGGGTTCCGTACCTCGAAAGGAAAAAAACGGAACCCTTATAGGATCACTTTGTTGTCCGCCTGTCAGTCTGTCTCTGTCAAGACCATTTTTCTCAGGAACGCGTGGAGGTATCAAGCTGAAATTTATATCAAATACTCAGGTCTATTGTCCCTTGGAGTTGTCAAAAAATCAAACTTAAAAGCCAACGCAATCAAAAGATACAGTCGTTTATGCTGCAAATTTTAGAGTTTTTCGGCACTCGCAAAACCTACGGGGTACTTCCCGTGAACTCAGAAACTTGAAATTTGGCACGAAGCAACGTCATATAGCACAGACAAAGGAAAAATTACGAAAAGTAGACATTTTTAGTAAAATCATACAAAAAATATTTTTTTCAATTTTAAACTTACTACCTTTTTCCTCGTAAACGCGTAGAGGTATTAAATTGAAATTCATATTAAATGCTCAGGTCTATAATACCTTTCAACTGTAACAAAATTAAACTTCTATGTCAACGCAATGGGTGAACTTTTACTTATATACCTAAAGGATTGTACGGAACCCTCGGTGCGCGAGTCCGACTCGCACTTGGGCGGTTTTTTATTTGTTTTATTACCTCAGGGTTTTTAATTAATAAACTTCACTCTTAGCACTTTTGAATATTTGATGAAGTCCAGGAGTGCGATTTTTGAATCTCACCAAGTGACTAATTCTCACCGATGTGAGTGATTTACTTTCGGAAATCACTCACATCGGTGAGAATTAGTCACTTGGTGAGATTCAAAAATCGCACTCCAGATCCCAGATATATGCTTGAGTTGCTTGGGAGCGGTGCGCGTGCGTTCATTGATGTTTTCTTTACATTATGGCAACCGGAAGTAACGACGCACTTGACATTGGACGCACTTGAAAGCGGAAGTGTCAATATTCGGGATAGAGGCGGAAAGGATAGGGTGCGTTCGGAAATTATGATATTAGAGTTAAAATAATTATATATGTGTTAAGTAAATTGATATAACAATATTATATAAAATTTAGATAATGAATGTAATAAACAGTTCAACTTTATTAACCAATTATAAACGGCTAAACCAAAGATTAAATATTAGATTTCATTAAAATTTAACAAATGTAATTGTACGTAAAAACTAAATGTTATTGGCATTGAGTAACAGGAGAAGACATCCCTAAGAAATTATTTGTACCATGAGTTTTAGTGAAAATCACTACAAGTCTGACAGTGGCTGTTGGACCACAGACATGATTACACGCAAGTGTCAAAAAATTTAAAAAATCAAATACTAAACGTAAAGGCTTCTTGCATGATAATAAACCGTAAAAATAATTCTAAAACTAGTAATAAAAGCCACGGAATTGCTTTCCATAGGTAAGTAAGTGCAAAGTTTGGTGTTACATTAATTTAAAATATTAATGTTGGCGGTGCGACGCCATATTCCTTGGCGCACAGATTAATGTCGCAGAAGTAACACAGCATATGTGCCTACACTTGATATACCTTGACATTGTTACACTTGATATTGTTTAATATAGTGCTCAGCATAAAAATATTTACGTAATAAACATGTTTTAGATAAGTACGTTAGGTAATGTTCAGTTCATAAAACATATATTTATTGCTCAACAAGGGCGATTTTGCTAAAATTGTTAATGCGAGTAAAATACTTAGAAAAGGTTTTTATGATTTGAATTTAAAACTTAAATATCGAAATATCACACGTGTTATACGTACTTACACAATGATTTTTCATTTTAAGTAAATATCAAGGATCATTAACCCCCAAAATTCGTATTGAAAGGCGCTTGTCGGCAAAAATAGTATTTTACTCCATTCGTTCCTAAAACTCTAGGGTAAGGAGCAAAATAAACATTGGTTACCTATAAATAAAACAATAATTTAGTTAATTACGTTTCCTTACAAAATTGGTTTAGGCAGAATATGAATTTTGTCAAAACAGTGTTACGTCAGTTTTGTTAAAGCTACTCTTTGATTCAGTGACAGCTGTCAACCGCCAAACATGGCGCACAAAATTTGTTCTAGATGGCTCATCTAGTAGAATACATAATACATCAATGGTTATTGGTAAAACTTGCGCTTAAAATGAATTGGTACATTTTTTTCGTAAAAACTAGTTTATGCCATGTGTTCATCTAACAATATGGATGTCTAGACTCGGCCCCATAGAGGAGACATCGCCACCCAGAAGGGTTTTTGCACAATTATTTTTAACTCTGAAACTTATTGAACCCCAGGAAAGTTTATAGGACATTTTATTCTCTAAATTTAATATAATCAGAAATACACTGTTAAATATTTTGAGTTCCTTGTGAGCACATTGTATACAGCTCGAAACCTAGGGTTCCGTGCTGTTTTATACGAAACGATGTATTCTCAAGGACTAAGAAAACAGGTCATTTCTTATAGAAAATATAGAAATTACCAAAAAAGAAATTGACCTCGAATGTAATTTCACAGCTTAGTGTGCCACGACCTTATACCTAATATTTATTTATCGTATGGCTACATGTCACTGGATATAGATAGGCATTTCTTCCCTGGGGTAGTAGTAGTGGGAAAGCAGATGATATTGAAAATCCAGTGAGTGCTGCGAGGACAGTGCAACTGCCAAGTTTGCTAAATTTAGTTTAAAGCGGTTCTTTTTATCACTATGAAAATAAAAATGTTTTTTGCTCGTTCCTTAAGAAGATGGCTGCCCCTAGCCAACGTTTGTTTATGGCCAGTTTTATAAACTCTCACTCCAGTGTGTAGATCTCTTCATAGCTCATGGCTCGTGAATCACGAGTAAATAAACTTTTTTAATTGTTCATAAATTTTTTGACGTATGTTAATTAATGTAAGTCACGCCGAAGTTAGTATAGGACTAAGAGCTGGCCACGTCAGATATGACACAATAATGAGAGCAGCAAAACCCGTCTAGTTAGATAGCTATCCTTATTGCTAGATCCAGGCATCTGACAACTTTTAATGCGTTGAGGTTAGAGTGACAGATAAGCAAATTTATCAATAGGAAAATAGTAATACCAAAATAAGTAAAAACTGCCGAAGTTGTCTCAGTCATACAGGACAGGGCCTATATTTTAACATTAGAACAATAAACATTGCGTATTATTGCGGAAACAAAAACAGTAGGCCAAAAACTATGAATTACATTACACGTCGTTTAGCACTACGTCCTCCAACAGAAACTTTTGGCAATAAAATAATCTAATTATTTATATAAATGTTCACAATATTGCATCAAATTCTGAGATTTATATTCTTGAAGTCGGTTATTCTTTGACCTCCACCACTTGACAGCTGCCAGATGTCCGGATCTAGAAATAAGGATAGTATAGCAATTTAACTAGATAGGTTTCTCTTATTATTTTGTCATATCTGACGTGGCCAGCTCTCTGTCTATAAGTATTATGTACCTAAGTGCAGAGAGTAGTCAATTACTTTTAAGAGTATTTCCTATATGTATAATACAAAAAAGTAAAACACGAGATTTATAAAATTCACTATAAATGGTAAAATTGTGGCAAAATTTCCACATGTGTTCGAAAATTTCTCAGAAAAAAAAATTGTTTTATTAAAAATCATGCAAGAAATTTATCGAATTAAAAAGTTTCAATCCCCATACAAAAAATGTTAAAAGTTACAATTTTTTATCCAATTAAAACTTTTTAACCCTAATACAAAAAATGTGAGAATACGTTTTTTTTCCATGCAGAAAATGTTGCATTGGAAACTCCGTCAGCAACACGATTTTGTATACCTACACATTCCAGTCCCTATATTATATTATTTATGGTCGTTGGTAGTTGTTGACTGACCACAGTTGTTGGTCTGCTTTTCTTACCTACTGGGTTAGGCACACAGTTTTATATTGTTTATTTTTCCTGAGATAAAATATAAATAGCAACAAGATTCTAAGTGAAACATAAAAACAATGCAGGTACTTATTTATTTAGCATGCATTATATTTATATAGCAAAGATAAGGCGCTTCTACGGTGTCATGTTTTTTTATTTTTATTGTTTTCAACCGACTTCAAGATTTCGAAGGAGTTTTCAGTTCGTCGGGATCTTTGTTTTTCTTTTTTTTTTTTTGCAATTTTTTTTTATGTATGTTCACCGATTATTCGAAGACGGCTGGACCGATTTGGAAAATTCTTTTTTTGTTTGAAAGAGACAATTGGTCCCATTATAACCAGGTCAAGATCTGATGATGGGATCCTGGAGAAATCGAGGGAACTCTCCAACTATTATAGGCAAACCTATAGTGATTTCAGTATTTTTTACAGCAGCTCGAGCATTTGCTGTTGGAAAGGTGGATTCTTACAGATTTTGAACTATAGCAGTTCAAAATCTGTAAGAATGAACTTTTAACATATCGCAATGCCCGTAGAACGTAAACGCGCAAGACACTTTGAAATTATAAACAAAATCCCATAACGATTTTACAGCTTGTCATGTACGTAAACACAATATTTCACTTTTTATAAATATAACTTAATTAATGTTAAATTTTTTCATATCTTAGTTATTGAATATTTTACGATAACAGTTTAGCATGCAAACAGTTACGAACTACGCCTCTTTTTTTTTTAAATTTAGTGTTGTGACCATGTCTGCTGTTCCGATTCATATAACATTTCCGTAAGTCGATAAAATCGATTATGTAATCAATAGTCAATATAAGACTTTCTTATCATATTGTATTAATTATGGAATTATTATAATGCCATACATAATTAGTAGATAACAATTATTAAATGATCATTTCCTAAATAATTTTATTTCCTGCTTTGTTATAGTTAAGTTTTCCTTTTTTTAATTTATTTTTGTATATTAGGCATAACTGCATACAACTCATCTGAACTCATATTCTCGGTGGAATCACTGACTTCTGAGTCACAGGCATCCGCCTAGTTCGGAAGACAGAGGCTCAGTTCCGGTGAAACTGTTTCAAACCTAGTACATAAGTCTCTCTTAAACTATTAGCGTCCTGTGCAAATATTTTGTGCAAAGAGCTCAAAGAGGACCCAGTGTGTTGACGATGAGGGACCCTCTTGTTCCTTTAGCCGTCAACACAGTGAATCCTCCTTTTTGTAAAGGGTCGGCAACGCGCATGTGACTCCTGTGGAGTTACAGGCGTCCATAGGTTACGGTAGCTGCTTACCATCAGGCAGGCCGTATGCTTGTTTGCCACCGTCGTAGTATAAAAAAAAAAAAAAATATTACTTACACTTGTATTAGGTTTAAATCAATAAACATTATTTTTATTCTCTTATTCTTATTGTTATAATTTGAGAAGATTTGTGATACAAAATATATAGGCATATAACAAGAAAAAATCGGTTGTAGTAAAATCGATTCGAACAATTCATAAATAATCGCTAAATTTGACAAACGATTTGTCTTAGCCCCATCACTAATGACGTCAATACTGAAGTGTCAAAAGTTCATTCTTACAGATTTTGAACTATAAATGAGGTGGGTTCTTTTTTGTTTAAAATTATTTATTATACCACGACGGTGGCTAACAAGCATACGGCCCACCTGATGGTAAGCAGGTACCGTAGCATATGGACGCTTGCAACTCCAGAGGTGTCACATGCGCGTTGCCGACCCTTATTGTACTCTTATGAGTACAATAAGGGTACAAGAGGGTCCCTCGTCGTCGACACACTAGGTCCTCTATGAGCTCTTTGGCAACGTTACTCACCGGCAGGAACACAAAAATGTTTGGTAGGTTTATCTGAGTTTGACAGGTTACATAATCAATAATATTTCATATATATTAAGGCAATTAACCGTAATACCAGACACATGTAAGAAAACAGCAATAAAATATAACTCTCAAAATAACTCTTCTAAATTCTCTTGGAAAAATTATTTCCATAACTTCAAAATATCTTAACTCCTTTTATCAGATCATTGCAATAACAACCCTACCCTGTTTAAAAATGGTTGATATTTCCACAGTATCTCGACAGGATTATTTCAGAAAAGTTGCAAGTGAATTTTGGAGGATGGTAAACATGCCGAACGTTAAGAGCGTAGCTTCCGGTCCATTTGTGTTATTTAAAGAATAATAAATAAACACGCGTCTTTCAATGTCGACGCCGCCAGCCAACTGTCGGAAGTCAAAATATAGTCCGAATACGCTTATTCTGCATGGACTGATAAGTGTCTTCTTCTTCTTCCTAGCGTTTGTCCCAGCTTTTTGCTCAATTGAGCCTGGGGTCCGCTCGGCAACCTAATCCCAGGAATTGGCGTAGGCACTAGTTTTTACGAAAGCGACTGCCATCTGACTTCCAACCCAGAGGGAAAACTAGGCCTTGTTGGGATTAGGTCCGGTTTACTCACGATGTTTTCTTTCACCGAAAAGCGACTGGTAAATATCAAATGATATTTCGTACATAAGTTTCGAAAAACTCAGTGGTACGAGCCGGGGTTTGAACCCGCGACCTTCGGAATGAAAGTCTGACGTCTTACCGCCAGGTCACCAGCGCTTCATGGACTGATAAGTGTGACATGACAAAATGTCGAAATGCCGTTATAAACGACATATTTTACGTAAAGGAGATCGTCAATTCTGGGCCACCTGATATAAACCGTATACAGTTTGTACTTCAATGTAAAATAAATTCTCATTTTATTACTAAAGTAGACAAAATATTACAAAAAAATGAAACGGGAATTAGAAATACTAAATAAATAAACATTAAGTTGATTGTTCCGCGATTAAAATACAGCAAGACAAGTCGTTAACGTCCTTATGGCATTGACATAAAATATTAAACATTGGTAAAGTATAACTTCACCCTGGCCTGAAACGGGATTGTTTTTTGGTTTGACACTGTCAATGTATACCGTTACATAATCTGCGTTTTGATACTGTTCGGTAAGTTAGAACATTGTAATATTAAAATAGTATCTAAGCCTACGAATACGGAAGTTTAAATTAGAAATCGGCTTTATTAAAACGCCTAAAGATGCGTATTTTTGCATTTTTGATCGGAGTTTGAATATTAAAAGTGGGTTTCATAATGGCATAATATCATGCTCCTTCGATAACGAAACGCATCTTTTTTTCAATTTTACAATGTCAGATACTAGTGGTATCGGCACTTAACGGTGGTAAACCTTATCCCTTCGCAATAGGTGTTAGGAATGTTCAGTTAATAGTATCAACGATGGTTTGACAGCCGTCTTTGTTTACCGAAATACAGGAACTATAAATACGATCAAAATACGACTTTTTATTATTTCATCATGATTCCCGTTTTGTTTTTAAGTCCGCTTTTGTACATTATCTTAAAAAAATCGGTACTTTTTTTACATTAATATATAAATCATAGGCAAGCACGCTTTCAAATATTGTCCTTGTCAGATTCAAGTTTTAAATGCATGATTTTTCAATTTTCCCATTAGATTTCGCAATATTTTTACCACCGTCCTGATCTAGAAATTATGACGATTCTTTAAAGGTAAGAAAGATTCCTAAACGGTCCTTAATAATCTGGGCCAGATCACCTAACAAAAATTGACGATCTCCTTTGATGCTGACTTGTCAATACGTTGCGCTTGAAAAGTCAGTTATTGGTCGAACTCTAATAAGTCTGCGCCGCTTGACGTGCCGCATCTGTTTGTCAAACATGGAAACCTATAGTTCAAAATCTGTAAGAATGAACTTTTGACACATCGCAACGCCCGTAGAACGTAAACGCGCAAGGCACTTTGAAATTATAAACAAAATCCCATAACGATTTTACAGCTTGTCATATACGTAAACACAATATTTCACTTTTAATAAACATTACTTAATTAATGTTACATTTTTTCTTATCTTAGTTATTGAATATTTTACGATAACAATTGAGCATGCAAACAGTTACGGTCTACGCCTCCTTTTTTTAAAATTTAGTGTTGTGACCATATCTACTGTTCCGATTCATATAACATTTCCGTAAGTCGATAAAATCGATTATGTAATCAATAGACAATATATAATAATAAAAACCAAAACTAAACGAAAATAAAATGAAGTACGATGTGAAAAAACCGGCCAAGTACGTGTCGGACCACGCATAATGGAGGGTTCCGTAGCTTCAATGGAATAAGAACCAGACTAATGCCAAAAGGTCGTATCATCATATACATCTATTTAACCTACGTACCGAATTTCAGAACTGTTCGAGATATTTTGAGCTTTGTCCTATTTTGATTACCTGTATTATTAGGTAGTATATGGACGGTGTACGAGTCCAATTCCATAAAAATCGGCTAAGTGCATGTCGGACCACGCATAATGGAGGATTCCGTACCTTCAATGGAATAAGAACCAAACTAATACCAAAAGGTCGTATCTGATGCCTATGGAAGAAGTTTTTTAGACATAACTCAAAAATGGCTAAACTAAAAAAATTTAAAAAATATTAACATGTTGCACATCAATCGATAGGTCTTTAAAAATAACATCGAGGTTTCTTTGAACATTTTGTGATTAAGTAAATATTTTCAGAAATAATCGCTTCGAAAATCAGAAAAACTGGGTTCCCCCCTGTAACTTTTGAACCGTAAGTCCAAAAAATATGAAAAAATTCGGGTTAGCCATTTTTATTGAACTGGTCTTTCTCCCAAAATTTTGTAAGCAGTTGCAGTTAAGATTTGTTATACAAAATATGTAGGCATATAACAAGAAAAGATCGATTGTAGTAAAATCGATTCGAACAATTCATAAATAATCGCTAAATTTGACAAACAATACGTCTTAGCCCCATCACTAATGACGTCAATGCTGAAGTGTCAAAAGTTCATTCTTACAGATTTTGAACTATAGCTGTGATATCGCTTTATATATATTTTGTATACATTTTCATCTATAAAAATAAGACCCGTTTTTCATGTAAAAACAAAAATAGACCACCTAGATTGACATAAATCTGACATTACCGCACCAGAGACGAAAAATGATGAAAACTTTAGACGAATTTTGGAATATAATGGAATTAAAATGTACAATTTCCTAAATAAAGACATGAGATAATGTCATAATATTAAAAAAAAATCTTAAACTATGTTTTTTTTATTTAAAATTGGAATTGGAATGAATATTTTAAGTATCTGATATTTTGATTTTAATTTAGATTTTAGATTATAACGTAAGATTTTGCATGCCGGTAGACCATAAACTACTGTAATTACAATATTATATTATACTAATAACTACTGTAATTGCAATAAGGAGTGGTCCTGAAATAAAGTAGCCGTGAAATAAAGTTTCAGTGTATTTTTTAATTTAGTGCTAATTTTGAAGCAGCATATTTATTTTATTAATCCGTAGATACAATACTAATAAATAAAAATACAATCATAATAAAATATGTGAGCATATATAAGTTTTCGCGTTTTTAATTCAACATACTTTGTAACTTTTTGAACAACATAATTTGACAATCTTCAATCGACATCCGCTACAATGCCATAATTGTATTTCCATTTTCACAACCCGTTTTATGCTTTTCAGAATTTTATCTTACCAAGAAGCTACATTAATTAACTGTATTTTAGCTAGGATAGTCAGTAAGCCTCTCTAATCTAACCTCTGACAAAGATTTTTCTATGGGAGACAATTTTCTATAAAAAAAGGCAAATACATTTAATTAAAAATTACTGTAACTACCTTAAAATGAAGCCAGATAAAAAAGTTTACTATTGAAGAAAGACAATTTATTGAGGTATAAAATAGCTCATCAAATCAAACTATAAGAAAAAATATGTTTTTGAGAAACACCTCAAAAATTCTGTCAGAAGACGCTGTTCAAAAAACTATGTGTATGATGGAATACAAAAGGCGTAAATTTCCAAACGCTGTTTCATTTAAATATGATTGTATTTATGTTTTGTATGATTGTATGTACAGATTATTTAAATATAAACACTGCTTCTAAATCGGCACAAAATAAAAAGATAAATCAGAAAAGGCCTGGCTACTTTTTTCCCGGACCACTCCTTAGGTACAAAAGTACCTATAACATCCCATTGATATGCACCCATAACACCTGTGTATGTTCTTTGCAAATAAATAAATTGAAATAGAATTGAATTGTTTAAACAACATGTACAGTCGACGTTAAAGATATGTTTACACTTTTTCACCTTTGTCATAAGGTGCAAAAGTGTAAACATATCTTTGACATCGACTGTACGTAATATATATATATTATAGCACAATCTTACTCAAATCGACCTAGGCCCACGGTAAGCTCAATAAGCCTTGTGTTATGGGTGCTACATATTACTACTTGTAATATGGATAAATACTTAAATACATAAAAAAACATCCATAACTCAGTAACAAATAAATATCTGTGATAAACACACAAATAAATGCCCTGACCAGGATTCGAACCCGGGACCTCCTGCTTCGTAGGCAGAGTCACAACCGACTAGGCTAGGAGGCCGTTAGACCTAGTTATTACCCGACTGCCGAAAGAAAGGAGGGTTATGTTTTTCAGGAGTTTGTATGTATGTATGTCCATTTCTTTGGCACGCCCTACAGCGTATAGCGCTTGACGGATTTCAACGTATGAGGTGTCATTACATTTGTCTGAGTTGTGGGAGTGACATAGGGTACATTGTTTTCAGGAATTTCCACGGGGCCGTATTCCAATTTTAAAATACACAAACAATACATTAAAAATAATCAACCAATATTGAAGTTGTATTGGAGTTGCGTCGGAATAATTGTCAAGCGAATTATGATATTTTTGATTCAGAGTTCAGACGTCTAGGCGTTAGCTGCATTGCGTTGTTAATCCATTGGAGTTGTATTTGACGTAGGATCGTGTCTAAATTTGTTTTAAAGTCAGAATACGGCCCACGGGAACGGCAATTTTAGGGAAAATACTGATCTGGAATACTACTTATAGGACTAGAGTAGAGCCCACTACACTGAACCTAGTTCGATAAGTCTCCTAGAGGAGATATATACATGTGGGAGCGGGAGAGTACAGTCGGACGCCGTACAATTTGTACTTCTCAAAGTATAGAGATTAAGTATTTTTTATTGGTAACATCCAGGTACAAGTCAGGTACATACAATTTTGTAGTAATATTGAAATTGTAATACATCATATAAAAAATGATCATGTCAATTTTCTATGAAATAACATTATTATTAAGGCGTATTAGGCGTATAAGGCGGTATAAGGCATATGTTAATGCGGTAAGCTAAAATATATGTATTTACTTGGTTTATAAAAAAGGTAACAACAAAGCACTTGTTACCTATATAGCGTAAGCGTCTAAACGACATAATTAATAAGCAAACTTCGTAAACTCATTTAAACGACTTTCTTAATTCAAATTATTTAGGACAAATCACGAATTAGAATTTATACGCTTTGATATTTTAGAATCGGAGTAGCTGTTTGGTATGCACCCTTTTTAAATATTTTGTGCAAACGAATGAAAGCAAAAATAAATAAACTAGGGAAAATAAGGGGAGACAGCTCAATACTTCGAAAATTACCTATAGACGAATTCATGCATCCAGACGTACGTTAAAAAACCCTTACAAGAATAATAAAAAATCTTAATACGCATTTCATATAGTGTAAAATTAGTTGCGTCTTTAAGAGGCCTTATTCTCAAAACGCGCGAATTTCACGAAATGCTTCATTTTCTTCGAAGGCTATGTCGAAAATACTAAGTTTTTTAAATCAACTATTGATGCACATAATAGTTCATTTCTTTATCTAGACGGCCATCGGAGCAAATATTACATTTTAACGAGTGAAATATGAAAAAAATTGGTTGTCTTGGAAGGCCTTTCCGGATTTTCCAGTTAGGTGTACCGTTCATTTTCAGATTACGTAAAAAAGGGTAAAAAATCTTATTCAATTTGAATTAAATTCAATTGAGTATATCATGCATGAGACGGCCATTGAAATAAAAATCGAAGATTCATCTTGGATAATCGACAAAATACCTTCTGATTATATGCCAGTTTTTTGATGAAAACACGGTAACATTTCATTTTTTCCACGAAAACCCTATGAATATTTTGCCCTAAAAATATTACCATTGCAAAGTTAAACTATATTTCTATCACGATAAAAAAAAAACATTACTATAGCAGTAAATTTCAAATTACTATGATTTTTTTAAAATGACACTTAAATCACACTTCACAGGACACTTGTTGTAAGAATCGTATTTTTGGGTACTTAATAATAATAAACATGGTTCAAAATTATTTTTTTGTATTACTAATACATCAAACTATCTTATAAATAGCATTTTATGCGGCTTTTTTCATTAATAGAGTTTTTCGACCTTTTAGGGAATAAGGAGCCTTAATGAGGGAACACGAAATGCCGATGCTGCAATGCAAAAAAACCTATATTAGAATATATACAATGTATAATAGAAACCTATATTGGCGAATGTGGGGCAGACCCGTGTAAATAAATAAAATCTATAATTTAATTTCCATTGATAGCTTTAATTTTGACTTTCAGTTTCTGCACCATAGCATGACGTGACATGACACTTTATGAAACTAAACCTTCGAGCAACAATGTAATGGAGCTACAGATTCAAACAAGATTGACTGAATATATGGCTCATGAAAGTTTGTATTATACCGTAATAAGACTGTCAAAGAAAGTACCGCACGAGTCGGTCGTGCGGCACTATTGTGGGACCAGTTTTTTGGGCAGTTTTTGTGTATCCCTAGTACTCGTATTATTTGATAGGTGAACTA
This sequence comes from Pammene aurita, assembly GCA_947086415.1. Lineage (NCBI taxonomy): Eukaryota > Metazoa > Arthropoda > Insecta > Lepidoptera > Tortricidae > Pammene > Pammene aurita. The sequence goes on from OX352291.1 coordinate 3,197,991, forward strand.
AACTACACATTTAACAAAAGATGTTTATTACTTACCTAAATCCTCCTTTTCAATTGTACAATAAGGTTGTTTGCTGAAACGAGCGTCAATAACTAGGATTAACGGTATTTATCGAATGTGTAGTGAATTTTGGAGTCTCAAGTAGGTAAAAATCTACCAAGATCCGCTATAAGTTACTACACATTCATATTGTGAATCATGGTGCCGTTTTCTAATTTTAAAATGCATAAACAATACATTAAAAATACAATCTATATACTACTCAACTTAACAAGTTACAAAGGCTAAGGCGATCAAGTTCTACTCCAAATAGCAGGCGACGGGATATGGGATCATTGGCGCATCATGATTTCTACCCTCGTATAAAGAATCTAACCGATGTAGAGTTTTCAGAAGCCGAAACTGGTTTATTAGAAAAAGGCTTAAAATATAACATCCAGCCAAGAATTACTCAGAAAGATTTAGAAAATTCGGCGGTGGATTTAGAGGTGCGGGGACGTGGTGATGTGGATACAAAGATCGAGGTGGCTAAGGTTATTAAGAGCACTGATCCAGTAGCGGTTATGAGAGTCAGTTCTGATGGTTTGCTGTTAAGATCTATACAACAGAAAGTGCAAGATAATGACTTGGTGGTTTCAAAAGCGGACAAAGGCAATTGTATTGTAATCATGGAGAGAGGACACTATAATCAGAAAGTATTAGATCTTATTCAAGGTAACGCCTTTACGAGCTTACGGCGAGGGTTACCTACTCCAGGGTTCCAAAAAGATTTAAAGAATGCAATAAAAAGCTCTTCGTTTGTTTTTGAAACCGAGCATCAGAAGGATATGATTGTGCCTATGAACCCACGTGCTTGCTTGCTTTGCTTTATGGACTTCCGAAAATTCATAAAGATAATATCCCGATTCGACCAGTGGTCTCATATTTGGGCGCACCAACATATAATTTAGCAAAGAAATTGAATAACATTATTAAAGTCAAGTCCCAATTTCAGCCAAAGTATTGTTTGAAGAATAGCTTGGATTTAATAAATAGAATCAAGGACATTAACATTCCGGAAAATGCTGTACTTCTTTCATTGGATGTAGACAGTTTATTTACGAATGTACCATATTTGGATACTTTGAACATTCTTAGGGATCTTTTTGAAAAGCAACGACTATATCCAGGGGAGGTTGAGGAATTAATAGAACTAACTACAATTTGTATGAAACAGAATTATTTTAGGTTTGGGGGGCAATATTTCTTGCAAAGTGATGGTTTGGCTATGGGTTCCCCGCTGAGTCCCTTAATGGCGGATATTTTTATGGATCACTTTGAGAACCAGCACATTGTAGCTAATGAGCATATTTTGTATTATTTTAGATATGTGGATGATTTGATTATCTGTTGGATGGGGAGTGTGGACCAGCTGGACGCTTTTGTAACAGATCTCAATAACAAGCACCCAAAGATCAAGTTTAAGAAGGAACTAGAACAGAACAGCTCACTCAATTTTCTTGATTTAACGCTCACAAGAGTAGATCATAAACATCAGTTCCATATTTACCGCAAGCCAACACATACCGACACGGTGATTCCGGCATCTTCCACTCATCCGTGGTAGCATAAGTTAGCGGCATTTCATTGTTATGTGCATAGGTTGTTAACCGTGCCTCTTTCTGATGAGCATTATCAGATGGAATTAGATAATATTTATCATTTAGCTATCTCGAATGGCTACGATAGGTCTGTCGTCTTATGGTGGCGTCGTTGATCGGGTCGCCACTTTCCCGAAGAAAGGTTGAGGGAGGCGATGGCTGAGATATGCGTCATACTCGTGAACGGGTGCTGTTTGTGGAGACCGGTCTGTTTAGGCTAACTGGGGCAACACATTTACGTAACTTTTTATTAATCATATTTAATTTTAGTTTAATTGGCTTTAGACACAACATTCGGTGCTTGATTATCCATATTTTTTTATTCAAGACACTTGGAGACCTTATACATCTCTAAGTATAATTTAGAAATAGTATGTTTATTGTATACTAGAATCACTTAAGTACTTTTTTTTATATTATTTAAATTCAAAGTTTGTTTCTAACTGTTGATGATGGATTATTATAATTTGGAAATTTATGTAGAAGACACAGTTCAGGTAAGAAAGTATATCAAACTTGTATGTAATTTATTTTCAATAGTCAGATTTGGACTCATCTTTTTTCTTTGGTATTTTTCTTAAACTATAACCTATTGTTGGTTAATCTAACCTTGGTTTGATATGTTTTCTTATAGAACAACGCACTATATGTATTGTTTAGTTTTGATGTACTGTTGTTTTGAAAAAATAAGTCCCGCCGAGTTTCTTGCCGGACATAATTCTTCTCGGGTCAGAGGTGTAGGGTTAGAACCGGTGTAGTTTGATTTTTTTTTCTCTCTCTTTTACTTTGACGTGTAAAAGTGCCCTTGTGGCCTACTTACTGAATAAATGTTTGAGTTTGAGTTTGAGTTTGAGTGGATGGTATCATCAGAAAGAAGCAAAATAGTCTGGTTAGCAATATGTTGTATGCTGCACGATCGTCTGATCCCATTAAAAAGTTTCAAGCGAGCATTACGTATGTCGGAAAGTTATCAGATGCAATTCATAACACTTTGAAATCCAACAATATTAATGTGGCTTTTAAGACCAATAACACCTTGCGCTCAAGACTTTGTAATGGGAAGGATATACTAGAGAATGGGAAGAAGTCTGGAGTGTATAAGTTGACTTGTCATGACTGCCATAAAGTGTATGTGGGGCAAACGGGACGTAGTTTTAACACAAGATATAAGGAGCATGTTGCTTCATATAGACATAACCATCCGGAACGATCCAATTTCGCGAAACATTTGTTGGAAAATGGTCATTCTCTGTCTGAGGATCATTCTTTTGATCTTTTACATGTTTGTGAAAAAGGATTGCGTCTGAGCGTTCTAGAACGTTTAGAAATAATTAGGTACAACAATAGGGGAATAATTATTAACGAACAGTTGAATGTTGCGTCATCGCCGTTACTTCGAATTTCTGCATCTCACTCGCACTTGCACGGTAGGGGTGGTGGTAATGCTATAAATATGGCCGACCATTCTGGACACGTCATTCCGTTGCCGGACGTCAGACCGACAACATCTCCAGCAGCTCCTGAGGATGCCTCGTAGAGAGGCGAAACACGTGTCGAGTTTTGGTATTATTGGTGGTGGTTTGTTGTATTTGTTTTTGCGGCGGGAGGGTGGGAACATTAGAGCATGTTAAAATACCCAAATAAGTATAACGGGTAGTCACTAATCAACTAGTAGTTATTATACCGCGGAATAGCAAAGCAATATTATTGTAGTTGAAATACAATATATCTCAAATATAACTCCAACATACAAGACATATTGAAGTTGTATTGGACTTGCATCGGAATAATTTTCAAGCAGTTTCTGCTATTTCTTATGATATGTTTATTCAGATGTTTAGGCGCTAGCTGTATTGCGTAGTTAATGTATTGGAGCGTATTGAAGTTGGATCACGTCTAAGCGTGTATTAAAGTTAGAATACGGCTCCGGGTGCCGTATCCATAAAATTTCCTACTACTACCTCCCCAGTTAAGCCTTTATTTCAAAATAAAATACAGTGAGCATATGTTACGCGTATTAGTTACTGGAACAAAAATAAAAACATGACAAACAGGTATGCGGTGCGACCATATGGCCAATAGCGGGTTCGTCCCCATCTTCTCTGGGTCTGCCGCCGTAGGCCAGGCATGAGGGTTCTCCATTCTTCATGATCGCCTGTATCATCATTCATCATCATTAGTTGTTTCCTCAGAGTTTAGGATCGTGACATCATGTCCTTCTGTTGAAGACCGGGTTCCTCCATAGTGTTCTATCCTTCGCTAAGCGCATGGCTTCTTGCAGTTTTAATTGCATGGGTGCAGTGATTTGGGCACACCATCTTGCAGAGGGAGGGCCTCTTAGTCTTGTGCCTTAAACTTTTCCCGTCATGATCTCGTCCTCTTTTCAATATTACGGCGTGTCTCGCGACCGCGTACTCCGCTCTTCTGGCAATTTGTCACTTTCCATTCCTCTTCGCCGCACTGGTTTTATATCTAGTTCTTTCGCCGTTCAGACGGCGCGCCTCTGAAACAGCCTTCCCTGAGAAGTAAAAAGTAAGTTTTCTTTAAAAAAATCTATACGAAATAAAAAATAAAAAGGGTGGGTACCTTTCTCGAGAGTCGTGCCCTCAGATGGTCGGCAATAGGCCTACTCATTATTTCATCTACCTCAGACCTCCAGTATGGGTGCTATTGGGAGAGAAATGTACTAATGTAGTTTAAGGTGTTCTGATCCTCCTGGAGATCTACTTGTTGGACCTATAAGGATAAGGAATATATTTGCGCAGCCACACCGCAGTCGGGTTATTTAATATTTTTAATTCGACTTCTATTTTTTCCTGTACACAATGGTAGGTAACTCTGCTAACTGTTCTGTAATTTTAATGAACTTTTATAAACTGCCCTGAGGACCTCTAACCAGGGTACGGAGTGCGATTCCATGAGCACGGGAGAGACGAGTCGATTATCTTAGAGCTACCTCTACAGAAAATCTTTTTATGTATCTCCATCTCTGTCACTCCAATAATGTACGAGCGATAAAAGGTAGTAGATCATCCAATTTCGATTTTGACTTGGTCTCAGAAATACTAATAACAACAGCGCTTTCGGGCATTTTTGAGACGATATTAATTTTGTGACAAAGTGTCAAAATATCAGGTTACACGCACAAGAGGACGCGTAAATGGCACTCCAACATCCCTTTTACTTTGGTACAATCACCGGCAATAGTATCTTCCTAACTACATGAAGGCCGCAAAAATATGTGACACGCTCTTATTTGTAGGGTCATAAGAGCGTGTCACATATTTTTGCGGCATTCGTGTAGGAAGATACTATTGCCGGTGAGTGTACGTTAAATGAAGCCTGCAGTAGAAGAGTCCCGTCGCTCCACTTTTTCAATGCAAAACTAATTACACTGCCGTTCAAATTCAGCTAAATTCAGTTTTGTGACATAGGTCAGGTATGAGACGCCCTATATACAATTTAATGTAAAACGCATCGCAAGACTGATATAATCTTCTTTTCAGAATACAATAATGAAAAAATAATAACTATAAAATTAAAAAAAAACCCTAGTTTCACTGAAAATTTTTATCGTAAAGGTAGCTTTATACTGGTTATGGGGGTCAATTGAGTGATGAGTAAAAGTCCCTTTTTCAGGTAAACTTAGACTGTTTATTCCTTAACAACTAGTGCTTATATACAACAGTTATCTTATAATCCAATCATTGGGGAATCATCTCCATACATTGCCTTACAAAAGGTGGAGAAGAAAATGTTTTAATGGCTATTGGTAGGCTATAGGGTGGTTATTAAAATACTACATTTGAGACCTTGAGAGGGGGGGGGGGGGGGTGCGTTGGTCGCCATCTTGGTTTAAACGTGCCATAAGTCCGTTTTTGAACCTTGGCGCTTAAACGGTTATCAGTATGCCTAAAATCTCTATGTAACGTATGAAGAGCATAAAATTGTCTACAATATTTCCATACACAATACATCTGTAAGTCTTACAGATATAAAGATACAGGGGGTGAAAAAGTGTATATTTTCTTATATCATAAGAATTTTATTTATTAGCTTCAAAGTTTTGTGCTTCGAGATAAGGAAATGAAGTCTCTACCACAGTTTTGTCACCTTCTAATGATTCTTTTAAAAGATATTCAAAAGTTGAATTCACCCCTAGAGCGCTTATAGAGGGGGTGAAAGTAGTAAGTCTCACACACAAAATCAGTGTTCTATTACTCATCATAAAATACTACTAGGCGTTGTCAGGTATAGCAATCGATCAATTCGGGTATAATGAATCCCATCAAAAACATAAATGTGAAAGGCTGCCAAGTTCGATACTATGGGAATGCTTCGCCTATAAAAGAAGTGAGATCTGAATAAGTACCAAGTTCCATAAAAATACCTCAAATCATAAATAGTTATAGGAATGCACACTTGATTTCCAGCAGTTTTTAAGGTACATTTTGAATAAGTATCACGTTACATAGAAATACCTAAAATTATAATAGTCAGAGAAACGCACACCGGTTTTTTTAGCAGTTTCCTGATAACATTTATTATTTTCAGTACTTTTTAATGATGTTACTTGGCAAGTTTTCACACACCACACACCTTTTCAATGCAATGAATCGACACCTTTGGGCTGCAATGTGTCGAGTATATAATTTTCTATTAAAACTTGCCAAGTTACATCATTAAAAAGTACTGAAAATAGTAAATGTTGTTCTTTATTATTTTTTTATCACTTTTGCTTTAGGAAATGTCTCATTCCACTTAGGTATGTACTTTATACTATAACCCTTTATACTAAGCGTCTAATTCTATTTTACTATTTATTTATAGGTGATTTTTACAAATAAACTGGCTCCCTACACCTATAAAATGTACCTACTTACATATAATTACATACATCAATAACGTACTTTATTCTGTTTGTAAGTACGCTACCTACATAGATAATTAATAACTTGGTAATACCTACTGTAGCATGACGCTACGTATCGTACGACATCTGTCGACTTTCTTTAGAACTTCTGTGTCTAAGGGAGGTTTAAGGCTAGGTCACGGTTGATATATAAAAAAGCGTACATTGTGATTCACGGCATTACAGGTAGATGGCGCTTATATCAGTCCGCATTTTGTAATACGACTGGCAGTTATAAAATTGAGATAATACTCGCGCTAATTTTGAATGTGAATTTTTGAGGTATTCCAGATTGTCAAAAAAAAGTTGATTTTTGATTGAGTGTGTCAGAGCTACGGGGAGATTTTTAAAGAAAAACAGATATTCTGGTTTTGTTTGGGGGTTTTGCTATAATATGCTTAGTTGCATCGTGGTGAAGTGCGATTTATTTCTCTAGATCTTTGCATTCAAACATTATATAGCAAGTGCTATTAGTACATTATTGGAGCAAAAACAAAACCACGTCCCCGGACCGCCTGAGCCGGAAGGATTCCGGAAGACACTTGTGGGTGCCGGACCGGCGAGACACTGCTGCGTTTTCCGCGGGATTCTTCACCATCGTCGGAGAATTAGAGTCCGCATCCAGCGGGCTCTCCAAGTGAGAAAATGAGTTCAGCGAGCTATTGGGTCCGCCTAAACCAAAGCGGACACTTGCCCACGAACTCTTTTCAATTTAAAACTACAGCTTTAGCCATCCTGTCTTTCGAGAATATCATATTATTTACATTTTTTTAAAAACGTTATATATCCGATTCCTTTTCTTTGTATCCAGTATTTTTGTGCCATAACAGTTTTTTTTGTTGTTTTGCTAAATTTCCCAAAATTCCAATTGCCTCGTTTGACGGGCGTATAAAGACCTGGCTCTTTAATTTAGGCTACGTTCAGCCAGCGAATCATCTGTCACCATCCATATCACCCGCCTCATTAACCCATTATTTTCCTGCAGCCAAATTATTACCAGCCGAGTCTTTATTTTTACTTACCAGTTTTGCTAACTATTGAATGTGAAATATCCTTATATAGGTACAGTTATCTTCATTTTTAAGTGAAGAGCTAATATTAAATATTCTGATTATTGTAATTTAATTACATTCTAACCACTAAGGTAACTATTGAATGTGAAGTATCCTTATATAGGTACAGTTATCTTCATTTTTAAGTGAAGTGCTAATTTTAAATATTTTTATTATTGTAATTTAATTACATTCTGACCACTAAGGAAGTTATTGAATGTGAAATATCTTTATATAGATACCGTTATTGTAATTTTTACGTGAAATGCTAAATTTTAAATAATCTGACTATTGTTGCTAATTTTAAATAATTTACTTTGTCTTCAAAATTAAACGTGTTAATGCAATTATAGAAGTGTTTTACTGCAAAATGGCGCCCGAACAGGGACTCTGGATTTACTTTTAATAATTGTAATTAAATATTTTTTTTTTTGGATTTGTGAGACGGTGACCGTAGACCGGTCGCGGTTCTATTAACCTTGATTTTGGTTTGTTTCAGCCTGCTGCCTCCTTACGTCCCATCATTAACCCGAATTCCGTCATATTGAAATATTGCTTTTATATATGTAAAAAAAAAAACGAATTTATCTGTTGACCTTTACTTATGCCTTTTTCTCAATTACCCGTAACATATCCCGAATACCTTATTTCATAGTTTGAGTCCTGTAGTTAGAGCCCGTAGACGTTAGGGAATTCGCAGGTAAGTCAGACATAGAATGTATGATTTGCGTTTTGTTTTTTTTTTCAGAAAACTGAACTTGTTTTTTTTTGAATTCGAACTCTAACTTAGCATTTAGACTTCGAGTGTTATTTTCTTTCTTTGACTTAAGCGCTTGGTGTAGACCACGGATATACTCGAACTTCGGATTTTATTTTTTAGGTAGATTAACTTTATTTTTTGTTTGAACTTGCAACGCAAGACAACATTCGACTTTTCGCCATGTCGTACTTAAGTAATGAAGGATCAATTGCTGAGACGCCTCATGCACACTCGTCGTTAAACTCGCACGATCCGAGGATTTTAGAACCAATGGCAAACGATGAAGAACAGTTTTTTGATTCTGAACTACGACCCCAAGTGATGCATATGTCCGGACTTCCCCCGGCTTTTCCCTCTCAAAGATTATTCACTTACGAAATGGAACTTGAACTTTTCCGGGAACACTTGTGTTCGCGAATTTTTCTTTCGAATCGAGGAAGAAGGTATGGCGCGTAACGTCAATCCTTCATATGTTGTCAGACGTTTCCATGAATTGTTGTCAGATAGTGCCTTGAAACATTTTAGGGCAATCAGATATCCGGGTCTTACTTACGCGGAATTAAAGTCTGAATTCGTTAAAACCTTCGACGTAGCCAACTTCGCGCTTTATCACAGAAGGACAACCAGTCAGTGGTTGATTTTGTTATTCAGGCGCGCGATCTAAACGCAAAGCTGCGTACACCGGTTTCCGAAGACAACCTGTTTAACATTATTAAATATGGAATGAATCCTAGATATCATCCTTGTCTTGTAACTAACGTGGTTAGGGATATTGATGGTTTGTTAGAAGTCGCGAAAAATTTTGAAGCCTTTCAAGGTTCACGACCAGCACGTTTGGCTATTGCACCGATTAGTGCTCAAGTTGTAGGTCAACCCAGTTCTATAGTGTGTATGAAGTGTGATGCAACTGGTCACTACTATCGTAATTGTCCTAACGTTTCAGGGGCAGTGTGCTTCAAGTGTAAGCGTGTTGGTGCAATCACACGCGATTGTCCTAGTTGTAATTCTGGTCCGTCAAAAAACGAATAAGTGGCGCACTGAGAGGTCCATCAGTGTCGCCCGTTTATATGAATAATTCCCCGGATAATAGACTTTTTATTGATGTTTTAGTTGCTGGCTCTTCGGTAAGAGCTCTTTTGGACTCTGGTGCTCAGGTTTCACTAATTGATATATCCCTCTTATCGGAGCTCGGTATAACATATCACGAGGATATACGGCCTTATGTTGTCTCCGCCGACAATTCTCCTATTGAAATTCTAGGCGGTTTGGACGTCCCCATTCTTTTTAGTGGCATTCGCGTTCTGCACCCCTGTCTAGTGAGCAGTAATCTTCCTACTGCATTTATTTTAGGAATTGAGTTTTGGAATGCTGTTGGTCTCATTGACATTTTAAAGAAGGCATTCCGTGATGGTTTGTCAGGTAAGCTTTACGTCGCTTCACATCATGTTCCTGTCGCAGTCCCACGAGTAGGTGAGGTTCGCTATGTCCACCCTCGTACGGTGCTTGCACCACTGCAGGAATCAAAACTCCAATCTGTTATTGACGAGTTTGAGGAGATTTCTTCTGATAAAGCTGGATTAAGTTGTACTTCGTGGCTTTCGCATAAGATTGAGACTGTTGGTTCGCCCATCCGCCAACGTTACTATCCCTTATCTTCAGTCAAACTCAAGATTCTCAACGAAGAGATCGACAAGATGTTAGAGTCAGGCGTTATTCGTCCCTCACGATCACCCTGGGCTTCCCCAGTGGTGATGGTTACCAAGAAAGATGGTAGTGTCAGGTTTTGCGTGGACAGTAGGAAGTTGAACAGCGTTACCATCAGGGATTCATACCCTCTCCCGCGCGTCCAGGACATCCTTGATAACCTACGAGGTGCCAAATATCTAACTTCGTTGGATTTTAGGAGCGCCTTTTGGCAAATCCCCTTAGCTGATAAGGCCAGTTGTGAGAAAACGGCCTTTATTGTACCCCAAAGGGGCCTCTTTGAATTCGTTCGTCTCCCTTTTGGTTTAACCAACGCTGCGTCCGAGATGCAGAGGCTTACTGACATGATTGTCAATTTTAAATATACCCCTGAGTCTGAGGATTTTATCTTCGGCTATGTTGATGATTTGATTTTGGTGTCTCGTGATTTTGACAGTCATATGCGGCTTATTCGTAAGGTTCGTGATAGGTTGAAAGAAGCTGGTCTTACGGTTAATTTAGATAAGTGCGAGTTTTGTTAGTCTGAATTGAAGTATCTCGGCTACATCGTCAATGAGCGTGGTCTTCAAACTGATCCGAAGAAATTAGAAGCTATTAGGGATTACCCTACCCCTTCTTCTGCCAAGTCTCTACGTGCTTTCATTGGTATGTGTTCGTATTATCGCCGTTTCGTGGATGGTTTTTCTTCGATTATTGCTCCTCTGACGGCACTTACCGGTAAGAGAAAGGGACGTGATCCCATCGATTGGAACGATAGTGCTAGTGAAGCTTTTTCTAAATTGAAGGATGCCTTGATGAGCGCTCCGTTGATGGCTTGCCCGGATTTCTCGAAACCTTTTATCCTTCAATGTGACGCTAGCCAGGTTGGCTTAGGCTCGGTCCTGGCTCAAGAGTTTGACGGCGTTGAACATCCAATTGCTTATTATTCTCGTTTATTCACTAAAGCTGAACGTGGATACGGGTCAACCGAACATGAGCTTCTCGCTGTTGTTGATTCCATAAAGCATTTCCGCGGGTATCTCGATCGAATGAGGTTTAAGATCATTACTGATCATATTGCTCTTAAATGGTTGATCACCCTTGATAATCCTACTGGGCGCTTGGCTCGTTGGGCAACTTTGATTTCCCAATATAACTTTGAGATTGAACATAAAAAAGGTGTCCTTAATGTTGTTCCTGACGCCTTGTCCCGCGCTCAAGTTGGGCTTATCTCATTCGCGCGTGGCATGGATCCTTCTGGAGATCCTTGGTATGAACGAATTTACCAGGGGGTTTTGGACAATCCTCAAATGTTTACTGCATTTGCTCTTCGGGATGGTGTCTTAATGCGCAGGGTATCTATCGAAAACCCTTTAGCACCTAATCCGTGGCGTATAGTTCTTCCTGCTTCAAGGACTAGAGAGGCGGTTGCTGAAATTCATAATGGATTTCCCAACGTTCATCCTGGTGTTATGAAAACGTATTTAAAAGCTCGTGACTTATACTATTGGCCGAATATGTACCGTGATGTTACAAGGTTCCTTTCCGAATGTCAGATTTGCAAGTCTTATAAAATTGCAAATTCACAACCTCGTGGACTTCGCTTATTTCCTCGTCGTGTTGCGGCTCCAATGGATCTTCTTTCCATTGACTTAATTGGTCCTTTACCGGTTAGCCGTAATGGTTGTCGTTATATTTTGACTTTGGTTGACGTTTTTACCAAATTTGTTTGGTTGGTCCCTTTGAAGTTGGTGAATGCGAGGTCAATATCGATGGCATTAGAGTCGGAGGTTATTTTGCGGTACGGTGTTCCTACTAACATTCTCTGTGACAACGCTACAGTTTTTCATAGTCGTCAATTTCTGGATTTCCTGGCGAGCTATAATATTCCAGGTCCGTGTTATACCCCATATTATTCGCCACAAGCGAATGTTGTGGAGAGATATAACCAGGTCGTGATTACTACTTTGAGCATTTTAGTTGAAAATGACCAACGCAGTTGGTCGGGTCATTTACATCGGGTCGCTCTTTATTTAAACTTTTGTATAAATTTGGCTACTGCTTATACACCGAATTTTTTGATGTACGGCCGCGAGTTGTCAATGATTCGTGAACGTGTTGAGAATCAGGTTGTGGGACTCAGCCGGATGGAACGCGCTTCGAATCTTCAGACGCTTCGTGAGGTGTATGATAAAGTTTCTGATTCGATGGCTTTAGCCTTTCATCGTAACGCCGCCTAGTTCAACACGAAACGTTCTTCGCCAAGAATCGTTGTTGACCAAATCGTTTGGCGCCGGAATTTCCAGCGTGGATCCGCTGATCCTTTTCGAGGCGGTAAATTCGCTCCACGTTTCGTTCGGTGCCGTGTGGTTAGACGGGTGTCTCCACAGGTATATGTACTGGCTGATACCGATTCCGAGCACGTCGGTACCTATCATATTAAAGATATCTTGAAATAGTTTCTTCTTTCGGCCCGTTCAGTTTTCTCAAAATTCTAAAATGCGCTTTAGTCCGCCATTCCCTTATCGGTAATCCTTGCTTAATTCGTTTCTTATCGTTTTTTTTGTTTTCGTTTGAGCGTTTCCTTGCTCCTTTTTTCCAGATTTGACCTTTTTTTACCGTTGGTGCTTAAGGCTTCGTTTATCTTTCCCGGTCTATGATAGCCTGGTTGTATAATTTGATGACTCGATGTGAGGGATTAAGATCTGTGGCCAGGTGCAGTTTCTGTCCTATCCCGGCCGTCACGTCTTGGACCGCGTGACGCGTTGGTTGGCGTTTTGTCATCTTGTTGATCTATTAGGTTAGTCTTTAGGGGTAATGTTAATAACTGGTTGGTTTTATTTTTTTGGAATTCGTTTAGGGTTCTCTTGTTGTACCTTTTTTGGCCTTAGCATTAAGTTGTGTTTTTTTGTTGCTTGGGGTTAGTTTTCTTGTGTTTTCTTGTGTTGTTGTTTGTTTGTTTGTTTGTTTGGTAGGGAGATGCTGTAGCATGACGCTACGTATCGTACGACATCTGTCGACTTTCTTTAGAACTTCTGAACTTCTGTGTCTAAGGGAGGTCTAAGGCTAGGTCACGGTTGATATTTAAAAAAGCGTACATTGTGATTCACGGCATTACAGGTAGATGGCGCTTATATCAGTCCGCATTTTGTAATACGTTGGCAGTTATAAAATTGAGATAATACTCGCGCTAATTTTGAATGTGAATTTTTGAGGTATTCCAGATTGTCAAAAAAAAAAGTTGATTTTTGATTGAGTGCGTCAGAGCTACGGGGAGATTTTTAAAGAAAAACAGATATTCTGGTTTTGTCTGGGGGTTTTGCTATAATTTGCTTAGTTGCATCGTGGTGAAGTGCGATTTATTTCTCTAGATCTTTGCATTCAAACATTATATAGCAAGTGCTATTAGTACATTATTGGAGCAAAAACAAAACCACGTCCCCGGACCGCCTGAGCCGGAAGGATTCCGGAAGACACTTGTGGGTGCCGGACCGGCGAGACACTGCCGCGTTTTCCGCGGGATTCTTCACCATCGTCGGAGAATTAGAGTCCGCATCCAGCGGGCTCTCCAAGTGAGAAAAGGAGTTCAGCGAGCTATTGGGTCCGCCTAAACCAAAGCGGACACTTGCCCACGAACTCTTTTCAATTTAAAACTACAGCTTTAGCCATCCTGTCTTTCGAGAATATCATATTATTTACATTTTTTTAAAAACGTTATAAATCCGATTCCTTTTCTTTGTATCCAGTATTTTTGTGCCATAACAGTTTTTTTTGTTGTTTTGCTAAATTTCCCAAAATTCCAATTGCCTCGTTTGACGGGCGTATAAAGACCTGGCTCTTTAATTTAGGCTACGTTCAGCCAGCGAATCATCTGTCACCATCCATATCACCCGCCTCATTAACCCATTATTTTCCTGCAGCCAAATTATTACCAGCCGAGTCTTTATTTTTACTTACCAGTTTTGCTAACTATTGAATGTGAAATATCCTTATATAGGTACAGTTATCTTCATTTTTAAGTGAAGAGCTAATATTAAATATTCTGATTATTGTAATTTAATTACATTCTAACCACTAAGGTAACTATTGAATGTGAAATATCCTTATATAGGTACAGTTATCTTCATTTTTAAGTGAAGTGCTAATTTTAAATATTTTTATTATTGTAATTTAATTACATTCTGACCACTAAGGAAGTTATTGAATGTGAAATATCTTTATATAGATACCGTTATTGTAATTTTTACGTGAAATGCTAAATTTTAAATAATCTGACTATTGTTGCTAATTTTAAATAATTTACTTTGTCTTCAAAATTAAACGTGTTAATGCAATTATAGAAGTGTTTTACTGCACTACCTACCAGTAGGTATTATAATTGGTGGACTATTATGTAGCCCTAGAAGTGCACCATCCCATCTCATCCCGTGGCGTATCGGAGGGTGAGATGGGCAGTAGTATATATAATTCCATCTTAGAGTATATATGATTTCCATGTTCTTGAATCTGCGATTTTATTAGTTGTAAAATTAGAAATTATTTAGACTATGCGAGAAAAAATAGTCTTTTCATTTTTGTTTGACTGATTTAGCGCACCTAGTGTACCTAGTGACCTGCTTTGCACTTCGTAAATCGTGGGTTCGGTTCCCGCAACAGACACACACAGAGTGGTGAACAATTTTATTGTTCTTGTCTTTAAGACAAACATGTATTGTCTTAAATTGGTATGTACCTAAATTTAAATAAGTCTTATCTCATTTCCACTCCATACCTACTTATAGTAGAACAAAATTACACATTCGTTGTTTTCGAAACTGACTCACACTTGGACGTTTTCAGATTTTTACTTTATTTTGACCTAAAGACAAACCTTCGAGCCAATTTTCAGGTCGGTACGACCATTGGAAGATAGACCCATTTAGTTCATTATGACTTCATAGTAGAACAAAGTTACACCTTCGCTATTTTTAAAACTGACTCACACTTGGCCGTTTTCAGATTTTTCCCTTTACTTTGACCTTAAGACCTATCTCCATGCCAAATTTCAAGTCAGTACGACCATTGGAAGTCGTCTAGGTTTTTGATGAGTCAGTGAGTGTATAGTAAAAATAGCTATTTTCTGACGTCAATATCTCAAGAACTGCTATAGGTAGAATAATGAAATTTTGTATTCTAGACAATTAAGGTGATGTCAACAGGCACTCGAAATTTCATATGCGTAGATAAAATATATTTTGAGTTATAGGGTGGTCGAAATTGGCCCGAAATGGTTCGTGTAATATAACCCACGGCCGGTGCGTCGCTTTTTTTTTGCTCGAACTTGGCGGACACACTGCCGTGTGTCTAGATTTAGATTTGACAAAAAACATATACGCTTTCATAGAAAAAAAAAAATTAAGAAAGTGCTTGAATTTTTTTTTATTTTTTTAAACTTCATATAACTGTCAACTTATTCATGAAATAAAACAATTAAAAACGGATTTTATCGCGTGTATTGAGCTTAAATTACATCCCGACGTTTCGAACACTTTACAGCGTTCGTGGTCAACGGGTCGACTGAGGAAAAATGTACAATTACCTCCGTTCAAAAAATATCACAATATGCAAACCTACCCACATATTAAATATTAAACAAATTTAGTGTTTGCACCTGCCAGAGGGGCCTTTATAAAAACAAATTATTTATTATTACAAAACAAATTATTAAACAATTTATTTTATTATTATTAATTATTATTTTTGTTTTTATTTTAAAATTTTTAAAATTAGTATTAAATTATTATTAGTGTCCACACTGTCCACCATTATGGTCTCACAGTCCTATGTCTAGCTTGCTCCTTAACCAAATGAATAACTGGATCCCAAGCTGGTGGTACCGAAAAACCATCCTCTCTGTTGAAATTTGGATATTTTTTAATCTCGATTGCCTATAAAATATTGAATATAAAAACTTACTTTAAGCCAATGAAGAAGATGTCACAGTTCCTGAGGTCAGTGAAGTCGGCTACTCCTCTACAGAGTGCAGGGGTCTACAGGCTGGAATGTGAATGTGGTCTATCATATGTAGGCCAGACTAAGCGGAGCATTTCTACTCGGGTAAAGGAACATATAGCCGATGTGAAGCACCGTCGACCAAGGTCAGCAGTCTGTGAGCATGTCATGGATAGGCACAACCACTCAGTTAAATTTGACAAACCGCAAGTCCTCGTCAAGGAGAAACGATACATTCCCCGGATGTTGCGAGAGGCAATCGAGATTAAAAAATATCCAAATTTCAACAGAGAGGATGGTTTTTCGGTACCACCAGCTTGGGATCCAGTTATTCATTTGGTTAAGGAGCAAGCTAGACATAGGACTGTGAGACCATAATGGTGGACAGTGTGGACACTAATAATAATTTAATACTAATTTTAAAAATTTAAAAATAAAAACAAAAATAATAATTAATAGTAATAAAATAAATTGTTTAATAATTTGTTTTGTAATAATAAATAATTTGTTTTTATAAAGGCCCCTCTGGCATGTGCAAACACAAAATTTGTTTGATATTTAATATGTGGGTAGGTTTGCATTTTGTGATATTTTTTGAACGGAGGTAATTGTACATTTTTCCTCAGTCGACCCGTTGACCACGAACGCTGTAAAGTGTTCGAAACGTCGGGATGTAATTTAAGCTCAATACACGCGATAAAATCCGTTTTTAATTGTTTTATTTCATGAATAACTATCGCGGCAACCGAAGACAATATTATGTCAACTTATTATGAAAATATCGTATTGGCTTTAGCATTTTTTACATAATGTCTGAACAGCTCTCTTTATGACAAAAATGTCTACGAAAATTATACAGACTCAATTTTTTTTGTATTTGTATTAATTCTGTACGTCTTAGAAGATACAAAGTTACAGGAAGGAAAAAATTACTCATACTCATTGTCTTTATACTTCTCGTAGACATTTTTGTCATAAAGTCAACTGTTCAAGCATTATGTAAAAACCGGCCAAGAGCGTGTCGGGCCACGCTCAGTGTAGGGTTCCGTAGTTTTCCGTCCGTCACAGTAAGTGTCCCCACTTAAGAGTTAATAACACCGCCATGTAGGATATGATACGAGAGTTCCACGTACAGCGACATCTATCGGCAAATTAAGTAAACTATTGCGCGCGAGCTTAAAGTATGGAAGATGATTTTTATGGAATAATTCTTTATTGCGTGAACCGATTTTTACCGTTTTTACTTTATTTGAAAGCACGTCATTTCATTGTAATTTTGTAGAAATTACAGGTACAACAAACACCTGCTTATACGGTTAAATTACAAACTTAGTTCAGAAATTATTTTGTATTTTTTTTTCAAAAACTATTCATCCTATCAAGTTCAAAATAATTTTCCTAGAAAGTTTTTCTAAAGTTCTAATTTTGAGATTTTTTTCATATTTTTAAAACTTATGGTTCAAAAGTTAGAGGGGGGGGGACGCATATTTTTTTACTTCTGGAGCGATTATTTCCGAAAATATTTACATTATCGAAAAATGATTTTAGTAAACCCCTATTCATTTTTAAATACCTATCCAACAATATATCACACGTTAGGGTTGAAATGAAAAAAAAATCACTCCCCACTTTACGTATAGGGGAGGTACCCTAATAAAAATTTTTTTTCCACTTTTTATTTTACCACTTTGTCGGCGTGATTGATATACATATTAGTACCAAATTTCAGCTTTCTAGTGCTAACGGTCACTGAGATTATCCGCGGACGGACGGACGGACGGGCAGACATGGCGAAACTATAAGGGTTCCTAGTTGACTACGGAACCCTAAAAATGCTAAAGCCTATACGATATTTTAATAATAACTTGACAGTTATATAAAGTTTAAAAAAATAAAAATATTTTCAAGCACTTTCTTTGAAAAAAATTTTTTTTTGTATGAAAGCATATATGTTTTTTGTCAAATCTAAATCAAGACACACGGCAGTGTGTCCGCCAAGTTCGAGCAAAAAAAAGCGACACACCGGCCGTGGGTTATATTACACGAACCATTTCGGGCCAATTTCGACCACCCTATAACTCAAAACATATTTTATCTACGCATATGAAATTTCGAGTGTCTGTTGACATCCCCTTAATCGTCTAGAATACAAAATTTCATTATTCTACCTATAGCAGTTCTTGAGATATTGACGTCAGAAAATCGCTATTTTTACTATACACTCACTCACTGACTCACTGACTCATCAAAAACCTAGACCACTTCCAATGGTCGTACTGACTTGAAATTTGGCATGGAGATAGGTCTTAAGGTCAAAGTAAAGGGAAAAATCTGATAACGGCCAAATGTGAGTCAGTTTTAAAAATAGCGAACGTGTAACTTTGTTCTACTATGAAGTCATAATGAACTAAGTGGGTCTATCTTCCAATGGTCGTACCGACCTGAAATTTGGCTCGAAGGTTTGTCTTTAGGTCGAAATAAAGTAAAAATCTGAAAACGGCCAAGTGTGAGTCAGTTTCGAAAACAACGAATGTGAAATTTTGTTCTACTATAAGTAGGTATGGAGTGGAAATGAGATAAGACTTATTTAAATTTAGATACATACCAATTTAAGACAATACATGTTTGTCTTAAAGACAAGAAAAATAAAATTGTTCACCACTCTGTGTGTGTCTGTTGCGGGAACCGAACCCACGATTTACGAAGTGCAAAGCAGGTCACTAGGTACACTAGGTGCGCTAAATCAGTCAAACAAAAATGAAAAGACTATTTTTTCTCGCATAGTCTAAATAATTTCTAATTTTACAACTAATAAAATCGCAGATTCAAGAACATGGAAATCATATATACTCTAAGATGGAATTATATATACTACTGCCCATCTCACCCTCCGATACGCCACGGGATGAGATGGGATGGTGCACTTCTAGGGCTACATAATAGGCCACCAATTATAATACCTACTGGTAGGTAGGTATTACCAAGTTATTAATTATCTATGTAGGTAGCGTACTTACAAACAGAATAAAGTACGTTATTGATGTATGTAATTATATGTAAGTAGGTACATTTTATAGGTGTAGGGAGCCAGTTTATTTGTAAAAATCACCTATAAATAAATAGTAAAATAGAATTAGACGCTTAGTATAAAGGGTATAGTATAAAGTACATACCTAAGGGGAATGAGACATTTCCTAAAGCAAAAGTGATAAAAAAATAATAAAGAACCTACACCTAACAAAAATAAATGAAATCCCATCAAAAACATAAATGTGAAAGGCTGCCAAGTTCGATACTATGGGAATGCTTCGCCTATAAAAGAAGTGAGATCTGAATAAGTACCAAGTTCCATAAAAATACCTCAAATCATAAATAGTTATAGGAATGCACACTTGATTTCCAGAAGTTTTTAAGGTACATTTTGAATAAGTATCACCTTACATAGAAATACCTAAAATTATAATAGTCAGAGAAACGCACACCGGTTTTTTTAGCAGTTTCCTGATAACATTTATTATTTTCAGTACTTTTTAATGATGTAACTTGGCAAGTTTTAATAGAAAATTATATACTTGACACATTGCAGTCCAAAGGTGTCGATTCATTGCATTGAAAAGGTGTGTGGTGTGTGAAAACTTGCCAAGTAACATCATTAAAAAGTACTGAAAATAATAAATGTTATCAGGAAATTGATAAAAAAACCGGTGTGCGTTTCTCTGACTATTATAATTTTAGGTATTTCTATGTAACGTGATACTTATTCAAAATGTACCTTAAAAACTTCTGGAAATCAAGTGTGCATTCCTATAACTATTTATGATTTGAGGTATTTTTATGGAACTTGGTACTTATTCAGATCTCACTTCTTTTATAGGCGAAGCATTCCCATAGTATCGAACTTGGCAGCCTTTCACATTTATGTTTTTGATGGGAATAATTATACCCTAATTGATCCATAGCTATACCTGACAACGCCTAGTAGTTTTTTTATGATGAGTAATAGAACACTGATTTTGTGTGTGAGACTTACTACTTTCACCCCCTCTATAAGCGCTCTAGGGGTGAATTCAACTTTTGAATATCTTTTAAAAGAATCATTAGAAGATGACAAAACTGTGGTAGAGACTTCATTTCCTTATCTCGAAGCACAAAACTTTGAAGCTAATAAATAAAATTCTTATGATATAAGAAAATATACACTTTTTCACCCCCTGTATCTTTATATCTGTAAGACTTACAGACGGATTGTGTATGGAAATATTGTAGACAATTTTATGCTCTTCATACGTTGCATAGACATTTTAGGCATACTGATAACCGTTTAAGCGCCAAGGTTCAAAAACGGACTTATGGCACGTTTAAACCAAGATGGCGACCAACGCACCCCCCCCTCAAGGTCTCAAATCTAGTATTTTAATAACCACCCTATAGCCTACCAATAACCATTAAAACATTTTCTTCTCCACCTTTTGCAAGGCAAATGCTCCAATTATTGCGCTATTACACTACGCTCCTAATCTATGACATGATAATTAATCTTAACAAGATAGGTGCGTGATGATTACCTATATTACACTATCACACGCACCACACATACTACGCCAACTAGACCGGCACACTGGTTGACCCTTGAACTGGAGTCACTCACACTGACTCAGCCGATAAGAATACACGGCGGGTATCTCTGACGCCTACTTAATGCGCACAGTAAGCCGCGTCGCTCCACTTTTTACATACGAAATTAATTCCCACGGGCTCGGACCGTCAGCAAAATAAGCAGTATTTTCATATTTGACGTCGAAACAGCTTTCTGTAAATAATGTACTTATGGACTGGATTTGAAATTTAGTTTATGCCAGGGGTTCCAACCTTTTACCCTATGCGCCTCACCCAATGTTATGCTAAAATACTGGGTTCAAATGGGGAGTCAAAAGTGTCAAAACCGGGCACCGTCCACGCTGTACCAAGGCGGCCTTTTAATGTTTAAATATGGAGGCACTCGCTGCGCCCCCCTTGGATCACTCTACGCCCCACTGGTTGGGGAACCCTGGTTCGTGGTTTATGCTATTCTACTTTTAAAACGGGGCCATTTTTTTCTATCCTGTTTCAAACATTGTAGAGATTTAATTTTGGAAACCTTAGTATTTTTCTAAGATTTTTGGGAAAAAGTCTACCTTAAAATTATAAAATAGTAAGTAATTTTCTTTTGAATTTCAGTGTCTTTAAAATACAAATAAAATATTTGCTGCAGACACCCTAATCTCTGAGTTTTCTGTTGTTTCTTCACAAACAGTATCAAATATTTTTATTAAGCTTTTGTTTCGTCCGACGCTACCGCAAGTCGTTGGGATAAGCGGTTAGCTTTAATTGTTTGGAACCGAGAACCGGATTAACGAAAAAACTGTGATCTTCTTTATTTTAAGCCTAAAACGACGTAGGGCTTTAGAATATGAAATGTTTTGACATTTTATCATGATTCAGTGGCTTTATAAGGAAAGTTGATTTTTTACCTGACGAAGCATAAGTGAATAGAATATGAAGTCTGCTTTCATGGGAACTATGTCGCTTGTATGGAGTATTTCCGTCTTAGTGGTTTCTGTTTCAGGAATAGTTGCGTGGGTGTCCGAGCTCTGCAGCGTTAATCGAACTTTACAAATTGAACTCAATTTTATACATTTTTGACATCACTTAACAGTTCACTCCCTTGGGGATCAATGTTACTCTGCGTCCGTAGGAAACACCTTAGACAACCCTACACGTGATCCCTGGGTGGTGCTAAAAGAGTAACACACTTGGCAGCTGCACTGTCCCATCTGGACCTCGCAGCACTCATTGGATTTTCTTTATCACCTGCTTTCCCGCTACTTCTACCCCCGAGAAGAAATGCCTATCTATATCCAGTGATATATAGCCATACGATAAATAAATAAGTTCACTTCCTTTCACAATATGACTTTTATTGGTTTGCTGGTAATATATGATAGCTTCAGCTTCTGTCTTCGGTCCCGTTTCTTGTATTTAATGCAGCTTCTACGTTTCTTGCTAAGGTTCTGTACTCTTCCAGGGTTTGGTCAGTATCTGACTTTAATAGACTTAAAACAGTTCGTGCACTCATTATACAGTACCCTTACACGTACTCATAGTTTACCCTTCCACGTTTTGAAAGACAAAACGTAACTCGACATGGTTCTATCCGTGTCTAGAAACCCTATTTCTAACCCAATTAAAGTATTTAAAGTCAACTGACCGACTCCTAATTCCCAAAGTCGGCCAAGTCAAACTCGGGCTAAGTTAATTGGGCGATAACCGCCCAGTCTTGGCCTGTCCAGTCATTATTAAACAATTAAACTTGGACTTATCGACCTAGTTGACGAAAGGGACCGTGGGGTTATGCCAGCTGAATTGCTTACCTACCAATTAAGTAGTTATTTTGGATGTTTTGTTTAAATAAAATATGACCTCTTTTAACTAATATAGGTACCTACTCAAACGTATATTTAAAACCTAGAATATGTTTACTTTATTCAGAATCAGAAGTAATTTTTTTGTCAGTATTGTGACGATTTTTCAAGTTGCACCTGTCTACATCTACATAATCTTCTTCTTCTTCTTCTTCTTCCTCGTTTCCTCATGGCTGAGGGTCGCGATCAGATGAAGTCGTTGCTCTCGTAACCAAGGCACTCCAAGCTGCACGATCTTCTACGGCTCGTATGATAGGCCCTTGTATGGAACCTTGGCAGGCCTTCACTATGTCGACCCAACGGGTCGGTGGATGTCCACTCCCCCGTCCTCCATCCACGCGGCCAAGCACAATGCGTTTTTCAAAATTGTTTGGCTTCCGTCTGGTCACGTGTCCGAAGAAGTGGAGGATTCGCTGGTGGCAGATGGTTGATAAGCGGCACTGGACTTTTAATTCCGCTAGGATTGAGGCATTAGTGCGGCGCGCTGTCCATGGAATTTTTAACATCTTGCGCCAGCACCACATTTCAAATGCGTCAATTCTGCTCCGAATGTTTGCTTTCAGAGTCCAGGTTTCCGAAGCATATAGAAATATAGAGAAGACCAGGGTACGCATTAACTTGGTTTTGGTTGCTTTGCTGATTCCTCTATTCCTCTATTCTATCTACATAATAGATCGTCGCAATACTGACCTAAATATTTTGTTTTGAAAGCTTTTCCTTTGGATTTCCGTACCGAACTTGGTTGACGAAACACTTATGGATCTCTTCAGTCATTATTAGGGTTGGTGAATCTAGTAGTGCTTATAGTTTTGTTACAAATTACAGAGTAATGAGGTAATATGGAAAGGGACAGGGAGGAAAAGGGAAAGGGCAGGGAGCAATAAGTAAAAAATACAGCATGTACATGTAAGACGACCATTTATAATTATGTAATCACTAGCTTTTGGCCGCGGCTTCGCGCGCGTTAAATTCGGGGTAACACGGTTCCCCAAAACACAGAAGAGAACTCGGAACAGAATATTATTTTAATACGCTACTGTAGACGATATTATTTGTCTTTCCATTTGGGGATAATTCCAAAAAAAAGGCAGGTATTTTTCGTTGGTAACAGAGTCTGTGTACCAATTTTTAGCTTCCTACCTTAAAAACTGCGAAAACTCCCATATACAATTTCACCCCCTCTTTTAAGGGGTTGGGTGCAGATTTCCAAAAAACAATGATGCACGATTTTTTTGTTAGTCACAAATAGTCCGCATACCAATTTTTAGCTTTCTACCTTGAAAATTGCGGAATGCTCCATACAAACTTCCACCCCCCATTTTAGGGAAGTGGGGGTTAAAAAGGAGACAAAAAGTAGCCTATATCACTCTCCATCCCTTCAACTATCTCCACAGGTCACAAAGATGGAAACATAGACATAATTTATACACGACAAAGACAAATCTTTCACTGACAAGGAATAACGTTAATTGCATGGCAATTAAATTATTTGATACTTTTACTGATGACTTTAAGGCTCTACCAATTAAATTATTTAGAAAATTTTTGTTTAATCTTCTAATCCAAAATTCCAAAATAGCATTTATTCAATTAAAGAGTTTATGGAAAAATGTACTTTATAGATAATGTATAATATATAATTGACATAAAATTTTATTGCAGAAATTGTATTAATTTGATACTGTTTGTTAATACTGAATATTATTATTATTTATACTAACCTTAGTATTGACACGAAGAGTATTAGACATATATCATAGATTTAGAATATAAGTTAGGATACTAGTTTTATGAACAATATTTGTACGCCATGCATCATGGTAAAAAAGGCTGGAAAACCACATGTGACATCAATTTATACCCTTTTTTATACAAATAAACTATTCTATTATATTCTATTCTAAGTTGTTAAGTCCATGTAGCAACCGGTATGATCCGATAGGGATAGGTTTTTGAGCAAGCGTCATTTTTGTGATGCGTTTTACAAACATTTTGAAAGGGTTGTCACAAAACTGACTTACTTTTTATGAAATAATTTTAAACAAAAAAGAACTGACTTCACTTAGCATCCACCTTTCCAAAAGCAAATGCTCGAGATGCTTTAAAAAATACTCAAATCACTATAGGTGTGCCTATAATAGTTGAAGAGTTCCCTAAATTTCTCTAGGATCCCATCATCAGATCCTAACTTGGTTACAATGAGACCAACTGTGAAGTGCAGCCGTCATCGAATACGAATCGAACCTCCTCCTTCGAAATCTTGAAGTCGGTTAAAAAGTAAGAATATTAAAGTTATATTCTTGTAATTCTTGTAAGTATTTTATATTCTATATAATCTAAATAGTTTCATTTTAATGATTTATTTCAATTCAACTAAAACTCACTTCAAAAGTGTCTCAATCAACAGGTCTGTTAAATATCGAAGTGACTTAGCAGCGTCCAATGGGGATTAACAGACAAACAGATTATCGGCTTATGTACCACTCTTGGATTCCGACTGACTGATCTGCTATTGAGTTGAACAGTAGGTAATGGATAATCTGTGAAATATCAGAGAGGATACTGCATTTATATGTTTTATGATCCCTTCTATATTATTTATCCATGTATCTCGTTCTCTTAGGTATGAAACATTATAAGTAATATCAATTATATGAACTGGTTTCCTTTCAAAATTCATAAATATTATCCAATATACATAAACTAACAGAATACACAATTTTTAGGGTACCGTAGCCAAAATGGCAAAAACGGAACCCTTATAGTTTTGTCATGTCCATCTGTCCGTCCGTCCGTCCGTCCGTATGTCACAGCCATTTTACTCCGAAACTATAAGACATGTCTTAATGAAATTTATGTATAAGGTGTATTTTGTATGCCGCTATTTAGTTATGTACCTAGTTAAATTGCAGAAATATGCTTATTTTTTTACCAAATATCAATATGTTGCACATTAATCGATAGGTCTTGAAAAATAACATTGAGGTTTCTTTGAACATTTTTTGATTAAGTTAATATTTTCAGAAATAATCACTGCGAAAGTCAGAAAAATTGTGTAACCTGTAACTTTTGAACCGTAGGTCCAAAAAATATGAAAAAAATTGAGAAGATGCGGCTTATTTTATTACATAGTTTCTATGAAAATTGTTTTGAACATTATTGGTTCAGCTATTTTTGAGTTATTAAAAAAAAAATCTTGCACAGGCATCAGATACGACCTTTTGGTATTAGTTTGGTTCTTATTTAATTCAAGGTACGGAACCCTCCATTATGCATGGTCCGACACGCACTTGGCCGGTTTTTTGTCTATAAATCATTGAAAAGTGGCTCTCCTAGTTGACCAAAGGATTACACTTGGATTTCATTATTATCTAAGTGAACATCATAAAACGAAAAATTTGTTAATACCAATTAATAAATGAAGAAACTCTAAGGTATCAAATAGAAAATAATGTTTAACCGAATCGAAAACCTCCACCTTTTCAATTTTAAGTCGGTCAAGTAAGCTGTTCGAGCTGACCATTTGTCGAAACGCACCAGCAATACACTGATTACTGAGATTGGATTGGCTTCTCTACTTCACACGCATCCAATGTAACTAGCGATGTGGACTATAAAATGCATTTGAATGTAAATATTTGGGAAAATCAGTTAGATTCTAACCAAACAGCCGACGGACAGGTGGCGCGTTGGTGCAAGTGATGAGCGCGATGCCAGTTGATAGGTTCACTCTTTGAGCGCCATACGTGCAATACAAAACATCTCACACGCCAAGATTACTGGCGCAAGAAAGCCAATATAGGTTTAAAGATATTTATTCTCAAAAAAAGACACACAAATCGCTTACATGAGAACAGCGTTTTAGGCAGAAAAATATTCTTATTATTGTTAAATCGGTATCAATACAAATCCGATAGGTAGCTCACACAATTTTTATCAGGGTGAGTAGTGGTTTAAAATGTAGTCAGCTAACTCAGTCTTAAATGCATTGTGTGAGCCTATCCTTTTAAAAACAGACGGTAAGTTATTATAAAGCTGTGCACCTTCATAAGTAATTTTTTTTCCCCTAATTTAGTTTTTGTATTTGGTAATACAATAAAACTAGCCCGACGGGTACTTCGTTTGGTTATCTGTTTCTTCGTCACAAAGGCTATACATATATAGGCTCAACATAACTAACAGCTCAATCCATACTAACTTAGCCTTGGCCCATATATATGTTACTTGAAAGTTCGAAAGTTACTTTGACAGCATACGCCATAGCATATTTAGGTAACATAGGTGAATTGTGCCTAATACCATACCGTATCATCGTCAATACACAAGTTGTAAGATGATGTCTACCAAAGGATAGTTTGAGTGTTGCTATTAACTTAAGTAATAGTAGTGATTTCTTGGTGCATAGATAGTTGTATTGTATTTCTCTATTGTCATATTTAATTAATCAAAGTTGCTTTTTATAAGGTTTTTATTAAATTCACTAATTTCCTGTACAGTTAAATTGGATTTACCCCTACGATATTGCAACGAAAAAAGTAGTAATAAAAAAATAGTACCTGTAAATTATAATTCAAAACAAGAGATTTCTCTTGTTGCTATTACTAATAAAAAAATTACTTTTGCATTTAATTTGTGTCTGTACGTTTGCCTATGGTATTATTATTTATTTGTCTGTTTCTTTTAAGCCCGCTAACTCCTATGCCTCAAGCACATCCGTAATGTTCTAAAGGAAGACGCTCGATCGTTAGAGTAAAAAAACGCGATCCAATTTCATTACGAGCGTTTTATAGAGCGTGTCCTGCTACGGGATGCTCCTTTAATGGCCTCATTAACTACAGTAAGATTTATCCCGATATTGCACTTTATTTTTTAATATCTTCGGAGAGATTTTTAAAATATTGTATTAGTTAATTTACTGATTAAATGACAATTTGTGAGGTAAGTGTTATTATTGCTTAAATTATTTAAAGATTGAAACAATATTAAGTATAAAATATATTAGTGGTAATTATACCTACATTTTTACTATTATTTGCGGTATGTATTTTCAAAATAAGTGTACATTATCGTATCTATTGTTTTAGTGATTTATTAATATCGTATAGTTTTTGTTCATACTGTGCTCACCTGCACCTTTTTTAGTTTTTTTTAATAAGTACATTTTTCTAAAACGCGTCTGTGCACTAGAGATGTAAATACGTGACGTTTTCAAGTTAAAGGTACATCATTGTCAGTTGTTAATAGAGTTTATTTCTAAATGCTTTTTAATGGCATTAACGCCTTAATGACAACCGAAAATGATGAACCTTTGACTTGAAAACATCATATACAGTAAAGCTACACTATAACGCGCTAACGCTGTAAATTCATGTACAGCCATCATTTCGTCAAAATGTGAGGTTTATACTATCAGTTTACATTTTGCCGCAGAAAAATATATGAAGAGTTAGCTTGGTCGGATAATGTGTGGTAGGGCACGTTCAGCGAATGTCATCGCTCAAATCTGGAGCAGAGCCCGACTGGGGAAGTACCTCCACCTTACAGAAAACCACAGCCAAATAGCACTAGACCCTACTCATAGTGTTGTGTTCCTGCTGGTGAGTAAGGTTGCCAAAGAGCCCAAAGAGGACCCAGTGTGTTGACGATGAGGGACCTTCTTGTTCCTTTAGTCGTCAACACAGTGAATCCTCCTTTTTGTAAAGGGTCGGCAACGCGCATGTGACTCCTTTGGAGTTGCAGGCGTCCATAGGCTACGGTAGCTGCTTACCATCAGGCGGGCCGTATGCTTGTTTGCCACCGTCGTGGTATAAAAAAAAAAAAAAAAAAATGAATATTATTTTTCGTCTAGCAGCCAGTGTTTTATTTAGATCGTCAAACCAAACACAGTAACAATCACTGTGAATCTTTGGGATTATTTATGGCTCCATCGATCGATACTGTCGATAAGCAAGGCAACTTCAAGTGAAAAGGCAAAGTTTGCTCGTAGAGCTTGCCGTTGTTCGGTAAGGGCTTGCTTTTTGTAAAGAATTAATTTAATTTTGTACTAAGCAGAAGCGTAGATGCAAGCGAAAATTTCAATCAATTCAGTTTTTATTTTCAATTTTTCTAATGACGCGGTCAATTTTAAAATTTTCTTTCAATTATAAAATTGAAATTATGCATTACTGCATTGTAAAGAACTTTGATAGATAAAAGAGACGTAAGTCTACCGTATTTTTATACAAAAAAAATTGCTCTTGCATTTCATCGACGCTCAGTTTCGTCAGTTTTGTGACGCGTTTTAAAAACAATTTGAAACGGCCGCCACAAAATTGGCTCACAGAATTTTGTATAAAAAAGGAATAAGGACACTTTTATAGATGTTCTACTTTTATAGTGAGTGTGGATTGTTTATCGTCGCTCATGTCGGATGAACCAAATACGCTGCAAAACACGTTAGCAGCGCCGGCGCAAGATCACCCTCAACAAGCTCTGTCAGGCGCGCGCGACGCGCGTCACGCCACGCCGGACGCAGGCCGGTAGTCGGCAACGCGACGTGCAACAGTGCGCTACGTGCCGGTTCAAATAGCACTCTTAGTGCTTGAAGATGGAGACCTAGGCTCTCCGAAACATGTTGCGCGAAGTGGTCCTAAAGTCACATGAGTGTGGTTACACTCGTTTAACGATTGTTAAAGTTTAAATTTAATACTTTTATACTTATGTTCTTTTAATTCTGAGTGCATGAAAAAGAGTCTACATCTCTTTCAAATCGGCTATTTTGTCTCAGCATTGGACCGAATCATCCTGTACGCAGCACTTAGGAGAACAGTTATAAAAGTTTACGAGGCCGTTAAAGGACACCGTATCAATTGCACGTAAATTCGATGCACCTTGCCGTGGGCACGTATTATCATGTTGTACTAGTCTATTTCGTGTGCTCTAGTTATTATTTTGTAAGATTATTCTTAGTAACGATTAACGGTAGCATTTATTTATTTAAGTCATATTTCTTATACGTTCTTACATAAGTTACAAAAATACTGGTGACCCTTTTAAGGGCATAATTAGTATCGTATTCAAATTATAAAAAAGTAAGAAAAAAAATAGTACAAAAAAAAAAATTGTATGGATGGTGATGGTTGGCCGGCTGTGTACATAAAAAAAAATTTCGTGTCCAAAAAAATTTCTTCTACTTTTACTTACTCGCACAGGCGCGGATACAGGCAGGGGGGGGGACAGGGGCAATTGCCTCCCCCCCTGAAACGCAAACTTCGTATACTAAGGGGCCCATAAGGTGCGGACCGCGAGATTTTTTGTGAAGGAAAGTGCCCCCCCTGAACGAAATCCTGGAAAGTGCCCCCCCTGAACGAAATTCTGAAAAGTGCCCCCCCCCTGAACGAAATCCTGGAAAGTGCCCCCCCTGAACGAAATTCTGGAAAGTGCCCCCCCTGAACGAAATTCTGGAAAGTGCCCCCCCCCTGAACGAAATTCTGGAAAGTGCCCACCCCTGAATGAAATTCTGGAAAGTGCCCCCCCTGAACGAAATTCTGGAAAGTACCCCCCCCCTGAACGAAATTCTGGAAATTGCCCCCCCCCCCCCCACCCCCTGAACGAAATCCTGGATCCGCTCCTGTACTCGCAATACAATACCAATTAAGCCCTTAAACGGATCACCAGTATCTTTATTACAACATGTAGATAATAGTACATTACTGCAGAGGCCGTGAAGTAAGGGATTTCAGGACGAGATTGCGGTAGACGGCCGAGTCCTGCAATCCCTGTTCCGGCCAAGGATTGTATAGTGCTTTTCTCAAACAATGTAAGAAAATATTATAATTAAAATAAGTACT
Organism: Pammene aurita; assembly: GCA_947086415.1. Taxonomy (NCBI): domain Eukaryota; kingdom Metazoa; phylum Arthropoda; class Insecta; order Lepidoptera; family Tortricidae; genus Pammene; species Pammene aurita. The sequence goes on from OX352291.1 coordinate 3,228,319, forward strand.
AAATAATCAAGTAAATAGGTTTAAATTGCCGCCTTTTTTATTTTTTAAACTTGACATTTGAAAAAGCTATTCGAGCACCATGTTTAATCGCTTATAAATATAGTACCATAGATTTGGTTTTTTCTTTTTTAATTTTAATGTCGCAAGTATACTTACAGAGAGAGTGGTCGTTGGCTGTATGTAATATTTCCTCTGTCAGTCTAATCTTAGTGAGCCATAAATGAGCAACTTCATGTTTTCATTTCATGACATTAAGGCATACATTTCGGAATATGTTTGAGAAAATAAATGATTTTACTTTAGAAAAGTAAGGAAGTTAGATTAGTAAACATTTTTATTACGTCAATAAGTAAAATAAAACAAAAACAGGAATATTATTACTAGAATCAGATAATTAATAATAATAAGCGATCTGTTCCAGAAAACTTTTCAGTAAAGGGAAGTGAAGAGCTCATAGATGTTAAAACATAGTTATTTTTTTAAGAGTAAGTACCTAAAACTAAGTAAGAACTGCTCAAAGGTTGACTGGAAGAGATTCCTTAAGTCCGCCTTTGTATTATTTCTGTTGTATTTTTCTTTTTTGTACAATAAAGTATTATACTACTACTACTAATTTCAAAACACACACACGCGTAACGTAATAAGCCGAAAGGTTCGTTAAAGTTTGTTTAAATTAATGTTTAATTTTAAGTATAATTATTATTTTGTTGTAATTGTTGCTATAGCATTCGATTTTTAGTAAATAAAGTGAGTTGTATACACTAGGTATAGTTGATTTTTTTAAGATGTCGGAATTGTAGGTAAGAACTCCTTAGTAAGATTTCGACATCTTAAAAAATTACCACTATACCTATCAATTTTGTCAACTGAATATAATATAATTTCAATAATTAATTATTAAAATAAAATGCAAAAATAAGTTCCACATTTGACGAACGGAATACGGATTTATTCCGGTCTTTTTTAGAAAAGTTACTCACGACACGAAAGTTATATTATTAGAAAAAATCTTCGAATGAAAAATCTTAACCCAGGAATTCTCATTCCACCTTTACAATTGTGGTTTAAAAGAATTCCTTGAAAACCCGAAGTATATTTTAACTCGCGTTCTTACCGTTCTTTGTTTTGTTTCATTGATTGGCAATTAAGCTGAAATGGCTGAAACATTACATGCTCGTTAGATAAACTTGCAGGTCGACGAACTTGAAGACAAAGGGCTGGAATGTAAATATAACTTACAATAATGTGTATCAATTTTATTAAGTGAGAGAAATGTAGAAATAAGAAAATTCGACGAGGATTTGAATGTTGTATTTTCAACAACAACCTTCCTTACTCACCAGCAGGAACACAACACTATGAGTAGGGTCTAGTGCATCTGACTCGAAGACTATAAGACGTATCTGAATAAAATTGAGACATAAAGTGTATTATGTATGCCACTGTTTAGTTAAGTAGTTAAATAATATTAAAAATATTTTTAGGTGGGGGGGGGGGGGGGGGCATACAAGTGTTTAGAACATTTATACATAGGCATCAGATACGACCTTTGGGTATTAGTTTGGTTCTCATTCCATTGAAGGTATGGAACTCTCCATTATGCGTGGTCCGACACGCACTTGGCCGGTTTTTGTAACTATCGTATTAACAAACGTATCGTATTAGTGTATTAACGGCCTCCTAGCCTAGTCGGTAGTGACCCTGCCTACGAAGCAGGAGGTCCCGGGTTCGAATCCTGGTCAGGGCATTTATTTGTGTGTTTATCACAGATATTTGTTCCTGAGTTATGGATGTTTTCTATGTATTTAAGTATTTATCCATATTTATCTATTATGTATATATCGTCGTCTAGTACCCATAACACAAGCCTTATTGAGCTTACTGTGGGCCTAGGTCGATTTGTGTAAGGTTGTCCTATAATATTTATTTATTTATTTATTTATTTATTTATTTAACAAAGTTTACGAGTAGACCCACCCTTGTGAATGGACTATCGTTTTTATAAAATTGAAATAGACGCTTACTCAACCTCGGTTAAGTTCGACTCGTGCTCGACATCGAATTTTTTTCTCTTTTTCTTTAAATAAAAAATTGGTTGTTTGTAAAGTAGTTTTACGATCGAGATGTTTACGTGATAACGTCTAACCGCTCGTGAGGATTCCGCGTGACAAGTTTCACGGAATGACTGGCAGCGCTCGAGATGAGACGGGAGATCGGTCCGTCTCTCTCTCGTTATACCTGCGATCGCGCTCGTGAGGTTTTGGTGTGACACAAGTTTCTGAACATGTCACCCGACTAAAACGATTTTAAAGACGTTATCACGTCAAAAAATTGTAATTTCGCTTGCAGTGGTCTATGCTTAGTACAAGAATGAACGGAACATCCTTATGAACAAATGGCTTTTTTTTTAATTTCATTCTTTTTATTTTATCGCATATTTAAGAAACCAGATTCCCGGCCTCGTATTCTTATCTGTGTATACCTTCTTGGCCGGCAATCCCTGCGATCTCCACCTAGGGAATGCTCCCGGTTCTGATTTTGTATGGCGAGAACCGGGAATTCCCGGTTCCGGTACTGGATTTGTATAGAAAACGAGTACCGGGAGCAAACCCTACCTCCACCCTCTGCTATAATGTATTATCGAACGAGCGGAGCGTAAGCGAAGTGAAGTGTGTGAAGACAAATCGTTACAAACTTTAACAAACCCCAATAGATCGCCATTTACTATAGTTTTCCAATTTAAAGTTACTTCTATCTGTCAGATGTAAAACCAAACCGTATTCACAAAAAAGACTTGAATTCGGAGACCCAAAAGAGCAAACGTTTATAAAAACCTTTCGTTGGAGTTGCCAGAATTTAATAAAAAACGCGGAACTTTTCCAATTGCTGACAGCGAGTGACGGGAGTTTTTACTTTTAGTTGCTTTTCTGGCTAATTGGGCATTCCGAATGGACATACAGTTGTCTGTGGTACGACTGGTATGTTTGGAAGTATCTGAAACTTTACAGCGTTATCACACTTGCGATCTGCGAGCGAGTTTTGTATGGGAGAACACGCTGCGAGTTCGCCGGGTACGAGTTTTGTATAGAAATCGGTTCCAGGATCGCTCAAGTCATACAAAACGGTTGTCAAATGTATGTCCCTGTCAAATTACTCCTCTGAATTATGAATTCTACCCTAAGCCTTGGACGGCGACTTCGTCCGTGTTGAAATAAAAAAATTAACTCATTTTTTAACTCCTAAGAGGTTCAAAAACTCTTTTCTTACTTGTATACATGGTTCCGTAATATGCACCAAGTTTAACACTACGGTGCGCCAATAAATCTGTTTGATATTCATTAAAAGAATCAGTAAAATAATATAAAATATTATGTTGTGATTTAACCCCATACAGGCGTGGAGTGAAATTCATGTAGTTGCGTACAGAAGTTAGTATTTCGTAAATATTATTCAGCCGATTCTGGTTTTATTCAATTCTTATCCTAATAAAGTAGGATTCAACTTATTCAACTGTATAACACAGCAATAACCCTGTCAGTGGTTTAGTAATTAGTAGTTTTACGAGCGAGTAACGCTCGCCTGTCGCCGGCTGTCACTCACCGCCTCGCTGCTAAAGAGGTACACACAAGGACAATAACAAAACAACCCATATTTAGTTCGAAGTACAACATACGTTTAGTGAAATTCAGCCCAGATCTCAGCGGAATTTAGCTTATCATAGACGATATTAAGTCTGGTGCGGAGAATTGTCCATGGGCTGTGATTTTTTGTAAGTATAGAGCTCAAAGACAATTTAATATAAGGAGGTAATTTAAGTCGATTCTTGCTCGACATGTCGATTAATTTACGAATATTTTAAAATAATTTTAATAAGTTAGAGTCTCACGATAGTTAAAATTAATATAGGAGGATTTAATAAAAACATAAATATGTTTAGCCTCGGCAGTTTGCCATAATTTTAATGGAATAATAAAGTCTCCATCAAGTTCATCGCTATGACCAAAGCAACCCGAACTTACGGTCCTTTAAAACATAAATACCTACATATTTTTTATGCGTAAATAGTTGGAAATATTGCTTTTCGTTAGTATTTTTTTAGATGCACCGCCCACAAGCTTCCGCCTTTTGTACGATAGGTTTTCCTATGTACAATGAAGATTAAATAAATATACGAGGTGGAACAAAAATGCTGGTGATCCGTTTAAGGGAATTATTGCTATCGTACCATAATTAGGAAAAAAAAAAAATTTTTTTTTACGTGAAAAAAAAATGGTTTTGTATGGGACGACGGGACCCATACAAAAAAAAATTTTTCATGTCCATAAAATTATTCTCCCATTTTTTCTTACTCACAATACGAGCCTGTATGTAACATTTTGTTGTCCTCAAGTGTACCGTTTAGAAAAACTAAAAGGCGCCACGATGGACTAATGAGTTGACGTGCCGCGCTTCACAGTCACAGGTGCTTAAATAGCATGGAGGCAAACAAGTATACAAGCCAATTCATACCTAATGATAAATGATACTACTTCTTAGTGTTGTTGTAATTTAGGCAATAAAATGAATGGTTTGATCTGAGATTACGGTTTATAAATCAGATAAGCTTAACTCACGCTCACGTTTTTGTATTTTAATCCCCTTTTTTACACTATTAGAGGTTTAATAAAGGCGGGCCGTATGCTTGTTTGCCACCGTCGTAGTATAAAAAATACACAACCTTGAGGAACATATTTTATTCAAATACCGTAAAATATACCAGTCTGAGACAAATATTTATGATTTCAATCAGTGTTTAAAAAAATATTGCTCTAGGGTCAAAAACACGGAGGAAATAGTCGATAATGTAATGTCTTGGTTATCTTTCCATACAAACGTATATGGACATGTATTCTTTTTGTGTCAAGCTCATTTTGAATACTACGGACGCTTAGCCACTTATGCTTGCTGTGCTCACACGCATCCCGCCCTTACCCCCATTTAAACACAAAGGGTGTGCATAAAAAATCCTTTACTAAACGCGAAATTAAATGCGAACGGAAAAACTTGCAGCAAAGTGGACTTTTGCATTCATGAAATTATAATGCGGGTAAATCTTGCGGTGGTACTATTTGTCACACTCAGCAGTACTATGATAGAGTTTGTCCGGAAAGAGGAGTGTCGCAGAATGTAAGAGCTCCCATATAAACCACGATACTTCTCTTTCCGGACAGACTGTAGCGTTATCGTGTGGGTGGGCATTTTTAATTTAACTAGTACTTCAAAGCACGACTTAAGCCGTGTTCTAATAACGTCTAACCGTCACATTCCTGACAAAATGTATGGGATTTGACATTGACCGTCAGTTTTGTGACGATTGCTAACCGGCCGTGAATGGTACACAGTTAAGTGAAAGTCCCGGGTAGCGAGTAGCTGGAATCGACTAAGTTATTAGTATTACCTTTTTACTATTTATTTTACACCGATTTGGTCCATAGTTTTGTTAGTAGCAGATAAAAATAACTTACACCTTATGTTAGGACTTAGTTACTTATATAAAACTAAATTAAATTAAATTTGTTTGACTCAATATTAGCCGGCAATCAAGGAGTTCGTTTAGCCAAAGTCCTTAGGAGGCTGTTTCTACACATAATGTTTACCCAAAACCCCAAACAAATTTTCCAATTTTTTTTGGTCCCATCAGACCAAATTTCCATACAAAACCATTTTCCTAATCTGAATACCTACGTTACTAGTTATGCTTTTAAACATAATTACCGGTATTAGTGTATCACCTCGTTAGATTAGCCGTCTTAAACGTATTTCATAATAATCTCGATCTGGATCGGTACTTACGGAAATGAGACACCTACGCTAATAAACTCAAGAATTTCATCACAAATATCGCTGGGCTAAATATAACATAATAATGTAATTACTGGCTTTTCCTAATTTGTTAGTTTATTTCGATAAGAGAGAATAAAGAGTACTGTAACGCTTATTAATCTTAATCTGTCATTGTGTAGGAAATGTAATTAAAATGCTAGGATGTACCTACGGAATGGCCAAGTCATGACATGCAACAAAATCTACCTAATGTACACTAGTTACAGTCATGGACGCTCACTAAGGAGACTGTGCACAAAATCCGAGTGGCACAGAGGGTCATGGAGCGCGCCATGCTCGGCATCAAGCTTCGAGACCGAGTGAGGAATGTCCAGATCCGCCGTCGCACTAAGGTGAAAGACGTATATAGGATACGTCATTACCAAACTTAAATGGAGTTGGGCAGGACATGTTGCCAGGCAGAGTGATGGCAGGTGGACTAACATTTTGACGGAGTGGTGGCCTCTTTCAGATGAAAGAGGCCACCACTCTGGCGTCCGTTGGCTCGTTGGATAGACGATATTCGGAAGGTCGAGGGTCACTTGTGTTCCTGCTGGTAAGTAAGGTTGCCAAAGAGCTCAAAGAGGACCCAGTGTGTTGACGATGAGGGAGCTTCTTGTTCCTTTAGCCATCAACACAGTGAATCCTTCTTTTTGTAAAGGATCGGCAACGCGCATGTGACTCCTTTGGAGTTGCAGGCGTCCATAGGTTACGGTAGCTGCTTACCATCAGGCGGGTCGTATGCTTGTTTGCCACCGTCGTGGTATAAAAAAAACTTCTGGATTAAATTGGCACAAGACCGGGACAAGTGGCGTACACGAAGAGAGGCCTATGCTCAGCAGTGGACAATAAAGGGCTGATGATGATGATTTACATTCACATGCAATAGTATCTTCCTCAACGAAGTGCTCAAATATATCTGACACAATCTTATTTGTAGGGTTATAAAAGCGGTGAGATAATTGCAGGTGACCGAACACTGTATTTGTATTTGTAAAGTCTTGGATAGCTAATTAACAAATAAATTAAATAAAACTACCTGCAAAACTTAGCACTTTATCTACCAGTTAAGCTTATTTGAAGATTGTGAAACGCCAACGATTATTTTATTCGTCAGATAAGTGGCAAGTAGCTTATTCAGGAATTTACTACCCCGACCCCGGATTCGTCATGCCAACTTTGACATGCAAGATCACTGCTTGTGACACATTTGTACTAGAATGGTGTCAAAATTGTCTAATTAGCGAATCGGTGGTGGAATGAATTGAGCCACTGGTCATTTATTTTAAAAATAATGACATCTACATGCAAACCTGGGATAATTTGCTTTTGGAAAGGTGGATGCTAAGTGAAGTCAGTATTTTTTTGTTTAAAATTATTATATATCAACATCAAATCCCTTGAATGTGAATGGTGGCAAACAAACATACGGCCCACCTGATTGGTTAACACCTACCGTAGCCTATGCACCAACATGTTCCAAAACAAACTAAAGAAATGGCTAATTAAAAAAACTTTCTACTCTGTCACTGAATTTCTTGACAGAAACAAAGTCAATTTGAGTACTTACTAATTCCAAGCTGACATAAAAAAGTGATTGATAATTCTATTTTCATGTTTAATATTATATAATTGTAATTTAAATGTATGCTATAAAACCTATTGACATGTAATATTTAAAATATTATGAATAGATGAGTATGAGTATGGACGCCTGCAACCACATGCGCGTTGCCGACCCTTCACAAAAAGGAGGATTCACTGGTTTATGCAGTAGAAGAACTGCGTTGGCAGACTTATATTTTTAACCGCCTTTTTTACTCACGCTTGCCTTAGGTATATTTTTCGCCGCAACTGCCCTTAGTAACGCATCGCCGTATTCTGACCGACCACAAAGACAAGAATAATTTCGGAGCACTTCTTTTACGAATACTTTGTGAAAATTAGGCCTCGGGTAACGCTGTAAACGTTACCAGTCTTTTGTAGTACCGTCGTAACTTGGAAGAAATCTTTGTACAACTATTTTGTATTATATGTAGTTTTTCCGGTATAGTTTGCATGCTTATGGAAATAAGTGAACACATCGTTTTTTTATTGAGTAACAGGAGATGACATGATACCTAAGATTTTTTTTGTCCCAAAAGTTGTAGTGAAAATCACTAAAAGTCTATTCTCTCTTTGATTCTGTCATAGCTGTCAACCGCCAAACATGGCGCACAAAATGTGTTCTAGATGTCACATCTAGTAGAATACATAATAAATCAATGTTTTATTTTATTTTATTATTCTTATTATTTGTAAGCATTTGTTGTGTTGTTTGTTGTTGTTTGTTTGTAAGCAGGCAAGTAGTTGTAATAACTGATAGTGCCTGTATCTAGTATGCACTTGACAAATTTATTGCTTTAAATTGATTTTTTATTGTGCTTGTCTAATTTGTTTTAAAAATTCATTGACACTCGAGCCAACATTGTGTCCTCTGGGTAGTTTGTTCCAAGCTTTTACAATTCTGTTGCTTATAAGGTTTTTGTGAGGAATATTGTAGGATCTGCGAGTGACTAGCTTTAGCTGATGACATCTGAGACGGTTGTTGGTTGTTGTTTTGGGGTTTAAGTTATTTTTATTTAATAATTATTTGAAAATTAATGCATAATAAAAATGTTTGACAGCTATTTTTGTTTATAAATAGAAATAGAAAACATTTATTCGCGACAACAACAACATGCAAACAAACATATTTAATCTAAGGATAATAACTAATTATATGTAAACAGGAAGAGCATAAAAAATTAAATAACGATAGAAAAATAGCCACGAGTAATATTGCGCAATAATTTGGTTTATCATATATAGATAGAAGCATTTAGTAGTAGTAGTTGTAAAACACTTTATTGTACAAGACAACACAACGAGAGACATATAACAGCACCTTTTATTTTTTCAAGATTCATAATTGTTTATAAGTTATGGATTTTTTCTTTGTGAAATAGGGAATTTCAAATAAATAAGTATTTTTTTTTATTTTACATGTTTTTGCTATGGAATGGTGTCAAAATTATACCATAAATGAATTCGGCATCCCCGATTTATACGAAAACGATAGCAAACTTGGCCTAGTAGGTTAACTGATGTAGATATCAAGATAAAGTTGAGAGCCCCCCCCCCCCCCACCCCCTAAAAATTTACATCAAAAATCTTGGTGGCTCCACTTCTCAAATCCATCCTTGGGTCCTAAGGAATAATCACGCCGAAAGAAATCTCTTGTTCACGAAAAGCCGTATTTTTACCACTAAAGCCACTAAAAGGCGAACTTATCCCTTTAAGGGATTTCTTCAGTTAACCTTTGAGCAATTGAGAGAGATAGTTGGAAGTGCTAGACAGACTTAGGTATGGTACGATACGGTAAGATGATTTACATTATAATTTATAATCTAACAAGGTATTACGTATTTAATACTCAATAACAACGAAAATTAAATATGTAATAAAATAGGAATTATTCAGGTTTTTTATTGTTTGTTTGTAAATTTTAGTTAGTGTATTGTAGTTTAAAAATAAAAAAATAAATTCATTTATTTAAACCTTCAAGGCTCGTAATCAGTTTGTGAAATGATATGACTTTATAGTCATTAAAATATTGCTTTTAATGACTATAAATAACGCATAAGGAGCTATACAAGATGCTTTGTCAAAAATAGGACAATATTTATTGTTAAATCAAATAAAATTAGGTAAGTACTCCAAAGTGTAAATAAATAAAATAGGAATCAAATTAGTTCCTAGTTACATGCAGATCAGATTGATGATAGACAACGTGACATAACTAAATTGGTATAAGACCTTGCTCAGTCAAGGACTCGGAATACTCGGAATAGAACCCCAGAAATAAGATATCTTTCACAAGAAAAGCATTTTACGTTTATTAGAAAGCTATTATTCGTAAAAAGAGGATAATAACAGGTATTTTTATTTTGAACGCGGACGAATGTACGGCATAAGCTCCTGGTAGTCTTATTTCCTTATTATATTCATTGTTAGAAATGTGGATATTCAGAACTCAGTCAAACGATGTTTACGAGCATCTACATATTTAATCATATAATCGAGTATGGTAACGAAAGAATTTTTTAAATGTCGGAATCTTACTAAAGATTTCTACCTACAATTCGGACATCTTCAAATTTTTTTACTATAATGTCATCGATCTAATCCTATTTTCAACCGACTTCAAGATTTCGAAGGAGGAGGTTATGAATTCGTCGGGATCTTTGTATTTGCTATTTTTATTTTATTTTATGTATGTTCACCGATTATTCGAAGACGGCTGGACCGATTTGGAAAATTCTTTTTTTGTTTGAAAGAGTATACTTCACAGTTGGTCCCATTGTAACCAGGTCAGGATCTGATGATGGGATCCTGGAGAAATCGAGGGAAGTCTTCAACTATTATAGGCACACCTGTAGTGATTTGAGTATTTTTCAACCGACTTCAAGATTTCGAAGGAGGAGGTTATCAATTCGTCGGGATCTTTGTTTTTGCTATTTTTTTTTATTTTTTTATGTATGTTCACCGATTATTCGAAGACGGCTGGACCGATTTGGAAAATTATTTTTTTGTTTGAAAGCGTATACTTTACAGTTGGTCCCATTGTAACCATGTCAGGATCTGATGATGGGATCCTGGAGAAATCGAGGGAACTCTTCAACTATTATAGGCACACCTGTAGTGATTTGAGTATTTTTTACAGCAGCTCGAGCATTTGGTGTTGGAAAGGTGGATGCTTAGTGAAGTCGGTTCTTTTTTGTTTAAAATTATTGAATAAATTTTAATGGTTTTATACAGGTTGTAACAAAATTGCTGGTGATCCGTTTAAGGGCATAATTGGTATCATATCCTAATTACGAAAAACTAAGAAAAAAGAATTTGGGACGACAGGCCCATACAATTTTTTTTTGGGTCTAAAAATTTTTTCTCCAATTTTTTGTTAGTCGCAATACGATACTAATTATACCAGTATGTTTGTTACACCCTGTATAATATCTTCTTATTTTGGGTATACATGATGCTTTTACGGAAAAATGATCGTACTATTCCAACTATTCTACCTATACCATACAAACGCTAGCTCGAGTAGGCGATAAAGTAACGCATTATTGACCCTTCAATGTTACTCTGCGTCCGTAGGAAACACCTTAGACAACCCTACACGTGATCCCTGGGTGGTGCTAAAAGAGTAACAAACTTGGCAGCTGCACTGTCCCATCTGGACCTCGCAGCACTCACTGGATTTTCTTTATCATCTGCTTTCCCGGTACTACTATCCCAGGGAAGAAATGCCTATACCAGTGACATGTAGCCATACGATAAATAATTGACCCTTCAAAATATATCTACAAATAAACCATCTTATGCATTCACGATCAATACGGCCAATACCCGAAAGTAGTCGTAAAGGGTTCATATCGGCCATTCGTAAGCAGTCGGGAAAATTGAGAAGGCATGACCTAGATGGATTGAGGGGACATATGGAAAATATTGAGAAGGTAAAATTTCATTAGTTTTATAAGTCATGGTAATCTTAAAACATGAGAGCAAAGTAAAATTTTGCTGTGAGTTTTAAGTTTCGAAAGAGGAAAGTTTTAAGTTCAAAACGTTTGTTTATTTTTGTACGTTGTTCGAATTTATCTTATTTTGTCAATCAACCAATGCCACTAAAACGTTAGACGTATCGTCTTTACGTTACTTGACGTTAAAGCAATCTTTTTTGATCTATTCATCATTAAACTTATAACCTACTCGTATTTAACAAGAAAAGTGTGTTCTGAATTAACCAAACCCCAGTTTTTACAGATCTAATCAATATCAGATTAAAATCAAACCGATGACAGATTATATTCTTCAAATAGATCTTGATTAGAAAATAACGGTGTGCTTTGTATGTAGTTGTTACTACTTCTAAGCATAGAATTACAGCTTTTAAGTTTTAATTTTAATAAACGTAACTTTACCAAAATCCACATTTTTTATGAAGCACAAATAATGAAGCCCCTCATACCATATCCTCCTAAAAATTGGATTTGGAATTACTGATCCCTATCAGATATCGATTAAAAATGCGGTAGCTTTGGACTGTACCGTCGGTAACACAACGCTACATAAGTCTTCGTTTAGCGCATTTTATTTACATTGTTTTCTTTAAAGAGGCTGACTACACCCGATGACCTTCAAATCGACTTACTTAAAACAGCTTGTTTTGGGGAAAAAAAAAATCATTATATTTGGAAGAACTTTGTTAATTCCGATACCCGATTGGACGAAATTGGCTCGATAGAAAATAAAATAATTCCGAAGTTAAATCTTAAAATTAGCTTTAAACAGTTGTATGTCTTTAGTTTCTTGACTTATACGTCTGTAATTAAGGACAAAATCCCACCACACTATTACTAAAAATTTCATTATTTTATATTTCTCAATTAATGCGTAGTTTTTTTTTTTTAATTTGCAATGAGCTTCCATAATAATCGTAACACAGTGTTTCTCTTTCACTCGCGCTGAAAACGATAGGGATGGAATTTAGCTGTTGTCGACCCCTTAAGGCGCTAGGCGCTGATTGTGGCCGAAAACTGTTACATTCTAAGGGATATATCTCAATAATGGGTCATTGAAAAATTTTGAAAAAAATATATGTTATTTACCATTTCATGTACAATATTGTCAACGTTTGAATAACTCGTGTAACGTATAGTTTCTCCGTTATGTAAATGTAACGAAAAGTCGTTTTACGGTTAATTTTGCTTATATCTACTGAACGGCTCATTCGATTTAAAATATTGTTGAACTAAAAAATATGTACTACAGAACACTACAAACTCAACGTAGGATATTTAAATTGATTAAATTTTCTTAAACAACTTGATCATAATTCCACATTTCGTGCGTTATTAGCTCGAAAACGGCGTTGCTGGCAGTCGTGAGCTAGCTTTGAGACGAGGAGGCTGTGTCGCTCGTCGCTCCGTGCTTCCCTTGTACTACATATACTTGTGCTTGGCCCGTTAGCAATAATATCGGACTTACTGTGCCTAAAGACTAAATAACTGCAGAGGGTTCATACGGTGCGGATATAACGTGTCTTCCCGGAATCAATAATGTATAGACGTTTTATCTTTTAAGATAATGTACTCGTATGCATGTTTATGTACGTTCGTATAAAAAGTGTATTTTATTTAGATTATAATACAAGTAAAAAACAAATGAAATAAAACAAAAATCATGAATCTCACATTGCTCTGAAAACAAATTTGGTCATGTAAGTAAACTAAAATTATTATGTTTTAGTAAACGCATGCATCACGCAAAATAGGCATTAGTCGTCGAGTTGCGGAAATCTGATAGTACTGCAATACAGTAGACTAATAATTAATTTAATAAAAAACTCCAAAGAACCGAATTTATTCAAACATATTTATTTAAGAATACCGTGTTCTAAACGAATGTAATATGCGTTTTATTTTAAGATTAAAAACAATCTTTAATATTATATTTTATACTAATTTCTCAAATCTAGAAATTGCGAAGTAAACTGCAAAGGATTGCAGATAAACCGGCCAAGAGAATATCGGGCTGTGCTCAGTGTAGGGATCCGTAGTTACCGGTCTGTTACAATACATCCATTCAAAAGGTAGTCTATAAAGAAATATTTTGTAGCACTTACGTTATTTTACTATAGGCATAACTCAAAATCGGCTCAACCGATTTTATTCCATATAGTTTTTATTGAAAATACGTGATAAGTATTTCAATGGCCTCACTTCCAGGAATTTTCCCAATTTTTTTGGACCCACGGTTCAAAAATCAAAGAGCATTTTAACTTTCGAAGCTATTATTTACGAAAGTATTCATTTCATCCAAAAGTTGTTTAAGGCATATTCTTCTTGAAAGACCTATCCAACAATGGGTGTCAGATACTTATTGTTTTACCACTTTGTAGGCGTAATTAAAACACATAATTACTCATACCAAATTTCAGTCTACTAACTATCACTGAGCAAAGCCTGATTGAGAATCTAATAAAAAATTGCTGATATTTAAGAGTTCAATGTTTGTAAGAATAAAGGAAAAAAAGATTTTTTTTATACCACGACGCTGGCAAACAAGCATACGACCCGCCTGATTGAAAGCAGTTATAAAGCCTATGGACGCCTGCAACCCCAAAAGATTTACATGCGCGTTGACTACCCTAAAATAAACTTTACTATGTCGGTGAAATGCAAATAAATACAAATTTTATATTAATTATCAACACAAGTGAATAAATAAATTACTACTAAGGGTTAATACTACCTATCAAAAATCTTTAAAAGACCGGCCAAGTTTGTATCGGACCATGTATAATGTAGGGTTCCGTAGAAAGTAGATTCTTGGAGATAACTCAAAAACGGATGAACCGATAATATGTGAAATAATTTTCGTAGAAAATTAAGTACTAATCCTTCTTGGTATTTTTTCATATTTTTTAGACTTACGGATTAAAAATTAGATGGGGGCTATTATATTTAGACTTTCGAAGCAATTATTTCTGAAAATATTGACTTAATAAAAAAGTTTTAAAAATACTCTATATACCGGGTGTTGCCTGTAACATGAGCAATAAATTAAAATGTAGATTCTACTCCTCAAAGTAAACAACCTTTGTTCAGCGACTTTGAAAAATAACTTGTGGTCTGATTTTTAGTACACTTTAAAGTTTATTCGAACACGCAATGTATTGCGAAATTTATTATGTCTGTAAGGTGACAAGACTGACAAGCAATGTCAATGAGAAGGATTTTAACGTACATTGAAAATACTATTTAGTTTGTTTAAAAAAGAGACAATCTAAAGACTACATATTTTTTTAGAGTTGTTGAACAAAAGTTGTAGTTGTAGAATCTATGTTTTAATTTATTGCTTGTGTTATAAGATATTTTTAAAGCCGTATCGTACAACATGTTCATATTTACAAAAAAAAATTATTTTTGACATTTAGTTTGGCATTGTATGTATGGAGTGCCTCACCTAAAAGATTTTTTTAGCAATTTAGCCAGAAAACTAAGTAGCGGCACATGAAACACACCTCTAGATAAAATTTCAGGAATATATGTTTTATAATAAAAATGGCTGTGACATACGGACGGACAGACGGACATGTTTCAAAAAACTTTTAAGGGTTCCGTTTTTACCATTTTGGCTATGGAACCCTAAGAAGTGTTTGCGCTGTGTTATATTTTAAAGATCTAAATTTAATGGGCTTACAGCTCTCATTTATATGACGATTTCGTGCACAAATACCGCTCCTTACATGTGCATTTTTACTATTCGCAACTCGCAACAGGCTTAGTTTTGTTAATTTATCGTAATTAAGTGATTTTTTACGGTTAATATTTAAAATCGCAATAAAAAAATAACCATCTATTAAGCTCACTTGCACAGCAAAAAAAAACCAAATTCACATGAAAACACCGCTTTGATGTGCATTCAGTTTTTTTTGCTGTACTAGTCAGTATTTTTTTAATTTTTTCTGATATGCGGAATATTTTTAACCATATTTCGTAAATTCATAAATATTTTGCCGCTCACTGTACTTCAAATTCAAAATCTAGGTTTTCATTTTTTTACATAAAAATCTACTAATCGAGATCGTTATTACTTATCTTATTTAGTAGCATTCCTAAAAAATGTCACCGTAGTACTTAATCACAGTATTCAAATCACAAAACATCCACAAAAGGATTAGGTATGATTATTATAAATCTGCCCGCGCGCCTCTGAGTAAAGTCATATTCTTTGAACATTATTGCGGTGCATCGCGGCGGATTTACGCACGATCGCAATGAGAAGGGTACGCGGGTGGCGCGGGTAGAGAGCGCCCAAACGCTCAAGGACACTCCGGCGACAATCGTCTTAAGTTTAGACGAAACTTGAATGGTAGATGGTGCCAGAACTTGAATGGTATTCTACATATATACTAGAGGTGTGCGCCGATCGGCGTGGCGTACGCCGCCGGTCATTTTTGCCACGCCGACGCCGCCGATCATTCCATCGGCGCAAAACCGGCGTGAAATTAGTACTTCATTTTCTTTATGTTCTGTCAGTTCTGTGTTATTTCAATTAACCCTATACATTAAATACAGCTCACGCGCCTTTAATTTCAATTTACTGTGAGTCTATACAGTAATAAAAGTAAGCCTACGCAGTTACGCACCATAGCATAATCGAAAATCGGGAAGTGAACAGCGCCCGCAATAGTCAAACGGCAAATAGGTCTGTGGGATAACCAATAATAAGCTCTTGGTCAATGGCGCAAGTGCTCTAGTGCACGTAATAATTTGTGGTCTACTTCACGGTGCGCGGTGCGGGGGGCGGGACGGGTAGAGCAAGGCACGACGGCTTTGCGCAGCGCAACGCGGGGAGTCAGTCAGCCATTTTGTGTCAGACGAGACGGAACGCACGTTCAATGATACGAAATTACAATGTCGGACTATTTTGATAAAAAAGCAGTTGAAAGACACGAAATTAAGCAGTTTTCGGTGAAAACTTTGCATTCGTCGTCAAAAAGCAGTTTTTGTTGGAAGTATTTTGGCACGTTGCTACTTGAAAAGGATGACAAGAAACGATCGGTGCTCACAGACAACGTATTCTGTTTAAAATGTATCGAGACGTGTAAATCGAACAAAGATGATGACTTAATGGGATGGTAAGTGCACTTTTATATTTTTTGGGGTGTGAACTGTGGATTTGTGACTGCACGTACTAAGATTATTTGTATTAATATAATCAATAAGTATAATATACTAATAATACTTATACCTAAAGAATGCGTGTGGTTGAAATAAATTCATTTCAGTTTTTACAATACAAAAACAAGGTTTACTAATTTGAATATTTATCTAAGCACAGTATATAAACGACGATGTTGTAGGCATGACGATTTTACGGTTTTTTACAATGTTATCTTATTTTCTACTTTGAATAATCTTATAGTGTGTTTAGATAATTATTTTTTGGTGGTTATTTGTCTTGTGTTTTGTTATGGTCGTTTTTGTTCTTCACTATAAGTTTAACAATGTGTGTTGTCATGGGCATACGTGGGCTAACAGGAGACAAACAATAAGTAATACAAGTTTATTATTATTTTAAATACAGGTTTATTGTTACGAATACAATAAACATTGTGTCGAGGCCAAAAAAAATGTACAGATATTTTAGGTGTTGACTGTATACTGTATTATAATACTACTTAAGCTTTCATACCCCGAGTAAGCTCACGTACGATTATGACTGGTAACTGCTTAGGTGGTATGCGGCACTGCATGCGCGTAAATTGAATGGTTTTGCTTTCAGCTGTAAAATAAGAACCTATGGCACCAAAGTAAGCACTGGCAATCTTATACGACATTTAAAGGATGATCATCAGATCCAAGAACCTGAAAAAAGTCGTGCTGCTGAAGCCCAAAGAATAACCACATTTTTTGATACACGACGCACTTCGAACGCTGATAATTTGTCTAAAGAAGCAAGCAGAAATCGAAAATGGCTTCTGGCTCGTGATCTCGCTTTGTGGATATGCAGATCCTTATTACCCTTTGACTCAGTGTCCGACGAGGCGATGATAGATTTTTTCCTTAAGTACAAGGTCATAGTTAAGAAAGAAGATCTTCCGTCACGTACTACCATTTCGAGAACTGCACTAGACGATGTGTATTGTAGTATGAAAGCACACATCAAAGCGCTTATACAAAATACAAGCCCGAGGTCAATAGCCTTAACAACCGATTTGTGGAGCGATTCATATAAAAGAAATAATTATTTGACATTGACCTTACATTTTTTTAATGAGACTCTCAACCTGGAAAATTTTACACTAGCAACTCAACTAATCGAAGGAAAAAAAACTGCAGAAAAAATCAAAGAACATGTACAAGAACTATTGATAGAATATGGATTGCAAGATAAACAAGTACTCATGGTAACTGACTCTGGTTCAAACGTTAAAAAAGCTGTAAATCTATTAAATATGGGGTCTCATTTATGTCTTGGTCACGGACTACATAATATGGTTGTAAAAGATGGAATTAAAAACACTCCTGAAGTCGACAACATTGTCAAGAAATGTAAAAAGATAGTGCAATGTCTTCGATTCAGATTACCGGAACTTGAAAAAGAGGCTGACGAAGAACAACGGCGATTGTTAATGGAAGTGGAAGAAGCTGCTGAAGTTGTTGAGTATGACGAACTTAATCCGATAGATGAGCCTGAGTCTGAAGAGGTAGTGACTAGAGAACAGCATGTTCCATCTCTTAAAACTGCGACACCGACGCGATGGCATAGCGTTGTAATTATGCTAGAGAGTATATATAATCATGCAAACAGGAACCCCATTCATAAGCTGCTCGGAAAACTGAACAAATCCGAACTAAAAATAGAAGATTATGAATGGAAACTGATTGGTGATTTAATCAAACTTTTAAACAAATTTAAGGATGCTGTGAACATCATGAGCGCGTCAAACTCGACAACAATTAATCTGGCACTTGTATTTAGGTGTGAAATAGAAGACACTTTGAGTCAGACTAACGATGATGAGTGCCTTTTAATGATAAGCATGAAGAGAAATATGATAAGGATGCTGGATCATCGATTCCCGATAGACAAAGTGCTTATCGCAGCAGCGATTCTGGATTGTCGGTTTCAAGGACTTCATACTGTGGACGAATACCTTGAAAAGAACGGGGAAACCAGGGTGACGTTTCTGTCATCTTACATAAGAGAACAGGTTAAAGAAATTGATCTCCCAAAACACCAACACCTGCAGAATAACAGCGGATATGAATCCACTTTACATAATGCTGCAATTGCTGGACCAAGTTCATCATCAATGATGCTATTGGCCATATCTCGGAAGCATACCGCTGCCGCTGCCGCTACTAATCACGATGACACAATCGTTAACGAGTGTTGGAAATACCTCGGAGGATGTGATCCAAGCGATTTGGCGGATGGTGACTTGCTACGCTATTGGCGGGAAAAGAAGAACAGCTATCCTTGGCTTTACGCTCTTGTGAGAGCCATAATGTCAATTCCCGCCACAAGTACTCCTAGCGAGCGAGTTTTTTCCGTCGCTGGACTCGTAGTTACGGCTAAAAGATGCAGATTGCGTACAACTAATGTTGATAAAATAATTTTTGTACATGACAATTATAATGTATGTAAGCAAAGCGTTAACATGTAAACTGTTTATTATTATGTTAACGCTTGCTTACATAACGGTTTATAATCGCGGCATATGTGAATGTTGATTTAAAAATATATGTGCCGTGAAGACGTTGATTAGTTGTAAGATTTTAATTACAGTGAAAGACAGATGTTTTTTATGTTTTTTTAAAGTTTCTTGTTTCTTTAGTCAATAAAGCCGTTAATAAGCCGTTGTTTTTCTTCATTTTTACTTGTTTTTATATACTACGCCGATCACGCCGATTACGCCGACGCCGCCGGTCATTTTTGGACCGGACGCCGACGCCGACGATTTTGCCGTCGGCGCACACCTCTAGATATAACGTGCCCGTGAGCATTGCGAGAGATTTTAACCACGCATTTCTGAGGTCAAAAGAATGAAAAAACATTACATTACTTTTGTTGTAAAACGCCAAAAAAAATTTTTTATTTTTATTTTTTTTTTCAGTTTTTTGGAATGCTGTTCTACATAAAAAGTAAATGTCATTAGAAAAAAGTAACGGAAAAAGTAAATTGCTACATTTTTTCTCGTAAAAACTAGTCCATGAAAAGTGTTTCTTAGGTCTTTGATATCAGTCAATAAGAGATGTCTAGACTATGCCCCATACCGGTGAGATCGCCATCAAAAAATCATTTTACACTGAGAAACAATTCAAAATGCAATTTTTTGTAAGTAGTATTTACTCTGAAACTATGGCGAATTTCGGAAAAGTTTAAAGGACATTTTGTTCTCTAAATATGATCATGAATACACTGTTAAAGTCTCTCGCAATGCTCACGGGCACCGTGTATATTACGGCGTCCTAAGGTAAAGTCGTAATCACATATATCGGAGCGGCCAAGGTGGCCACAAATAACTAAACAACGCCTCTATTGTCAAGGCTATAAAGTGCATGTTCAGTTTGAGTACCTTGGCCGCATCGATATATTTGAAGGCGACTGTACAATAAACCCATTGGTAGGTACAGTCGCCATCAAACATATCGGAGCGGCCAAGGTACTCAAAATAAATCTAAACATGCACTTAATCGCCTCGGCACTCTAATGCCAATTGTTTAGATATTTGTGACCACCTTGTCCGCTCCAATATATCTGCCATCAGATACTGTACGTATTTTATTAAAAACTTAAAGTAACACTATACTAAGTAATTCAATACAAGATTGTCTTGTCGTATTTTATTGAAAACTTAAACTGGGCCGCGATTCGAAAAATAAACACACACTGGACAGACACAGCTCCAACCCAACTCAATCCAACGCAACTCAACGCTATAACGACATTGACATTTGCTATTCGAACAGATTTTCATTCAGCATTGGTCTCACATTGGTACAATGTGTGAAAAATAAACACACACACTGGACAGACACAGCTCCAACCCAACTCAACGCTATAACGACATTGACATTTGCTATTCGACCAATGTGAGACCAATGCTGAATGAAAATCTGTTCGAATAGCAAATGTCAATGTCGTTATAGAGTTGAGTTGGGTTGGAGCTGTGTCTGTCCAGTGTGTGTGTTTATTTTTCGAATCGCGGCCCTGACTTCAATACATGATTCTCGTGTCGTAAACGTATCGTATCCACCACGATGTCTTAACCTAAAACTTTGAGACTAACAATGATTACAGAATCAGTAATAATAGTGATAAAACTGACTAGTGTTTACTTATACTAAGACGCCTGATGAATTATGTAGGCGGCTGGTAAAAGCGTATAAACTAAGAACATCTATTTGCACATTTACAGTCGGCGCGACAACGGGTAGCGAACTTTTAATTATTTTGCTGATTAGAATAGTTTTACTGTTGCATTATGTTCGATAAAGTAGTTGTTCCGCGCCGGAAAGTTTGTGCGCTACACAACTTTTACAAGTAATTGGCTATTTTAACTATAAAACTTTCGAGAAACTTTAAAATCATAAATTAAAATATTTATAACGGGTTATTCACTTAATTTAAGATTTTTGCTCGACATCAATTTACGATGATCAACATCACGAGCGGTCTTCCCAGTTATGTGAGAGTTTAAAAAAAGTTTGAATGTCATTATTATTAAATCCAAAATCGACACCATGGTTCCTAAGAACAGATGTCGCTATCTCTAGTTTCTTCATTTTCATTTCATTCATAGTTTCTGACTTCTCCCTACTGACCCATCTGGATTGATTACCCTGTATATTCGGCATCCTTGCCGAATGTTGCCGAAGACCGGGAAAGTAAAGAAGACTCAGTCGGAAAGCAGACCCTGTTAGTAAGTAGGCTGGGAAATTGAGTAAACAGACACTCCCACAGCCACATAAGTACGTACCTAAATTAATAGGACAATGGTGTAGGGTAAAATAAGTCTTCTGCCAGCAAACTGCTGTGCAGTTTGGCAGATAGGTGAAATTGATTAAATGTATCTCTTTTTGTGAAAATAAAGAAAAATAAAGAAAAAAAATTTTTCATAATACTAATGACAAAATACACAGTTGTAAGATTTTTACAACTTAGAGAATAAATAGGTAGGCAAGTATAGTTTGCCCGGCGGCTTAAGGACAAATGCTCCATACTTAAAGTATGGCGCGTTTATCTTTAAGCCGCCGGACAAACTATACATATCGTACACGTACTGTTCTGTCTGATTGATTACAATTGGTCAAAATGCGCCCTAGCATTTGCAGAGATTGACATGTAGGTATTGGTACACGAGAAAATGTTACAAGTGCCGCCGTGACCCGAGTTAGGGCGTTAGGGAATGCAAAAGACGCTGGTTCGATTCCAGTCCTGGGCACCGAAAGCCACTGCCTTCCTTCTTATAAAAATATGACATCTAATTATTTTTTAAAGATTTTTTGGTTAAATATGAATGTTTTTGTGTTAATATAAACTGTAGGTTCAACTATCAAATTATGTACATACATACACCAACATACTTAAACATACACACACACACATATACTTAATATAACGGAAAGGTCGCCGCATTTGTAAATAATTTGGTTATATTTATTCCATTCGCGCGAAAAGAGGTGATCCTCGCCAAATGAACCAAAAATAGGATTAAAATGTGGGAGTACCATTAAAATAATGTTTACTTTCACGTCAAAGTCCACGTGGACTTTGGAAATGTGGAATAAAAACCTACGTGTCACAACGGAAATAACAGATGGCGCCTGCTATCAACTCCTAATTATTTTACATGTTTTTTTAAAGTGGGTATTCCACTCATACATTAGTATGTTATTCAATCAAATACAAACATTGAAAACATTGAAAAAATAATCAACCCAGTTGGACTTGAACCAACATCGATACGCCTTACCGGGGCTCGATATCGCTTTACCAATTAAGCTATGGATTCAGTTACCGAGCTGACGAAATTCTCAATGCCTTCAATCATCTTTTTGCATTTATTTTTACATCGACTTTATAGCAGCCGTAAGCGACATCTAGGTGCCAACCACTAGAGTTAGATACCCCTTCCCGCCGACCCTTTTACAAGTGTCACAACGGAAATAACAGATGGCGCCTGCTATCAACTCATAATTATTTTACATGTTTTTTTAAAGTGGGTATTTCACTCATACATTAGTATGTTATTCAATCAAATACAAACATTGAAAACATTGAAAAAATAATCAACCCAGTTGGACTTGAACCAACATCGATACGCCTTACCGGGGCTCGATATCGCTTTACCAATTAAGCTATGGGTTCAGTTACCGAGCTGACGAAATTCTCAATGCCTTCAATCATCTTTTTGCATTTATTTTTACATCGACTTTATAGCAGCCGTAAGCGACATCTAGGTGCCAACCACTAGATTTATTAGTTATCACTCTAGTTTCAGCATGTGCCACCAATGTGACAGATAGAATTTTTAGAATGTCCGAATTATAGGAAGAGCTTTAAGAAAAAATTGATCATATTTAGGACATAAGTTCCATGAGCTATGGAGAATATTCATTATTTTTAGGTGGGTAAGCTGAGATATCTACTGTGAAAATGAAACATTGACCTGTCGTCAGTTGTTAAGTGAGGATTGACTAAGTCAATAATTAGTCATTCTATAAGTAGAATCAATTAGATATTTGCAAATAGTTCATAAATACTATGCTCTAATCTATTCAAACTTGGCCATGTTATCCATTTTTTTTATCCAATTGGTAATGTAATGTACATGTACATGTATCGCACACAGATTATTCTGTAAATAAAAACCTACGTAGGTTTTTATTACATTATGAACTATTTGCAAATATCTAATTGATTCTACTTATAGAATGACTAATTATTGACTTAGTCAATCCTCACTTAACAACTGACGACAGGTCAATGTTTCATTTTCACAGTAGATAACTCAGCTTACCCACCTAAAAATAATGAATATTCTCCATAGCTCATGGAACTTATGTCCTAAATATGATCAATTTTTTCTTAAAGCTCTTCCTATAATTCGGACATTCTAAAAATTCTATCTGTCACATTGGTGGCACATGCTGAAACTAGAGTGATAACTAATAAATCTAGTGGTTGGCACCTAGATGTCGCTTACGGCTGCTATAAAGTCGATGTAAAAATAAATGCAAAAAGATGATTGAAGGCATTGAGAATTTCGTCAGCTCGGTAACTGAACCCATAGCTTAATTGGTAAAGCGATATCGAGCCCCGGTAAGGCGTATCGATGTTGGTTCAAGTCCAACTGGGTTGATTATTTTTTCAATGTTTTCAATGTTTGTATTTGATTGAATAACATACTAATGTATGAGTGAAATACCCACTTTAAAAAAACATGTAAAATAATTATGAATTGATAGCAGGCGCCATCTGTTATTTCCGTTGTGACACTTGTAAAAGGGTCGGCAGGAAGGGGTATCTAACTCTAGTGGTTGGCACCTAGATGTCGCTTACGGCTGCTATAAAGTCGATGTAAAAATAAATGCAAAAAGATGATTGAAGGCATTGAGAATTTCGTCAGCTCGGTAACTGAATCCATAGCTTAATTGGTAAAGCGATATCGAGCCCCGGTAAGGCGTATCGATGTTGGTTCAAGTCCAACTGGGTTGATTATTTTTTCAATGTTTTCAATGTTTGTATTTGATTGAATAACATACTAATGTATGAGTGGAATACCCACTTTAAAAAAACATGTAAAATAATTATGAGTTGATAGCAGGCGCCATCTGTTATTTCCGTTGTGACACTTGTAAAAGGGTCGGCGGGAAGGGGTATCTAACTCTAGTGGTTGGCACCTAGATGTCGCTTACGGCTGCTATAAAGTCGATGTAAAAATAAATGCAAAAAGATGATTGAAGGCATTGAGAATTTCGTCAGCTCGGTAACTGAACCCATAGCTTAATTGGTAAAGCGATATCGAGCCCCGGTAAGGCGTATCGATGTTGGTTCAAGTCCAACTGGGTTGATTATTTTTTCAATGTTTTCAATGTTTGTATTTGATTGAATAACATACTAATGTATGAGTGGAATACCCACTTTAAAAAAACATGTAAAATAATTATGAGTTGATAGCAGGCGCCATCTGTTATTTCCGTTGTGACACTTGTAAAAGGGTCGGCGGGAAGGGGTATCTAACTCTAGTGGTTGGCACCTAGATGTCGCTTACGGCTGCTATAAAGTCGATGTAAAAATAAATGCAAAAAGATGATTGAAGGCATTGAGAATTTCGTCAGCTCGGTAACTGAACCCATAGCTTAATTGGTAAAGCGATATCGAGCCCCGGTAAGGCGTATCGATGTTGGTTCAAGTCCAACTGGGTTGATTATTTTTTCAATGTCTTCAATGTTTGTATTTGATTGAATAACATACTAATGTATGAGTGGAATACCCACTTTAAAAAAACATGTAAAATAATTATGAACTAATAAATCCTCAAGTCATGCGACTTTTGCGTTCGACTGTACAACGAAGCTAGGAAGTAGCCTGACAGTTTCTGCCGCGCTTACGACGGAATATTAATCGCGATGGAAATACTGGAAATACACACAATTGCTACTGATAAAAGGATCACAGAGTCACTCGGGGCTTCTTCAACTTAGTTTTAAATCGTTCTTAAGACAATAAAGATTTAAATATTATGTTATATTTAACGGCCTCCTAGGCTAGTCGGTATTTCGGTTAGGGCATTTATTTGTGTGTTTATCACGAATATTTGTTCCTGAGTTATGGATGTTTTCTATGTACTAGGCGGCGATATATATATTTAATCGATACATATACATAATGTCTGGTAGCATCCAGTAGTTACCTTGAGAAAATTGTTCTATATAAATTAAATGACGCGTAAATGTCCGAAAGTATACTGTCCAATCATTATATTTATAAATTTATATACTGTAGGAAAAAGTGACCTAGGCATCCGGTCCCAGCCCTGGGCACCGGAGGCCTAGGTCACTTTTTCCTTTGTATATGACATCTATGTTGATAATTACATAACAATTTCCCAAAAAAATCCGTCATTGCACCAGTTTTGCTGAAAAATGTACGATCACTGAGTCATGACAGTGCATTTAATTTTGTCCATATTGAGGGTGAGGTTGTTCTTTTGCGCCCAGGTGTGAGCAGCATCAATGTCTGATTGTAACTTACAAATGTCTTGGTGACGGTATAGTATCAATCTATTCGTTTTGTTGTGAGGATCAAATGTCTATTAGGGTCAATTGCGTTAAGTAAACACAAAAGTCAGAAATTAGACTT
Source organism: Pammene aurita (assembly GCA_947086415.1). Classification (NCBI taxonomy): domain Eukaryota; kingdom Metazoa; phylum Arthropoda; class Insecta; order Lepidoptera; family Tortricidae; genus Pammene; species Pammene aurita. Next base: position 3,254,149 of record OX352291.1, read on the forward strand.
AAAGTGCTCCTATTTCTCAAAAGTCAAAATGCTCCTAACAAAATGATATGCGAAAGTGTCGTCACGATCGCATAATACTCAAGGAAAAATTATGAAATTGTTATTTTGACAGTGATATGTTACGTTACTTACGTTTATGTATATGGTTGCCATACAATTAAGGTATTTTAGAGTAAAATGTGAAAATCGAATGGTATCATTGTTTTTTCAAATTGCGTAGTTTTGAAAAAAACTTGAAATTTTGATATTTGTATATCTTTGAACTTTTTCAATAGATATTTTTTATTTATTTGAACTTTATTCAGATATATTGATCATGATGCATTCTCTTGAATTTTTTTTTGCATAATTGTGTAATCATTAGCTATTGTTATCTTATAATAATTTTTTACATGTTTTAAAGTGGGTATTCCACTCATACATTAGTATGTTATTCAATGTTTGTATTTGATTGAATAACATACTATTGTTATCTTCTGAATATAAAAATATAGATACATAATATATATATAGATTTCAAAAAGGTACATCAGATTTTCAACAAGGACCCTTTTCCTGCTATACGATAAGAAACATACACGCATTACAATTACTTACATATTTAAACTTTTTGCTTAGGAACGTATTCTTTAAACAAAATTACTGTTACTTAGAATTGCTCACAATAAATGGAAATCTGCAAGGCTGTTTTAAATTTGAAAGATAAAATAACGTCTGTAAAACCAAAAAAACAATACAGGGTGTAATAAAAATGCTGGTGATCCTTTTAAGGGCATAATTAGTATGGTATTCGAATTATGAAAATATAAAAAAAAAAAGAAAAAAAAAGTCTAAAATTTTTTTCTTCTTCCGTTTCTTACTCGCATTGCGATACTAATTAGGAACATGCATGATTTTTCCGGAAGACGTCATTCGATTCTATTTCCCTGTAGATTCAAATGTCTCTAATAAACCTACTATCTATGATCGCCCTGAAACGTCAAAAATGTGATAATACGTTAGGCGTCTGCGTCGCGTGTCAAAACGCCCCATACAAAAGTGTGAGGTTTGTGACGTCACCGACCTCAAAGTTGCAGAAAACTGTTTGGAAGGAACAAGTTTTTGGAAGATTTTTGTAATTTTAGGCACGAAAAAATGCGTTTAGCTATATAGTTGTCGTACCTACATTTTTTTTCTTGTTAGAACATAAGTAATCCCATCAAAAACATAAATGTGAAAGGCTGCCAAGTTCCATACTATGGGAATGCTTCGCCTATAAAAGAAGTGAGATCTGAATAAGTACCAAGTTCCATAAAAATACCTCAAATCATAAATAGTTATAGGAATGCACACTTGATTTCCAGCAGTTTTTAAGGAACATTTTGAATAAGTATCACGTTACATAGAAATACCTAAAATTATAATAGTCAGAGAAACGCACACCGGTTTTTTTAGCAGTTTCCTGATAACATTTATTATTTTCAGTACTTTTTAATGATGTTACTTGGCAAGTTTTCACACAACACACACCTTTTCAATGCAATGAATCGACACCTTTGGACTGCAATGTGTCAAGTATATAATTTTCTATTAAAACTTTTCTTTTCAGATTTTTACTTTATTTCGACCTAAAGACAAACCTTCGAGCCAAATGAAATTTGGCAAATTTCAGTTCGGTACGACCATAGGAAGATAGACCTATTTAGTTCATTATGACTTCATAGTAGAACAAAGTTACACCTTCGCTATTTTTAAAACTGACTCACACTTGGCCGTTTTCAGATTTTTCCCTTTACTTTGACCTTAAGACCTATCTCCATGCCAAATTTCAAGTCAGTACGACCATTGGAAGTGGTCTAGGTTTTTGATGAGTCAGTGAGTGAGTGTATAGTAAAAATAGCGATTTTCTGACGTCAATATCTCAAGAACTGTTATAGGTAGAATAATGAAATTTTGTATTCTAGACAATTAAGGGGATGTCAACAGACACTCGAAATTTTATATGCGTAAATAAAATATGTTTTGAGTTATAGGGTGGTCGAAATTGGCCCGAAATGGTTCGTGTAATATAACCGGAGCTCGGATTTTTCACGGCAAAACAAAACACTAGCGTAATTTAGCCAGTGCTTGAAATATTATTTTATCGACACCTATCGAGTCTTACTAGAGTATATGACAGGTATTGCCTCAGTACATTTTTTCTTTTTTTATTCGGTGGTACACTTATCAGTGTGAATGTCAAAATTTAAAAACTAACAAACGTGCGAAAATTTCGAAAAACAGGAGACTTACTAGAGCTCAAAATCAATATTTTTGACCAGTCTAAGGTGACCTACTGGGGGTTAGAAGGTTGTGCATTAATTACCGGACATCCTGTATAAGTAATAATTTAATAAAATAACTTTTCATTTTAGCTTTGCCATAGTCGAGCAACAAAGAGGTAGGTCTGCATGTACAACTTAGAACGAAGTAACTATACCACCTCATTTAAAATGATAGAAACGACTGCAAATTTCATCTCACATGACATATGACATTCACACTTTAACTGTCATTTCATGACGTATAAAACGTAAATTGCATCTAGGTATTATTTATTTCGCAACGCATTGAATCCGACGTGTTGGATATACGTATAATAACTTAATATTGCAAGGTATCAATTAATACAAAAATGAGTAATGTACAAGATCGGATCAAAACGTGGATTGAAAATCACCCTGAGTTAGTCTATAATGAAGTGACCTCCACTATATACTGCTCTATGTGCGATATGCATCTAAAACTGAAGAAATGCAATATTGAGAATCATGTGAAAAGCAACCGCCACAATTACCGTTCGGGACAACCAAATAGGAAACATCAATTTTATTTCGATTTAATTATTTTTCTTATTTCATGCAACATACCATGGGCAACAGTCAACAACAATAATTTTCGTCATTTTTTTAACAAGTATTTATGTTGCGACTGCTCTATGACTTCTTTACCGGACGAATCGACCCTGCGAAAAATTTATTTAAATCTCGTGTACAAAAAAACTATACAGGGTATAAGAGAGGTAAACAAAACCAATTATTTGTGGATATCTATAGACGAAACACCAGATTTCATGGGAAAATGTGTGACAAACGTGGTGATTCGGTCTTTGCAAAAAAATTGTTCTAAGCAATTTAAAACTGGTGGCGCCACTGCCGCCCGTAAGCAGCAAATTCAAATTGCTCCGTGTATTTATATTTGTTTAAATTATTTAGTGCAAATTTTTGTTGATATAACGATTTATTTTAATAAATTAGTATTACATAAAGACAGTGTAACATAAGTGTACAAAATGGCACCATCTAAAGCTAAACAAAAGGACAAGTGCTGTGAAAGGATGATGGACGTTATTTTGGATTTGAAAAATACGGTCACCGAAATGAAACTAAAATTAGATAAAACGTACGATATAATCGAAAATCAACAACACGAGATTGCTAGACAAAGGGAATTAAGTACAAAAATATTGTTAAATTCCAACAACAATCATACTGACCTCCATATGACACCACTACTCAACGACTCTGGTCCGGAAGCACGGAGTTTCATCAATGACACCACACATGGAATAAACGCACTAAGTGAAGAACACATATTACCACCTAAATATGAAATATCCTGCAAGACTCCCACAGGTTTCTCAGATGGATTGCCAACAGAAATGAAGCGGCTCCGGACCCGTGCACGTCGTAAACTGCAGTCGGAAGCTCTTTCAGCTCAGCCATCGGCATCACCAGATGACATGTCTACTATGCCACCCGTCAGTACAGTATCGAAGCTTGCTGTTCTCCATCCGCCAGTAGCGACAATTGCTACTCGGGACAAAGTGGCGTCGAAGAAGCCGTTATCTGTCGTGCCAGCTACTCCCGCTGCTGCCTGCACCTCACTGATACCGCCTGCGTGTGTCCCTCCAGCACCTCCAATACCAATTAGGGCCTCAGCGGAGCAGAGCAGGGGCAGCCTTCGGGCGGCTGCACCACGATCCGTTAGCTTGCACATCTACAACCTGAATGCAGACACCACCTGTGACGAAGTTGTTCATCACATTCAAACTGACATGGGCGTCCAAGTACATGCATGCGAAAAGCTGAAGGTCACGAGAGGCCACTACTCGTCTTTCAAGGTCGATGTATCAGCAAACAAAGTAGGTGTAGTGCGTAGTCACAAACACTGGCCGGCTGGCGTATCCATCAGGCATTTCAATACAGTCGAGCCAAAAAACTTCCAAGTGAGCACCGGCGATCGACCACCACGCTAGCACAATCTTCGAGTTTTAAAATCCTCCACCAAAACGTCAGGTCAATCTGCGGTAAAACTGGACTCTTAGACTTGCTACTTCACTCAGAAGAACCCGACATATTCGCCTGCAGTGAAACTTGGTGCAAAAAATACGAAATAGAACAAGTGAGGTTAAGTGGTTATCAGTTGGCAAATAGTTACTGTCGCTCGAATATCCAGCATGGCGGCGTGGCGATGTACACACGGGCCGATATTGCATATCGCCAACGAAATGATTTACAGAAACTAGCCATTGAATTTCATTTTGAATTTACTGCAATTGAAATTTGTAACATAAGTTTAATTGTTATTGTTTTATACCGCACTGGAAATGGTGACTTTGACATATTCTTAAATAATTTAGAATTATTATTAGATAAATTAACAAGAGAGAATAAACGTTTCATTTTGGTCGGTGATCAAAATGTCGATTTTATGTCGGACAACACTTCGAGGCGGCGGGTAGATGAAATACTACAAATTTATATGTGTAGAAACTGTGTCGAGTTTCCGACCCGTGTGTCCGCGCACAGCGAAACCTGTATAGACTGCGGGCTCGTGCCGCAGGAGTGGGGCGATATCGAGAGTAAGTCTCTAGATACCCTAATCAGTGACCACAATGCACAGATGTTTACGTTCCCTATCTCTAAACCGCGTCAACGTATTAAACCAAACTCATTCATTCAAAAAAGACTATTTCCTGACCAGTCATTAATATCATTCTATATTGCTATTGAAAATTATAATTGGAATTTTGTATTTGACGACGCGATTTCCATTGACTATAAATTTAACAAATTATTTAACGTATTGAAGTATTATATTGACATCCACTTTCCTATAAAAAACATACCGGTGAAAAAAAATAAACAAGTACCATGGTTATCAGATACGCTCTCACAACTTGTAAAAAACTATAATGACCTGACAGAAATTAAACGCCAATATCCTGACCTTACACACCTCGCGGAACGCATTAAACACCAAGCAGACCGAATTAAATCTGAATCCTTATCTGCCCGCCGAGATTATTATGCCAACCGTATAATAAGTAGTAAAAACCATTCAAAGGAAATGTGGCGTGTGGTCAATAACGAAATATCCAAAAAACCCTTACAACATCAAATGTCACTACAGGATGAATACGGAACTGAAGTACCTCCACGCAAAATACCAGATCACCTAAACCAGCATTTTCTTACAATAGCCAAAAAGTACAAATTAAACAATGACAAAAAATTGGACTCAGCACTGTACCTAGATCGTTATTTAAAGAATACCGACGTACCCGGTCTAGTTTTGCCAACGGTTACACTTACAGATTTAAACCGTACTTTGAAATCGATGCTAAAAAGTCGTGCTACCGTAGACATTTATGACATGTCTCTGAACATACTCGAGTGTGTCTGGCCGGTCATCGCGGGTTTATTAGTAAAATTGATAAACACTATGTTTACATGCGGTATATACCCCGATGTTCTGAAGAGTACCCGAGTGTGTCCAGTTTATAAGGGTAAGGGAGAAAAGTGTGCCGTTGACAATTATAGACCGATCACGATTGTACCAAATATTTCAAAATTAATCGAATCTATATTATCACAATCCCTAATGCAACATGTCGAGACAAATGACTTACTAACAGACAGACAATTTGCGTATAGAAAAAATAGGTCCACCACTACAGCTGCGTTACAGATTCACGATTGTATATCAACAGCGTTGGATATAAAAAATAAAGTAGCAGGGGTATTCTGTGACTTATCTAAAGCGTTCGATGTGATTAGTCATGAACTCTTGATAAAAAAGATAGGGCGGTATGGAATCAAAAACAACGTTCAAAAACTATTCGCATCGTTTCTTAAGAATAGGCAGCAAACGGTGGAGGTAAAAATTGAAGGTAAAAGTATGAAGTCTGGGGTAGGTTCTCTTGAGCTAGGAATACCACAGGGTTCGTCGCTCGGGAATACCCTTTTCTTGATGTTCATAAACGACCTTCCTGCTACCATTTCTGAAGGGGTGGCAGTACTGTTTGCCGATGACACCACTGTAATAGTAAATGCACCTACGTACTCACAGCTCGAACAAAAAATAACGCAGACATGCAACCAACTTCACGAGTGGTTCTCGGCGAACGGGCTCATCCTCAACGTCACGAAGTCCAACGTAATGTTGTTCTCAGCCGGAGGGAACACAGACATCCCGCTAATTCAGAGTCCGATGCCGAGCTGTGTTTCATGCCAGTTCCTTGGATTTACAATTGACGTTAACCTGAACTGGAAAGAGCACGTTAAAAATCTTTGTGCCAGGCTGGGCAGTGCTATTTTTGCGTTAATCAAATTAAAACCGATTTTATCTAGTGACGCACTGCTTCAAATTTACTACGCATATTTTTTTTCGCTGATGTCATACGGTATTATTTTGTATGGGAACTCGACAGACTCGAAAAGAGTGTTTTTATTACAAAAACGAGCCGTACGAACATTAGCTGGTGTACACCTAAGGTACCCATGTCGAGAGTTATTCAAAAAATACAAAATACTGACACATTACTCACTGTATGTCTATGAGATTATAATGTTCACGCGTCGAAATATAAATTCATTTCAGCGTATAAATATGCCCGGCAGAATAACCCGCCAGACCGGGCGACTACAGCCCGTCCAGCATCGACTTGCATTACTCGACAAGTGCCCGCGTGTAATAGGCCCGGAATTTTATGAAAGTCTACCCGCAACTCTCAGAAATGAAACTTCCGATAATAAATTTGAACACCGACTAAAGGAACTTTTATTGTCTAGGAATTTATATTCTGTCGAAGAATTCACTGCAGAATTTAAAAGAACTGCAAAATGTTAATTATTTTTATAGAGTATTTTTACGTAATATTTTTGTTTATATTGTTATTTTTTTTTTTTTTTAATTGATTGACTTTGTTTTAGGTTTTGACATTTTTCTTTTATTTTATAATATTTATATGTATACCACTACCTAGGGTCTCTAGACATGTATACATTAACAAAATCCCTGTTGACATTCTTTATATTTTACTAATGACATTTTCTTTTTCTGTACATTTTTTTTTGATTGATTATTATTTTATTGTATTTTAAGTGACGATCTTTTAGTGAATCAATATTATTTTATGATGTAAAATACTGTGTGATTTTCTATAAGAAATGAATAAATCTATCTAATCTATCTATCTTTTGGGGTCGAAGGTTTTAGAGAAGGTAAATGGGGAAACAATAGCAAACCTAATAATAAACCAATTAAAATTTTTGTTTCAAAATTCTTTCAATGACAACGTAAACAATTTGCTTTTACTTTGCACAGATAGTGCCGCATATATGCTTAAAGCCGGTCGTATTTTAAAAGCAACGTTTCCTCGTATGAAACACATTACGTGTTTAGCTCATGGTCTGCACCGGGTTGCCGAAGAAGTGCGAGATAATTTCAAAGGTGTGGATGGGTTGATATCGAATGTCAAAAAGATATTCCTAAAATCTCCAGAGCGTGTACGCCTTTTTAAGGCAAAATATCCGTCCATTCCCCTACCTCCCGAGCCAATTATCACCAGATGGGGAACTTGGATATCTGCTGCGGTATATTACGCTCAATACTATGAGCAAATACGTGATGTCGTCTCCATACTTGCTAATGACTCGGCAGCTATAAGAGCTGCAAAAAAATGTTTTCAAACACGCAAACTACGACCGGAGTTAAATTTCATTCGCGACAACTACGAAGTAATAGCCTCTTCAATAGAACAATTGCAATGTTCGACTTTATCCATTGCGGAATCCTTCCTCATTCTGGATACTGTTCGTTGCTACGTAAACTGGAGTAAACTTTTACCAGTGATACGTAAATTTGAAGCCGTGCTCGAACGTAATCCTGATTACGAAATTTTAAGAGACATATCTGAAAATATTACCCGAACTGATAATGAATTCTATAAATTTGCTCCCTTGACGTCAACTGAAGTTGAACGTACATTTAGTGTACATAAATGGATTTATAGTGATAAACGCAACTGTTTACTCCCAGAGAATGTTGAAAAGATAATGATCATCTACTCCTATCACTATTACCCAAATAAAATGTCTTGTGCTGCTGTGTGTACTGACGTAGATTTTGAAGAAGAAATTGCGTCTGTTTCTAATATATAGTAACTTTATACAAATGTTTTTATTAGTTTTATTACATATTAATTTTATTTGGTGACTTTTATTTCTTCTAGTTCTGAATTATCGATATCGATAAAATAATATTTCAAGCACTAGCTAAATTACGCTAGTGTTTTGTTTTGCCGTGAAAAATCCGAGCTCTGATTATATAACCCACGGCCGGTGTGTCGCTTTTTTTTTGCTCGAACTTGGCGGACACACTGCCGTGTGTCTAGATCGAACTGAAGTTTCGAAAATACATTTGAGGTATAAAAAAAATGCCTAAAATTTTACGTTTTTAAACCGCAATATCTTTAAAAAACTGTTAAAAATTATTGCGGATTTCCACTTATTTATATTAATTTGGGGTTGTTGAACGTGTTTTTGGAACAAATTCAATTAAATGTTTTTGACGCATGTTCTCTATTATCCCCTAACTACTACTGTAGCTACTTGAGTACTTGTACTGTAACTCTTTGAGTGTTGTTGTACACCTGTTATCTAAATATATAAAAGAAGAAACTGACTGACTGACTGACTGATTGACTGACTGACTGACTGACTAACTGACATATCAACGCACAGCCAAAAACCGCTGGTTCTAGAGATTCCAAATTTGGCAAGTATGTTCCTTATAAGGTCTAGGGATGCACTAAGAAATGATTTTTCAAAATTCACTTCCTAAGGGGGTAAAATGGGGGTCCAAAGTTTCTATGGCGAATCAAGATTTGTTAGACTATTTTATTCAAAACTTCACAGGAGTATTCCTAACGATAAATGAGTAAACACGTGTTTTAGGTTTTTTGAAAATTCAACCCCTAAAAGGGGAAAATGTGGTCACAAAGTCTGAAAATCAACATAGGTATCGTATCCTTTTTGAGTACCTTTAGTACGCGGGCGAAGCCGCGGGAAAAGCCTAGTTGGTGCATAAATATTTTACGTGTCAGCTTGCTCTCAATGTAATTTACATGTTTTGTTTATGTACTGTTGGTGTGTCTCTATAATAGAATATAAATAAATAAAATTAAACGGATTACCAGTATTTTTATAACTGTATAAGTAGTAAATAACGGAACACCGCAGAGAAAACAAGAAATAGTCTGTAATAACAAGCGCTCGGGAGGGTAAACAAGGCCTTAGTTCCCAGGGGCGTTTTCTAGAAAGGCCCAAGGTTACTATTACTAATATACTATTTACTAGTGCCTACTAATACCTAGAACTTGTCTGAAATAAGGTTATTAAATAATGGTTATGCTGCTTTCTTTAATATGCATAGGTTTGTATGTACCATAGACATATAAAATAAGAAGACGTAATCCCACGAAGATAAAATTGTGATTCCATAATAAGCCGCGGTCTCGTGCACACATCCTCACTTTTGACGTAAGAACCAATCACCGCTCGTCCACGAGCTGTATATGTGTGCGTGTCGTGCGTACACACGAAGAAATCGGCTCATTATGGAATCATAGTTTGTTTTCACGGCGTCTCCTTATTTTATGTCTACGGTTTCCACCATGTTTCCACCTACAAAAGTTAGGATTGAATTATAGCGCATTACATTCTTTTGGAACATGTAAAACTACCTTTTGTGGACCTCAAATGAGCATATTTTTGAAAATTACTTTAAAATATCTTTTGACAAGCGTCACGTGTTCAAAGTCGAAACGCCATTGAAAATGCTGATGACGTCACAACTCACGGTTTGACACTGTTGACAGTTACGATAATGACGTACAATAGTTGCGTTATGTTCTAATTATAACCAAATAGTTTTCCACGCGGATAGGAGTACGCTGATGTTTACCTACAGTGACTCGCAGAAAATGAAAAATTGTTTAATTTACTAGTACTACACTAACCAAGATAAACAATAATAAAATAGTTCTAGGCAATCTGATATATCGTGATTTAGAAGAAACGGTGCTAGGATATTTTCATAAGTATCTGGTTATAACACAATGCACTAATTCAATTACAGTTGACAATTCAAATCTTCTATGTGTGTGTTACGTGTGTAATCTGTGTGTATGTAGTTATGTGTGAAAGCCACCTATTTTCAACCGATTAAGATTTTGAAGGAGGAGGTTCTCAATTATTGTGCGTTAAGAACGCTTTATATTTCAAAACTAATTCTGTTAAACCCGGTAGAATTTAAATTCTTAGCTTTAATAGTAGAGAATATCTTCGTGATTATAACGATTTTAACCAGCCTAAAGGTATTTAGGCTGGTTAAAATCGTTATAATCACGAAGATATTCTCTACTATTAAAGCTAAGAATTTAAAAATACGTAAAAAGTAAACAGGGTAGGTACCTACTTCAAACGCGTCTAAAGAAAAAAAAGCGCAAAAGCGATGAAAGTTGTTTCGCTAACTTAGGGGGCGTCCATTAATCGCGTCATATTGTATAGGGGGGGGGGGGGTCAAGAAAAAATCACCAATGATCACCACAGGGGGGAGGGGGGTCTGGACACATATCACGTGTAATTTTTTTGTTCCTTGTGCTATAATGTATTATGGTCAATAAAATAAAAATTATCAACTTTTAAATGACTCAAATTGTCAAAAGCAGAGTAAAATTGCACTAGCCTAGCACTATGATTGTAAATATTTTTTAATGGCATTTGACATATTATTTTGTGAAGTAGGTTGTTAGGGTTCCGTAGCGAAAGTGGCATAAACGTTACCCTTATAGTTTCGTTATGTCCGTCTGTCCGTCCGTCCGTCCGTATGTCACAGCCATTTTACTCGGACACTATAAAACGTATCTTAATAAATATTTCAATATAAGTATTTGTTTTTGTAATATTTTATGGGTTTCTTGCCTGCCAAATAAAGAATTTATTATTTATTATTTTTATAGGGTGTGTTTTTTGTATGCCGCTACTTAGTTTTGTAGTAAAATTGCTGAAAAAGATATTTTAAGGAGGAGCACTAGTCCATACATGTAATTATTTACAAAAAAAATATTTTTTACTAAATATCGTCATGTACGTCATAGGACTTTCAAAATAACATTGAAAACTGTTTGATTTTTTTATTTAGTGAATATTTTAAGAAAAAATCACCCCGTAAGTCTAAAAAACTTGTGTCCCCCCTGTCACCTTTGAACCGGAGATCCAAAAAATATGAAAAAAATTGAGAACATTATTGGTTTAGGAATTATTGAGTTATCTCCTAAAAACTCATTTCATTCATACGCCTATACGACCTTTTGATATTACTTTTTCGAAACCGCGTGGTCCGACATGCACTTGGCCGGTTTTTTTCTATTAAAGATAACTTTATATGTATACATGTAGTCTCATTTTCTTACCCTTTACGTGTACGTACGTTACGTAAGTCGTTTCACGTGTTGGAAAACTGTACTTACTTTAGTTAGCAAAAAATTACACATCATATTGGACAGCGGGGAGAGGGGTCCTGAAAATATCACCAAAGATCACCATGGGGGAGGGGGTATCTAAAATAAGCCAAAAACGTATGACGCGATTAATGGACGCCGCCTTATATTTTCATCAGGATTCGAGCTGTGAAACGCCGCATCCAATAAATTATATAATTTCAACTCATTCGTACTGCGCATTCTTATAAAACACTTTGGAACAATTCCAATCAAAACCCTCAAAGCAATGATAATAAAGCGAAAATTACTAAAGTGTCAAGCGAAAGGGGTTGACACGGCGCCTTTTTGTCCATAGATAATCTAGAGCTTATAAGGGAACTTTTTAAATGTAAAAACGCAATGCGACATAGGACGTTCCGTTCTACGGAGAGGGAACCATGCGCAAAGCATTCGGGTAGTCGTTGCGACCGCCGGAGGCCGTGTCGCTGGAGCTTTAGTCTCGCGCGAGCGTATTTAAAAAAATTCGACGCGATGTGATTCGGAATTCGAAAGACCGCGCGTTTTTTGTGCTTGAATTTAAATAAAATCGGAAGTGACGTGTGTGGATTTAAAGTTTTTGAAATTGGAATTAAGTGTTTACGAAGTGTCGGAGATTTGAGTGTTTTGTTGTGTTTTAGACCGGATTTCCTGTTGGCATCTGAAGTGTATTGTTTTCTGAAATTGGATACAGTGCAGCAAAGTGAGGTAAGTCAAATTTTCATGTTTTGTTATTTATTAATTAATTTAATTAAAATATTTAATTATCATTATTGTGTGAAAAAAATATATTCAAGAGTTTTATGGATATTTTATTATCTTAAAAGACACAAAATTCACAAGAAACACGCTTCGATAATGAAATGTAAATATATTAGATTTAGGGAATACCTACGTTTACGGTCATAAATTTTGATTTACGAGTTTCGTATCTGTGTTTGAGAATTGGGGGAACAGAAAGCAGTAGTTAATATTTATTTATATTTTTTCAGAGTTGTGCTATACCTGTGTCTATGATAAAAAAGAATTTAAAAAAAACTGCAAAATATTAAGCATGTATTCGTTGACAAATGAGAAATAACAGTCAAAATTTAAGTCAACGAACAATACTATCAGAATTCTACAATGTATAAATATAATTCAAGTGAGTGAAATACAAACCATATCAATGGCCGATTATAATGTTGAACCCAGAATCTTGTTCTTTCAAATATTTATCTAGTGATAACACTAGTCTGTCTTATTAAATTAGTCTCCAGTAGTTTTATTTGCGAACAAAGACGAAAGCCTTTGTTTAAATACAAATAATTCTGCGAAACACTGACTTATTTAATTTAAATTTAATATAATAAAAGAGAGAACGAAAACTTCATTCAATTACTTACTTAAGTATATAATTCTCATTGAACGATTTTGTTTAGTACTTTATACGTAAGTCGCATGTACGCAACATAGTAAGCGGTTACGTATCCTTTATTTAAAATTCGGGAAGCTAAATTTATATTTAAAAAACTGCTAAGATTTTTATCCAATTTGATTTTTTTACCATGTATTCTGATTCAAAAGTTTCATTAAGGTATTATTGCAATATTCAGAGTCAATTTGAAAACATCACCATTACAATCATTTTAAATAAAAAAGAACCGACTTCACTTAGCCTCCACCTTTCCAAAAGCAAATGCTCGAGCTGGTGTAAAAAAAATACTCAAATCACTATAATAGTTGAAGAGTTCCCTCGATTTCTCCCGGATCCCATCATTAGATCCTGACCTGGTTACAATGGGACCAACTGTGAAGTGTATACTCTTTCAAACAAAAATAGAATTTTCCAAATCGGTCCAGCCGGTGAACATACATAAAAAAATAGCAAAAACAAAAATCCCGACGAATTGATAACCTCCTCCTTCGAAATCTTGAAGTCGGTTGAAAAAAAATCTTCCGACGTAAAAAAACATTCATCGAATTGAGGACCCTTTACCAACTTCGAATATTGAAATTAAAATTGTGAATTCGATCAACGATGTCTAACAGTCACATGTCACATAACGAAATAACGGCACAATGTGGCCTTTGACAATTTTTGTACGTCATCATGATTCATGTCGACCGAAAAATGTCCAGAACTGACTATAGGGCTCTTTTCCCAAGAGAAATTGAACCAGTAATCGCTTTCAGTAGCAGATAAAGCATGATCTGGACTGGCCCAAGACACAGGTTGACAAAAACTGACCACTTTTACACGTTTTGGGACCAACAAGTTATAAAATATATAAATAATTTTAAACAAAAAAAGAACCGACTTCACTTAGCATCAACCTTTCCAACAGCAGCTCGCCTATAGAGGTGTGCCAATAGTTTCTCCAGGATCCCATCATCAGATCCTAACCTGATAACAGGATCCAAATCGGTTCAGCCGTCTTCGAATAATCGGTGAACATACATAAAAAAACAAGCAAAAACAAAGATCCCGACGAATTGAGAACCTCCTTCGAAATCTTGAAGTCGGTTGAAAACGCCCGTTCCGGTCGTAGGTTTATTTTAAAAATAAATCCTTTCCTTTCCAAAAGCCCTATTATTTATTTACAGATTTTTTTCTTGAAGAGCTTTAAAATTAGTTTTTATTGTATTTATTGTAAATTAATTTTAACTTGCTGAAAGTCTATTTAATTTAAAAAAATATATTCATGTTATATTGACATCGATATGTAACTTGACAATGTGTGCTTAATACATATGAATGAATATGGATACGCCGGTTCACCTCCAGTACCTGGACCTTATATGCGCCCTAGTGTTACCCTCCACGATCCGAAAACTTTACGAGACACTAAAAACTTAAAAAGAAAGTGGTAAACTTACCCCTTTCAGCACCAAAGTTAGTCCTCCAAGCCCCTAGGCTATCCATCAAAAGTGACTAACCTAACCCCCCGTCAGCTGCTCAGCTGTGCTTAGGAACTTAAATTACATGTTACGCAATGCAGCACTGAAGGGTTAACCCGCTGTGTAACAGATGTAGCCCGCAGAATCATTGATTTGTACTAACTGTGGGATTTAAGTCGACTTTAGTCAAACATATTTTCCTTCTGTTTCTTTGTGATATCGTAGCTAGCCAATTGTTTAAAAGGTTTTAAAAGATAATTTTATATATAGGTTTTAGCTTTCTAGATACCACTTTTTTTTTTGTGAAAAAGTGGGTTTTAGTAGTGGTTTATTGTGTGTAAAGTTCGATTTCTCACACTATTGCTTTTAACTTTTCGAGCGTTAAAATTGCATTGCAAGTGTTTTTGTACAAAATAAGATATTTATTACGTTTTTTTTTTAATTTAGAGTTTTAATATTTACTGTAACCTACCCATTTTCACGATTACGAGTTAATACACTTTATATCAAATATTCCGAGGATATTAGTATCTGTGTAACTGTTTTAATTTTAAATTAACTAAAACATAATATTAAGATAAATTTATGTTTCGTAAAACATTAAAGATAATTCTCAGTCAGTCATCACGAATATTGCTCATTAACACTCCGGTGCGCGAAGACTTAGCTCGAATTGTCCTTAGATTAAATTAGTATTGTTCTCGTGCTTGGATTAAACACCGTTAACTTCACAATATAAATCTATAAATAATATATAATAGGTATATATACCATATAACTCTATAAAAAAAATACATGATTAATAAAACAGCCCATTCCAATCTCAATAAGATAGTTTTACTGGAATGCAAGTCATAATTGCAAAAACAAATGAGCGGTGTGATCGCTGCAAAACGTCGAACTCAGTAATTGAAATCAGTCGGTTGTGTGGTTTTGCCGCCGTGCGTGTGGTTTTGTTTCTACTCCCTCGTTACTATAAGAGCTTAAGCGACAGTTGCATTATTAGATCAACGTAACTTAGCAGAGAACTATGAAGCTTTCTATACAAATAATGCGAACTTTTTAAGAGTCCGGTAACGATTAGAAAACGAAAATTGCAAATAATGAAATAACACACATGAATTGCATTTGATAAGATATACTGAAGTCTTTTTATTGCAAAATATACTGTTGGTCCATATATATGTGACATTGTCATGGTAAAGGTAATATATTGTCGGTATTAAGTTATTGGTACCTCCTTATAGTTCAAAACATTCTCCTTCATATGCAAAAAGAACGAGACCGCTATGTTGAGTATTTTTATTTTTAATATTTTTTAGAAGTTTCAAACATATATTTGTACTGTTTTGAGAATTTCGAGTTTAAAGTTTGAAAGCCTAAAAAGCCTAGTTATAGGTTGAAGTTATGGAGAAAGCGGTTTTAAAATGTTCCACATACATTATATTACTCGACAAATCATATGTTGTCTCTAACATTTTACATTTTATAGAAATAATACAATAATAATGCACGTAGGGTGTAGAGTGTAGAATCAAAAATAAAATATTTTATATAACTCAAAATCGACAGATTTTCAGCTGGCTTATGTTGATTTCTGAATATGATGTAGGTAAGGTTTATAATAAAAATAATGAAACAACCATATCTCAAGGCATAATTTTTTTTTATAATAAAACAAAAAAAGTCAACACTTACATAAAAAATATACAAAATCAACATTATAATTTTTAATTCTCATAGTTTACGTTAAGTTAGGAACAAAACTAACGATCAAGTGTAATTAAACACAAAAGTAATGTAGTTTTCTATCAAAAAATGACTTCAAAGTTTAAACTTTTAACATGATTTTTTGTATGTAAAGTGATCTAGGGTACCACATTGTCGCTATTCATAAGTTTAGAGAAATAAGAATTCTACTTCCATTATTTAACATAGTGTACGCACTATAAGTGCATATATCTAATACAAATATTATTATGAACCAATAACATAACTTATTTTATAAAAAATAACAGTCTTTTCGTCAGCTTTACTAATTTAGATCAAGTTTGTTAGTTTAACATTCCTTAGGGTCCCACATTGTCGCCTTATGACTTATGAGCTCAAACTTATTATTACGACTTATTATAATAAAATTATTACTTACAAAAGTAATAATTTGCATTTAACATCATTATGGAAATGATTTACACTACTAAACCACGCACCTAGGGGTACGTAAGTGCTAACGCCAAGTCATTTAAATTCTTACGTCTGATTGAGATATTGGTGACGTTATATGAGTATTAACTGATTATCTATACGGTCCCTCAGAAGCTTGTTAAATATAAGTCAACTATATTTTCTGTTAAAAAGTTTTGATTTGTCACTAACTTATATCCCTCCCCTTATTTATATTTAAGTTTTTGTTATGTAATTAATCAGTATTCAAAACATCTGCCAGGCACCCGGATTATTAAAATTGATAGTATGGCACACTAACTAAAGAAATTTTCATTTCTCTATATAATAGCAAACCTATTTCTGTTGCTAGCTGTCCGGCTAGAGCAACGCGTGCGCAGCGTACGAGCTGCATATTCGTGGCGTATTAAGACGGTCTGGACGCAACGCACTTTAAAATTGTAAATAATTTTATTATCCTATGTGATCTATTTATTTATTTTTAACAATCCAATTGAATAAACTAACATAATATGAATTTTGTTAATATATTTTGTATCTAGTTGATTGATTTAGGCCAGATTAAAATAGAGAGTTTTGCTTTGTCTTAATAATTATTGCTTATTGACGACTATTGTTAAAAGGGAAACATAACATTAAGCTAAGTGAACGTAACGGGCAGCTGAGTTACGAACTGTCAAGCAAATGGATGGGAGTAAACTGAGATTTAGACACGTTACTGAACGAAACTGAGGTTTAGACGTGTTACTACATTTTCCAATGGCCCCTATATTACTTCAAGCTTATGAGCGACAATGTGGTACCCTAGTCGGTAAAGTTTGACTGTTTTTTTTTCCTACTTTTAGTTGAAACGTTTAACTTTTTATCAATACACCGTATTATTTTAAGTCTGTAGAAGCTATTTTTAATCAAAACCAATTTTCACTATTTTCGAGTTGATTAACAAAATCAGTGATATCTCGGAATCCATAAGCGACAAAGTGGTACCCTAACCATGATAACGTCACATATTATTATTTAATACCCGAAAACTCAATTCTTTCAGAGCTTGTTTACAGAGGACGTTGATTCGTGCATATTTGTCGCTTGATCTTTTATTATGAACCCTAGAGTGCTCGCGCTATGAGCATTTCGCCGGCCGCGTGACAATATTCGTATTATTTTGTACACGATGTATCTGTCAAGGTCAAGTGTCCTAGTAGCTGCCCCTCCGTATCTCACCTACTTGTTGTAGAAATTAGAGTAAAATCAGTGCGCAGGGGACCGCAGGAGATAAAGATTGTTGCAGGTGTGTCGCGTTTAGCGGCAAATTGCTTATTGGGCGACTATTCACGTTAGTAAAATTTGTCGATTTGGTTTTTTACTGTAGTTGAAATACTATTAGTTTGTATTGGGTATGGTATTGTTTTAATGTAAATATCGTATTATCATGGGTTTTTGGTC